>OX451736.1:1099553423-1100753423 GCA_948472305.1 Vicia faba
GTTCCATCAAGGAGAGTACGAGGCCGCTGAGTGATGTCACTAAGCACTAATGACCTAGAACCTTACTTGACCATCTTGGCCTTTTATTAGGGGTAGTGAGATGACCGGCTTTGGTACAGTCCGAAGTTGGTAGATACTCGATACTACACTCATTGAGGGTTGTTTTCTTGGAATATTTTGGTCGCTAGTTAAGTGGCTAAACCAAAACAATGAACAATGAAAACAATCCAATGATATTGAGCTCCTTAGAACCCGGTTACTATTTATAGGACAGGTTTTTAAGCCAACTACACTCAAGAGGGTACTTACCTATGAAACCTCATGCAAGCCTGAAACTAGGGTTTTGGTGTGAATTGCTTGTACATATGTTTTGTGCATACATCATGAACATCATAAAGCATCATATGCATTTACTAACCACTTCAAGGGTTTGGATCTTCATCTTTGTTCTTGTTTTGTAGGTCATGGAAATTCCTCGCAGAAAAACCATCCAAGTCAACCTTGTGAGAATCCCTCTTCAACTCAAGGAGCTCGCATCAAGAATTCCGGAAAGCTCATCCTTCAGTGAAAGACATGGTAGACTGCTCAGCTTAGTCAACACCAACATTGAAGAGGACATGATGAAAGTGCTATTCCAATTCTTTGAACCTCTTCACCACTGTTTCACTTTCCCTGACTACCAGTTGGTGCCCACTTTGGAGGAGTTTTCTCAACTCTTGAGAATTCCTATCCTTAATCAACTACCCTACAACGGTACGGAAAAGGAACCAAAGCCTGAAGATGTTGCTCGAGCACTACATCTACAGCCATCTGACATCAAGGGGCATTGGGAAACCAGAAGCGGCGTCAAAGGATTCTTAGCAAAATTCTTGTTTGAGAAGGCACAAGAATGTTGGAATTCATTGGACCTACAAGCCTTTGAAGAAATTGTGGCACTCCTTATCTATGGGTTGGTCTTGTTCCCAAATCCTGATCAGCTCGTAGATGTCAACACCGTCAAAATCTTCTTGTCCAGAAATCCGATACCAACATTGCTTGGGGACATTCTTCACTCATTTTACACACGAACAATGAGAAAGAGGGGTGTTCTCATGTGTTGTACTCCTCTCCTTGCAAGGTGGTTTATTTCGCACCTTCCACAATCTGTCTTGAAGAAAGACCAAGGCTCAAGGTGGTCCCAACGGTTGATGACTCTTACTCACTCTGATGTACACTGGTGTTCTCGGTCCAGAGAGAATTTCATCATCGTGGATCATTGTGGAGAGTTCCCTAATGTTCCATTACTTGGCATTAGAGGGGGCATTACCTACAACCCTTGCCTAGCTTTGAGGCAATTTGGATATGCACGGAGGGATGGCCCTCACGACATGTTGATTCCTGACCTAGTTTTTGACTTCGACAATGATGCACAAGGACTTCGCCAAAGATTCATCAGAGCTTGGAGGATGCCCAACAAGGTTGATAGCAAGACACTGGGGCACAAGAACTCCATCCCTCTTGAGCCTTATCTCAAGTGGGTACGAGCCCGAGCCCAGAGTCTAATGATGCCTTATCCTCATGTTCTCCCTGTGATTAAAGAGCCCGTCAAGGAAGGAGAGGTTCCCTACACCATCCTATATCCTGACATGCCTACATCGTGGGAGGAAATGCAGAAGAGTTGGATTCAGCTCAAGGAGGAACGGAACACTTTTGAAGCCAGCTTCTACGCCAGTGAGAAAAAGGTTCTAGAGCTTACCCACCGACTCCATGAGGAGGAGACTCTCAACACCTATATCGCGCCAAAGAGGATGCGCAACGTCTTTTTGCCTTGAGAAGTTTTTGTAATATTTGGCCCATGGGGCATTTATGTACTGACAAATTTCTTCTTATTAATATGACGTGCGTACTTTTTGTTTGCAACAATTTTGAATATTCTAAATCCTTGAATGCATTGCATACATAAGCATACCATTCATCATGTGCATAAGCAGATTTCACGCCAGGTTTCCTTATCTGTCTGCTGTTTATTTCAGTAGGATGGATCTCGAGCAAACAGTTAAAGACTTGCAGGCTCAAAATGCACAGTTTCAGCAACTCCTGATGACCTTGGCTAAGGGTCAGGAGGATCTAAAGACCCTACTGGGGAATAAGGACCCAGTGAAAAAGAAGAAAAAGAGACTCGGGGTGGCTACTTTAGGGAGAAGATTTGAAGGAGAGGCCAGAAGAGTGCTTGAGTTTCCCCCTACTTCTGAGGAGGGAACCAGTAAAGGAGGTGGGGCTGCGGTACCTTCCGAGTCCGATATGGAAGAGGAGGAGGCTGAAGAGGATGAAGACTACTCTGATCAACAATACCCTCCGACTGATGATAAATACAAAGGTTTAGAAGACAGGTTGGCAGCCATGGAGCTGCAGAGAGTACCGGGTTTGGATTTCGAAGACTTGGGTTTAGTTGTCGGGATTGTGATTCCCCCAAAGTTCAAAGTGCCAGTTTTTGTGAGGTATGACGGGCTGTCCTGTCCAAAAATGAATCTCAGGTCCTACGTAAGGAAGATCCAACCTTATACGGCAGATAAGAACCTTTGGATCCATTTCTTTCAAGACAGCCTTTCTGGGGCTCAACTGGAGTGGTTCTATCAGCTAGAGGGAACCAGCGTCCGAAACTGGGAAGACTTGGCCACCGCCTTTTACAAACAATATCAGTATAATTCTGACCTTGCTCCCACGCGTACCCAACTTCAGGGTATGTCACTGGGAACAGGCGAAGGATTCAAAGAATATGCACAAAAATGGAGGGATTTGGCTGGCAGGGTGCAGCCTCCTTTAACTGACCGTGAACTTGTTGACATGTTTCTAGGGACCCTGTCTGGTCCATTTTTCAGCCATCTAATTGGTAACTCTTTCGCGGGGTTTACCGATTTGATCTTAACAGGCGAGAGAGGAGAAGTTGGCATCAAGTCAGGAAAGATTCAGAAGGGTGCCGCTGCAAGTGTTGAGAAGAAGCCTTTCAAGAAGGAAACGGCTGTGGTATACTCTCAGAGAAGAGCAGGGAAGACTGAACGTCGGCCAACTGTGGGGGCTGTAATGATTCAAAACCCTTCAATTGAGCAGCCTCGCTATAACCAGTCCAGACCAAATCAACAACGGGTGGAACGGTGTTGGCTCCTAAATTCGACACCTTTGTTTTGATTGATGTTAGCCATCCAAAGTTGAAAGATGCTTTCGACTGGCTAAGTCTGTCGAAGTGCCCGTCGAAAGATGGCAAAGTACTTAGAAGATTTCTTCCAAGGAAGAAGGCTGATTGCCTTCGACGTCGAAGGAGTTTCTCGTCGAAGATGTCTCTTGACGAAAGTGTTCGATGGTTCAGAGTGGAGCAGTTTGAAATTCAAGCTTTTGGAGGGAAAGCGGTTTCCAGCAGTTACCACGTGCAAACGTGCAAGGATCTGGAGCGTCGAGCATGGAGAACGTGCCAAGTGGATTGATCTCGAAGCAGTGTAACTGCCCGACGGTTACTTGGGATGTTTTAGTATAAATAGGAGTAGACATGTAGTTTCTCGCGTGTGTTCACAATTCTATACAAAGTCACTCATATAGATTCGAGTACCCAGCGTGTGAGAAAGAATTGTTGAGAAATGTATGTGTGAAACACCAATTTTATCAATTAAAGTCATTTACTTTTCCAGAATTTTACTTGCTTTTCTCTTTACATTTCCTGTCGAACCTTTTACTTTAAAGCCTTGTTTATTTTACCAAGTCTTTCCTTCATGCAATTTACTTGAAACCTTTTTATTTAAAGCCTTATCCACTCTAATCAAACTTCAAAATCAACCTATGTCCTAGGATCAATCTGATCGATCCTGCGAGTAACCAAATAAGTAACCATTTGGAGGATCAGCGGTTGTTTACCAAAACCCAAGGTAAACAAATTGGCACACCTGGTGGGACAGTGTGTTGATTGTTGAAAATAATCTCATCTTTTCGAGTTGTATGTTATTGAGAAGTGGTAGAATATACACCAACGATAACAATACTGCCAGAAGGAGGGAAGAGATGGCGAATCCGCCAAACAATAACGAAATCCCACAAACGAGTGTGGGAGCAACGGTTAGTATGACCGTAAGTGAAGCGACAAACGTTGGTTCGACACCAGCAGTGTCGGTCACAACCACGGGGCCAATACCTTCGTCAACAGGCCCCAGGATACCTTTGGGAACTCCCCCACCAAGGGGAAATTTAGGCACAAGGCCTTTGGTTCCCCCAGGATTTATTCCATTCTATGGTATGCCAACTTCTGAAGTGGCAAGCCTGACGAATGCTGCGTCCACTTTTTCAGACCCTTTCGTGAGTGCCTCTTCGCCACTCCAAGGCTCTGGAATAGGCATGGCGAATAGAAATAGGACCCAACTCTTAGGAGGAACGTCCCAAGTAGCCCATGGCCTTACAAATGCCTCGACAGCAGTCTTGAGGCAACAGATGGACGAAAGCAACCATGATATGGTGCAAATGTTGGCACAAACTTTGAGTACAGTGCTAAACCCTCTAATACAAAACACTACTCAATCGAATCAGCAAGTAACAGCGCAAATGACGCGTTTGGCTGACTTCTTTGGAGTACCCCAACCTATTCGACAGCCCCAAAGGGCGCAAATAAGGGGAAATCAGGGGATATTTTTAGAGGAAGAAACCACCATTAATCAGGCTCAACAGCCTGTCGAAGAAAACCTTAGGGCACGAGTGGAACAAACTGTCGAAGAACCTAGGGTAATAGCTCCAGAGGTAAGGTTAGTTAACAGAAACCAAAATGCTGACGAAGTGGTTCAGCATATCCAATACCAAAACATGGGTTTGGAAAACAATCTGGCAACCATGATCGAAAGGATCATGACTCAGAATGGGATGAACATGGGCTTTCGAAGGCCCAACTTTACATCTCCATTGTCAGAATACGTGTTACAAACGGACCTACCTCCTAGATGCAAAGTCCCCAAATTTACTAAGTTCTCTGGGGACACGACAGAATCTACTGTCGAGCATGTGGCCAGGTATTTGATCGAAGCGGGAGACATTTCGAATAACGAAAACCTAAGGATCAAATACTTCCCAAGTTCTTTAACCAAGAACGCTTTTACTTGGTTCACAACTCTCCCCCCCAATTCGATCCATCATTGGACCCAGTTGGAAAGATTGTTCCATGAACAATTCTACATGGGGCAAGCCAAGATAAGCCTGAAAGAACTGGCCAGTGTGAAGAGACGTTTCACTGAACCTATAGACGAATATCTTAATACGTTTAGGTTGCTCAAGGCGAGATGTTTTACACAAGTGCCAGAACATGAGTTGGTCGAAATAGCCGCAGGCGGTTTAGATTATTCCATTAGGAAGAAGCTAGACACCCAATACCTAAGAGACATGGCCCAACTGGCCGATAGAGTTCGACAGGTAGAACGCCTTAAAGCTGAAAAAGCTAAGGCAACGAAAACTCACAAGAGAGAGAGAATATCGTATGTTGAGATGGATGACGAAGATCTAGAATCCTTCGACGACACCTTAACTGTCGAAGAAGGAGAAGTCGATTTAGCAGAACTGAAACAAGGGCCACCATACTCTTGTAAACTGTTAGTCCCCTCAAATGGGAAAAATCCCATTGGTCCAGAAAGGACCAACGATAGGTTCCCAAAAAAGACTTATAGTTTTGACATCACAAAATGTGATGAAATATTCGACTTGATAGTTAAAGATGGCCAAATGATAGTACCCCCAGGGGTAAAAGTGCCTCCTCTTGATCAAAGAAAGAAGAGAGGTTTTTGCAAATATCATAATTTTTTGGGCCATAAAACTTCTCAATGTTTTCTTTTCAGGAATCTTGTGCAAGACGCTATTGAGGAAGGGAGATTAAAGTTTGCTGACAAATCCCCCATGGCTATCGACTCCAATCCACTGAAGGCTGAAGCCCACTATGCTGAACCCTCTGAGGTGAACATGATAGAGGCAACCAGGATCCCGTCGAAGAAGCCAGGAATTACCATGGTCGAAGTCTCAAAGGACCACATCAACATGCCAATCTTTGGCAGTTTTTCTGGAAATTTATCCAGGAAGACAATTGAAGCTGTCCAGAAAGCGGTCGAGAACCCGAAGTCGGAGACTGCTGAAGCACAAAAAACTGGATCAAAGCCCAGTTCCCACTTGGCCACCGTTCAGGGCCAGACGGAGAATCTGGAGATACAAATGAAGCAGTTAACTCTTGCTAACAAGGATACAATGAATATCAACATGGTCGAACTCTCTGACCCAAAAGCATCAGAAGAGGCCATAAGGCAAGAGCAGGCTAATAAGACGGCTTTCCCTCGGGAAAACGAAAACTTGGCAGATTTTTTACAAAGATGCCAGAAGAAGAAATCAGAGGTGATGCTGTGTCCAAGATGCAGTTCGATCTTTGATAAAAAAGCTGCTGAGCACATTCAAGGCGTGAGAGCAACGAATAAGAGAAGGGAGAATGCTGACCTTCGACATGATCCCAGAAGGGGTTCTAACCAAGACAAGAGGCCATTGACTTTTAGGCCTCCAACAAATGTGCCAGTAGACACTTGGTACAAAACCTCTGGCCGGAAAAGGCCAAGTGAAGAGAAATGGCATTCTTTCGATGTGCCAAGAGGTTCCTCTTTGACTCAAAAGAAAGAGCCTCAAGTTGCTGCACCTAAGGTTGCTCAAGTGTCCAGCAACTACAAGGGTAAAAACCCTATGTCTCGATCTCAATGGAGGAGATATCAAAGGAGACGAAAAGCTGAAAGGGAGGCTGCCAACGAACCTAAGGCAGAAACTAGTTCGAATGTTCCTCAAAGGAAACAAAGGAAGCCTCTAGAGAGGGAGCCAGTTACCAACAGGCTAGTTTGGCCTAACCAAAGTGAAGTCGAAGACGAAGACGATGCTGAGTCTGATGATACTTTGGATATAATGGTGAATATTGTTTCAGTGCTGCCCAGAGAATTCAATCGACAGGTAGAAGTCGAAGCAAGTGACTGGGAGGTGGAGCAAGAAATGGCCAAACATAGGCCAGTGTGCTATTTTGTCATGGACAATGGCACTACTGAGGAACAAAATGGCTTCTTCGAGCCACCTACTGAGGCGATGAAGAATCACCTCAAGCCTTTGTTCATAAGGGCTAAGCTCGAAGAAACTACTGTGAATAAAATATTGGTCGATTGTGGGGCAACTATCAATATTATCCCTCATTCTATGCTAAGGAAAATTGGCAAAAGGGATGAGGAAATTAAACCTCACAACATGGTATTGTCGAACTATGAGGGCGGCATTGGGACCACCATGGGAGTGATCCAGCTAGATATCAAAGTTGGGTCTATCCTTCGACCAACGATGTTCATGGTCATATCGGCCAAACCTAACTACAACCTTTTGTTAGGCCGTGAATGGATTCATGGTGTTGGCGTTGTGCCTTCATCAATGCACCAAAGGCTGCTGCTATGGCGTCCAGATGGGATGGTCGAAAACATAGAGGCAGATCAAAGCTACTACCTTGGCGAAGTGAATCACTTGGGTGTGGCAGATTTCGACAAAAACTTGGCTCACATAGGGCCATGGCCAACACCTGACTTCGACATGGCGCCAGCGCCAAACACCTTTTGTTCCCTATACCTGCATCCTGAGCATGGTTTCCAATGGGACAGAGAAGACTTGTCCCACATAGACTTCAGTGGGTTAACTGATATCCAACCAACTGGTTGGGGAAGTGAATTCAGTGATAATGACTGAGTCACAATCTTTGAAGCGAATTTCGGCTTATGTGGCAGAAACCAAGATGATAACGGCTCTCGAAGCCGAAGTAAAGTACATGGCCACACAGGCCAATGATCAACAATTATCTGCTGTTGGCCCAGGAAAGGATTTCGATCCAAAACCCCCTGATATCATGCCAGAAGAAATGCAGGAACAGAGGCTCGACGCCATCTATGACGATGAGCCTTTGGGCTTCGAAAAGGATCCCTTGGCGAACAACATTAAAATGTTAGCACAAGACCCTTTAGAAGAAATCAACTTAGGCGAAGGATCAGAGAAAAGGCCAACTTACATCAGCGCCAAAATCGATCCAGAACTTAGGTTGGAAGTAATCCAATTGCTGAAAGAGTTTAAAGACTGTTTTGCATGGGATTATGACGAAATGCCTGGTCTCGACAGAGGATTGGTAGAACTTCAGTTGCCAATCAAACCTGGGAAGAAGCCAATCAAGCAAAATCCAAGGCGCTTCGCTCCAGAAATATTGTCGAAGATCAAAACGGAGGTCGAAAGACTTCTGAAATGCAAATTCATCCGTGTTACAAGGTATGTCGAATGGATTGCAAATATTGTGCCAGTGATTAAGAAAAATGGCACATTAAGGGTGTGCATAGATTTCAGAGATTTGAATGCTGCCACCCCCAAAGATGAATATCCTATGCCTGTGGCGGAAATGCTAGTCGATTCTGCCGCTGGTTATGAATACCTGAGTATGCTCGATGGTTATTCAGGATATAATCAAATATTCATTGCTGAAGAGGATGTGTCGAAAATAGCTTTTCGATGCCCTGGGGCCTTAGGCACTTACGAATGGGTGGTGATGCCTTTTGGCCTAAAGAACGTTGGGGCAACGTACCAGCGAGCAATGAATACTATCTTCCATGATTTTATTAACACTTTTATGCAAGTATATATTGATGATATTGTTATAAAATCTGTTTCCAGGAAGAATCACATTGACCACCTTCGACAATCATTCGAAAGAATGAGAGAACATGGTCTGAAGATGAACCCTTTGAAGTGTGCGTTCTGTGTGAAAGCTGGAGATTTCTTGGGCTTCGTTGTCCACAAGAAAGGAATCGAAATCAACCAGAACAAGACGAAGGCAATTCTGGAAGCGAAAGCGCCATCGAATAAGAAGGAATTGCAATCTCTCTTAGGCAAGATAAATTTCTTAAGGAGGTTTATATCTAATCTAAGTGGGAAAGCTCAGGCCTTTTCACCCTTACTTCGACTGAATAAAGAGGGGTTCGATTGGGGGAAGGAGCAACTAGAAGCCTTCGACAAAATCAAAGGGTACCTTACTAAGCCACCTATTTTGGTGCCTCCTTGTAGCAATAGGAGTATGAGATTGTACATAGCTGCATCTGACAAAACTCTGGGAAGTATGTTAGCCCAAGAGGATGAGAATGGAGTCGAAAGACCCATTTACTATCTCAGTCGAGTTTTGAATGATGCAGAAACTAGATATAGCGAAGTTGAAAAATTGTGTCTATGTCTGTATTTTTCTTGTACAAAACTCAAGCAATATATAAAACCAGTTGATGTTTATGTTTCGTCTCATTTTGATGTTTTCAAATATATGTTGTCGAAACCTATCTTGCATAGTCGAATTGGCAAATGGGCATTAGCATTAACTGAATACTCCTTAACCTTTATGCCTCTTAAGGCAATAAAAGGACAAGTGGTTGCAGACTTCATAGTCGACCACTCAATTCAAGTTGAGGATATTAATTATGTGGAGATAGAACCTTGGAAATTCTACTTCGATGGTTCCAGCCATAAAGATGGAACAGGGGTGGGAGTCTTGATTATTTCTCCAGATAAAATTCCAACAACATTCAAGTACAAAATAGTAGGTTCTTGTTCGAACAATGAGGCTGAGTATGAAGCTCTAATTACTGGCCTTGAGATATTGTTGGAATTGGGGGCAACTCGAGTCGAAATAATGGGAGACTCAGAGTTAGTCATCAAGCAAGTCACAAAGGAATATAAATGCATAAGGGAGAATCTCATTATGTACTTTGTGATAGCAAATCGTTTATTGAAACAATTTGAAACGATCAATATTCGACACATACCCATAGTCGAAAATCAAATAGCCAATGACTTGGCACAAATTGCATCTGGGTATAAGATTTCAAAAACGAAGCTACAAAGAGCAATCGAAGTTCGAGAAAAGATAAAAGCAACTTGTCTATCACCATCAGACTTGGAATCGACGAGACTAGGATATGCTGATCACAGTAACTTCGAGATTTCGTTCATTGATAATTTGTCAGAGCAAGATTGGAGGAAACCTATTGTGGACTATCTTCAAAATCCAGGAGCTTCGACAGAACGAAAAACAAAATACAGGGCGTTGAGTTTTGTACTCATGGGTAATGAGTTATTCAAGAAGACGCCTGAAGGGGTGTTGCTTAAATGTTTAAGTGAAACTGAAGCATACATAGCCCTTTCGACTACGCATGCTGGGGCATGTGGGGCTCACCAAGCAGGCCATAAGATGAAATGGTTGTTGTTTCGACAAGGACTATATTGGCCCACTATGCTGAAAGATTGTGTTGAGTTCGCCAAGGGTTGTCAAGAGTGTCAAATCCATACAGGCATCCAACATGTACCAGCAAGCGAACTTCACTCGATAGTGAAGCCTTGGCCTTTTAGAGGATGGGCGTTGGATCTCATTGGAGAGATTCGACCAGCATCATCAAAGAGTCAGAAATACATATTGGTAGGCATTGATTATTTTACTAAGTGGATCGAAGCTGTCCCTTTAGTCAATGTAGACCAAGAAAATGTCATTGAATTTATTCAAAAGAACATTATCTTTAGGTATGGAATTCCTGAGACAATAACAACTGATCAAGGGTCAGTTTTCACTGGTGGAAAGATGCAGGAATTTGCTCAGGAAACAGGTTTCAAACTCCTAACATCCACGCCTTATTATGCACAGGCGAACGGTCAAGTCGAAGCAGCTAACAAAGTGGTGATTGGCTTGATAAAGAAACATGTTGGGAAGAAACCAAAGAATTGGCATAAGACGTTAGACCAGATTTTATGGGCTTGTCGAACGTCCCCAAAAGAAGCCACTGGTACAACACCATATAGGCTAACTTTTGGCCATGATGCAGTGTTGCCAGCAGAAATTTGTCTTCAATCTGCAAGGGTTCAGAGGCATTATGATATTCCTTCTGAAGTTTATTGGAACATGATGTTAGATGAACTGGTGGATTTAGACGAAGAGAGATTACGCGCTCTCGACCTACTCAGGCTTCAGATGAAAAGAGTAGAAGACTCTTATAATAGAAAGGTAAAACCTAAGGTATTTTTGCCTGAAGAATTAGTTTGGAAGGTAATTCTTCCCATGGATCGAAGGGATCGAAGCATGGGGAAATGGTCACCCAAATGGGAAGGACCCTTCAGAGTTATCCAAACTTTTTTTGGTGGAGCCTATGAAGTCGCAGAGTTAAGTGGAGATAAAAGGCTCTTGAGAGTAAATGGTAAATATTTGAAAAAATACAAACCTATACTTCAAGAGATAAAAATAAAATAATAAAAGAACAAGTCTAAATTAACCATAAAAATGCCAAAATAGAAATTTTATTAATTTCAGCCAAGATGGCAATTGTTGTCGAATAACGATTACAGAATATGGTTACAAAGAGAATCAATCAAAAGGTAAGAGAGTTCCTGAGTCGAAGATACTTGGCTTGCTGCAGCTCCAACCTCTTCTTGCACCAGGAGTTTTCCTGCACTAGTTTGGCAATTTGAGCGTCGAGGCTTTGGGCCCTCTCAGCAAATTCCAGGCCTTGTTTGATCTCAGTCTGGATCTCGGTGTCTGAGATGGTCGAAAGAAGTTCCTCCTTGAGTACAGTGTTGGCGTTTATCTTCGCCTCTATTTCTGCGATTTATGCCGGGAAGGAAACATTCTCTCGATCAATGGCATCGACTCTTTCCTGTGCAGACGCTTTTCGTTTCGACAACTCAGCAATTCGAGAAGTCGAATCTGAGACAGCAGTCCACGCAGAGGAGCTTTTGCCATACAACACCTCAAGCTGACTGTTAAACCCTCTTTGGCGCCTGTAATCCGCTGAGACTTGATCAATCATAGAGTGTAACTCCATGATCAAGTCTGAGATTTCTGGGGCTACAGCTTCAAAGTCGACAGCATTCAAGACCTCTTTTAAGCATGATGGAGCAGTAGGGTCCCCCTCTAAAGCCTTCATCAAGTCCCTCTTGAAGAACTGGGCCTTAACCTTCGCCAAAGCATCATCAAGGGGAGAAGTTTCAGTAGACTTCCCCGACAGGGTAGGAACTTCCTGACTCGCGTCAGACGAACTTTTGCTCTCGATGATGGCGTTGAGGTAGCTAACAGGGTCAGTTTCTTTCAAGAGTTCCAACTCCTCTTTTGACCTGTGCTTCGAGGAGGTAACCCTTGCAACAGTATTATCTTGGGTTTGAGGTTCTTGAGTGTTAGGTGCTTCGACTGGTTGCTCTTCGACTCGGACTGGGGCAGTACCAGCGTCGACTTGTGGTTCTTCGTTAGCATCACCCTGGGGTCCTTCGCCAGCGTTATTTTGTGGCTCTTCACTAGCGTCACCCTGGTGTCCTTCGCCAGTACCACCTTGGTTCTCTTCATTGGCAGCATTTTGATTCTCTTCGCCGTCATTGCCTTGGTCCCTTTCTTCATGATTCTCTTCTGACAGGTCCACCACCTGAACCGTTTCTGGCTATTGTTCCTCCACCAGAGGTTCCTCTGTTGGTTTCTCCACTGTTTCAACATTGGCCTCATTCTCAGTATGGGCTTCGTCATTACCCAAGCCTTTTTCCTGAGGCCTGCTAAGTTCAGCAGATTCCAGCGTTTCTGAGGTCCTTGGCGGAGAACTTTCAGTAGTGTCCTGAAAAGGGAAAGAAGACAAATCTTCAGAGATCTAAAAAGACAAAATCGAATATGGGTATCTATACCTAAATTATAAAAAGGTCTAAGGGATTACCTGTGGATTAGTTTCAGCCCCAGGGCTGGAATTGTCGCTTTCGACAGGCTTGTTAAGAAGAATGTTTAGTTCCTCCTCAGTTGGCTCCTCGATGATCACTGGAGGTGGCCTAGGCTTTCTCACAGCAACCTTTATTCTGACGGTTCGACCTTCAGGAGCAGGAGCAGGAACAGGAGCATCCTTCGTCAACTTTCGCCTTTTTAAGGGGGCAGGAGGAGAATCGCTTTCTTCATCGCTCCCAGATTCGATCACCAGTGCTGATCGTTTCTTGGGCGAAGGTGCCTAGAAAACCAATAGGAATTCGATTGAATAATTGCATCGAAAATCAAAAATCGAAAGCCAGAAGAAAATGAAGAAAATCTGGTTACCGATACAGAAGGCTTCCTCGAAGAGCCTTCCCCCTGTTGGTTGCTTATGGTCTTCGCCGGCGCTGTAGTCTTCACCGGCGGTGGAGGTTTTGTTGAAGGGCCTCCTCCTTGTTGGCCTTCTGTAGCCTTTTTGGCTACAGGCTTTCGAACAACTGAAAGCAAATGAAAAAGTTAACAGGCTAGCAGTCGAAGAGAAAAACAAAAAGTAATGTGAGAGAATGAACTTACATTTCTTTATTTTGTCCAACACAAGGACAAAAGACTTCTGCAACTCATCCATGAAGTCCTTCTCGTCGAAGAAGTACTCAGCATAATAGCTTCTCCACCACTCCTCGAAGGATGGTGAGCAAAGGAAATTGAGCTGGTAGTCAAACAGCGAGAGGATTGTTCGACCAGCATATCTTCCGATATGCTTGATGGCAGCTTCTTCTGTATAATCATTGCAGAAGTACAACATTGACTTCTCTCTTTGAAAAATCGGAGAAGGTAGGGTTTGGATAATACCAAACTGGCGAGATACCAGATTTGGTTGATAGGCAATCAGACTCAAATGAGTCTTTGAGCTCTTGAATCGAAGAGGCATGATCCTTGGTGTAAGGAACGCCTCCCAAAGTATTGTGTGCTCATCGACATTAGGACCGCTCGACGCCCTTGGATGTGGCCTTGTGAACCATGCTGGCCCCACCCGCCGTTGAGCAAATGGAGCCATAGTTGAAACAAATTCCTTCCTTCGAGCAAACATTAGAACGAAGTTGGTGAAGGTTTGTTGAAACTCCAGTCCATCGTCCGTAGGTGTCAGCAGAGCCAGCCTGATTCCTTCGATGCGTCTATTCGCTATCGCTGGAGCCTGTTCATTTACCTGAACCTTCTTGGGCAAGAAAGATTCGAAAGTGGCGTTGAGCCACAGTTGGAGTAGCCAAAAAGGCCCAGCGAGTAGCAAACTGGCCCTGTCCTCGACATGTTTCAGAAGAGTTGCCCCATTGCTGATCGAATCATAGAGGCTAGCCAGAATCAGTTCTGCCAAACAGATGTTTTGGCGGTGATGCAGTTGAGTAGCAAGAGTGACCATCTTTTTGGTCACCTGCAGAGACTTCGAGCAAAACACAAAGCGAGTTAGCCATAAGGCTAGAAACGCTATGTGTTCGACATCCGACACAGCATCTGTCGACCTGTCGTGATAATGGTTGATGAAAGTGGTGTATGTTGGCTTGGTCTCAGAGAAGCCAATTTGGTCCTCCGACATCTCCTCCGGATCGAAGTAATCCCCGGTTGGTCGAAGGCCAGTAATAGCGGCCACGTCGAAGAGTGTGGGGGTTAGCATCCCACATGGAAGATGAAACGTAAAATGGGAGTAGTCCCAGAACAACAGTGAAGCTATCAGCATCTCCGGGGAGTAGTTCAAACCCGTCTTCGACAGCATCACTAGGTCGAAGATTCCCATATCCTTCCAGATCGAGGTTTGATGCTTCTCCAACTTTGTTAGCCAAGCAACATAATCGGAGGTAAGATTAGGGCAAGACCTGAAGACCCTAACACCTCTGTTGAAGAAGCGGAGGTCGATCTTTTCGCGTGCAGGGTCTTCATTGTCTTCTGCGTCTTTCTTGGCGCATGCTACTGGTTTGAGTTTCTCTACTATTGGGAAATAGCTCTTGATCTTCAGAGCCTCAGAGATACTCGGATTCATGGGGCCAGACATTGCAAAAATCTGGTTGGAGTATCCAACCGGGATCATCAAGTGGCGTGAGTAGGCGTCGCGAACGGCGATGTCAGAAGGTTCAGGAACCCTTCGTTTGCCTGTAGAGTTTACTACCGGGGCAGTGACGAAAACCTTGGGTTTAGCATGTTCAGTTGGTGCGTTAGCACTGGGAGCAGTAGAAGCAGAGGCCATTGTTTGAAATGAGGTTGAAGATGAAGTGAAAGAGGAAGAGTTTCTGCAAAGATAACAGGCTTGAGAAGTTTGAAAGGCTAGATGGCGTAAAAAGTCCCACAATGGGGTACTTACTACTATTTATAGTAGTGGGAAAAATCCCCAATAACGAGGACAGTAAATGCCATTTAATGCTGCAGGAGTTAGTGGGACGCGTGGCAGCCCCCTGTTGTTTTGGCCGTTTCTGCAGAAATAGAGGGACGCAGCGTGCGTCCTCGTTTTTGGGATTTGTCATAATGACAAATTCTGAAGTGACGTTTGGTACTGCACGCCGTACTGAAAGTGACGTCCTAGGCTCAAATCAATGATGGTTTTCTTGGGATTGCCAATAGTTGGTAAAAAGCAACAAAAAGTGCACAAGTTAACTTGTGACTAAGCGTGGAAAGACAGGTGTCGAATGGCGTTTCAAAGAATGCCTTTTTCTTTCAGAGTCGAAATAAGGCATTCTTGGGGGGCAATTTGTTGGCTCCTAAATTCGACACCTTTGTTTTGATTGATGTTAGCCATCCAAAGTTGAAAGATGCTTTCGACTGGCTAAGTCTGTCGAAGTGCCCGTCGAAAGATGGCAAAGTACTTAGAAGATTTCTTCCAAGGAAGAAGGCTGATTGCCTTCGACGTCGAAGGAGTTTCTCGTCGAAGATGTCTCTTGACGAAAGTGTTCGATGGTTCAGAGTGGAGCAGTTTGAAATTCAAGCTTTTGGAGGGAAAGCGGTTTCCAGCAGTTACCACGTGCAAACATGCAAGGATCTGGAGCGTCGAGCATGGAGAACGTGCCAAGTGGATTGATCTCGAAGCAGTGTAACTGCCCGACGGTTACTTGGGATGTTTTAGTATAAATAGGAGTAGACATGTAGTTTCTCGCGTGTGTTCACAATTCTATACAAAGTCACTCATATAGATTCGAGTACCCAGTGTGTGAGAAAGAATTGTTGAGAAATGTATGTGTGAAACACCAATTTTATCAATTAAAGTCATTTACTTTTCCAGAATTTTACTTGCTTTTCTCTTTACATTTCCTGTCGAACCTTTTACTTTAAAGCCTTGTTTATTTTACCAAGTCTTTCCTTCATGCAATTTACTTGAAACCTTTTTATTTAAAGCCTTATCCACTCTAATCAAACTTCAAAATCAACCTATGTCCTAGGATCAATCTGATCGATCCTGCGAGTAACCAAATAAGTAACCATTTGGAGGATCAGCGGTTGTTTACCAAAACCCAAGGTAAACAAACAGCCACAACGGCAGTTCACCCGCATTAATATGATGCCAACGCAAGTGCTTCCCCATCTGTTAAAGTTGAATCTAGCCACTATCAAAGAGGCACCAAAAAATGTGAATACGTCCTCTCCGCATTATCATCCTAATGCTAAATGCGCCTACCATTCTGACAGTGTCGGGCACGACACCAACGATTGTTGGGCACTCAAGCATAAAATCCAAGACCTGATAGAGGCGAAGGAGGTAGAGTTTGACGCTCCAGAGAAGCCGGACGTGATATCTTCTCCAATGCCGAAGCACGACCGAAATGTCAATGCCATTGAAGAAGATTTGTATGTTGCTGATGTCAATGATCTGATAACTCCATTGCTAACCATCAAGTTGAATCTGTTAAAGGCCGGGATTTTCCCGAGATGTAAAGAAGATTGCTACTGCTGTTACTCTCTGCCGTTTGATTGTCCGTTACTGAAGAAAGGCATCCAAGGCCTAATGGACAGTCGACAAATTTTGTTTGAAAAAGTTTCTGCTATTCCAACCCATACTGAAGATGTCTCAATTATAACCATTCACGCCAATCTTTCCAAGGCCGTCAGAAAGCCTGTTAAGATTACACCAGCTACGAAGTCTATTCCTTTGAAGATAACAATGCCGGGGCCTGTCCCCTACATTTCTGAGAAGTCAATACCATGGAACTACGGCGGCGACGTCTACTACCATGGTATCAAACAAATTGAAATAACTGAAGATAGTTCGGATGAAGAAGAAGCCAGCATTGGAAACATTGCGGGCACGAGCAAAATCACCCGGAGTGGGAGAATATTTTCTCCAGAGATTGCCCCTCCAAGAGCAATCTTTGGACCCTTATCTGCTGACAAGGTTATCCCTGCACCAATAAAACTCTCTACTAGAACCCCATTGATTTAAGATGTTGTTGTTCCTAGTATTGTCTCTCCTACCGCTGCTGATAAAGGTAAGGGAACCCAAGATGAGCTCTTCAGGACGAGGGCTCAACCCTTGGTCATCCCGGAAACCTCCAAGAAAGAAATGGAAGAGATCTTGAAGATAATCAAAAGGAGTGATTACGATGTGGTAGAACAACTGGGGCAAACCCCCTCAAAGATCCCCATGTTGGCACTACTACTTTGCTCAGAAGCGCACGCCAAAGCTTTGATAAAATTCCTAAAGGCAGCCCATGTGCCCCAGGAAACCTCTGCGAATCAATTCCAAAATTGCGTGGCCAGCCTTACTGCGGACAATGGATTAGGTTTCTCTGATGCCGACCTAACTCCTAAAGGTAGAAACCACAATGATGCTTTGCACATTTCAGTCGAGTGCCGAGGAACTACTCTCGCACATGTCTTGGTCGACATTGGTTCGTCGCTGAATGTACTGCCTAAGAAAGCTTTGGACCGACTAGATTGTGAAGGGTTAGAGCTGAAGCCGAGTGATATTGTTGTCAGAACTTTCGATGGTTCGAAGAGGATGGTCCATGGGGAGGTTGATATTCCCATCAAGGTAGGCACTGAGGTGTTTAAATCTACTTTCTATGTGATGGACATCCGTCCGTCATACTCTTGCTTGTTGGGTAGGCCTTGGATACACAATGCCGGGGAAGTCACCTCTTCCTTACATCAAATGTTGAAGTATCCTGTCAAGGGAAAGATCTTAACTGTCCATGGTGAAGAGGAGTATATGATCAGCCACCTGAACTCCTTTCGGTATGTGGAGGTAGAGGGTGAGTTCATTGAGACGCCTTTCCAGCATTTCGAAGAGGTCCCTCCTGAGATAACAGTAGCAAAGTTGGTAGCTGAAGTACCAAAGCAGATGGCCAGGATGGCATCTCTAGAAGACGCAAAGGCCGCAATAAAGGAGGGGAAGAATTCAGCATGGGGGTAGTTGCCTGATATTCCACATAAAACAGACAAATTTGGATTAGGGTTCACTGCCGCGGGCCAGAAAGCTATGCGCCGTTCGAAGATTGAAAGAGCGCCAATCAAAATTTCTCCCTACGGAATCAACGCTTTGGAGGATGAAGACAAAGAGAGCAGCATCGAAGAGTGGATTTACCCAACTATCAAAGGAGGATTATGCAACTGGGAGGCAAAAGACTTTGTCCCCATCACTTTTATTCATCAGTAATTTATCTGTCAAACATTTCCTATTGGTCTATAATATTTATTTCCGAACAATCCGTACACTATCTTTTTACCTCATGCCTTGCCCGGGGCATGTAGGTCCATTTGTAAGGGTTTTGATTATTTTCATATCCATATGCCATGTTTAATGATTCATTGGACGTTTTTCAAACTGCTATGTTCATTTTCTTTCCTTTTGCATTTTGTTTAAGGATGGATATCCCTTACACACACCCACACTCACAAATGCAGGTACCCATCCACTCTGGATTCCATGGATGACTATTCTGCTACATCCTTCAATAACTCTGAAGATCTGGTCAATCAAGCCGAGTATGAAGATGACGAAGGTTATGAAGTACCAGGGGAACTAGCCAGACTTCTACAGCAAGAGGAAAGGGCCATCTTACCTCATGAAGAGTTGTTGGAGACTGTCAACTTAGGAACCGAGGAAGACCGGAAGGAGGTGCGAGTGGGTGCCAATCTGGAACCAAGTGTCAAGGAGCGCCTGATACAGTTGTTAAATGAGTATGTTGAAATCTTCGCTTGGTCTTATGAAGACATGTTGGGTTTAGACACAAACATTGTGGTTCATCGTCTCCCCACAAGAGAGGATTGTCCACCGATCAAGCAAAAAGTCCGCCGAATGAGGCCTGACATGTCTGAAAAGATCAAAGCAGAAGTGATGAAGTAATTCGACGCTGGCTTTCTGGCTGTTACATCTTATCCTCAATGGGTCGCTAACATCGTGCCGGTACCTAAAAAAGATGGCAAAGTCAGGATGTGTGTGGACTACCGGGATTTGAATAGGGCCATCCCCAAAGATGATTTTCCGCTACCACACATTGACATTTTAATCGACAATACAGCTCAGCATAAAGTGTTTTCCTTCATGGATGGATTCTCGGGCTACAATCAAATCAAAATGGCCCCCGAAGATATGGAGAAAACAACTTTTGTCACACAATGGGGCACTTTCTGTTACAAGGTGATGCCGTTCGGGCTGAAGAACGCAGAGGCAACTTATCAACGCGCCATGGTAGCTTTGTTTCATGATATGATACATCATGAGATTGAAGTTTACGTAGACGATATGATAGCTCGGTCACAAACAGAGGAGGAGCACCTTGAACATCTAGAAAAGCTGTTTTCCAGGTTGAAAGAATACAAACTCAGGCTGAATCCAAGTAAGTGTACTTTTGGAGTTAGGTCTGGTAAACTCCTAGGATTTATTGTAAGCAACAAAGGCATTGAAGTCGATCCAGCAAAAGTAAAATCAATACAAGAGATGCCTGCTCCCCGTACTGAAAAAGAGGTTAGAGGCTTCTTGGGGCGCTTGAACTATATTGCCAGATTCATCTCTCATCTGACTTCTACCTGTAAGCCAATTTTCAAACTATTGAAGAAAGATCAGGTAGTCGAATGGAACGACGATTGCCAAGCTGCTTTTGATAAGATCAAGGAGTATTTGCTGGAACCTCCTATTCTGATGCCACCCGTCGAAGGAAGACCATTGATCATGTATCTGACCGTCTTGGATAACTCAATGGGGTGTGTTTTGGGCCAGCATGACGAGTCTGGTAGAAAAGAGAATGCTATTTATTACCTTAGCAAAAAGTTTACCGACTGTGAGACTCGCTACTCACTGCTCGAGAAAACTTGCTGCGCTTTGGTATGGGCTGCTCACCGACTAAGGCAGTATATGTTGACTCATACTACCCTGTTGATTTCCAAAATGGATCCCATCAAGTATATCTTCGAGAAGCCTGCTTTATCTGGAAGAATAGCCAGATGGCAAATGATCCTAACTGAGTATGACATCCAATACACCACCCAAAAAGCTATAAAAGGGAGTGTACTAGCTGACCATCTGGCTCATCAAGCTATCGAAGATTACCAACCCATGAGATTTGACTTCCCAGACGAGGACATCATGAATTTGGACAACATTGAAGTTAACGGACCGTATGACGGACCTGAAAAGGGATCCCGATGGACCCTGTACTTTGATGATGCTTCAAATGCACTTGGAAACGGTATCGGTGCGGTACTCATTTCCCCGGAAGGTTGTCACACACCTTTCACGGCCCGACTTTGCTTCAGCTGCACAAACATTATGGCTGAATATGAAGCTTGCATCTTTGGTCTCAAGGCTGCTATAGACTTGGGGATCAAATCTTTGATCGTATTTGGGAACTCGGCTTTGGTTATCAGTTAAATCAAAGGAGAGTGGGATACCAAGCATCCTAATCTTATCCCATACAAGGAACATGTCTTAACATTGTTGCCTTATTTAGAGCAAATTACCTTCGAGCATTTCCCGCGAGAAGAGAATCAGCTAGCAGATGCTCTAGCTACAATGTCTTCCATGTTTAAACTCAATTGGGATAACGAGGCTCCCTAAATCACCATCAAGCGAATGGATGAACCCACACATTGTCACGAGATTAATACCGAAGAAGTAGTGGAACAACCCTGGTTCCATGAAATCAAAAGGTATCTCCAGACTAGAGATTATCCCGAAGGAGCTTCCGTAAATGACAAGAAGTTCTTAAGGAAATTTGCTGCCAAATTCTTCCTGAGCAACGGCATCCTTTACAAACGAAGCCATGATTGTGTATTACTCCGATGCGTAGACAAAGCTGAAGCAGAGTTGATTATGACTGAGGTACACAGCGGCACATTTGGCACTCACTTGAGCGGGCATACAATGGCTAAGAAGATCCTAAGGGCAGGCTATTACTGATCTACCATGGAAGCTGACTGCCATCAACATTCCCGCACTTGCCACAAGTGTCAAGTCTATGCTGACAAGGTTCATATCCCTCCGGTTCCTCTCAACGTTCTGACTGCTCCTTGGCCATTTGCAATGTGGGGCATTGACATGATTGGAGAGATCAAGCCCACGGCATCCAACGGACATCGTTTCATCCTGGTTGCCATTGACTATTTCACCAAATGGGTCGAAGCAGCTTCCTTCGCCTCTGTTACTAAAAATGTGGTTGCCCGCTTCATCAAGCAAAATCTCATATGCCGGTATGGTGTCCCAGACAGGATCATCACAGACAACGGTACAAATCTGAATAACACGATGATCACCACATTGTGCGAGCAGTTCAAGATTTATCATCATAATTCATCTCCCTATCGGCCGAATATGAACGGTGTTGTTGAAGATGCGAACAAAAACATTAAGAAGATCATTCAAAAAATGACAGTCACTTACAAAGACTGGCATGAGATGTTACCGTTTGCTCTGCATGGATACCGTACGACGGCACGTACTTCAACCGGGGCAACCCCATTTTCTTTGGTATATGGCATGGAAGTTGTCCTGCCCATGGAGGTTCAGATTCCTTCTCTAAGGATTATGAAGGACGCATGTTTGAATGAAGATGATTGGATTCAGACCTGACTTGATCAACTCAATTTGATCGACGAGAAGCGACTCGCGGCTGTATGCCATGGTCAGACGTATCAAAAGCGGATGATCAAGGCCTTCAATAAGAAAGTCAGACGTCAAGTGTATCAAGTCGGAGATCTCGTAATCAAGCGGATTATCTTGCCGCAAAGTGATCCCAGGGGCAAATGGACTCCTACATACGAAGGACCATTTGTGATCAAGAGCGTATTTTCTGGTGGTGCAATGATTCTGACCACCATGGACGGCGACGATTTGCCGCACCCTGCGAACGCAGACATAGTCAAAAGATACTACGCATAAAATAACCAAACAAGTCGAAAACCCGAAAGGGCGGCTTGGGCAAAAATGGGCATCCCGGTGAACCGAAAACCCGAAAGGGCGGTTCAGGAAAAAATTAGGGATAAAAACAAAAAAATCTGTACACCCGGCAAGTTGAAAACCCGAAAGGGCGGCTTGGGCAAAAAGGGGTTTCCCGGTGGATCGAAAACCCGAAAGGGCGATTCAGGCAAAAGTTAGGGAATTAAAGCGTATGACTATGTCTCGTCGGATCACTTTAAGGACAATCTCTTCATCAACTAGTTCCAAGCTTCTAATCAATCCAGTCATCAGCAGGTGAAGCATTGAATGGACAGATATTCAGAGTTGCGAAGGCTATAGAAGAATGGAATCCCATGGAATTATTTCCCATAGCCATCTTTTCTTTTGTATAAATTTTTCAATATTTACAACGACATCCTCTTACTAGGATGATCGTCTCCTTTGTACAAATATACTCATAGAAAGTTAATACAAATACTTTTTCAGAAATTTGCGTCGTTTCCTTTTCTCTTTTCTTTTGCACTTATGTTTTATTTGAGAAATGTCCAATGTTTTGTTAAATAGGCATATGCATTTGAACATAATCATTTCCTTATGAATCAAGAAAGAGGATTACTGATAGGTTGAAGGTGCAGTTGGATGTCTTGATACCCTTTCAAAGGAAATCCCGAGCAGATTTGAAATCCACATTCCTCAGTCAGAGCTTAATTCCCTAAACAGAGTCAGACTTCAGAATCCTCATCAGCAAAAGCTCTCTAAAAAAAAACTGATTTCCCCAGCCAGAGAATCCTCCAGAACTCAATTCCCCTCAGAATTAAGTTTCAGTATCCCCAGCAGAGCTAAAACTTCAGACTATCGATCCCCAGCAGAGCCAGACTAGTGAACCTTCTCCCTACAGAGATGCTTCTCACTAGGCTAGAGATTCTCAGTCTTACCTCCCCAACTTAAGTCTACCAGGTTCTAAAATCCCCAGTAGAAATCATCAGAAATTCTCTTACCCTGCAAGTCACCAAGGAAATTCCAAGTCCCCGCAAGTTGTTCTAAGGCCCCTCGACGTTTGAAGGTCTGGTATTCCCCAAGCAAATCTGAAGACTTTCAGTTTTCAGTTCCTCATTGTATATTCAAAGATTCTCCCGTGAAGATCTCCTCAAGACAGGAATTCCCCAGAAGATTGGTATACAACCCAAGCTCCTTATTCCCCAGCAACAACCAAGAATTTTTTTCTTCCCGGCAGCAGTCAAGATGCTTTTATCTTCAGCCATCTCGGATTCATCTATCCTTCGCAAGACAGCTCTCCAGCTTACATGCGCATTCATTTGCATTCATATAACATACATCGCATCATGCATCATAACATTGCATAAAACTAACTCTTTACCTTTTCAGGTAAGATCAGTCGATAGACAAAAAATCATTATCTTCCGAGATTCTTTCTAGAAATAGTTCAGATGTGACCCAAACATGGCAACATTCTGATGCTTATTCCAGATCCAACCAGATGCAGTTTTATACGAGCTCATAATCAGGAAACCCTACACCGGTTCCTCCTCAAACTTCAAGATTTCTGAAAACAGTTCACGGCTTCTCCAAGTAACGGATGTTAACCTATCGCTTGTTCAGTTTCTTCTCAAGACTTCTGAAAACAGTTTATAGATTCTTCCCAACAACGGATGTTAATCTATCGCTTGTTCAGATGCAACTTTTGAAAACAGTTTACGGACGCTTCCCAACAACGGATGCTGCTCTATTGCTTATTCAACTTCAAGATTTCTGAAAACAGTTCACGGGTTCTCCAAGTAACGGATGTTAACCTATCGCTTGTTCAGTTTCTTCTCAAGACTTCTGAAAACAGTTTATGGATTCTTCCCAACAACGGATGTTAATCTATCGCTTGTTCAGATGCAACTTTTGAAAACAGTTTACGGACGCTTCCCAACAACGGATGCTGCTCTATTGCTTATTCAACCTCAAGACTTCTAAAAACAGTTCACGGGTTCTCCAGTAACGGATGTTAACCTATCGTTTGTTCTAATTATTCTTCGAAGACTTCTGAAAACAGTTTACAGATTCTTCCCAACAACGGATGTTAATCTATCGCTTGTTCAGACTCTTCTCAACTTTTGAAAACAGTTTACGGATGCCTCCAGATACGAATGTCAATCTATTGCTTATTCAGACCCCAGTTCAGAGATGGTCCTAAACATGGACACCTTTCTGATACTCATTCCAGATGGCATCTTTATGCCCATCCCCGACAATATTCTGTCACCCTTCCAGATGGCGTCTTTAAGCCCATCTCCAAATGGCATCTCTAAGCCCATTCCCATATCCATTGCTTTGACGAGTGCAAATTTAAGGGCACTCTAGTGTCCAATCTCCTTTTACCCTTGAGTCACGAAAGACAAACTTGCCAATCTAACTCTTCGGATTCAAGAAGATTGAACAGGGGCAACTGTTGTACCCCAAAATTTTCCCTCCCTTTTTCTCAACATTTTCTCATCACAAGACCCTTGGAGCTCAAGATCCAATTAGGGTTTCCTCTGCTCAAGACTTCTCCTTGCACTGTTGACCCAAATTAGGGTTTGTGTTTGAACAGAGATATTGTGACCTAAAATGCCTAAGATGACTTTCATGCTTCATGTTGGACTCCCAAGTCCATCCATACCAAGTTTCAAGCCATGATTCTAAACTTTGCCCAGTCAATTGGACAGTTGACCTAGAAATCAACTGTATTGGGGAAAAAGTCAACTGTGGCCAATTGACAGTCAAACCTCATGAAAATTGACCCACATCAACATTATGAACTCACATGGACCATTTGATCATGTTTGGATCACAATTCCACAAGAAATTTGATCAGATCATCAAAAGGGCAAAATGGTCATTTTTAGGGTTTTGACTGCACAAAGGCAATTTTTGACTGTTTGACCTAGCCAATGGCAAACCAAGCTCACATATGGACTCAAGGACCCCATGGAATTGTCTTGACATACTCAACAAGTTCAAAAGATCCCAAATGCATAAGATTGACAGTTGAATTTCCCAGTCAATTGATCAATTTTGACTGTATACTGAAAAGTCAAACTTTGACTTTTTGGTCAAAATCAAGTGTCAAGATTCATTTTTCATCAAAACATGCCAAATCATGAAACTTGTTCATCAAGAAATCAAGAATTGCAAATTAGGGTTTGAAATGAAGTTTTTTCATAACTTAGAATTTTTCTAAGTTATGAAAAAACCCTAATTTGTTTCTAACTTTGTCCCACTTTCTCACCAAGATTCATTTGGATTCAAGCAAAAGTCAAAACATGAAAGTTGTAGCCTATTGCAAAATCTACAACTTTGATTCACAAAGTTTCCTCAAAAGAAGCTTGTATCTCAAGTTACAATTTTTGGAACAAGGGTACCAAACCATTCTTAACTTAGAGAAATTTTGAACCATTTTAGGCAGGATTTTTGCCCAACTTCAAGACCATTTTTCACATATTTACACTTGGAATTTCAATTTGCATTTCAAAGATGGATTGTAGTACACATTCCAAGCTTTCCAAAATGTCCAAGAACTCATCAAACAACCTCATGGTTTGGGAGAATCGAATTTGGCAAGTTGGGAAAAACTCACTTTTGATTTGGCCAATTTACATGTTTATACATTTGTGCCATTTTGAAATCAGCTTGCACAACTTGATTACAGGTCCTATCTCCCTTTTGAACTCATAAATTTAATGCAAACTCATTGTGCCAAGACCATATTTTATGTGTTCAAGCATTACATAAAGGTTTAGTCCCAAAATAGAAAAAGCATAATGTCCATTTTTGCAAAAGTAAACTTTATGTCAATTAGCAGTCCAAGCAAGTACAGTGCAAATCTCCTTGGCACAAGTTTATGAACAAAACACACTGATCAAGGGGAAGGTTAGCAACACATTAGGGGGGCCTCTATCAGTCTAAAAACTCAAGTGGACATTTGTTGCTTAAAGTTGAAGAAACATAGCATAACCATACACAACTCTCATCTCAGCTAACATAGGCTTAAGCAAACTTGTCAAACACATTCTAAACATCCATCCTAAGCTGAAACACGAGCCTATCATCCCCAATATCTCCCCATTCACAGAATCACCCTCAAACTGCCAAAACAGGGGACCTGCTGCAGATTGAGTTCCATAACTCATTCCATTCGTGCATTCTTGCTAAAAACACTTCAAACACATCCCACAACATCCCTTGAAGCTATTCCAAACCTCAAACACGACCTGTAACACTCCCAATCAACATCACCATTTTCATTTTTCTGTTTTGCAGGTGGAGTTCTATAACTCGATTCAGCTAGTTTCAAAGCAAAGTAAAACTTGGAATAGCATCCGTGGACATCAAGGAAGCTGTACCAATCATCACCTTGCACTGAAAGTACCTCCATCACCAGATACGATTCCAACTGAACAGGTAAGTTCATGAACTCATATCTCTCTATCCAGGCATTGTTAGCTTTAGGTTTGTGAAGAAAATATGTCACATTCATAGCCCTGAACATGCCCATGTAATTAGTTTTCATTTATATTATGTGTGTTGTGAGAATTTAATGTCTGAACATGGAACAAAAACTAGGTCAGGAATTGGGGGAGAAGAAATTCTCTCTCATCTTAGAGAGTTAAGTCAAGTTCTTTATATGTCTGGATTCGTCTCTTAATGCTCTACATTTTTCATGTTGTGAGTTTTGCTTGAAAGTCCAGGAATTGGGAGATAGAAAACGCGTGTTGATTGTTGTTCATACAGGTTCAGAGGTTGAAGAAGGACTTTTTGGGCTGGGCTTTGTTTCAGTTTCCTATTTGCACCCTTTTGTTACTTTTAAACCCCATTGGCCCATTGTGCTTATTTTAATCATTTTTTGACTTTTGTTTTTTATTCCTGACTTATTTATTATTCCTCACAATATTAAAAATATAAAAAATATTTTTCACACCATTTTTATATTTATTAGGTATTTATTTGTTTAAATTGATGTTTTGTACATAAATAAATACTTACATACTTTTATTTAAAAAATACTAAAATAATGCAAACACATTTTATTTTCCATTTTTATTTTATTTTATCTTCTGAAAATATTTTATATAAAATATACCTTTTTTTATAAATACTAAATATTATTATTTTGTATATATTTAATATATTTATCATATAATATAAATATTTACATATATATTAGTATATTTAGGTTAAAAATACAAGATATATACATTTTATTTTTATTAATATTTAACATTAAAAAATACCTTTTGACAAATATACTTCATTTTTATTTTATTTTTGTACATAACTAGTAAATATTGTACATATTAAATAATTAATACCTTTTATTTAATAAATTAGGGTTTTGCCCTAAATACATAAAAAATCCAAAAAATTTAATACTTTTTATTTTGTTTATTTGACACAAAAAAAATACCTTTTTTCATACACATAAAAAACATTTTTTACATCTTGCATATTTATTCCATTTTTATTTAATTGTTGTATATTAAATATCTTGTAAATTCTCAATTTGATGTAATAGTCTAGGTTTAAATTCCTTGTCAAAATACCCCCATTCGAACATTTGTACCCTCCTTCCCATAAATTGTGTTGTAATAACTTAGGAACTTTATTTTTTCGCACTTTAATGCTTTCTAATTATGCCATGTTAGAATTAGGGTTTTGTATGCGAATCAAAAACAACAAAAATAGTTTGACCTAATTTCAAGATAAACAAGAATGAAAATGGACAACACTAATCACACTTGCACCCCTAGGGTATTCCACTTGTTGCCTTCAATAATGGGCCATATTGCATGTTAGGTCTCTTTGGGCAAAACAAAAAAATCAAATGATCATAGTCCCTCGATGACGCTTTCGAAAGTTGCCTAAAAAATGATCAAGTCCCTTAAAGGAAAATTGCCCAAAGATACTTGGCACCATTGCAATCATGGTCTAAACGATGACCCGCGCCCGTCCCTTTCACATCCTAACACAAGATTGTCCACCAAATGCAATGGTGGAACAAAATTGTTAAAAGGGTTAAAACATAGCAAAGATCTTTGAGAAATAAAGGGTACATATCTCTTGGTTACTTGCCAACTTGCAAAACAAAACGCTTGCCTATTTTCCAAATCACACATCACTACACTTTCAAAACAACTTTCAAAAACAATGAAAACTTTTTCAAAAGACATACACCTTTGTATACATCCCAACATGGATCATTACAAAGGTTGCCACCACATTGGCCTCTTTTCAAAACATTTTCAAACCCACACACACACAAAGCACCATTTCAAACAATTGAAAACCAAGGCAAGTTGATCTAAGCAAGTAACTAAGAGCCCATGGATAACCATGGATAGAAAGGGTGCTAATACCTTCCCTTTCTATAATCTACTCCCCGAACCCAAGAAAACGTCTCAAAGGTTTTTGGTGTGCTTTTTAAACCTTTCCTTAGGATAAAATAAAAAGTCGGTGGCGACTCTTGCTCAACCGAAACATTTGCGAAAACAAACGCAAAACCTCAAGTCAGTTCTCCCAGCGTATCACAATTATCTTCCATTTGTTGATTCATGGAAAAAATGAGGCCATATTTCCTTTCTGCTCGAGCGAGATGCTCTCGCCACATTTCTTTAGTAATATGGAAACCAAAAGTTGAACCTACAGAAGGATAAGTAAAAGATGGTATATTGTGTACAGGTGATGCATGGTGTGGGGATTCATTATGAGCAGGAGACTGGTCTCGCTGGTCATACTCATCATCAGTCCCGTGCTCGTCGGTTAAAGGAACATTGGGTGGAATCGGGTCGGTAAAAGGTGGAGCTTCCAGATCATATGTCCAGTTTCTCTCAAACCGCACATCTGTACATTGAAAGCAAGGAAAACCGCACTTACGATAGCTGCACCATTGACCATTAGGTTATAACAACCTCTTTCCTCACTTTTCACAATCGCATGTCTTTTAAAATTTTCAAATTTATGGTGCAGTGAGGAAGTGGATCTAGTGTAGCTATCTCAGTATTAAGCTTTAAAGCTCTAGAAATAGAGGTAATTAACCCTCCAAAAGAAATTGTTCCTCCTTTTTTCAGAATTGCACTCATATGTGCAAGCATAAATGGGACAGTGTTAATTTTTGTGTTTGTGAGACTATCCTTCAAAAACAGTAATTCTTTAGAATTAACTTTATTCGGATTCTTCCGGCCAAAAATTGTGCAAGCCAGAAGATAGTGAAAAACGTGTGTGGCCGGGTTATGGATACTTCAGGCAAGGTTTCCTTCAAAAGAAATAGTAGTTATGTTTGACAATTTGTACCAAAATGCAAATGCCTCAAGTGACCATTCAAAATACAATGGTGCCTCACAAATGACACCTTCCCCACGAGGCATTCCTAACAAACCTACTAGCTCGTCAGTAGAGTACTGATATTCGACATTGAACATTCTAAAACTTACCGAACCAGGCGTGCTAGAAGTGTTAGGGATGACATATAGATTAGAGAAATAAAAAATTCCCGAGTTAGGCTCTCATAGGTAGGTTCTTTACGACCAAAAATATCATGCAGTCCTGATTTATCCAACATGTAGAAAACACTATGATAAATTCCTAAAGCATACATACAATCTTCATCGATATACCTGGTGGAGAAAATTTCTCGTGACTGCAACTTGTCAAGAAGCTTCCATTTCCTATCTCCGAGTTGTCCTCTGCAAATAAAAATTCCATTATACTCCATTGATGCCATTGATGTTGAAAGAAGAAAATGGGCTTTATAGGGATGGTAGTGAAATGGATTTTTAATTGGTTTTGAATAGAGGAAATTGAAGATGGAAGTAGGAAAGGATAATGGGTTTTTTTAATGAGAAAGTTATGAGCTTTAGTGGGGTTTAATGGCGGTCAAAAACGGAGAAAATGGGGGTTTTAGAGCTAATGTCCCGGAATACACCAGACGCCATGGTGTCTGCCGAATAAGGGATGATGCTCGCCATCTTTGTTAGGTACGCTTGACCAAGAAATTGTTTTATTTTCTTTGGGCCTTGGATTTCTTTATTGGGGTGTATATAACATCTTCTACATGTTCTTATTCCAATGTTGGTACATGCATAATATGGTTAAAATAATAATTAAGTAAATAAATAAATACAACAAAGAAGTATGCGGGAAAAACAAATCTATGCGAAAATATAGAACGTAAAAAACAAATAAAGATAATGCAATAGATAATAAGTATGAAAGGGAAATAAACAAATCTATAATAAAGGCATCTCTATGTCAAATAGTGGAAACAGAGTCATCAGTAAGCTGGAGGCTCCGTAGTGTGTCTGGAACCTCGTGCTTCTGCTAGCTGACGACGTAGATCGGTGATTCCATGGTATAAGCTATCAGCCTATGTCGCATGAGTAGCGTTAGACACCTCAAGCTACAAGGCAAGATCAGTCACCTCTTGGCGAAGTCTGGCCATCTCACTGCGTAACTCAACAAGCTCTATGTAGACATTTGATCGATGCAGACTAAAATTGTTAGAAACACTATGGTCCAAGTTAAAGGTGGTAGGTGGTGGTACTATTGGACTAGAGAAGGTCTGAGATCGTCAAGTGTCTCTAATTAGCCCTCTAAAGCAAACTCCAATTGGTTCTGTCATGGTCACTACTTAATGATGGGTCTGGCAGGGTAAAGGAATATATGATTTCATTATCTATCAGGAGACTATAATGGTTTAGGTTAAAGGAGACTATCCTCATCAGGCCACAGTCTAAACAGAAGATGATATCCATCACGGTGTAACCACAATAAGAACTCAGGTGAGATAATTTAGTTTCGAGACCCAAGGCTGATGCTATATACATCATTGTTCCTCCCACATGAATAAGTCTATCAGAGCATAAGGCAGTACGATGAAGGTTCTCAATCAGAAATTTTCCAGAGGCTACAAGGCGTGACTGCGTGGTGTTATACCCTAATTTTTGCCCCTAAGATTCCTCTATCATCTCATATCAACTTAATTATACCAAGATCACACTAGGGTTTGGTTCTTCTCCCTATCTTTAGGTTTGCTAATGATTAATCACCACGTACCTTGATTTTTATATTATGATCATATATGTTTGTATTGATTAACTTTTAACTAACAAATACAATGAATGTTTTCTCTAATTGATGATCCTATAGGTGAGAGCACAACACATTTCATCAGGTGAATTTATAGGTTCATGAGTTTATTTCCATGCCTTCTTCAACAAAGCTTTATTGAGGTTCAAGCTTCATCATTAAAGATTCTTTAAAGTAATATGCCATTTATTATTTCAGCAAGTAGTTTACTAATTGTGAGTCATGGTATTCTATGTTGGAAAAAGCATGTTGTGCTCTGGCATGGGCGGCAAAACGGTTGCGGAAATATATGTTGAATCATACTACTTGGTTGATTTCCAAAATGGATCCAATTAAGTATATTTTTAAAAAGCATACTCTTACTGGAAAAATTGCCCGTTAGCAGATGCTGTTGTCTGAATATGATATTGAATACCGTACTCAGAAGGCTACAAAAAGAAGTGTGTTGGCAGATTATCTTGCTCACCAACCAGTTGATGATTATCAGTTTGTTAAATGTGATTTCCCCGATGAGGATGTGATGTTTTTAAAAATAAAAGATTGTGATGAACCTTTGCTTGGGGAAGGTCCTGATCCTGAATCCCAGTGGGGCATGGTGTTTGATGGAGCCGTAAATGCTTATGGGAAAGGAATTGGTGTCATGATTATCACTCCTCATGGGCCGCATATCCCTTTTACTACAATATTGACATTTGATTGTACCAATAATATGGCAGAGTATGAAGCTTGTATCATGGGTCTTGAAAAGGCTATAGATCACAGAATAAAAAATTCTAGATGTATATGGATATTTAGCTTTGGTAATAAATCAGATTAAAGGAGAATAGGATACTCGTCACACTGGCTTGATTCCCTACAAAGACTACGATAGAAGATTGTTACCCTTCTTTAATAAAGTTGAATTCCATCATATTCCCAGAGATGAGAATTAGATAGCAGATGCTTTAGCCACTTTGGCTTCTATGTGTCAAGTAAATACTTGGAGCGATGTGCCTCGTATCACAGTGTAACGTTTGGATAAACCAACTCATGTGTTTGCAACAGAGGGAACATCAGACGAAAAACCTTGGTATTATGATATCAAGCATCTTCTCCAGACTCAAGAATACTCGGCTGGTGCGTTGAACAAAGATAGAAAGACAATTAGAAGGTTGGCATGTAGCTTTTTTCCTCAATGAAGATGTGCTATACAAAAGAAATTATGACATGGTCTTGCTCAGATGCATGGATAGACACGGAGCCAACATGTTGATGCATGAAATCCATGAAGGTTCCTTTAACACTCATGCCAATGGAAATTCGATGGAAAAGAAGATGCTTAGGGCCAGTTACTATTGGATGACAATGGAATCTGAATTTTATAAATTTGCAAATAATTTACATAAATGGTAGATTTATGCTGATAAAATTCATGTGCCTCCGACGCTTCTCAATGTTATTTCTTCCCCATGGCCTTTCTCTATGTGGGGTATTGAAATGATTGGAATGATTGAACCCAAGGTGTCGAATGGACATCATTTTATATTGGTGGAAATAGACTACTTCACAAAATGGGTGAAAGCAACTTCCTATGCTAATGTCACTAAGCAGGTGATAGTACGCTTTATCAAGAATAATCTTATATGTCGGTATGGTGTTCCAAGAAGGATTATCACCGACAATAGCTCGAATCTGAATAACAAGATGATTACAGAACTTTGTGAAGAATTCAAGATTATCCATCACAATTCATCTCCCTATAGGCCAAGGATGAATAGGGCTGTTGAAGCTGCTAATAAAAAAATCAAGAAGATCATCCAAAAAATGGTTGTTACTTATAATGATTGGCCTGAGATGCTCACTTTTGCTGTGCATGGATATCGTATATTCTTCTGCACTTCAACATGAGAAACCTTGTTCTCTCTTATGTATGGTATGTAAGTAGTGCCCCTCGTAGAGGTTGAGAGTCTCTCTTTATGTGTGATAATGGAAACCAAATTTCCAGAGGCTGAATGGGTCCAGAACAGGTTTGACCAATTGAATTTGATTGAAGAAAGGAGAATGAAGACCTTGTGTCATGGTCAATTATACTAGAAGAGAATGAAGAAAGCTTTTGATAAGAAGGTCAAACCTCTTAAATTCAGAGAAGGTGACCTCGTGCTCAGAAAAATCATGTTTTTTAACACTGATTCTAGGGGCAAGTGGATTCCCAATTTTGAAGGCCCATATGTTGTCAAGAAAGCCTTCTCTAGTGGTGCATTGATTCATGAAACTATGGATGGCGAGGAGTTCCCACGTCCTATGAATGCTGATGCATTTAAGAAATACTTCGCCTAAAGAAATAAAAGAACAACTCACTAAGTTGACAACCCTAAAGGGCGACTTAGGCAAAAAAGAGTGCCTCGATAGGCCTAAAACTTGAAAGGGCGGTCTAGGAAAAAATAAGAGACACAAACAAAATAAATTCTTCCCGCTAGGTTGAAAACCCGCAAGGGCAGCTTAGGAAAAATATAGGCATTTCTTTGCAAGTAACCGCGTCAAACAAGACTTGATCATAGAAGTAACAATCTTCTTGCATCCTCACCATACTTTAACAGAAGTCGATGCTCAGGAGTTCAGAGTTGTTAGGGAGAATAGTGGTCATTGTATTTCAATGTATCTTTTCCAATATATTACCATTTTCCAAAATTTGTAATAATATATGGGGTCTCGCCATTCGCATACTACCATTAAATAAATAAAGTTTGAGCTTTTATCTAATTTTTTGTAATTCTTATTTTATCCTGCTTACAAAGCTTCATTTATTATTGATAGTAATTTTTAAAAGAATGATATTTAATAATAAAATTGTTTTTTGAAAAGAATTTACAAATTACTTTTTTACTTTAGAGTTTTGTGATTCAATAAAACCAAAAATAGTGATTCCAAGGATGGACGAACTCTGAAGTTTTGGAAGTATTTATTCCCCAGGAATTTTCTCCCAAGTTACTCTTGCTGATATGCGCATGATCTCGTTGTGTTTATCAAATAGTTGGAGATGATACCGATTTATGTATGGTGCGGTGCTCGGTTTGTGATCCCATTTTCCCCAGCCATGTCTTGGTTCATTTGTTTTCCTCCAAAATGATTATTTTGATTTCAGGTTTTGTATGGTCTGAAGCCTCTGTCCCAGATTCCCTAGTAAGTTCTTCACAAATGTGAAGAAAGGCCCTTTGTGTGTTGAGGAGGAATCATTTTTGAAATGTCGCCCTTTGCAGTAATTACATTATTGTTGTTGTTTGTTTCCCAGGAAACTAGGCAAGGAAAATATCTTTTATAAGAAGTGTTGAAACAATTGTCAAGTTTTTGGGTTTTCTCCCGCCAAGTGCTGCGTTTGATTTAAAATCCCCATAATTTTGACTTCATGCTGTATTATTTGACTTCTTAAATCCCAAATTAAAGTTGAGTTAATGTTTCTTTCTGAAAGTTGTTATGCCCATGTGGTTTCATAATGCTTCCCTGGGAAGTGTGTGCAATCATCACTCTTGGTATGGAAGAATGTATTCAAGGCTCTACTAGATAATGTGGTGTTGAACTCCCCATTGAAGTCAACACAAGATCCCCAGTTGATGTCTTAACGATGTTGTTTTCATCTGCCCTAATGAAGTCAATATTATTATCCCTATTGGAAATCTAGACTTTGAGATGTTTTTTTCCCATTGAAGTATGTGTGAGTGTTCCCCGGTGAAGTCTGGAGGAGGATATTTTATCCCTGTATTTTTTTTTATTTACTATTTTGACTTGATTATTTTCGGACTATGTTTCTTCCCAGAGGATTTAAGCCGTGAAATAGGAATTTGTTTCCTCGGTTAGCGCTTACTTTCTTATGAAATTTTCATCCTGGATATGATTTAGCCGGACATTGACGTTACCCAAGCTGGTTTTGTCTGGTTATTCCTGATGTTGTATGTCGGTTTTGGTAGCATATACATGATAACATTCATATCATGCATAGCTGAATTTAAAGTTCATTTGTCATTTGCATTCATTAATATTTTGTTTGCATATTACCCTATTTTGCAGAGTTATGTTACCCTCTCTTCAATAGATTGTCAACCTTAAGCAGAAAGTGTATATTCTTTCAATTTCCCCACTGAGTGATCCCTCGTGGAAGAATTTTGCTTCAAGCCTTATTATCCACCTCATTGTCTGGTTAGGTTTATGTTTCCCTTTTGAGTTTATTTCTCATCAAGTGCTATCTTGGATTATTGTTTCATTTTGGTTTATTTCTGGTTTGGATTTGTTGTCTCTGGCAACATTTTTTTTATTATGATTTCTCCAGGCTTTACACTCGAGTTTGAAAATGTGCATTTATTTTGCAAGAGAAGACTTTATATCCTCAGAAGGAATATATTATCATTTCCCCAGAGAAGTCATATTTCTTTTCCCAACAGGCTTCTTATAACAACAAATGGCAGGTCTATTTATTTGAGCAACTTGTACTTCCCCAATAAGTCAGTTAGTTCAATGAGAAGATCAAGATTTGTTACTCCAATGGATGGTAGTCTCGTCATTATGGGAGATAGTTTGTTATTGAGATTTGTTACTCCTATGGATGGTAGTCTCGTCATTATGGGAGATAGTTCATTGTTGAGATTTGTTACTCCAATGGATGGTAGTCTCGTCATTATGGAATAGAGCTTGTTGTTGAGATTTGTTACTCCAATGGATGGTAGTCTCATAATTATGGGATATAGTTCGTTGTTGAGATGTTTACTCCAATGGATGGTAATCTCGTCATTATGGGAGATAGTTCGTTGTTGAGATTTGTTACTCCAATGAATGGTAGTCTCATCATTATGGGAGATAGTTTGTTGTTGAGATGTTTACTCAGATGAATGGTAGTCTCGTCATTATGGAAGATAATTTGTTGTTGAGATTTTTTACTCTAATGGATGGTAATCTCGTCATTATGGGAGTTAGTTCGTTGTTTATATTTATTACTCCGATGGATGGTAGTCTCGTCATTATGAGAGATAGTTCTTTGTTGATATATCTTACTCCAAAGAATGGTAGTCTCGTCATTATGGGAGATAGTTCATTGTTGAGATGGTTACTCTGATGGATGGTAGTCTCGTCATTTTAGGAGATAGTTTTTTGTTGATATTTGTTACTCCAATGGTGGTAGTCTCGTCATTATGGGAGATAGTTCGTTGTTGAGATTTGTTACTCCAATGGATGGTAGTCTCGTAATTATGGGAGATAGTTCGTTGTTGAGATTTGTTACTCCAATGGATGGTAGTCTCGTCATTATGGGAGATAGTTTATCATTGAGATTCACTTTTATCTAAAGAATTCATATGATTCCAGTTATAAGTACTAATGTTGGCCATTTGTGACCTACCCTATATTGGTATTTGTTGATATTATCCTACCATTTCTTTCCCCCTATGGGTCAACATTACCTTTTTTTTTGCTATCTTCTCAGTGAGTGGATAGTTTACAATTATTTGTTGATCATTGTTATAATTTACTTTCTCTCCTCAATGTTTGAGTTGATGTTGCTTTATCTCCTCCTTGGATCTTACCCCAATAGAGTCGAGTCTTCTGCTCATTAGTGATTTATTTTCCATGTCGGGTTTTCTTTTGATCGTTGTTTTTATTTCTTGCTTCCCCAATGGTGTTCTAGGTCACCTTTGGAGTCATTCATTTGCATTCATAATCATAAGCATTGCATGGCATCTTAGGGCCAAAAATAGGTCTTGTTTTATATTTAAGTATCTTCAAACGCGTCGACATGAAGATTTTAACCTTCATATCTCCGGATAGAAGACACTTAAATAAGGGCAGTTGTTGTACCCTAATTTTCCCCCCTAAGATTCCTCTATCATCTCATATCAACTCAATTATACCAAGATCACACAAGGGTTTGGATCTTCTCCCTATATTTAGGTTTTCTCATGAGGAATCACAAAGTACCTTGATTTGTATATTGTGATCATATATTTTTTGTATTGATTAACTTTTAACTAACAAATACAATGAATATTTTCTCTAATTGATGATCCTATAGGTGAGAGCACAACACATTTCATCAGGTGAATTCATAGGTTCATGAGTTTATTTCCATGCCTTCTTCAAAAAAGCTTTATTGAGGTTAAAGCTTCATCATTAAAGATGCTTTAAAGTAATATCATGACAAGGTCTACTGTGATCCATCATGCCTCAATTTGTCAAAGAAAGTCAAAAGGTGCAAGGATTGATTGAAGAAGTTTGACCTAATTTGACAAGTTTTTGATTCCTTGATCACAAGTGTATAAGTATTTCAAATCTTAATATTTGGAAATGGTTATTGTTGCTATGGTCTCTTATTATAATCGACGACAACTTTTATTCACATGAAAAAATTTATTGTGCAAGAAAGTTTGTCAAAATAGAAAGGGGGTTCCAAGTCATTTGGAGTCTTTAGGAGTTAGGATTTTGAACTTGTAAGGGCTATATCTTGTTCATATTTCGATATTTTTGAGTGATTCCAAATATATACTTCTCTTTAAAGGGTTATCAGCAAATTACTTCAAGAGTTTCAAGAAAATTTTGTGTGGAAGATTCCAAATGATTGAGAAAGATTACAAGTCCCCTAAACAGGCCATCAAATTCTCTTATGTAACTTCAGAAGATCATAACTTGGTAAATTTTTATCTCCTTGAGCCCATTATTTTTCCATGATGATCTTAAGGATTTGAAATTCAACTCTTATTTTATGTGCAAGACTTTAAAATGGTTGGAAGAGGCCCTAAGAACTCAAAAGATTATAGGTCACCTCATGAATTTTCACTAAGTTCACAAGGCCATAACTTTTTCAATATTTGGTATTTTTGAGTGATTCAAGTTTCATAATTCTATTTGGGAAGTCTAATTAAATCTATCATCAATGATCAAAGCTTAATTTTGGAGGAAGGTCTTGTTTGAACTCAAAACATTATAGGTTACTTTTGAAGAAAAACTTAGAATTTTTCTAAGTACAAAAATTCAGCATCTTTTTCTCAACTTTGACTCATCACAAATTTTAGCTCAAACATCCATCTGATCTCATTCTTGGCACATTTCTAATATTGTGACCTTATCTTTCAAATGCTTCAAGAATCATGCCCTAAGACCCCTTGAGCTATGAACACCATGGATTCAAAGATGGTACCTTGAAACTGATGTTTTCTCCAAAGTCGAAATTTGAAATTATAATATGGCTTCTAAACACCAAATTAGCACATGTTTTTTATTTAAACATGTTTACAAAAGTTCCCAAAGTTTAATTAAGGATCAAAACACATGAATTGACTTAGTTTTGATGCACATGAAGTCACACTTTTTGCACCATTTGCTTCCCTATAAATAGATGACCTCACTCCTCTCATTTTCTCAAGCTTGAACATCCAAAATCACTATGTCAAACTCCCTCCATAACTCACTTTTATGGGATTTTGAATTCATCTTTTCTCCATTTTTCAATCCAATTTCTTCATTGATCCTTCATCCTTGAACTTCACTGAAGCTAACAGAAGAAGAATCAAGCCTTGAGGTGGCCTGAATCGTGCTAGCCAAGTCCAATGACAAACAAAGTTCATCTGACTTTGTTCACATAGTTTACGGCACCAAATCTTCTAACTCAAATTACTGGAATGGTCTATGATGTTCACTGATGCTTGCTCTTAACTTAATTTTGGTGAAACAATGCATTTGATGCTTCTGATTTTTTATTTTAACATTTTTCAAACATCTCTGGTTTTTTCTAAATCGACTACGTTGTGTTTCATATAAATTTTTCGCGATCATATGATTGTGACCGTCTCAAGTAGACACATTTATCGGTACCATTATGAACTAATAAATTTATAGATTCAAGGATCAGGGATTTTCCCTACTTGCAGGAGGCAGGAGGTTGAAGACGACCTACGTGTCATTCTTCAACCAATGACACTCAACCAATTGTTTTATTTTGATTGGTTGGACTTTCTTGTGTTTCATGTGCGCCCTTTGACTTGGGTCTATGATACTCCTAACCGCAGATTCCTTAGATCTTCCAGCGTGTATAAGTGAAAGAGATCCAACGTGTGTGGTTTTTCTGATTTGTTTTTATTTCACAAAATTATTTTTTAAATTTCTTTTATCTTTAAAAATTCATAACTCTTTTATTTTTTATCCAAATATTATTAAAAAAATAAAAAAATACTTTAAATTGTTTATGAATTTTCGAATAATTTTTCATATTGTTATTTTAATGTTGTATATTTTTCATAATTTTTGCATTGCTTGCCTTATTTTAATTATTTTTAAAATACTTTCTGATATTTTTTAACTCTAAAAAATTTATGGAAAGGTCGTTGGGCCTTTTGGAAAATTTTGATAACCTTGTTTTATTTTTTTCTTCTGATTTTTCTATTTTCCACAAATTTTTCTTTATTTTACTTATTTTCTTCAGTTTTTAAAAATAGTTTCTGACTTTAAAAAAATTCTGAAAAAATTGTCAACCTTTATTAAATCCTGTTTGTCTTCTAACTTTTTTTAGGATTTTTATTTGGTGTTTTAATATACTTTGTGTATTTTATCAATTATTCTCCTTTTATTAACCATTTTTATTTTTTTTATTAAATATTATTTTTATTATTTTTATTTTGGTTCTCACCTGGACTCCATTTGGTGACAAATTCTTCAACCTCATTGGGTCTTGGGTGTTGATAGGTTGAGAAACCAAATCCTCCAAAATGGATGAATGATGTTGATGATATTTGAAACCCTAGTTTCATACATTGCATCCCCTCCCTCTTCATCTTGTCCCTTTCTCATTTGTGCTACATGTTGTTAGAGGATGTCTACATATCATCTCTCCAAACATATGACACATATATTTCTATTGACCGGCCTCAAAATAGGTGCGACTTCTATATAAGTCCATTTAGGATTGCTTAACATAACGCTAAATTTTGTCCCGATTCGAGAAATGATCATTTGTTCCCCAAACCTATGTTTGCAAGCCCAAGTAAGTTTAATTTGAAACCAATGATCCAATACCCTTGAGGTTCATTGTTAGGAGGCTTTGGTCTTTTCAATCCTCTAATGAACTTTTATAAATTTTGGTCTAAGTGAATCATTTAAACATCGTTTACCATTTACTGTTGCCTCGAGATTTTGAAATGAATGATATACTTGACAAAAAGAAAATGAAACTTGTTGTGGAGAGGCTTTGATTTTATCAATCTTCTAATGAATTTTAAAATGCAAGATTCAATATTGTCATTCAACTAACCTCTAATTTCTAACTCATTAACAATTGACATTTATTTTCATGCTTTTACTTTACGCCTTTACTTTTACGTACCATTTATTTTAGCATTTACATTTCATGTTATTTTCATCTTTGTTCACTTGAGCATTTATCTTTATGTCTTTTTTTTTTATTTTGCTCACTTGAGATTTTCATTTTCTTTTTGAAGATACCAAATAATCAACTTGAACAATAAAAAACATTAATTTCACTTGTGCAACACCCTAATTCTACCCGACAATTATTATAAAATCAAAGTTATAAAAATTCAATAACTAAATCAGGTTGCTACAATCTCAACTTAAAACAACGACATTCATTACAGATACATAACACATTAAACATGTATGAACCAACAACAACATATATTAATCTTTTAAAACCTAACAACTTTTATAACCACGCAGCGGAATCATAATATTCAACATATAAGAATGTGACATCTTTATCCAACTGAAAAAACTTCAAATAACAAGCATTCAACGAAAAACAACTTAAAGTTCAACAACTGAATTAATAACACCAATAAAGCTACAAACGTTCATCCCCCCGAGTGTTACGTATCAGAGAAATGACAACGACTCGAAATACTGAAGGTAAACCTCCTTCACTCTGGATTACCTACACGTTACCAATATAGGAGTAACATTCAAACAAAAGGGGTGAGATATCAAAGAATATAATCGGATATAGGATCAATAATATATTAAAATTAGTTCGTATAATTCACCACTTCACAGCTCTTTATCAATATTTAACATAATTAATTCATCCACACGACAACTCAGGATGCAACATGAAATGTGACTTGTTTTTATACACATGCATGTGGTACCAATGGAGCTGAACTCCCAACTAAGAAAACTGCCAATAAATACAGGCATCAACAAGGCATAAGCCTTTAACTAACGACAACATCAACATATAACAACTTTGGCATACGCCTACAACTCAATAAATGCCAATTATAGAGGCAACACAATAAAATTCATAACCTGAAACTTCAATAATTAATAACAACAACACAACAACCTACACATGCCAATACTATTATTAACATGGTCCTACTAAAATGCTTCTACTAAATTGTTCTTCTATTACTAACTTTCTACTAACATTTACTAAATCTATTACTTATTAATCTTACCTGCTATTTTTATGCTAATCTACAAATTGTTCACTTCTGTTACTAATAAATAGCCTATTCTATTATTCATTCTTTTCTAACTCTGCTACATCCATTTCTGTAATTAAATACTAAAGTAACAGACACACAGGAAAGACACAAGAAATAATTCAAAAGGAGATAATGGCTTATGGGTTAGGCCCCTCAGCATGCATAGACGTGCCCCTCGACATGTATGGTCATTGCCCTCGGCATGTATGGCCGTGCCCCTCGGCACATAACATGGTGACGGTCGGCACCCTTCACCATTATATGTGTGCCGCTCGACACACAGTCCATCTTCCTGTTCTGAAATTTTGTCCAGATTTTTCCTGCAAGTAACAGTTCCTTCCCCTTCCAATGATCTCAGACAACACTACACGTATTCACAGCAAGATAAAAAATATACCCACATCAATATATGATAATTTTCAACACTCGATTCATCGAATGAATCACTACAATGTTATCACAAATACCACAAATACCAAACAATAATTTGTTCATACAACAATTACACACAACAACAATTTTACACAACCCAATTCCTGTGTAACATGCATTGTAATTCCCATTATAGAGTCAGAACCCCACTCTTACCTTGGATTGAAGGTTGCTATACAATTTCCTATCGAACCTAGCTTTTCCTCTTTTCCTTTTCCTCTTCTCTGTAACTTCTCACGTACATCACTTTCTCTACTCTTTTTCTTGACCCTTTTTAATTAAACTAATTTCTATTATTTAACTTAACCTAATAATATTATTATTTCTATTGGGCCTAATTTTCACACCCCTTTAACACTATGTCTATCACCAAAACAAGCCCAACAATTAATATTACGAATATTCTACAATTCTAATAGTATTACTAATATTATTAATCAACTAAGTTAAACGACTAATAACAACACCACAACTTATGTGAACCACTCACAACATAACACAACATGTAAATGATTTAAACAATTAATTCGCAATTAATCAAAATTATATAATAAAATAATTAATTAAACCAATCAGGCGTTACAACTCTCCCCCACTTAGAAATTTCCATCCTCAAAAATTTACCTTGTTCAAACAACTCGGGATAGGAGTCCCGCATCTTGTTTTCCAACTCCCACATTATGCTTTCTGCGATAGCTTCTATCCAGACTACTTTCACCAAAGAAATCTCCTTGCCTCTTAGAGTCTTCTTTTCACGATCCACGATCCGTATAGGCATCGTCTCCACAGTAAGATTATCATGTACTTGCACATCATCCATATGAATCACATGAGATGGATCTGAAATATACTTCGGGAGTTGTGACACATGAAACAAATCATGCAAATTCGAAAGATTAAGAAGTAAAGCCACTCTATAAGCAATGTTCCGAACTCTTTCCGAAATCTGATACGGACCAACAAAACGAGGAGTGAGATTCTTAGACTTCAACGCTCGTCCAACACCGGTCATAGGTGTGATTCTCAAAAACACATGGTCACCCTCTTGAAATTCTAAATCTTTCCTCCGCTTGTTACGATAACTTTTCTGTCTACTTTGGGAAGTTTTCATCTTTTCTCGAGACTCATGCCAACATAAAGGAGTTCTACATCTCCGACCATACAACACTTCAAAAGGTGCCATCCCAATACTAGAATGGTAAATGTTATTATAAGTGAACTCTATCAATGGAAGATAAGTGTCCCACGTACCTCCCTGTTTAAGAACACATGCTATCAACAAATGTTCTAATGACTGAATAGTCCTTTCAGTCTGACCATCCGTCTGAGGATGATATGCCGAACTCAACCTCAACTTAGAACCCATCGCCTCTTGCAAACTCTTCCAAAAATCATAAGTAAACCTCGGATCCCTATCCGACACAATACACAAAGGAACACCATGTAGATTTACAATTACACTAGTGTAAATCTCCGCCAACTTTGATATTGGAAAACTGATGTTAATAGGAATAAAATGAGCCGACTTCGCAAGCCTATCAACAATCACCCAAATCGAATCATGTCCTTTTGGAGTATTAGGTAATCCCTTCACAAAGTCCATTGAAATGCTATCCCATTTCCATTCTAGAAATTCTAGCGGTTGCATCAACCCTGCAGGCTTCTGATGTTCAACTTTCGACGTCTGACTAGTTAAATATGCATACACAAACCGAGCCATATCACTCTTCATTCCATGCCACCAAAACAAATTCTTCATTTCTTGACACATTTTTGTAGCTCTCGGATGAATGCTTAACTTGCTTCCATGACTTTCCTCGAGAATTACTTTCTTCATCTTCACATCATCAGGAATGCAAATTCGATTATGCAATCTCAACACACCTTGTGCGTCTAACTTAATATCAATATTCTCAGACTAATCGATCCAACCCATTAAATCTACGAACTTCGCATCTAAATTCTTAGCGTCTTTGATATTATCCAAAAAATCATTATTAATCTTTAACGTCCCTGTTGTACCCCAAAATTTGCCCTCCCATTTTCCGTAGGAGACACAACCCTAGGGTTTCTCAGATATTCAAGATTGGCTCAGGAATCGATCAGAAAATTTTTCTCTTATGGCAGTAAACCAGCAATTAGGGTTTTTCTTGCAATTCTCAAAAGAAATGAATTCTCAAAGATCCAATTGGCTTTCACAGATTTTCACGCTTTCTCAAGTTTACTGAAAAGACAGTGTTTGTTCTCAAGGTTAACCAGATGATTTGCGTCTTCTAAAACATTTGATTGTTTAGGAAATGGAATAGACAGTGCGTGTTTGTTTGGAATGCAGTGGCAAGATTACATAATTATTGGAATTTAAATTATCAGGTTGGAGCATTCTGTTTCAATTATCTTGATTGGGAATCTTTAAGAATCAATTAAGATGCGAAGAGAAAATTACAAGTTATTGACAGCAAAAGATTTCAAGTAACACCAGAATATCTCATAAGACTTTCTCCATTTATATCAAACGTTGTTACAAAACAATTTATTATTTAAATACTTTAGGTTTTACAACATATCGTATTTGAAAATGAATTAGTACAACTATTGGATACAATGCAAGAATGATTGTTCTAAAATTCAAGGAAAAAATTCAAATGCTTGATTGGCCTAAGAGAACTAATCTATGCCTAAGTTTGACTGAAGTTCTTTTTCTATCTCCAAAGACCTTCCTTGCTTGCCTTATGGTTTTTGCCTTCCATGCGTTTCCCTCTCCATTGTGCTCACATGAAAATGAAAGAAAAAGTTAGCGCAAATTAATTGGACATGAGCAAGAATTTTCAAAAGAAAAAGTGTTCATCATTAAAGTTTGCAATTTGGAATCAGAAGGCCATTTTTAATTCATCACATTTTTATTTTCTCTATTTGCAAATCACAAGAGAATTATTCTTCTTGGATCACAAAAAGAAGAAATAAGAAATGCAAGAAAGTTGTCCAAACAAACAAGAAATGCAAGCAAGCTGTCCAAACAAGAAATGCAAGCAAGCTGTCCAAACAAGAAATGCAAGCAAGCTATCCAAACAAATAGAATACCCAAACAGCAGCCAAACAAATATTGCAAACAGCAGCGCATCACCAAACAGAAATGCAAGCAAACTGAGCCAAACAAAATTAGACAAAAAGCAAAAAACAAACAGCATAAGCTAGAGCAGGCATCAAAGGAAGAATAGCAATATAATAAACTAAGTTAAACAAGCAAGAAACTTGTTCAAGAAGCCATTTCATCATTTTCCATTTTTATTGCAAACTTTTCAGAAAAAGGCAAAAGAGCAATTGACTCTTAGGGTCATTGATAGAAAAGAGAGGAAAGAAGTCACATAGGGATGCACAACCCTGCTGCCTTGACTGTCACAATTGCATAGAAGCTGTAAGAAAACAAAACTGCCATCAAAAAGCCAAAGGAACAACATAGCAAAATATTCAATTTCTTTGTTTTCCCCCCTTTTTGAAAAAGAATTCAACCAAAGCAACATGAATATAACAGTAAACAAAGCGCTGAAGCAAGGGACATAGAAAAAATTATCAAACTCAGAAAACTGTCAAAAGTCCCAAATATTCAAACCAACAGCAACATACAAACCAAAACCTCCAAACTGTCAAAACCTGATAAACACCCAAAAAACCAAAAACCTGTAACCTGTTAACAAACACTCACAAAAATCCCAAAGGACTAAAACCACTAAAACCTGAAAAACCTCAAACCTCCATAGAAAAATTATCAAACTGTCAAAACCAACCAAAAAAACTTCAAGCCTCAAAAAACATCAGCAAACTGTCAAGTTTTAAAAGAAACCATCAACAAACTGATAAACCTGATCCAAAACATAAACCAATACCATCATCACCAAACCTCAAACCAAAAAATCCCAAACTGTCAAACCCAAAGTCTGAACCATAACAAAAACAAACCTTCAAACCTGTCAACAGAATCACCAACCTTCAAACCATCATTAAACAACCATCTCAAAGCTGTAACAAAGTCGAATATCAATCCAAAACAAAACAAAAAAAAAAGCTCAGCAAGTCCAAAACTGATAAACCTCTCAAGTACTGCAACCAAGATCAAAAATCTGTTAACTCAACATTAACACATCCACAAATCAAAAACCAGAAAAACATACTCAACCAAACCTACAACAATATCACAAAACTAAAAAAAAAACTCTCAAAAGGGCCAAACTCATCAAACCTGTTGAAACACCAACATAAAAAACATAACCAAAAAAACCAGTAACACCATCCCCAAAAAACCTAGAATCATTTTCAAATTCACAAAACAGTAGCAAACTCACAAAAAATCACAAAATCCAGAAGCACATCATCATCGTCATTTAAAGCACGGAAAACAAAAGAAGGTTACCAGAAGCGCGCCTTCAATCTTCATTTCTTCCCCCTCGCAAATCCCGCCACCAGGGAGAACCTCCCTCAGTCTCACTATCCCCTTTTCATTTCACAGAAATTTCCAAACAGGTATGGATACTTCTCCTTCCTCATAAGTTATTTCCTGCATCTCAATGGATAACAAAGTAGATTAATAGAAAAATGTAACAAGACAAAAAATAACAAAATGGTTCAAGCTTTAATAACAACAAAACTTCACCTTTTTTCAAGAAACAAAACCATTAGAGCTTGGATAGGAGGTGAGAGAGAGCGCTTCGGCAACAGAAGTTTAGGGGGGGAAGATCAGATAAGTTAGAATCAGACATTTTAAGCATAAATCCGACCTTAGGGTTTTCAGAAAAAACGCGAATCATGGTGAGATAGAGATGAAAAGAGAGATTTCGCTCGTGAAACGGGATGGGTAGTGAAGTTATTCAGAGATGAATGAAAATGGAAGAGACGAGTGAACGAAGGAGATGAGGCAGCGCCGCTGGCATCACAAGGGTCAAGAACCCTAATTTGCCTTGAATCCCTTAATCAGAAACTAATACAGTTTAGGACATTGGGCCTATCTTTTGCAAACCCCTAAAGCCCATGCGTTTTACACCCCCCCCCCCTTGGTTTGTTTTGGTAACAGCAATAGCACACTTTGGTTTGGGCCTCACCCCAAATCAATTTCTTAAGCCCATTTTATTTCTTTATTTTTTTAATTTGTTCTTCTTCTTATATTTTTATTTGTTAACAAATTACTAACATAACTTAAAGTATTTTATTAAATTGATTTAAGCTTTTGTAAGTTAATTTTTATCATTTTGTTTTTTTATTTATTTATTATTTAATTTTGTTTTAAATTTAATTGATATGATAAAACATCAAAATTTAACTTAGTTGGTTTTCTTTCTTTAAATTTATTTGCATAATTAATAAAATACAAAACAAAAAATAATAATAAAGATCTTAATCAATTTATTTTTTAGAATAGGTTTTTATTTTTCTTTTTCAAGTAAATACTTAACATTTCATTTCATACTTTGTTGATTTTATTTTCATATATTGTCATAGCTTTATATTAAATCGCACAAAAATTCGATTTGGTTTTATTGCTTGATATTTGGACATTTCTATTTCATTTGATTCATCCCCTATTTGTAACAATTGTACCCCCATTCCCGAACATTCTGTAATAGCTTAGAATTTTAATTCCCGCAATTTATTGCTTTCTATATACTGTATAGTAATTAGGCGTGTATGGCAAGATTCAAAAATCAATCGCTAGATGACCTAATCAAAGAATAAATAACTTGAAACCAACACACTTTTTCACACGCGCACCTCTAGAGTAACCTCGCTCGTTGCCTCAGAAATACAATCATGTTCCTAAAATATGAGACACTCTAGCAATGACCCTTCGATAAAAAAGATCGTAGTCCCTCGATGACCCTCGATGTTGCCTTCGATAAAACGATCTCATCCCTTATAAAAAATTGCTAAAGCGTCTCACAAGTTGCCTTCAATGATTGTAAAATTGACTCGCGCATGTCCCTTCACATCCAATGGTGGGGCTTCTTACCAAATCAATGGTAAGATAACACCATTAAAAGGAAGAAGAAAAGAACAATTTAAGACCTTTCGAGTAGATAGATTCGCTCTTAGTTACTCGCTTGCTCACGAAAAAAACTCTTTACACCGACACTCTCATTTCAAAAACATTTTCAAAAAGACAAAAAAAAATGTTTTGTATACGTTCTTATAGAGACGAGAACCATTGCAAAACCTATTTTCAAAACACTTTTCGAAACACGATTTATAAACACATCTTTGAACCACTTTTTGAAACAAAACTTTGCATACGTTCTTATAAAGACAAGAACCATTACAAAGAGATTTTTCAAAATACTTTCAAAGCCCACACCACAAGCACACAATCAAACAAAAGCAAGTGATCTAAATAAGTAACTAAGAGCCCATGGAAAACCATGGATTAAAAGGGTTCTAATACCTTCCTGTTGTACCCCAAAATTTGCCATCCCATATTTCTCAAGACATGTCAAGAATAATCTCTAAGTGGCTCAAGTTAGCTCAAGAGTTGGACAGTCAAATCACCTCCTAAGGCAGTCAATTCAAAATTAGGGTTTTGTGTTGCACCAAGGTCCTTGCATCCAAATGGCCTCAAATTCTCCCCAATGTCCTAATATGTTCTCAAGGCTATCCATGTCCAATTTCAAGCCTTGCAGAGGAAGTTTGGTCAGTCAATTGCTTAAGAGGTCCAAAAGTCGACTGTGCTAGGGCAAAAGTCAACTGTGACCTACAAATAGTCAAACCTCAAGATTTTTTGTCAACATTCTCATTTTGAAGGATAATTAATCATTTGATCAAGGGTTGATCATGATTCATCAAGGATTTCTCAAAATTCATCAAGATTCAAAAGTTGCTAAATTAGGGTTTTGTAGGAAAAGTCAACTCAACTTTGACCAAGCATAACTTTCTCATACTTTATGAGAAATGACCCATCAAAAGCTCATTTTGAAGCGGATGAAATTTACTACAATCCATATTCACACCCCAAGATCAATAAATGCACTCACAAAAAGTTACAAATTTGGACATTATAGGTCATTTTTGAAAGTCAACAAAAACACCTTTTTTTCCAAAGCTTATAACTTGAGCATGGAGTATCAAAATGATATGAGACCAAAAGGGTTGGTTAGAGGGAATCACAAGGTTTCTAAACAGTCCAAGAACACCTCCAAAAGTTCAAAATTGAAGAAGTTATGCATTGTTGAAGTTGGGCATTTTTCCAAAATTGCCAAAAGTCAACTATCCTTAAAACTCCAATTTTTGACAAAAGGGCCCACTTTTTTCCACTTGATTTGATCTTGTCACACCACAAACGTGTCCTATCTTCAGTTTCATGTCCATTCATTAATTTTTATATTTTATTTGATTTTTATTGAATTATTTCATTTTAAATCAATATTAATTCAAATAAAATCCAAAAATTGATGGAATAAGATCTTTTTGATCATTACAGGTTTTAATTATCATGATACACCCAATCAAATTCGTGCCAAGCCATATCATGCACAAAATCTTTGATTTGGAATAATTATGGAAGCTTTGTTAATGGTGATCAAATCATATCTTCATTCTTATCCACACATCTCAGTAAGGTTGAATCATGGTTACGCTTGTAAAGGATGTTATCGCTGATGAAGAACTTTGCTGTGAACCTTCTCAGAAATTTCTTGTCATTAATAGATGCACCCTCGGGGTATTCCTGTGCTTCAAGATATCTCGTTACCTCATGATACCAGGGCTTCTCTGTTACCTCTTCAGTCTCAAGATCACAGCAATATGCATGTTCATCTAATCTTTCAATAATGATTCGGGGAGCCTCGTTGTCCCAATTGACCTTGAACATAGAAGACATCGTAGCTAGCGCGTCCTCCAACTGATTCTCCTCTCTAGGGAAGTGTTCAAAGGTTATCTCCTCGAATGGGGAAGCAACGTCAATACATACTCCTTGTAAGGAATAAGATTTGGGTGTTTCGTATCCCACTCGCCTTTGATCTGACTGATCACGAGAGAGGAATCTCCGAAGACACTCAAGAACTTAATCCTTAGGTCAATTGCTGCTCGAAGACCCATGATGCATGCTTCATACTCCGCCATGTTATTGGTGCAGTTGAAACATAGTCGGGCGTAAATGGAGTATGAGAGCCTTTAGGAGATATGATCACGGCGCCAATGCCATTACCCAAAGCGTTTGAAGCTCCATCAAAGTACATAGACCATCAGGATCCTTCCTCAGGTCCTTCATCCGGTCCAGGTGTCTCACAATCAGTTATTAACATGATATTCTCGTTCGGAAATTCAAATTTCATAGATTGGTAATCATCCACTGCCTGATGTACCAAATGGTCTGCCAACACACTTCCCTTGATTGCCTTTTGAGTCGTATACTGGATGTCATACTCAATCAATATCATCTACCATCTTGCTATTCTTCCAGACAAAGCAGGCTTTTCGAAGATGTACTTGATTGGATCCATCTTTGATATCAACAGAGTAGTGTGAGTCAGCATATACTGTCTCAGCCGGCGAGCAGCCCATGCCAAAACGCAACAAGTTTTCTCGAGCGGTGAGTATCGGGTCTCACAGTCGGTAAACTTTTTGCTAAGGTAGTAAATTGCATGCTCTTTTTGGCCAGACTCGTCATGCTGCCCCAACACACACACCATTGAGTTATCGAGCACTGTCAAGTATAAGATCAGAGGCCTCCCTTCAACTGGTGGCATCAGAATGGGTTGTTCTTGGAGGTACTCCTTGATCCTTTCAAAAGCGGCCTGGCATTCATCGTTCCAACGTACCACCTGATCTTTCTTCAGTAGCTTGAAGATTGGCTCACAAGTAGCAGTTAGGTGCGAGATGAATCGGGCAATGTAGTTCAGTCGTCCCAGAAAGCCTCTGACTTCTTTCTCTGTTCTAGGAGCTGGCATCTCCTGTATAGCTTTCACTTTTGTCGGATCCACTTGAATACCCTTGTCGCTCACGAAGAAACCCAGCAGTTTACCAGATCTCACCCCGAAGGTGCACTTATTCGGGTTTAACCTTAGCTTGTACAACTTCAGCCTGTCAAACAGCTTCTACAGATGGTCAAGGTGTTCCTCCTCAATTTGGGACCTTGCAATCATATCGTCGACATATACTTCAATATCATGATGGATCATGTCATGAAACAAAGCAACCATGGCACGCTGATATGTTGCCCCGGCATTCTTCAGTCCAAAAGGCATGACCTTGTAGCAAAAGGTACCCCACTGAGTAAGAAAGGTCGTCTTCTCCATGTCTTCGGGAGCTATCTTTATTTGATTATAACCGAAGAAACCATCCATAAAGGAGAATACCTTGTGCTGAGCAGTATTGTCAACCAGAACGTCGATGTGAGGTAAAGGGAAATCATCCTTGGGGCTTGCCCTGTTCAAATCCTTGTAATCAACACACATTTGTACCTTACCATCCTTCTTCGGAACAGGAACCACCTTGGCCACCCACTGAGGGTAAGAAGTAACTGCTAGAAAACCGGCGTCAAACTGTTTCATAACTTCAGCCTTGATTTTCTCAAACATCTCTGGGTGCATCCGGCGGACCTTCTGTTTTACCGGGGGACAATCTTCCTTGGTAGGCAGGCGATGAACCACAATATCAGTGTCCAAACCAGGCATGTCTTCATAAGACCAGGCAAAGATTTCAACGTAGTCACGCAACATCTGAATCAACCATTGTTTCACACTAGGCTCCAGATTGGCACCAACCTTGACTTCTTTCTTGTCTGTCTCAGTACCCAGATACACTGATTCCACCGGCTCTTCATGTGGTTGAATAACCCTCTCTTCCTGGAGTAACAGTCTTGCAAGTTCACCAGGCACTTCGCAATCATCTTCACCTTCGTCTTCGGCTAAGTTGATCGGATTTTCGAAGTCATAACTGGCAGTAGCAGTGTCGTTACCAGTGAGATCCAGAGTGGATGTGGACCTGTATATGTGAGTGTGTGTAAAATAGCTGTTTTGCAATATATAATAAAGAAAAACAAAGAGCGCAAGATTTAAAATGCAAGAACGTCCAATGCTTTTATTAATGATATATGAAAATGACACACAAAAAGCCCTCACAAATGAAACCATAGTGCCCCGGGTAAGACACCAGGCCATAAAGTTTCAAAACATTATCTATTACAAATTCAAAACAAAAAGTTTCATTACTGGGTGATAACTGAAACGGGCATAAAATCCTTCGCTATCCAGTTGCTTAATCCACCATTGGCAGTCGGGTAGATCCAACTGTGGATATCAAACTCTTCATCATCCTCACCCCCGATAGCATTCACCCCTGCATGTTGTGTAGGCTTCTCTGGTGCTCTGAACTCAATGTCCTTCGCATCGATCAAATCCTGTACCTTTTTCTTCAAAACCCAACAATCATTTGTATTATTCCCCGGGCTATCAGAGTGATAAGCACAACGGGCATTAGGGTTATACTTTAGTGACGTTGTATTTGGATTCTTCGGAGCTTCCTTTGGAATCACCAGATTGGTCTTCAGCAACTGTGGCAAAATCTGAGATAGTGTCATGTTGAGACGGGTGAATTGCCTTCGAGGTCTCTCATCCTTCTGTTGATTGTTGTGCTGCAGAGAACCAGCAGGTTTTGAAATAACAACGGCGTTAACAGCTTGGCGGTGTTCAGGTCTATTCTGTCTTCTAGAACTGTAGACAACACTGGATTCTTTCTTAAACGGCTTCTTCTCGGTGCTTGATGAAGCACCCTTCTGTATCTTCCCAGCCTTAATACCAGTTTCAATCCTTTCACCGGTCAAAATAAGATCTGTAAACCCAGATGAAGAGCTTCCAATCAAGTGGTTAAAAAATGGACCAGACAGGGTCCCCAGAAACATATCAACGAGCTCCCGATCAGCTAAGGGTGGTTGTACTCTACCGGAGAGGTCCCTCCACTTCTGAGCATAATCTTTGAATCCTTCACCCGTTCCCATTGACATGCCCTGGAGTTGGGTACACGTGGGAGCAAGGTCGGAGTTGTACTGATACTGCCTGTAGAATGCAGTAGCCAAATCTTCCCACCTGCGGATACCGGCTCCGTCCAACTGATAGAACCACTCAAGCTGAGTCCCTGAGAGACTGTCTTGAAAGAAATGGATCCACAGGTTCTTATCAGCAGTGTAATGCTAGATTTTCCTCACATATGACCAGAGGTGTAGCTTCGGACAAGAAACTCCGTCATACTTAGCAAAGGCTGGTGTCTTGAATTTTTGGGGAATCACTACCCCAGATGATAGACCTAGATCTCCGAAGTCCAGACCAGGCACCTTTTGAATTTCCATAGCACTCAACCGGTCTTCCAGTTGTTTGTATCTATCCTCAGCAGGAGGATACTGCTCTTCATCGTAGTCCGTCTCGTTGTCGGAGACCACAGGGCTAGCAACCCTCCTTTCTTGTGGACTATCTTTCCCTCCAGATGAGGTGGTCAAATCAACTTCCTCCCGAAGCCTGTTTCCAAACCTAGGACCAGTGTTGAACAAGATGGTCCTCTTCGTCTTCTTCTTCTTCTATTTCAGAATCAAGGTCTTAAAGTCCTGCTGAGCCTTGACTAGATTCATGAACAACTCTTAAAATTGGGCATTCTGGGCCTGGAGGGCCTTGATAGCTTGCTCAGTTGAAGGTTCAGTAGACATTATGAGTGAGTGCTGAAATAAATAGCGAAGAAGATAAGATACTTGTAAAGGGTACCTGTTTATGAAGTGCATGGGATGAAATGCGTATGACTATGATTTCAAAGACAATTGAGAGATTCAAATTTGTAAACAAGAAAGGAAACACACTTTATTAAATAAACTTTAGAATTCAAATTGTTCAACTGATGCCCACAGGGCGTTACAAGAATGGAAATACTGAAAAGTAAATAAAACTGGAAAGGAAACTAACAAAGGTCCATCAATGCTCCCATGGTCTCTTCTTATCAGTGCGGACATAGTCGTTGAGAATCCGCTCGTTCTCTAACTGCCTAGTCAAGCTCTGGATCTTCTGCTCCTGCTCATTGAACTTCTCCCGATAAGAATCCCGTTCTTCCCACAGTTGCATCCAAGATCTCTTCAGTTCCCCAATGTCAGTGGGCATATAAGGATGGAGAATGGTTGGAAGAACCCCTTCTTCATTAGCAACTTCAAGAGTGACAGGCCGGACAACTTCATATGGCATACCTAGCTTTTGGGCGCGGATACGGACCCATCTGAGATATGGCTCCATCAGCAGAGAAGTCTTTGAGCCCAGCTCATGTGGATCAGATTGGTGAACTCTGTCCCAAGCCCTTATGAATCTACGACGTTGCTCGTCGCTATCCCCTTGAAAATCAAAGATGATATGAGGCATTAGCATCTCATGATGTCCTTCTCTTCTGGCTCTTCCAAACTGACGGAGAGCTAAGCATGGGTTGTAAGAAATTCCTCCATGGGTTCCTATCAATGGAACATTAGGATATTCTCCACAGTGATCAATGATAGTCACCTCGTCCATACCCTTGAGAGTCCATATAATGTCGTTATGAGAGAGAGACATCACCCTATAAGCCCAACCCATTCCTTCTTTGTTCTTCAGCACTGACTTAGGGAGGTGCGAAATAAACCACCTCGACAATAAAGGAGCACAACACATCAAGGTTCCCCGCTTTCGGGCAGTACGAGCATAGAGCTGATGAAGAATGTCACCCAAGAGAGTGGGTACAGGGTTCTGAGAGATGAAGATCTTTATGGCATTCACATCAACAAAAGTGTCAGGATTCGGAAACAGTACCAAGCCATAAATTAGAAGAGCCAGAATATCCTCGAACGCCTTAAAGTTTAGGCTATCCTAGAAGTAGTTAGCCTTACCAACCAAAAACTTAGTCAGAAAGCCCTTTGCTCCACTTCTAGTCTCCCAATTAGCCATTACCTCCTCTTTGGTCAAATGAAGGGCTGCAGCAATTTCTTCGGGCCTAAGGGTCTTCTCCCAACCAGTAAACGAGGTCTGTTCCAGAACAGAGATACCGAGCAGCTCAGAGAACTCTTCTAGGGTAGGAACCAGCTGGAAGTCCTGGAAAGTAAAACAATGGTACAGCGGATCATAGAATTGGACCAGGACACTCATAATCTGCTCGTCCAATTTGGAGGTGACCAAACTGAGAAGAGAACCATGCCTCCTGATGAAGGAAGTAGTGTCAGGCATCTTGGCAACTAACTCTTTAAGCAAGGTAAGGACTTGGACAAAGTTGATCCGGATGGTATTCTTACGCATGGGCATCATGATGACCTACAAAACAGAGCAAAGATGAATCCCTACTGTCTTTGAAATAGGTTAGTCCAATGCAAGATGTATGCAATGTTATGATGTCATGATGTCATGATAGTAGGCACACCACAAGTATCCACAAATAGCAAACATGGTAAAGGCACACATGTCACACATAGAGCCTTTAGATTTCAGGCTGGCAAGGAGCTTAGGTACTACCCTCTTTCAGTTCAGTTGGTTTAAACCTGTCCTAAAAATAGTAATCGGGTTCTAGAGGATCTCAATATCACTAACTACCCTCAATCGGTCATAATTCCAGTTTAGCAACCTTTTCTTGCAGCCGAATCATCGCGAGAGTTTAGTCTCAATGAGTGTAGCATACTGCTACTGTTCTATGGCCAAGTTGGTCAATTTAAGGTGCTAAGGTCAGTTGGTGCTTAATGACCCCTTAGAAGACCCATATTCTCCTCGTTCCAACACAAGGGATATCGGTACAGACTAAAGTGCCACACCAACGTAGCTACTGCTTCAACCGTGTCGGTCTATGCCGGACAGTTCCCTCACAGTTTATTTCTACTTACCTAAAGTGTATCCCCAAATCCGGGTTAGGATCTATAGAAACTCCGATACAAGCCCACAAAGATAAATCATACAAAGCATACAATTGAAAACACAATGATCTAATCCTAAGGTACACATCACTTATATGTTTTCCCCAGCAGAGTCTCCAATTCTGTGATCGGTGGGAAATAGAACTGACTATTTTGGAATGCTGGTTCGCGTTTGCGTTTGTTTTCGCAAAATTTCGCGGTAAGCAAGAGTCGCCACCGTCTTTTATTTTATCCAACAAGGAAAGGACAAAAGCACATAAAAATTCCTTTTTGAGATATTTCTCGGGTTCGGGAGGTAGATTATAGAAAGGGGAGGTGTTAGCACCCTTTCTATCCGTGGTTATCCACGGGCTCTTAGGTACTTGCTCATTGTGTTTTAAAAAATTGCTTTTCTTTGTGTTTGTGGGTTTGAAGAAGTTTTTTGTTTGAAAGTTGTGTAAGTGTGAAAAGTTTTGTTTTGTTTTAAAAGGAGCAAGTACTTAAGAACCATCTACCTACTCGAAAAAGGAATTAATCTGTACAAATGTCCTTTAGACAATGCTATCCCACTATTGAGGAGTAGGTAGCATCGTCATTGGAGTTTTCAGGTCAATTCGATTAAGGGACGTGTGGTCACTAAAGCAACGTTAGGACGCCTTAGCGGTAACCCTAATGTCTTAGATCATTTTTTCCAAGGCAACCGTTTCGAGGCAACTTATGATCTTTGGACAAGAGGACGACCTCTTAAAACTTCCTATACTTAATGACCACGTTTGAGGCAACCAAGTGAGGTGCACCCTAAGAGTGCGCATGTGCGAGTGTGTTATTTCGATTAATTTTATCTGTACATGTCATGGGTGAGCTATGTTTCTTTTAAGTTCATACATTGGATCTTGTCATGCATTCCCTATTTATCAAACATCTAACAATTAATAGTTGCGGAATTTAAATTTGCGGAAATTAAATCTAAAATATTACAAGGTTTTGTACCCCAAAATTTGCCCTCCCATTTCATCAATATTTTCTCACCACAAGACCATTGGAGCTCAAGATCAAGTTAGGGTTTGCTCTGCTCAAGACTCCTCCTTGCACTATTGACCCAAATTAGGGTTTGTGTTTGCACAAAGATGTTTTGACCTAAAATGCCCAAAATGACTTTCATGCTTCATGTTGGACTCACAAGTGTATCCATACCAAGTTTCAAGCCTTGATTCCAATCTTTGCCCAGTCAATTGGACAGTTGACCTAGAAATCAGCTGTATTGGGGAAAAAGTCTACTGTGGTCAATTGACAGTCAAACCTCATGATTTTTGACCCACATCAACATTATGAACTCATATGGACCATTTGATCAAGTTTGGATCACAATTCCACAAGAAATTTGATCAGATCACCAAAAGGGCAAAATGGTCATTTTTAGGGTTTTGACTGCACAAAGGCAATTTTTGACTGTTTGACCTAACCAATGGCAATTCAAGCTCACATATGGACTCAAGGACTCAATGGCATCGTCTTGACATATTCAACAAGTTCAAAAGATCCCAAATGCACAAGATTAACAGATGAATTTTCCAGTCAACTGATCAAAATTTGACTGTATACTGAAAAGTCAAACTTTGACTTTTTGGTCAAAATCAAGTGCCAAGATTCATTTTTCATCAAAACATGCCAAATTATGAAACTTTTTCATCAAGAAACCAAGAATTACAAATTAGGGTTTGAAATGAAGAAATTTCATAACTTAGAAATTTTCTAAGTTATGAAATTTCCTAATTTTTTCCTAACTTTGTCCCATCTTTTCATCAAGATACATTTGGATTCAAACAAAACTCAAAACATGAAAGTTATAGTCCATTGCAAAATCTACAACTTTGATTCACAAAGTTTCCTCAAAAGAAGCTTGTAGCTCAAGTTATGATTTTTGGAATAGGGTTGCAAAACATTCTTAACTTAGAAATTTCTTGACCTATTTTAGGCAGGATTTTTGCCCAACATCATGGCCATTTTTCACATGCTTCCACTTGGAATTTAAACTTTCATTACAAAGATGGATTGTATTACACATTCCAGGCTTTCCAAATTGTCCAAGAACTCATCAAACACCCTTGTAGTTAGGGAGAATCGAATTTGTGAAGATGGGCAAAAGTCACTTTGTTCATGGCCATTTTCATGTTCATAACACTTTGCATTTTTCAAGTCAGCTTGCACAAGCTAGGTTACAGGCCTATAATCCCATTTTCACTCAATAATTCAATGCTAAACCTTTGTGCCAAGATGTTATTTTGCTCATTTGGTCATTACATGGAAGTTTAATCCATAATTAGAAAAAGTAACTTATCTATTCTTGTAAAGATCAACTTTATGTCAAACACAAATCTAAGAAGTACCAAAGCAGATCTTTTGGGCACAAGTTCAGGAACCAATTCCACTGATTAAGAGTGATTTGTGCAGCATGCTTGAGGGGCTTGTATGAGCCTATGATCCAAGTTGACAACTCTTGCTTAGAAAAGAAGAAACTTTGCAAATTTGATCCCAGCTCTGATTCCTGTAACAACTAGCCAAGGCAAAGTTTGTAAACACTTTCCATACATCATAACTGAGCTAAGGCACGACCTAACCACCTTCAATACCTCCTCAAACACAAAAAAACCATCCTCTTGCAAAAACAGGGCACCTGCTGCAGATTGAGGTCCACAACTCAATCCACTCGTGCACTTTGGCTAATAACTTTGCAAACACATTCCATACCATCCCTTGAAACTGTTCCAAGCCCTAAACACCAGCTGTAACACTCCTAGCCCCATCTTCCATTTTCACTTTTCAGTTTTGCAGGTGAACTTCCATAGCTCGATTCAGTTAGTTTCAAAGCAAGCTAGAGGTTGGAGAAGCATCCCTGAACTTCAAGCAAGCTGTACAAGTCCTCAAATTCCATTGAAAGTACCCACATTGCTGGACACGATTCAAGCTGAACAGGTAAAAACATGGACTTCTATCTCTCAATCTAGGAAGAGTTAGGCTTAGGTTTATGAATGAAACATGCTCTACTCATGGCCCTGAAGCTACCCATATCCTCACTTTCCATTTATATTGTGTGTGCTGAGAGAATTTAAGGCATGAACTTTGAAAAAAACTTAGGTTAAAAATTGGGGGAGAGGAAATTCTCTCTCATTTCTGAGAGTTAGAACAACTTTTTTATATGTATGGATTCGTGATTTAATGCTCTACGTAGTTTATGTTGTGAGTTTTGGCTGAAAATCAAAGAATTAGGAGTTTGTTGTTGAAGCAAGGAGGCGCGCGAATTTTCAAACAAACTGGCTGGAGGTTGAAGAAGATAGACTTGGGCTGGGCCTGAGTTTTGTTTTTCTGTTTACACCAATATTTCCACATACACCCCCTTGGCCCATTGTGTGATTTCTTAATCATTTTTGACTTTTTCTTTTTGATTCTGACTTGTTATTTTTTGTTAAAATATAAAAAAAAACATTAAAAATATTTTTCACCTTTTTTTGTATTTATTAGGCATTTATTTGTTTTATTTGATATGTGTATGTAAATAAACATATATATACTTTTATTTAAAATACTAAAAAATAATACAAATACATTTTATTTTTTGATTTTATTTTATTTTATCTTTTGAAAACATTTTCTAAAAAATATACTTTTTTTTTGTAAATAATAAATATTTTTGTTTTTTTGTATATATTTAATATATTTAATACATAATATAAATATATATATATTTAGAATATTTAGGATAAAAAATACAAGAATAATACATTTTTTATTTTCATTAATATTTGACCTCAAAAATTACTTTTTTTCATAATATACTTCTCTTTTATTTATTTGTGTATATAATTAATAAATATTGCATATAATAATAATAATTACTTTTTATTTAGCAAATTAGGGTTTTTCCCTAAACCATGAAAATATCCAAAAATTAATCCTTTTTATTTTTGTTTATGTCACATGAAAAATACTTTTACATACATATAAAAATCATTTTTTGTATCTTGCATATTTATTGTATTTTATTTAATTATTGTACAATTAAATAACTTGTGTATTCAATTTGGATTGTAATAGTTTAGATTTAAATTTCTTGCTAAATATCCCCATTTGAACATTTGTACCCCCCATCCCATAATTGTGTTGTAATAATTTAGGATTTTATTTTTCGCATTTAAAAGCTTTCAAAAATGCCATGATAGACTTAGGGTTTTGTATGCAAAAACAAAATAACAAATAGCTTGACTAAACAAAAGACAAAAAGCATGAAAATGGACAACACCAATCACACTTCCACCCCTAGGGTTACTCCACTTGTTGCCTTCAATAATTGGGCCATGTTGCATGTTGAGTGTTTTTGGAAAAACAAAACAATATCAAATGATCATAGTCCCTCGATGACACTTTCGAAAGTTGCCTAAAAATGATCAAGCCCCTTAAAGGAAAAATTGCCCAAAGACACTTGGCACTATTGCAATCATGGTCCAAACGATGGCCCGCGCCCGTTCCGTTAACATCCTAACACAAGATTGTCCACCAAATACAATGGTGGAACAAAATTGTTAAAAGGGTTAAAACATAGAAAGAGCCTTTGAGTAAATTTAGGGGTAGACAACTCTTGGTTACTTGACCAAACTTGTAAAAAATACTTGCCTATTTTTCAAAACCACACATCACAACACACTTTCAAAACAACTTTCAAAAACATTGAAAACTTTTCAAAAGATAAGTACACATTTGTATACATTCAAACATGGATCATTACAAAGGTTGCCAAAACAAATGGCCTCTTTTCAAAACATTTTCAAACCCACACACAAAGCACCATTTCAAACAATTGAAAATGCAAGGCAAGTGATCTAAGCAAGTAACTAAGAGCCCATGGATAACCATGGATAGAAAGGGTGCTAATACCTTCCCTTTCTATAATCTACTCCCCGAACCCAAGAAAACATCTCAAAGGTTTTTGCTGTGCTTTTTAACCTTTCCTTAGGATAAAATAAAAAGTCGGTGGCGACTCTTGCTCAACCGAAACATTTGCGAAAACAAACGCAAAACCCAAGTCACTTCTCCCACCGTATCACAGAACTGGAGACTCTGTTGGGGATAAACTTAAAAGTGGAGTAACCTTAGGGTTTAGATCACATTTGTTTTCAATTTCTTGCTTTGTTTGCTTTTATATTTGTGTCTTTGCATCGGAGTTTCATAGATCCTAACCCGGATCTGGGGAATACCCTTTTAGGTAGCATAAGCTGTGAGGGACCTGTCCGGCGTAGACCGACATGGGCGAAGCAGTGGCTACGTTGGTGTGACACCTTGGTCTGTACCGATATCCCTTGTGTTGCAACGAGGAGAATATGGGTCTTCTGAGGAGTCATTAAGCACCAACCGACCTTAGAACCCTAAATTGACCCAACTTGGCCATAGAACAGTAGCTGTATGCTACACTCATTGAGGCTAAACTCTCGCGATGGTTCTGGCTGCAAGAAAAGATTGCGATGCTGGAGTTATGACCGATTGAGGGTAGTCAATGATATTGAGATCCTCTAGAACCCGGTTACTTTTGATAGGACAGGTTTTAACCAACGAAACTAAAAGAGGGTAACACCTAAACCTCATGCTGGCCTAAACTCTAAGGGCTGTCTTATGTGACTTGTGTGCCTTATCATGCTTGCCTTTGTGAATACTTGTGGTATGCTTTATCATAACATCATACCATCCTACCATTGCATGCATCTTGCATAAGGACTGACCCATTTCAAAGACAAGAGGGTTTCATCTTTGCTCTATTTTGTAGGACATCATGATGCCCGTGCGAAGGAATACTATCCGGCTCAACTTTGTTCAACCACCTACTTTTCTCAAGGAGTTGGTTGATAGGATTCCAAACACTACTTCCTTCATCAAAAGGCATGGTTCTCTTCTCGGTTTAGTCACTTCAAAGTGGGACCAACAACTGATGAGTGTCCTGGTCCAGTTTTATGATCCTCTGTATCATTGCTTCACCTTTCAAGACTTCCAGCTGGTCCCTACCCTGGAAGAATTCTCTGATTTGCTTGGTATCCCTGTTTTGGAACAAACTCCATTCTGGTTGGGAGAAGACTCTTAGGCCTGAAGAGATTGTTGTAGTCCTTCCCTTGACCAAAGAAGAGGTAATGGCTAACTGGGAGACTAGAAGTGGAGTTAAGTGCTTTTTGGCAAAGTTTCTGGTTGGCAAAGCTAACAGTTTCTGGAATGACTTAGACTTCAAGGCGTACAAAGACATTCTGGCTCTCTTAATCTATGGTCTAGTATTGTTTCCAAATCCTGATAACTTTGTCAATATCAATGCCATAAGGATCTTCATGTCTCGGAACCCTGTACCCACTCTCTTGGGTGATATCCTACAACAACTCTATGCTCGTACTTCCCGAAGACGGGGAACTCTGTGGTGTTGTGCTCCTTTGTTAGTGAGGTGGTTTATTTCGCACCTCCCTAAGTCCGTGCTGAAGAATGAAGAAGGAATGGGCTGGGCTCATAGGTTAATGTCTCTCACTGATAATGACATCACTTGGACTCTCAGAGGTTTGGATGAGGTAGCCGTTATTGATCCTTACGGAGAATATCCTAATGTTCCATTGATCGGTACCCAGGGAGGAATCTATTATAATCCATGTTTAGCTATCCGTCAGTTTGGAAGAGCCAGAAGAGCAGGGCCTCATGAGATGTTGGTGCCTCACATCAGTTTTGAGTTTCAGGTAGACAGTAACGAGCTGCACCGTAGATTCATCCAGGCTTGGGACAGTATTCACAAAGCTGACCCACATGAGTTGGGATCGAAGACTTCTCTACCAATGGAACCCTACTGCAGATGGGTCTGCATCCATGCTCAGAAGTTAGGTATGCCATACCAAGCTGTCAGGCCTATCATTCTTGAATTTCCTGATGAAGACGGGGTTCCTCTAGCTGTCCTCCCTCCTCAGATACCCACTGATGTTGATACACTAAAGAGATCTTGGGCGCAGCTACAGGAAGAACAGGATTATTATCGGAAAAAGTTCAACAAACAGGAACAAAAGATCCAGAAGCTGACTAAGCAATTGGAGGAAGAGTGGATCCTGAATGGCTATATCCGCACTGAGAAGAGGAGGCCATGGGAGCACTGATGGGCTGTGGATGTTTCTTTTACAGCTTTTATTTCCTTTTCAGTACTTTCATTCTTGTAATGCCTAAGGGCCAATTGTTGAACAATTTAAAGTTCGAATCTAATGAAGTGTGTTTCCTTTTTGTCTACAAAGTTGAATCCCGATTGTCTTTGAAAACATAAATCATACGCATCTCATTGCATCATATGCATAACAGGTACCCTTTCTTCTACAGGTTGCTTAATCTTCTTCGCTGTTTATTTCAGCACTCAATCATCATGTCTTCCGAGCCTACTACCGAACAAGCTATCAAGGCCCTCCAGGCCCAGAACGCCCAGTTTCAAGAGCTGGTCATGAGCCTAGCCCAGGGTCAACAGGAGTTGAAGACTCTGCTCTTGAAGAAGAAGAAGAAGAAGAAGAGGACTGCGTTGTTTAACACTGGACGGAGGTTTGGGAACACACTGCAGAATGAGGCTGATCAGGCTACTTCCTCTGTAGGGAGGGATAGCCCCCAAGAAGGAAGGGTTCCTAGTCCTGCGGTCTCCGACAACGAGACAGATTACAACGACGAACAGTACCCTCCTGCTGGGGACAGGTATAAGCAACTAGAGGACCGTTTAAGTGCCATGGAGGTTCAACATGTGCCGGGGCTGGATTTTGGAGATCTAGGTTTATCTTCTGGGGTGCTGATCCCACACAAGTTCAAGGCACCTGCCTTTGCGAAGTACGACGGGGCTTCCTGCCCTAAGCTGCATCTCAGATCATATGTAAGGAAGATCCAACCATATACTGCAGACATGAACTTGTGGATCCATTTCTTCCAGGATAGCCTTTCGGCGTCTCAACTCGAATGGTTCTATCAGCTGGATGGAGCCAGTATACGAAACTGGGAGGACTTGGCTACTGCATTTTATAAACAGTATCAATACAATTCTGACCTCGCTCCCACGCGTACCCAACTCCAGGGTATGTCACTGGGGACGGGCGAAGGTTTTAAGGAGTATGCGCAAAAGTGGAGAGACCTGGCTGGAAGGGTGCAGCCACCTTTGACTGACCGTGAACTTGTTGACATGTTCCTATGGACCCTGTCTGGTCCGTTCTTCAACCATCTGATTGGTAATTCTTCTGCTGGGTTTACAGACCTCATTCTGACTGGTGAGAGGATAGAAGCTGGTATCAAGTCGGGGAAGATACAGAAAGGTGCCTCCTTGAGTACTGAAAAGAAGCCTTTCAAGAAGGAAGTCAGTGTTGTTTATGGTCCCAGAAGACAAAATAAGCCGGAACGCCGCCAAGCTGTCAACGCGGTGGTAATCTCAAAGCCTGCTGCTGCTCCTCAGCAATACAACCAACCAAGGGGTGAGAGGCCTAAAAGACAGTACACTCGACTCAGCATGACCCTGTCTCAGATTTTGCCGCAACTGCTGTCAACCAATCTGGTAACTGTCAAAGAAGCTCCGAAGGTAGTGAACACAGCTTCTCCAAAGTACAACCCCAACGCCCACTCCGCCTATCACTCTGACGGCCCGGGGTATACTACGGATGATTGCTGGGCTCTGAGGAATAAGGTTCAGGACCTTATTGATTTTAAAGAAATACAGTTCGAGGCGCCCGAAAGGCCCAATGTTGTGACTGCTCCCATGCCCCAGCATGGAGTGAATGTTGTGGAAGAAGACATGTATGTGACCTCCGTGGATGATATTGTTACTCCATTGTTGACTGTCAAGAGGAACCTGTTGCTAGCCGGTTTATTTCCGGGTTGTGGTAAAGGTTGCCTTCTATGTGTTGTTTCACCTGCTGGTTGTCCCTTGCTGAAGTCAGGCGTCCAAAACCTGATGGATAGCAAAGAGATCTTGTTCGAGAAGGTTGATGTTCCTGCTGTCCCTACTGAAGAAGTTTCTATTGTCACTATTTTCAACAAACTTGCTAAGGCTCTCTCAAAGAAGCCTGTCAAAATTATGTCTACTCAGAAGATTGCTCCTATCATCATTACTGTCCCGGGGCCCCTCCCTTATACATCTGACAAGGCTGTCCCTTGGCACTATGGGGCAGATGTTTATGTTCTTGGAGTAAAGAAAGAGTTTGATACTAGTACCAGCGTCAGTAACATCACCGGGCCTGCCAAAGTTACTCGCAGTGGTAGGCTGTTCTCACCAGATATTGCGCCACCAGTTATTCAGAGACCTCTTGTCATCACACCTGCAAGTGTGCCTGCTTCCCTTCCTGATCAAGTTCCTGTTTCTACCCCTGCTGTCGAGTCATCTGACGCTCGGGGAAAGGGGATTGCTACTGATTTTCCTGCCCTGACGGAGGCACCAAAGACAACCAATGTTGAAGCTTCCCAGCAAGAGATGGAAGAGATTCTTAAGATTATCAAGAAGAGTGATTTCAATGTAGTTGAGCAGTTAGGGCACACCCCCTCTAAGATTTCTATGCTATCACTATTGTTGTGTTCAGAGGCCCATGCCAAGGCCCTGATTTCCTTCCTGAAGACGGCTCATGTGCCACAAGAAACATCTGCTAATCAATTTACCGATTGTGTGGCCAACTTGACTGCCGATAATGGGTTGGGCTTCTCTGACGCTGATCTGACTGCCAAAGGAAAGAACCATAACGACGCCCTGCATGTTTCCATTGAATGCAGGGGCACTACTCTTGCCCATGTGTTGGTAGACACTGGTTCTTCATTAAACGTATTACCCAAGAAGGCCCTAGACAGGTTGGATTGTGAGGGTTTAGAGCTCAAGCCAAGTAACATTGTTGTCCGGGCCTTTGACGGTTCGAAAAGGATGGTACATGGGGAAGTTGACATCCCAATCAGGGTTGGTTCTCAGGTCTTTGATTCAACATTCTATGTGATGGACATCCGACCATCCTACTCTTGTTTGTTGGGTCGTCCATGGATCCATAAGGCTGGAGCTGTGACCTCCACACTACATCAGAAACTGAAGTACCCGGTCAGGGGGAAGATTGTGACAGTTCAAGGGGAAGAAGAATATATGGTCAGCCACCTTAACTCGTTCCGGTACATAGAGATGGATGGGGAATTCATTGAGACTCCATTCCAGCACTTTGAGGAAGTTCTTCAAACACTGGCATCAGCTGAAACTGTGATTGAAGACTCTCCTTTGAAGATGGCTTCCTTAAAGGATGCTCGGACTGTTATTGAGAAGGGTGAGTGCGCAAACTGGGGCCGACTTCCTGATTTCACTCCAAAGACTGACAAGTTTGGTCTGGGTTTCACTGCAGAAGCTCAGAGGGTTGTTCGTAAGGCAAGGATTGGAAGATCTCTTGTGTTCATCACCAACCCGGGAGTAAATGCTATTGAAGACGGTGTGCAGGAATCTGAATTCGACAGCTGGATCTACCCAACAGCCGACGGTGGACCAAGCAACTGGACTGCCAAAGACTTCACACCTATTACTTTTGTCACTCAGTAATGAACTCTTTTGTTTTGAATTTGTAACAGACAATATTTTGAAACTTTTATGGCTCGGTGTCTTACCCGAGGCACCGTGGCTTCATTTGTGAGGGCTTTTGTGTGTCATTTTCATATATCATCAATAAAAACATTGGATGTTTATTGCATTTCAAATCTTGCGCTCCTTTTCTTTCTTTATTATATATTGCAAAACAGCTATATTTACAAACACTCACCTATACAGGTTCCAATCCACTCTGGATCTCACTGGTGACGACTCTGCTACTGCCAGTTATGACTTCGAAAATCAGATCAACTTAGCCGAAGACGAAGGTGAAGATGATTGCGAAGTGCCTAGTGAACTTGCAAGACTGTTACTCCAAGAAGAGAGGGACATTCAGCCACATGAAGAGCCAGTGGAAACGGTAAATCTGGGTACTGAGACAGACAGAAAGGAAGTCAAGATTGGTGCCAATCTAGAGCTTAGTGTGAAACAACGGTTGATTTAGATGCTGCATGACTATGTGGAAATCTTTGCCTTGTCTTACGAAGACATGCCTCGATTGGATACCGACATTGTGGTTCATCACCTGCCTACCAAGGAAGAATGCCCTCCGGTAAAGCAGAAGGTCCGCCGTATGCGTCCAGAAATGTCCGAGAAAATCAAAGCTGAGGCTATGAAACAATTTGATGTCGGGTTTCTAGCAGTGACTTCTTACCCTCAATGGGTTGCCAACGTGGTTCCAGTGCCGAAGAAGGATGGTAAGGTCCGAATGTATGTTGATTACAGGGATTTGAACAGGGCGAGCCCCAAGGATGATTTCCCTCTGCCTCATATTGATGTTCTGGTTGACAACACTGCTCAGCATAAAGTATTCTCCTTCATGGACGGCTTCTCCGGTTATAATCAGATCAAGATGGCTCCTGAAGACATGGAGAAGACCACTTTTGTTACTCAGTGGGGCACCTTTTGCTACAAGGTCATGCCTTTTGGGTTGAAAAATGCTGGGGCAACCTACCAACGTGCCATGGTTGCTTTATTTCATGACATGATCCATCATGAGATAGAAGTATATGTCGATGATATGATTGCAAGGTCCCAAACTGAGGAGGAACACCTTGACCACCTACAGAAGCTGTTTGACCGTCTGAAGTTGTACAAGCTGAGGTTGAACCCAAACAAGTGCACCTTTGGGGTGAGATCTGGAAAATTGCTAGGCTTCGTCGTAAGCGACAAAGGCATTCAAGTGGACCCTGCCAAAGTGAAAGCCATACAAGAGATGCCAACTCCCAAGACAGAGAAAGAAGTCAGACGCTTTCTAGGACGGTTGAACTACATTGCCCGATTCATCTCACATCTAACTGCTACCTGTGAACCAATCTTCAAGCTGCTGAAGAAGGATCAAGTAGTACGTTGGAACGATGAATGTCAGGCCGCTTTCGAAAGAATCAAAGAGTATCTCCAAGAACCACCCATTCTTATGCCGCCGGTTGAAGGGAGACTTCTAATCTTATACTTGACAGTACTGGACAACTCAATGGGGTGTGTGCTGGGGCAGCATGACGAGTCTGGCCGAAAAGAGCACGCTATTTATTATCTTAGCAAAATGTTTACCGACTGTGAGACCCGATACTCACTGCTCGAGAAAACTTGCTGCACTTTGGTATGGGCTGCTCGCCGGCTGAGACAGTATATGTTGACTCACACTACTCTGTTGATTTCAAAAATGGATCCAATAAAGTACATATTCGAAAAGCCTGCCTTGTTTGGAAGAATAGCAAGATGGCAGATGATCTTGACGGAATATGACATGCAGTACACGACTCAAAAATCAATCAAGGGAAGCGTATTGGCAGACCATTTGGCACACCAGGCAGTGGACGATTACCAGTCGATGAACTTTGAATTTCCAGACGAGGATATCATGGTAGTGACTGATTGTGAAGTACCTGGACCGGATGAAGGACCCGAGGAAGGATCCCGATGGTCTATGCACTTTGACAGAGCCTCGAACGCTTTGGGTAATGGTATCGGCGTTGTGATCATATCCCCTAAAGGCACTCATACTCCACTCACCGCCCGGCTATGTTTTAACTGCACAAACAACATGGCAGAATATGAGGCATGTATCATGGGTGTTCAAGCTGCAATTGACCTAAGGATCAAGTTTCTGAGTGTCTTCGGAGATTCCGCTCTCGTGATCAATCAGATCAAAGGTGAGTGGGATACGAAACACCCAAATCTTATTCCTTACAAAGAGTACGTGTTGACGTTGATTCCCCACTTCGAGGAGATAACTTTTGAACACTTCCCAAGAGAAGAAAATCAGTTAGCGGACGCGTTGGCTACGATGTCTTCTATGTTCAAAGTCAAATGGGACAACGAGGCGCCCCAGATCATTATTTGGAAGTTGGATGAACCTGCACATTGCTGCGATCTCGAGACCGAAGAGGTAACAGAAAAACCCTGGTATCATGAAGTGAAGAGGTACCTTGAAGCTCAAGAATACCCCGAAGGCGCATCTGTTAATGACAAGAAGTTCCTGAGAAGGTTTGCGGCAAAATTCTTCCTCAGCAATGGCATTCTCTACAAGCGAAACCATGATTCAACCTTGTTGCGTTGTGTGGATAAGACTGAAGCAGAAAAGATCATGGAGGAGCTACATGAAGGTACCTTCGGAACACATTCCAGTGGACATACCATGGCAAAGAAAATCCTTAGGGCAGGATATTTCTGGTCCACAATGGAAGCCGACTGTTATCAGCATTCTCGGACTTGTCATAAATGCCAGATCTACGTTGATAAAGTGCACATTCCTCTGGTTCCTCTGAACATCTTGACAGCACCTTGGCCTTTTGCAATGTGGGGCATTGATATGATCGGCGAAATCAGACCTACGGCATCCAACGGGCACCGCTTCATCCTGGTAGCGATTGATTACTTCACAAAATGGGTTGAAGCAGCTTCCTACGCTACCGTAACCAAGAACGTCGTGGCACGGTTCATTCGGCACAACCTGATCTGTCGATACGGTATACCTGAGAGGATCATTACGGATAATGGTACCAATCTCAACAACAAGATGATCACTGAGCTCTGCGAGCAATTCAAGATACAACACCACAACTCTTCTCCCTATCGACCGAAGATGAATGGGGTTGTAGAAGCAGCGAATAAGAACATCAAGAAGATTGTGCAGAAGATGATAGTGACCTATAAATATTGACATTAAATGTTACCGTTTGCTCTTCATGGGTACCGTACCTCAGCACGGACGTCAACATGGGCAACTCCCTTTTCCTTGGTCTATGGCATGGAGGCAGTCTTGCCTATTGAAGTCCAGATACCCTCTCTCCGGATAATGAAGGATGCAGGTTTGAGAGAAGATGACTGGATCCAGACTCGGCTTGATCAATTAAACCTAATTGACGAAAAGAGACTCACTGCTATTTTTCATGGTCAGACGTACCAAAAACGCCTATTTACAGGCAAATTCAAAAATCAATACAAATCCACTTTTTCAGACAAATTGCCATTTGTTTTTCCTTTATCTGTTTTGTTTTGCAAAGAACGTCCAATGTTCATTTTTGATATATGCATTTGACATTAATTGCTAACTCATAAATATTTGCATGCGAAACAAAGGACTAATTACATATGACATCAGAAACAGGGGCAATAAAGAATTGTCTAGGCAATCTAGTTGCTCTGTCCACCGGGGTGCCAAGGTAAGTTCGGATGAAGAATGTAACCAAGATACCTCAACTCCCCACAGAGTAAGAGAAGATTCAACAATACTCTCCCCAGGAAGAGTTGGTCTCCCATCAGCCCTGGAAAGGCACAGCATCTCCAGCAAGTCAGCGATACTCTCCCCAAGCAGAGTTAGTCTACTATCAACCTTAAGGAAGTTGGGTATCCCCAGAAGATCTCAACATTCCCCAGCGGAGTATAGACATTCCTCAGCAAGCATCCCCGACAGTCTTAATATAAGATTGTTCCCCGGCAGAATACAGACACCCCAGTGGAATCAATCTCCGCAGTACAGTTCAAGAGTTTCCCCAGGAAAGTTGAATCATCCTCCCTAGTTGATTCTGGAAGCTTATCCCCTGCAGAGTACGAGCGCATCTCCCCAGCTTCATTCAAAGGTTATTTCCCACCAGGGTATAACTGGGTTATCCTCAGCTAATTACCACGGAAAGATCGTCCTCGGCGAAGTTCTTCCTATCCCCAGCGGAGTTCATCAAATTCCCCAACATAACTTACCAGTGGAATCCCCGGCGGAGCTCTCATCAAAACCTCAGCGAAGTATCTCTTGCCACAGAGTAATTCCCCACAGAGTAATCTCTCCAAACAAGTTTATCCCCCGACGGAGTCATCTTCTCCTACCGGTTTATTCTTGCAACCATCATCCCCAGCGGAAGCAAAGAACTCCACTCTTCAACATCAGCCCAGGATTTGATTTCCCGGCCTTTGTCAAGGATTTATTTTCTTAGTCGAAAACACATTCATATACATTCATCATATTATCATACACCATGACGCATGCATATACGCATCATATCACACAATCTCATTTATTTTTGAGAACATCATGACATTGCATACAACTGATGTCTTGCCTTTTCAGGAAAAGGTCAATCCAAAGATGATTACTATCAACTGTCACAATTCCAGATTCGATTTCGGTATCTAGCCAGGTCATATCTGTGAGTATTTGATTGTAGATTCGATACCTGTATCCAGCCAGGGCATATCTGCATGAAGAGTTTAGAGATTTGATACATGTATCCAGCCAGGGTATATCTGTAGACGATAAATTCCAAATTCGATTCCCGTATCTAGCCAGGGCATGTCTGCACAAACAAATTCCAGATTCGATATCTGGATCCAGCCAGGGCATATCTGTAGACGATAAATTCCAGATTCGATACCTGCATCCAGCCAGGGCATATCTGTAGACAACCAATTCCAGATTCGATTCCTGTATCCAGCCAGGGCATATCTGTGAGTATTTGATTGTGGATTCGACACTTGTATCTAGCCAGGGCATATCTGCATGAATAGTTTAGAGATTCGATACATGTATCCAGCCAGGGCACGTCTGTAAGCAACCTTTTGAAGTTCTGGATTCGATTCCTGTATCTAGCCAGGGCACATCTGTGAGCAACTAATTGTAGATTCGATACCTGTACCTAGCCAAGGCATATCTACATGAAGAGTTTGAAGATAAACACCTGTAACAGGCCAGGAAACCATCTTTCTTTCTCAGGTACGCAAGTTCTCGCTAAGGAATCTCTTACGCGATCAACACTTCTAAATGGCATCTATAAGCCCATTCCCGACAAGGTTCTGTCACGTCTCCAGATGGAATCTATAAGCCCATCCTCCTATCCACCATCTCTCCAAATGGCATCTATAAGCCCATTCCTACCATCACACTGCTGATACTCTACCACGAGAGTGCAAATTTCTGGGCACTTTAGTGTTCAATCATCTTCCACCTTCGGATCACGAAAGGCACGCAAGCCAATCTACATCCTCAGGTCTAAGAAGATTGAACAGGGGCAACTATTGTACCCCAAAATTTTCCCTCTCATTTCATCAATATTTTCTCACCACAAGACCATTGGAGCTCAAGATCAAGTTAGGGTTTGCTCTGCTCAAGACTCCTCCTTGCATTGTTGACCCAAATTAGGGTTTGTGTTTGCACAAAGATGTTTTGACCTAAAATGCCTAAAATGACTTTCATGCTTCATGTTGGACTCACAAGTGTATCCATACCAAGTTTCAAGCCTTGATTCCAATCTTTGCCCAGTCAATTGGACAGTTGACCTAGAAATCAACTGTATTGGGGAAAACGTCAACTGTGGTCAATTGATAGTCAAACCTCATGATTTTTGACCCACATCAACATTATGAACTCATATGGACCATTTGATCAAGTTTTGATCACAATTCCACAAGAAATTTGATCAGATCACCAAAAGGGCAAAATGGTCATTTTTAGGGTTTTGACTGCACAAAGGCAATTTTTGACTGTTTGACCTAACCAATGGAAAATCAAGCTCACATATGGATTCAAGGACTAAATGGCATGGTCTTGACATATTCAACAAGTTCAAAAGATCCCAAATGCACAAGATTGACAGATGAATTTTCCAGTCAACTGATCAAAATTTGACTATATACTGAAAAGTCAAACTTTGACTTTTTGGTCAAAATCAAGTGCCAAGATTCATTTTTCATCAAAACATGCCAAATTATGAAACTTGTTCATCAAGAAACCAAGAATTACAAATTAGGGTTTGAAATGAAGAAATTTCATAACTTAGAAATTTTCTAAGTTATGAAATTTCCTAATTTTTTCCTAACTTTGTCCCATCTTTTCATCAAGATACATTTGGATTCAAACAAAACTCAAAACATGAAAGTTATAGTCCATTGCAAAATATACAACTTTTATTCACAAAGTTTCCTCAAAAGAAGCTTGTAGCTCAAGTTATGATTTTTGGAATAGGGTTGCAAAACATTCTTAACTTAGAAATTTCTTGACCTATTTTAGGCAGGATTTTTGCCCAACTTCATGGCCATTTTTCACATGCTTCCACTTGGAATTTCAACTTGCATTACAAATATAGATTGTAGTACACATTCCAAGCTTTCCAAATTGTCTAAGAACTCATCAAACACCCTTGTGGTTATGGAGAATCGAATTTGTGAAGATGGGCAAAAGTCACTTTGTTCATGGCCATTTTCATGTTCATAACACTTTGCATTTTTCAAGTCAGCTTGCACAAGCTAGGTTACAGGCCTCTAATCCCATTTGCACTCAATAATTCAATGCTAAACCTTTGTGCCAAGATGTTATTTTGCTCATTTGGTTATTACATGGAAGTTTAATCCATAATTAGAAAAAGTAACTTATCTATTCTTGTAAAGATCAACTTTATGTCAAACACAAATCTAAGAAGTACCAAAGCAGATCTTTTGGGCACAAGTTCAGGAACCAATTCCACTGATCAAGAGTGATTTGTGCAGCATGCTTGAGGGGCCTGTATGAGCCTATGATCCAAGTTGACAACTCTTGCTTAGAAAAGAAGAAACTTTGCAAAACTGATCCCAACTCTGATTCCTGTAACAACTAGCCAAGGCAAAGTTTGTAAACACTTTCCATACATCATAACTGAGCTAAGGCATGACCTAACCACCTTCAATACCTCCTCAAACACAAAAAATCCATCCTCTTGCAAAAACAGGGCACCTGCTGCAGATTGAGGTCCATAACTCAATCCACTCGTGCACTTTGGCTAATAACCTTGCAAACACATTCCATACCATCCCTTGAAACTGTTCCAAGCCCTAAACACCAGCTGTAACACTCCTAACCCCATCTGCCATTTTCACTTTTCAGTTTTGCAGGTGAACTTCCATAGCTCGATTCAGTTAGTTTCAAAGCAAGCTAAAGGTTGGAGAAGCATCCCTGAACTTCAAGCAAGCTGTACAAGTCCTCAAATTCCATTGCTAGACACGATTCAAGCTGAACAGGTAAAAACATGGACTTCTATCTCTCAATCTAGGAAGATTTAGGCTTAGGTTTATGAATGAAACATGCTCTACTCATGGCCCTGAAGCTACCCATATCCTCACTTTCCATTTATATTGTGTGTGCTGAGAGAATTTAAGGCATGAACTTTGAAAAAAACTTAGGTTAAAAATTGGGGGAGAGGAAATTCTCTCTCATTTCTGAGAGTTAGAACAACTTTTTTATATGTATGGATTCGTGATTTAATGCTCTACATAGTTTATGTTGTGAGTTTTGGCTGAAAATCAAAGAATCAGGAGTTTGTTGTTGAAGCAAGGAGGCGCGCGAATTTTCAAACAAACTGGCTGGAGGTTGAAGAAGATAGACTTGGGCTGGGCCTGAGTTTTGTTTTTCTGTTTACACCACTATTTTCCACATACACCCCCTTGGCCCATTGTGTGATTTCTTAATCATTTTTGACTTTTTCTTTTTGATTCTGACTTGTTATTTTTTGTTAAAATATAAAAAAACATTAAAAATATTTTTCACCTTTTTTTGTATTTATTAGGCATTTATTTGTTTTATTTGATATGTGTATGTAAATAAACATATATATACTTTTATTTAAAATACTAAAAAATAATACAAATACATTTTATTTTCTGATTTTATTTTATTTTATCTTTTGAAAACATTTTCTAAAAAATATACTTTTTTTTTTGTAAATAATAAATATTTTTGTTTTTTTGTATATATTTAATATATTTAATACATAATATAAATATATATACATATATTTAGAATATTTAGGATAAAAAATACAAGAATAATACATTTTTTATTTTCATTAATATTTGACCTCAAAAATTACTTTTTTTCATAATATCTTCTCTTTTATTTATTTGTGAATATAATTAATAAATATTGCATATAATAATAATAATTACTTTTTATTTAGCAAATTAGGGTTTTGCCCTAAACCATGAAAATATCCAAAAATTAATCCTTTTTATTTTTGTTTATATGTCACATGAAAAATACTTTTACATACATATAAAAATCATTTTTTTCATCTTGCATGTTTATTGTATTTTATTTAATTATTGTACAATTAAATAACTTGTGTATTCAATTTGGATTGTAATAGTTTAGATTTAAATTTCTTGCTAAATATCCCAATTTGAACATTTGTACCCCCCATCCCATAATTGTGTTGTAATAATTTAGGATTTTATATTTCGCATTTAAAAGCTTTCTAAAAATGCCATGATTGACTTAGGGTTTTGTATGCAAAAACAAAATAACAAATAGCTTGACTAAACAAAAGACAAAAAGCATGAAAATGGACAACACCAATCACACTTGCACCCCTAGGGTTACTCCACTTGTTGCCTTCAATAATTGGGCCATGTTGCATGTTGAGTGTTTTTGGCAAAACAAAACAATATCCAATGATCATAGTCCCTCGATGACGCTTTCGAAAGTTTCCTAAAAATGATCAAGCCCCTTAAAGGAAAAATTGCCCAAAGACACTTGGCACTATTGCAATCATGGTCCAAACGATGACCCGCGCCCGTCCCGTTAACATCCTAACACAAGATTGTCCACCAAATACAAAGGTGGAACAAAATTGTTAAAAGGGTTAAAACATAGAAAGAGCCTTTGAGTAAATTTAGGGGTAGACAACTCTTGGTTACTTGACCAAACTTGTAAAAAACACTTGCCTATTTTTAAAAACCACACATCACAACACACTTTCAAAACAACTTTCAAAAACATTGAAAACTTTTCAAAAGATAAGTACACCTTTGTATACATTCAAACATGGATCATTACAAAGGTTGCCACAACAAATGGCCTCTTTTCAAAACATTTTCAAACCCACACACAAAGCACCATTTCAAACAATTGAAAATGCAAGGCAAGTGATCTAAGTAAGTAACTTAGAGCCCATGGATAACCATGGATAGAAAGGGTGCTAATACCTTCCCTTTCTATAATCTACTCCCCGAACCCAAGAAATCATCTCAAAGGTTTTTGCTGTGCTTTTTAACCTTTCCTTAGGATAAAATAAAAAGTCGGTGGCGACTCTTGCTCAACCGAAAAATTTGCAAAAACAAACGCAAAACCCAAGTCAGTTATCCCACCGTATCACACAAGGCGTCGAGTATTTACATCGCCAAAAACAAACCCTTTAATTTAAATTGCGGAAAGTAAAATAAAGCAATAAATAATTAAAGTCCTAATTAAAAGCTATTACATACTGGAAGAAATTACAATATTGGATAAAAATGATACGCGTGCGAGAAATTAAAACGACGCATTTTTTAGGGTTTTGACCCTTTTTATTAAAGAAAATATTTTTGCTTATTTTTGAATTAAATGGGATTAAATTAAATGAACAATTAAATTAAATTAAATAATGAAAATATTTTTGGATTTTTTGAGTTTTTATGGAAATAAAATAAAATTGATTAAAAATATTAAAAAAAACCTAATTCTACATTAGTTTTAATTTATTGCAAAAAATATTATTTTTATTATTAATTTCATAATTTTATTTTTGTAAATAAATATTAATTAATTAACTTAGTTCTACTATAAAAAAAACCTAATTCTACTATTAATTAATTAATTAACAGTATATGCTGACTCACACTACTCTGTTGATATCAAAGATGGATCCAATCAAGTACATCTTCGAAAAGCCTGCTTTGTCCGGAAGAATAGCAAGATGGCAGATGATATTGACTGAGTATGACATCCAGTATACGACTCAAAAGGCAATCAAGGGAAGTGTGTTGGCAGACCATTTGGCACATCAGCCAGTGGATGATTACCAATCTATGAACTTTGAATTTCCAAACGAGAATATCATGTTGATAACTGATTGTGAGACACCTGGACCGGATGAAGGACCTGAGGAAGGATCCCGATGGTCTATGTACTTTGATGGAGCTTTAAACGCTTTGGGTAATGGCATTGGCGCCGTGATCATATCTCCTAATGGCTCTCATACTCCGTTTACCGGCCGACTATGTTTCAACTGCACCAATAACATGGCGGAGTATGAAGCATGCATCATGGGTCTTCGAGCAGCAATTGACCTAAGGATTAAGTTCTTGAGTGTCTTCGGAGATTCCGCTCTCGTGATCAGTCAGATCAAAGGCGAGTGAGATACAAAACACCCAAATCTTATTCCTTACAAGGAGTACGTATTGACGTTGCTTCCCCATTTCGAGGAGATAACCTTTGAACACTTCCCTAGAGAGGAGAATCAGTTGGAGGACGCGCTAGCTACGATGTCTTCTATGTTCAAGGTCAATTGGGACAATGAGGCTCCCCGGATCATTATTGAAAGATTAGACGAACCTGCATATTGCTGTGATCTTGAGACATAAGAGGTAACAGAGAAACCCTGGTATCATGAGTTGAAGAGATATCTTGAAGCACAGGAATACCCCGAGGGTGCATCTGTTAATGACAAGAAATTTCTGAGAAGGTTCGCAACAAAGTTCTTCATCAGCAATAACATCCTTTACAAGCGTAACCATGATTCAACCTTACTGAGATGTATGGATAAGAATGAAGCAGAAAGGATTATGGCAGATCTACATGAAGGTGCTTTCGGAACTCATTCCAGTGGACACACCCTGGCAAAGAAAATCCTTCGGGCAGGATATTATTGGTCCACAATGGAAGCCGACTGTTATCAGCATTCTCAGACATGTCACAAGTTCCAGGTCTATGCTGATAAGGTGCACATACCTCCAGTTCCTCTGAACATCTTGAAGACACCTTGGCCTTTTGCAATGTGGGGCATTGATATGATCAGCGAGATCAGACCTACGGCATCCAACATGCATCGTTTCATCCTGGTAGCAATTGATTACTTTACGAAATAGGTTGAAACAGCTTCCTTTTCTACCGTAACCAAGAACGTCATGGCATGGTTCATTCGGCACAATCTGATCTATCGATACGGTGTACCAGAGAGGATCATCACGGACAACGGTACCAATCTTAACAACAAGATGATCACTGAGCTCTGCGAGCAATTCAAGATACAGCATCACAACTCTTCTCCCTACCGGCCAAAGATGAATGGGGTTGTCGAAGCAGATAATAAGAACATTAGGAATATTGTGCAGAAGATGATGGTGACATACAAAGATTGGCACGAGATGTTACCATTTGCTCTTCATGGGTACCGTACCTCAGCACAGACGTCAACAGGGGAAACACCCTATTCCTTGGTTTATGGCATGGAGGCAGTCTTGCCTATTGAAGTTCAGATACCCTCTCTTCGAATCATGAAGGATGCAGGTTTGAGTGAAGATGACTGGATTCAGACCCGGCTTGATCAGCTGAACCTAATCGACGAAAAGAGACTTACTGCTATTTGTCATGGTCAGACGTACCAAAAACGGATGATCAAGGCATTTAACAAGAAAGTCAGGCGACAAGAGTATCAAGTTGGGGACCTGGTTATCAAGCGCATCATCTTACCTCAAGGTGATCCCAGGGGTAAATGGACCCCTACTTACGAAGGGTCATTTGTGGTTAAGAACATTTTCTCAGGCGGAGCTATGATTCTAACCACCATGGATGGTGACGACCTTCCTCACCCCGTCAATGCAGACATAGTGAAAAGATACTACGCATAATCAAAGACCCGCTAGGTTGACTTTCCTAGGCAAAAATAATGGCTTCCGGCGAACCAAAAGGGTTCGGGAAAAAATAAGGGATGAAAATGAAAAAATCTGTACACCCGGCAAGTCAAAAACCTGAAAAGGCGACTTGGGCAAAAATGGGTATCCCGGTGGACTGAAAACCCGAAAGGGCGGTCCAGGCAAAAGTTAGGGATTAAGGCGTAACACTATGTCTCATTGGATCACCTTGCATCCAGACCTCGGTATCGACTATCAAGCTCGTACGACACTAATCAATCTGATTCATCTTCAACCAGTTGCAAAGTGATGAGACGCTCGAGGATATAAAGGCAATAGCAGAGTTGGAACCCAGTGGGATTATTCACATAGCTGTTTTGTTTTATTTTTACAAATTGTATAAATTATATTTGTTCGGCGGCGTTCTCTTACTAGGACGTCAGCCTCTTGTACAAAAACGCCTATATACAGGCCAAACTTCAAAATCAGTACAAATTCATTTTCAGACAAATTTCAAACTGTTTTCCTTTATCTGTTTTGTTTTGCAAAGAACATTCAAAGTTCATTTTTGATATATGCATTTGACATTAATTGCTGATCATAAATATTTACATGCGAAATAAAAGATGAATTACTGGTAATAGTAGAAACAGGGGCAAATAAGAATTGTCCGAACTGTACAAGTTGCTCTGTCCACCAGGTACTAAGGTATATTCAGCTGAAGAATATGGATAAAATACTTTCACTCCCCGCAGAATAAGGCAGTAATGGTAGCTCTCCCAGCTGAGACTTGCAACTATGGACGAATCAGCAATACTCTCCCCAAGCAGAGTTGGTGTACCATCATCCCTAAAAAGGCTTGGTATCCCCAGAAGGTCTTAATATTCCCCAGCGGAGTATAAGAATATTCTCCAACAAGTATCAGAGTATCCCCGACAGTCTTAATATTCCTCAACAGAGTATAAGAATATTCCCCGGCAGAATACAAGATACCCCATTGGAGCCATTTCCCCAGCATGGTCTGAAAAGAGCTTCCCCAACAGAGTTGAATCATCTTCCCCAGTAGACTCTGGAAGCTTACCCCCAGCGGAGTACAAAATAAATCTGCACAGCCAAATTTAGAGGGTTATCCCCACAAGAGTCTAACAGGGTTATCCCCAGCAAGTCACAACTGAAAGATCATCCCCCAGCGAAGTTCTTTCTTTTCACGAACAGGAAATCAATCCTCAACAGATTCAATATCACCAGCAACGGTAATCCATCCCCAATGGAGTTCATCATTGAAATCCCCAACAAAGCTTATCAATGGAATCCCCAGCGGAGTTTATCGTTAAAACCTTCAGCAGAACAACTATTCCCCACAGAGTAATTCCCCACAGAGTAATCTCTTCATCAGTTTATTCCCCAATGGAGTTCTTTTCTCCTACAGGTTTATTCTCACAATCATCTTCGTTCATCATCCCCAGCGGAAACGAAGAACTAAACTCTATTCTCCAGCAGCTCCGTGATTTATTTTCCCCATCTCAAACATTATATTCCCATACATCATGATACATGCATATACGCATCATACAAAACAATCTCATTTATTTTGAGAACATCATTGCTTGATCCATCTCATGCATTGCATATGACTGACCTTTACCTTTCAGGAAAGATGCAGTCAAGTTCTCAGCTTAGTCGAAGACCTGACCGGTTCTTAAATTTCAATTGAATTATCCTCGGTTGAATTTCAGATAAGGATCTCAATCTCGACAGTTTCCCTACGTCATAGTGTGGATGAGTACTATAACCTCAACGGTATACTACGTTGAGCACTAGTCAGTTCCTAGATCTTGATGTTTTCCTCCGTCATAGTGTGGACGAGTTCTCTAATTTCAACGGTATACTACGTTGAAGACCAGACATTTCCTAGATCTTGATGAAGATGTTACCCTACGTCATAGTGTGTACGAGTGTTATAACCTCAACGGTATACTACGTTGAGCACTAGTCAGTTCCTAGATCTTGATGTTTTCCTCCGTCATAGTGTGGACGAGTTCTCTAATTTCAACGGTATACTACGTTGAAGACCAGACAGTTCCTAGATCTTGATGAAGATGTTCCCTACGTCATAGTGTGGACGAGTGCTATAACCTCAATGGTATACTATGTTGAGCACTAGTCATTTCTTAGATCTTGATGTTTTCCTTCGTCAAAGTGTGGACGAGTTCTACAATCTCAACGATATACTACGTTGAAGACCAGACAGTTCCTAGATCTTGATGAAGATGTTTCCCCCCAATTGAATTATGGACAAGTTCTGAAGACTCAGCCGAGGCATTCTCTCAGTTGAAGTACATGAAAGTTCCTAAATCTCAAACAAAAGTTAGACTTCCCCAGCGGAATCTTCTACAACAACAGGTATGCAAGTTCTCGCTAAGGAATCTCTTATGCGATCGACACTCCTGCAGATGGCATCTGTAAGCCCATACTCCTACCAACAATCTCCAAATGGAATCTGTAATCCCATTCCCGACATCACAATGCTGATACTACACCATGCGAGTGCAAATTTCTAGGCACTCTAGTGTTCAATTATCTTCCACCTTCGGATCACGAAAGGCTCGAAAGCCAATCTATATCCTCAGGTTTAAGAAAATTGAACAGGGGAAACTGTTGTACCCCAAAATTTTCCCTCCCATATTTCTCAAGACATGTCAAGAATAATCTCCAAGTGGCTTAAGTTAGCTCAAGAGTTGGACAGTCAAATCACCTCATAAGGCAATCAATTCAAAAGTAGGGTTTTGTGTTGCACCAAGTTCCTTGCATGCAAATGGCCTCAAATGCTCCCTAATTTCCTAATATGTTCTCAAGGCTATCCATGTCAAATTTCAAGCCTTGCAGAGGAAGTTTGGTCAGTCAATTGCTCAAGAGGTCCAAAAGTCAACTGTGTTAGGGCAAAAGTCAACTGTGACCTACAAATAGTCAAACCTCAAGATTTTTTGTCAACATTATCATTTTGAAGGATAATTCATCATTTTATCAAGGGTTGATCATGATTCATCAAGGATTGCTCAAAATTCATCAAGATTCAAAAGTTGCTAAATTAGGGTTTTATAGGAAAAGTCAACTCAACTTTGACCAAGCATAACGTTCTCATACTTTATGAGAAATGACCCATACAAAGCTCATTTTTAAGAGGATGAAATTTCCTACAATCCATATTCACACCCCAATATTAAGAAATGCACTCACAAAAAGTTAAAAATTTGGACATTATAGGTCATTTTTGAAAGTCAACAAAAACACATTTTTTGCCAAAGCTTATAACTTGAGCATGTAGTTAAAAATGAGATGAGACCAAAAGTGTTGGTTAGAGGGAATCACAAGGTTTCTAAAAAGTCCAAGAACACCTCCAAAAGTTCAAAATTGAAGAAGTTATGCATTGTTGAAGTTGGGCATTTTTCCAAAATTGCCAAAAGTCAAGTATCCTCAAAACTCCAATTTTTGACAAAAGGGACCACTTTTTTCCACTTGATTTGATCTTGTCACACCACACACGTGTCCTATCTTAAGTTTCATGTCCATTCATTAAATTTTCTATTTTATTTGATTTTTATTGAATTAATTCATTTTAAATCAATATTAATTCAAATAAAATCCAAAAATTGATGGAATAAGATCTTTTTGATCATTACAGGTTTTAATTATCATGATACACCCAATAAAATTTGTGCCAAGCCATATCATGCAAAAAATCTTTGATTTGGAACAATTTTGGAAGCTTTGTTAATGGAGATCAAATCATATCTTCAATCTTCAATGCACATGGATTCAAGCCCAAAGATTTAACCTAATTCATTCCAATATACTCACACAAGCTAGAGACATAGAGGACACGACCTGAAGCTTCCCAAAAACGGCCAAACCAAAACTGAAAAAAGCTTGGAAAAAGTGGAGATCGAAATCTTGTTTAGAGGTTAATTCAAGGCAAAATCTCAACGTAGCTTCCTTGCCTGACGTCCACTAAAGCCAAAGGAATCAAAACCAAGCCTTGAAACGTCACCAAACTCACTGTAAGTCGTCCTAAAAGTCACTCTGAACATGAAATCGTGACTCCATATTCTGGCACCTTTTGGAAAAATCGTTTGTATAATCATGTTTACAATTCAATTTCCAATCATTCTGCATTATTCAATTGGATTTTTGTAGCCTATATCTCCCTACCCAAACCTAGGGTTTTGGAGGTTTGCATTTGGGTTTTTGTTTTGCAGGAACAATTAGGATGAACCATGGCCATAGTTGTGTTCAGGGAGGAGAGACAAACACAGTGATGGCCTCCGTTTGCGTTTACATGACCTATAGCTCATTTTAGGACGAACCTGGGAAGTTTGCTACGGATTCAAATCCGCGGGAAATAAACCAGGATTCGTTAAAGAAGACGACCACGCGTCCTCTCCCAATTGGCCAATTCAAAATTACGCGCTTTTTATTTTTTTAATTCAGGCAAAATTGTTTGTTTTACATATAATATTCATTGTTTATTTCATTAACAAAAAGAACAAATAGTTCAGCTGGCAGAGGCGTTAATGCATGATCCAATGAGACCTGGGTTCAAATCCCAGGTCCCCCCCAATATTTGTTGAAATTTTTATCCAGGTGATTCCATGCATTCCCAGGCGTACAACGTACCATATATCACCAATCCAACGCTTGCCAAATGGCTTCAGATCAAATCCAATGGCCAAAACTACAAGTCCAACATATTCTCCAATCAATGCATACGCATGGAATGATGAAAGTCAAAACAGGCTTACGTGTAAATGGGCCTCAAGTTGCCAGATTCACCTCCAAATCAGGCCCACACCCCCATTGGGTTATCTCTATCCTTTTTATATTTTTCTTATTTATTTGTTTTATTATTTTTATTTTTATCATTTAAAACTAACCAAATAATAATTTTCTTCATAAAATCAGAAAACAAAAAATATTATTTTTATTATTAATTTCATTATTTTATTTTTGTAAATAAATATTAATTAATTAACTTAGTTTTAAATAGGTTTAAACATTTAATATTTTTTGCAATAAATTAAAACTAATGTAGAATTAGGTTTTTTTAAATATTTTTAATCAATTTTATTTTATTTCCTTAAAAACTCAAAAAATCCAAAAATATTTTCATTATTTAATTTAATTTAATTGTTCATTTAATTTAATCCCATTTAGTTCAAAAATAAGCAAAAATATTTTCTTTAATAAAAAGGGTCAAAACCCTAAAAAATGTGCCGTTTTAATTTCTCGCACGCGTATCATTTTTATCCAATATTGTAATTGCTTCCAGTATGTAATAGCTTTTATTTAGGACTTTAATTATTTATTGCTTTATTTTACTTTCCGCAATTTCAATTAAAGGGTTTGTTTTTGGCGATGTAAATACCCGATGCCTTGTAATAGTTTAGATTTAATTTCCGCAAATTTAAATTCCACAACTATTAATTGTTAGATGTTTGATAAATAGGGAATGCATGACAAGATCCAATGTATGAACTTAAAAGCAACATAGCTCACCCATGACATGTACAGATAAAATTAATCGAAATAACACACTCGCACATGCACACTCTTAGGGTACACCTCACTTGGTTGCCTCGAACATGGTCATTAAGTATAGGAAGTTTTAAGAGGTCGTTCTCTTGTCCAAAGATCATAAGTTGCCTCGAAACGGTTGCATTGGAAAAAATGATCTAAGACATTAGGGTTACCGCTAAGGAGTCCTAACGTTGCTTTAGTGACCACACGTCCCTTAATCGAATTGACCCAAAAACTCCAACGACGATGCTACCTACTCCTAAATAGTGGGATAGCATTGTCTAAAGGACATTTGTACAGATTAATTCCTTTTTCGAGTAGGTAGATGATTCTTAAGTACTTGCTCCTTTTAAAACAAAACAAAACTTTTCGCACTTACACAACTTTCAAACAAAAAACTTCTTCAAACCCACAAACACAAGAAAAACAATTTTTTAAAACACAATGAGCAAGTACCTAAGAGCCAGTGGATAACCACGGATAGAAAGGGTGCTAACACCTTCCCTTTCTATAATCTACCTCCCGAACCCGAGAAATATCTCAAAAAGGAATTTTTCTGTGCTTTTGTCCTTTCCTTGTTGGATAAAATAAAAGACGGTGGCGACTCTTGCTTACCGCGACATTTTGCGAAAACAAACGCAAACGCGAACCAGCATTCCAAAACAGTCAGTTCTCTTTCCCACCGATCACACTTCCCTTTTCATAATCTACCCCCCGAACCCGAGAAAAATCTCAAAAGGTATTTCCTGTGCTTTTTTACCTTTCCTTTTGGATAAAAGAAAAGTCGATGGCGACTCTTGCTAACCGCACAAATGCGAACGAAACGCAAAACCTCAAGTCAATTCTCCCACTGTATCACAGAATTGGCGACTCTACTGGGGATATTTGAAAGTGGGGTTACCTTAGGGTTTTAGATCACCTTTAAATGCTTATCTTACTTGACTTGTTTGCTTTACACTTTGGTTCTATTGTTTGAGTTTGAATCCTCTACCCGGATTTGGGAAACATTCATAGGTAAATAGCAATACATTGTGGAAACTGTGCGGGGTATACCAACACGGTCTAAGCAATAGCTATGTTAGTGTGACATATTTGTGGGTACCAGTAGCCTTTGAGTCAATCAAAGAGAATACGGGGCCGCTGAGTGATGTCATGAAGCACTAATGAACTTTTAGAACCTTTACTTGACCAACTTGGCCTTTTAGGATGTAGTGAGATGACCGACTTTGGTGCAGTCCAAAGTTGGTAGATACTCGATACTACACTCATTAAGGGTTGGTTCCTTGGAATATTTCGGTCGCTGGTAAGAGGTTGAATTGAAACAATGAACAAGGAAACAATCCAGTGATATTGAGCTCCTTAGAACCCGGTTACTGTTTCTAGGACAGGTTGAGCCAACTAAACTTCAAGAGGGTACTTACCTATGAAACCCCATGCAAGCCTAAACTAGGAATTTGTGTGATTTTCTTATACATATATACTTGTGCATAACATCATGAGCATCATATGCATCCACTAACCATTTCAAGGATTTTGGAAGTTCATCTTTGTTCCTGTTTTGTAGGCTATGGATTCACTTCGCAGGAAAACTATCCAAGTCAACCTTGTAAGAGTTCCTCCACAACTCAAGGAGTTAGTTTCAAGGATTCCTGAGAATTCTCCATTTACCGAGAGGCATGGTCTTCTTCTCAACTTAGTCACTTCCAACATAGAGGAAGACATGATGAAAGTTCTCTTCTAATTCTTTGACCCCCTGCATCACTACTTCACATTTCCTGACTACCAGTTGGTGCCTACTTTGGAGGAATTTTCTCAACTCTTGAGGATTCCTATTCTCAATCAACTACCCTTCAACGGTACGTAAAGAGATCCAAAGCCAGAAGATGTTGCTCAAGCCTTGTACTTGCAACCATCAGATGTCACAGGTCATTGGGAAACTAGAAGTGGTGTCAAAGGCTTCTTGGAAAAAGTTCATGTTTGAGAAGGCCCAAGACTGTTGGAATTCCTTGGACTTACAAGCTTTTGAGGAGATTGTAGCTCTTCTCATCTATGGGATGGTCTTATTCCCAAACCCAGACCAGCTTATAGATGTGAATGCTGTCAAGATTTTCATGTCACGCAATCCGGTGCCTACATTACTTGGGGATATCTTACACTCTTTTCACACTCGAACAATGAGGAAAAGAGGTGTTCTCATGTGCTGCACTCCTCTTCTGGCCAGATGGTTTATTTCTCATCTTCCCCAGTCAGTCTTGAAGAATGAGCAAGGCTTGAGGTGGTCACAATGATTGATGACTCATACACATTCATATATTCATTGGTGTTCTCGATCTAGAGAGGATATTATCATCGTCGACCGTTGTGGGGAATTCCCTAATGTCCCTCTACTTGGCATTAGGGGAGGCATCACCTACAACCCCTGCTTGGCTCTAAGACATTTTGGTTATGCCCGAAGGGATGGCCCACATGACATGCTGATTCAAGGCTTGGTTTTCGACTTCGACAACGACAATCAAGGACTCCGACAAAGGTTCATCCGAGCTTGGAGGATTCCTAACAAGGTAGACAGTAAGACCTTGGGACACAATAATTCCATCCCCCTTGAGCCTTACCTCAAGTGGGTACGAACTCACGCCCAAAGTCTTATGATGCCTTACCCCTCCATTATCCCAGTGATTATAGAGCCAGTTAAGGAAGGAGAGGTTCCATACACCCTCCTACATCCTGACATGCCAACATCACTCGAAGATCTGCAAAGGAGTTGGATACAGCTCAAGGGAGAACGCGATACTTTTGAAGCCCAATTCTACGTAAGCGATAAGAAGGTTTTAGAACTCACTCGGTTACTTCATGAAGAGCAGACTCTCAACACCTACATTGCACCAAAGAGGATGCGCAACGTTTTTTTACCTTAGAATTTTGTATTATTTTTCCCAAGGGGCATTGGTGTACTAACAAATTCTATCTTATTAATATGACGTGTGTTTCTTTCTTGTTTAAAAAAAATTTGAATTCCTGAATCCTTGAAAGCATTACATGAATACAAATCATTCATCATATGCATAAGCAGGTCTTCACACCAAGTTTCCTCACCCCTCTGCTGTTTATTTCAGCAACATGGATCTTGAACAAACGGTTAAAGACTTGCAAGCTCAGAATTCACAATTTCAACAGCTACTCTTGACCTTGGCCAAGGGGCAGGAGGAGCTCAAGACTCTGTTAGAGAAAGGAAAAGAGAAAAAGAAGAAGAAGCGAGTTGGCGTGGCTACCATGGGCAGAAGATTTGAAGGACAAGCCAGAAGGGTCTTGGAATTTCCATCAACCTCTGAGGAAGGGGAAGGAAAAGGTAAAGAGACTGCAGTGCCTTCTGATTCTGAAGCAGAAGAAGAAGAGGAAGATGACTACTCTGAACAACAATACCCTCCGGCCGATGACAAATAAAAAAACTTGGAAGAACGTCTAGCTTCTATGGAAGTGTAAAGAGTACCGGGGCTGGACTTTGAGGAGTTAAGTTTGGTGTCTGGAATAGTAATCCCTTTGAAGTTTAAAGTGACACTTTTTGCCAAGTACGATGGGGTGTCTTGTCCCAAGATGCACCTAAGATCTTATGTCAGGAAAATTCAACCTCATTCTGCTGACAAAATTTTGTGGGTCCACTTTTTCCAGGACAGTTTGTCAAGAATGCAGCTTGATTGGTTCTACCAGTTGGAGAGGTCTGATGTTCATAAATGGGAAGACTTGGCAGCCACCTTCTATAAGCAGTATCAATACAACACCGACTTGGCACCAACCCGTACTCAACTCTAGAGTATGGCCATGGTGTCCAACGAGGGCTTCAAAGACTACGCCCAAAAGTGGAGGGACTTAGCTGGAAGGGTGCAACCACCGTTGTCAGAAAAAAAGCTAGTAGACATGTTCCTGGGTACCCTGTCAGGGTCCTTTCTTCAATCACCTGATTGGAAGTTCGTCCGCTGGGTTCACTTAATTGATTCTAACTGGAGAAAGAGTGGAGGCCGGTATAAAAAGCGGGAATATTCAGAAAGATGCGTCTACCCCTGCAACTGTAAAGAAGCCCTTCATGGGAAAGAAGGAAGTGTCAGTTAACTATGCTTAGAGGAATCAGGGAAGAACCGAGCACCGATCAACGGTGGCGGTTGTTATGATTTAGAAGTCTGCATCAGACCAGCCAAGAAACAATCAGCCGAGGAATGATCAGCCCAGAAATAAAAACAAAGGGTGGAAAGGCCAGTAAGGCAATTCACCAAGATAAACATGACTCCTGCTCAAGTCCTACCACATCTTCTGAAGTTGAATTTGGACATGCTGAAAGAGGCCCCTAAAAATCCTAACACTGCTTCTCCATATTACCATCTGAACGCCAGATGTGGTTATCATTCGGAGAGCCCAGGACACGACACTGACAATTGTTGGGCCCTGAAGAATAAAATTCAGGATTTGATAGATGCTAAATAAGTTGAGTTTGACGCACCTGAAAAACCCAATGTTATCTCTGCTCCAATGCCAAGGCACGGCCACAACGCCCATGCTGTTGAGGAGGATCTGTTTGTTGCTACTGTAGATGATTTGATAACTCTGCTCCCTATAATCAAGTTAAATTTATTGAAGGCTGGGGTTTTCCCTGGTTGTGAAGAGGATTGTCACCTTTGTTCATCCTCATTAACCCACTGTCCATTGTTGAAGATAGGCATCCAAGCCTAATTGATAACTAAGAAATCCTATTTGTGAAGTCTTCTGTTTTATCAACTCCTGTTAACGATGTTTCAATAATAACCATATCCACCAATCCTTCCAAGGTCCCTAAAAGACTTGTTATGATTACATCCGCTCCGGAGGCTGCACCTTTGAAGACAACCATGCCCGGTCCAGTCCCGTACAAGTCCGACAAATCAATACCATGGAACTATGGTGGAGAAATCTACTACCATGGTGTTAAACAGATTGAACAGACTGCCGAGGAAGAGAGTTCTGAAGAAGACAATTCCGACATCAGTAACATTGCTGGAACAAGCGAAGTTACCCGTAGTGGAAGAATCTTTTCTCCAAAGATTGCCCCTCCAAAGGCCATTTCTGGACCCTCAGCTGCTCCTAAGGTTATCTCTACACCGGTAAACATATCTGCAAGAACACCAATCATAGAAGAAGTCACAACCCCCGTGGTTATCCCCTCTGCTGCTACTGATGTTCGAGGAAAAGGGATCCAAGAAGAGCCCGTCAGGACGATGGCTCAACCATTGATCATCCCTGAAACCTCTCAAAAAGAAATGGAGGAAATTTTGAAAATAATCAAGAAAAGCGATTATGATGTGGTGGAACGGCTGGGGAAAACCCCCTCAAAGATCTCCATGTTGGCCTTGTTTCTTTGTTCAGAAGCTCATGCTAAGGCTCTGATAAGATTTTTGAAGACGGCCCACGTGCCACAAGAAACCTCTGCTGATCAGTTCCAGGAATGTGTGGCAAGTTTAACAGTTGACAATGGTCTAGGATTCTCCGATGCAGATTTAACTTCGAAAGGGAGAAAACATAATGATGCTTTGTATGTCTCGGTGGAATGCAGAGGGACAACCCTAGCACACGTATTGGTAGATATTGGTTCGTCTTTAAACGTCTTGCCAAAGAAAGCCTTGGATAGACTGGATTGTGAAGGCTTAACCCTGAAACCCAACAATATCATTGTCAGAGCCTTTGATGATTCTAAAAGGATGGTCCACGGGGAGGTGGAAATCCCGATTAAGGTGGGAACTGAAACCTTCAACTCCACATTCTATGTGATGGACATCCGTCCTTCTTATTCTTTCCTGTTGGGAAGACCTTGGATCCACCATGTTGGTGCTGTCACTTCTACTCTGCATCAAATGCTCAAATACACTGTACAGGGGAAAATCATAACTTTTCATGGCAAAGAGGAATACATGATCAGTCATCTGAATTTTTTCCGTTATGTAGAATTGGATGGAGAATTCATCGAAACTCCTTTCCAGCATTTTGAAGAGGTAGCTCAGGAGATAGCAACGACTAAGACCGTGTCCTCTGTACCCATGATTACCAGACCTCCGCCTCGGATGTCATCTCTTAAGGATGCGAAGGCAGTGGTTGAAGAGGGAAGAAGCACAATCTGGGGGAAGCTTATAGAGTTTCCCAACAAATCAGATAAGTTCGGCTTGGGATTCACCTTAACTGGTCAGAAGGCCGTGCGCCGCGCCCATGCCGGAGGGCCACCTGTGAAGATCATTCATCATGGAGTCAATGCTCTGGAAGATAGCGGAGAAGAGGGCAGCTTGGAAGACTGGATATTTCCTACTGTCGACGGAGGACTGTGCAACTGGGAAGCAAAAGACTTTGTTCCGATTACTCTCAAACAATTCGTACTTTTTTAACCTTGTGTCTTACCCGAGGCACAAAGGTCCATTTGTAAGGGTTCTTATTTTTCATCTTCATATGCCATTCAATGAATCATGGACGTTTTCACATATAAACTTTTGTGTTCATTGTTTTTTTTTTTACATTTTATTTGTTTAAAGGTGGATATACCCTTACACACACCCACACTCACAAATGCAGGTACCCTTCTGTGATACGGTGGGAGAACTGACTGTGGTTTTGTGTTTGTATTCGCACTTGTTCGGTTGAGCAAGAGTCGCCGCCGACTTTTTATTTTATCCTAAAGGAAAGGTTAAAAAAGCACAGCAAAAACCTTTTGAGATGTTTCGTGGGTTCGGGGGGTAGATTATGAAAAGGGAAGGTATTAGCACCCTCTTCATCCATGGTTATCCATGGGCTCTTAGCTACTTGGTTTTTTTAGATCAATTGCCTTGATTTTCGATTGCTTTGAAAATGGTGTGTGTGTATGTGTTTTTGAAAATGTTTTTGAAGAGATGCCTTGTCTTAGGCAACCAATGTATTTGACTCATGTTTGAGTGTTTTTCAAAAGTGTGGATCTTTTCGAAAAAGATGTTTCAAATGTTTTTTTTAGAGTTTGTTTGGAAGTGTCGTGGATTGTGGTTTTTGAAAAGAAGGCAAGTGTTTTTTTGCAAGTTGATCTCAAGTAACTAAGAGTTTTATCTACCCTATTGTACTCAAAGGTTTTTGTTATGTTTTAACCCCTTTTTAACAATTTTGTTCCATCATTGAATTTGATGGGCAATCTTGCGTTTAGGAAGTTGTTCGGGACGGGCGCGGGTCATTGTATGGACCATGAATGCAATGGTGCCAAGTGTCTTTGGAAATTTGCTTTGAGGGGACTATGATCATTCCATTTAGGCAACATTTTGAGGGACTTATGATCATTTTGATTTTGTTTTGCCAAAGATACTCGACGTGCAAGCATGGCTCATTTTGGAAGGCAACATGTGGGATTACCCTAGAGGGTGCAAGTGTGATTGTGTATTAATTTCATGTATTTGTCTTGTATTAGGTTATCTAGCGTTTGATTTTATGTACATGCAAACCCTAGGTCTAACCATGGTATAATTGAAAGCGGTAAATTGCGAAAATGTAAAGTCTACGCTATTACAAAATAGTATCCGGGAGTGGGGGTACAATATTCACAAATGGGGATGAGACTTATAGTATCCAATAAGTTACAACCAAATCGAATTTGCGATCAAATGTAAATAATGAATAGCAATGTATAAGCAAATGTGTATAGGGGCAATGTGAATGTATTGTGTAAGTATGAGATGTATTGTGTAAGTGATTATTTACATGTGCGACAATATGAATTTAAGAAGGTATTGTTAGGTATTTGTTTTGACCTAAAGAAAAATTAAACGTCTATTTAATTAATTGGTCTTGTATTTTGATATGTATGAAAAGAATGTTTTAATGAAAAGAAAATGTTTTCAATTTAATTATATTGTGTATAAAAATGTATCTTTGTAGTTTGTGTTTAATATATACAAAAGAATATCCTCATTAAATGTTAGGAATTTAAATCGTGTAAAAAAAGTATTGTTATTTATTATGTACAAATTAAATGAAAAGTATTTTCAATATTTATTATAAACAAATTAAATGACAATTAATTTCAATATTTATTATATGGTGCAATAAAATGTATTTTATTATTTATGTGTTTGTGTTTTAATATGTATTCAAAAAATGTTTTAAATTAATTGAATTAAGTATATAGTAAAGAAATTTTAAATTAGATATTTTAAATAAAATGTGTTTTTATGTATTAGTATTAATGTGATTTTGTAAAGAATAAATTAAAAAAGAATATATTGTTTATATAAAAAAGTTAGTGTTAATAAAATGTATTTTAAAAAAGGTAAGCATTTTAATGGGCTTTGGGTATGCAGAACGGGCAAGGCCCACGTTCAGGCTCAAGCCATTTTAGGGTTTCACTTGTATTTTCATTTGGGAACGAATTCTAGGGTTTGTGTACAGCGGCGCGTTCATGGAGGTTTTCGTCTTCCTCGTTTGCTTCTGAGTGTTCAGCGCGAATTCGTCAGCCCAAGGCCACCGGTTCTCCATCTTCCTCCTCCCTCCAACCGGACGCTAGGGGGCAACGTATATACGGTACATTCATTTCCTTATTTGTTTTGGTTTTACATGCATTGATTTATTCATCTTTTTGATTCTGATTCCCTCGTTTGTTAATGGTTGTTGGAGGTTTTGAAAAAAAGAAAGAAGGAAAGGGTTACCTTTGGAGATGGAGGAGGGAGATGAGGAAAGCTAGGAGGCCAAGGGCGGATGGAACGTGACGCGCGATGAGGGGCTTTAACTGGTATCTCGTATATTTTCTTTAAGCTTTATGATGTTGATGGCTGAAGGCTTCTTGTTTGCGTATTCTTTCTTCTTCTTCTTCTTTTGCTATGACTCTGTATGCTTGTTGCTTCTTTGATGCTCACTTCTGTCGCCTCTGAGTTTGGTGTGCTTTTGACTATTTGTTGCCTTGGTACTTGTTGCTTTTGGAATGTTGGACTAAGGTGATGCTTGATGCCCTATGATGATGCAAATCTGAGGGCTCGTGGGATTTGATTTTGAATGCTTATTTTTGCCCGATGATGTTTCTTTACTGAGGGTTTTGGAGGTTATTGGTTGGGTGAACTGGTCTTACAGGGGCTTATGCTGGTTTTGCAAAATGGTAAGGCTTGAGGCTTGATGGTGACAAGGCTAATGCAGGTTTTTCATGTTTGGCTTCATGTTAGGCTAAGGTTGAGTTTAGGCCATTGCAGGTTTTTGTTTGACAGGAGTTATGTGGTTAGGCTTTGAATTAGTTTTGCATATGCGGGTTTTTGTTCCAGCAGGTTTTTGCTTCAGCAGGCTTTTACTGGTTTGCTAGGGGTTTGATGGTTAGGCCAGGTTTTAGCCAATACAGGTTCTTCAGGCTTGTGAAGTCTTAAGGCTTTTTGAGGCTGAGGCAGGTTTGGGTGTATGCAGTTTATGTTTTAACTGGCATATGTAGGCTTGGGCTTCAGCATGTTATGTGTTTTGAGGTTCTGGTTAAGCTGATGCAAGCTTTTATGTTTGACAGTAGGTAATGGTTTTGTTTCAGCAGGTTATGTGTGTAACTTGCATATGCAGGTTTTTGCTTGAGGTTTTGTGCAGCTGGATGCTTAGCAGTTTGTATCTCAGTTTGTATTGTTTCCCCTCTCTTTGTCCTGAACTGTGTTGTTCTTTTGTATATGTTTTCTTTTCTGTACTTTATCCACTGTGTTTTGTTTTTGTCCTTCTGTCTTCCTGCCTAAAGCCTAAAAAAACTGCTTACTTTTCTCTCTTTTCTTCTCTCAGTACAGTTGAAGATGTTAAAATATGTTTCTTTTCTGTACTTTTAGTTCTGAAAGTGGCCATTTGTTGGGAAATGATGAAAAGAGAGTGTCTTGCTTGCTTAACAAATTTTCTCTGCATATTTTATCTTTTCTTTTGACAGCTTTTGTACTTTTCTCCTTTTGATATCTTTGCCCAATCCTCTTTTCTTTGACAGCTTGGGTGGACTTTTTGGCATTTTGACAGTAAACTGTACTTTTTGGATTTTGATAGAAAGTTGTAATCTGATTTTTTTCAGTTTGGTTTGAACTTGGAGTTTGAGATTGAGTTTGTGCAGTTTGACATTTTGAACTTATGTATTTTTTCAACTTTGCATTTTTTCAACTTTGCATAAAAATTCTTCCCTCTTTGTGAACCGGGAGAAGTCCCGTGATTTGCAGAGAGGGTTAACTGATCCCAATCAATGGCCCTTAATGATGACTTTCTTTTATCTGTCTTTTCAATTTAACTGTTATTTGATTTTTCTTCTTTTCTTTTGCAGATGAATATTTGGATGGAGAGGAACAAAGTGAAGAATGAAGAATTAGAAAAAAAATAGGATAGTTTTTCTTTTTATTTAAATTTAAATCAATGTAAAACCATTGTTTGTAATTAAATTATAAACAATAATTGTACAGTTAATTTAAGAATAAATAAAAGTTTCCATTATCCAATTTAATTCTGTTTTCTCTTTATTGTTTATTTATTATTTAAAACTCTTTGAATAAAAATAATTGAAAAATAAATTTCAATCATTTAATTTAGAATAATAAATAATTAAAATAAACAATGCCTTAGCACATTGATCAATTAAACCTGGTATCTCCAAAGCAAATCAACAGTTAATCAAAACACTGATCATGCGCATTCCCTTTTCACTGATTTTCAACAAACACTGTAAATCCAAACTGCGTATTTCTTTTGACTGGCTCAAACAAAACAACATGAATTCGAACCAACTGCCTCTTTTACTGATTAAATCAAAACAATGCGAATTCAACCCGAATCTTGGAATAACTTGCAAAGTGCTGTGGAATTTTAATCTTTATGAGAATATGCCCATAAAACCTTAATTCCTGATTAAATGCCAAAGAACGTTCACCTGATCACAATTGAGTCAGAATCAACCAAAACCCTAAGCCAACTTGGGTGAAACATTCCGGAGCCCTGAAAATCAGTAAAACCCTAATTGTGTCCTGACTAACGAGAAAAATCTATTTGACCGATTCTTGAGCCAGTTTGAAAAATCAGGAAACGCCTGAAGCTGAGATTTCTTGTGCAAAAATGCGAGGGCAAATTTTGGGGTACAACACCTTCCATTCCGGATCCAATGGGTAACGATATTGCTATAGCCTTCAGTGACTCTGAAGATCTGATCTACCAAGCCAAATACGAAGGTGAGGAAGATTGTGAGGTGCCAGGGAAATTGGCTAGACTTCTACAACAAGAGGAAAGGGCTATTCTGCCTCATGAGGAGCTGTTAGATACAATCAAATTGGGTACTGAGGAAGACATAAAGGAAATCAGAGTGGGTGCAAACCTAGAGTCGAGTGTCAAGGAGCGCCTAATTCTGCTACTGCATGATTATGTTGAAATCTTCACCTGGTCATACGAAGACATGCCAGGACTCGATACAGAAATTGTGGTACACCGTCTACCCACTAGAGAAGACTGTCCACCAGTGAAGAAAAAAGTTCGCCGCATGAGACCTGACATGTCCGAGAAGATCAAAGCAGAAGTTATAAAGCAGTTCAATGCTGGATTTCTGGCTGTTACCTCCTATCCTCAATGGGTTGCTAACATTGTGCCCGTACCTAAGAAGGACGGAAAAGTGTGAATGTGCGTGGATTATAGAGACTTAAACAGGGCCAGCCCTAAAGATGATTTTCCACTACCACACATCGACATCCTGGTCGACAATACAGCTCAGCACAAAGTATTTTCTTTCATGGACGAATTCTCAGGCTACAACCAGATCAAAATGGCACCTGAGGACATGGAGAAAACTACTTTTATCACACAATGGGGTACGTTCTGCTACAAAGTGATGCCATTTGGACTGAAGAATGTCGGGGCAACCTATAAATGCGCCATGGTAGCTTTGTTTCATGATATGATACATCATGAGATAGAGGTCTACGTAGATGACATGATAGCCTGATCACAAACTGAAGAAGAACACCTTGATCACTTGCAAAAGTTGTTTTTCAGGTTGAAGGAGTACAAGCTAAAATTGAATCCAAACAAGTGCACATTCGGAGTCTGATCCGGTAAACTCTTGGGTTTCATTGTCAGCAACAAAGGCATCGAGGTTGATCCTGCCAAAGTCAAAGCTATAAAAGAAATTCCCGCTCCTCGCACTGAGAAGGAGGTCAGAGGTTTCTTGGGACGCCTAAACTACATTGCTAGGTTCATTTCTCACCTAACATCTACTTGTGAACCAATCTTCAAGTTGTTGAAGAAAGATCAGGTAGTTAAATGGAATAATGACTGTCAAGTCGCTTTCGATAAAATCAAGGAGTATTTGCTAGAGCCTCCTATCTTGATGCCACACGTCGAGGGAAGACCACTAATAATGTATCTGACCGTCCTAGAGAATTCAATGGGGTGCGTACTGGGGCAGCATGACGAGTCTGGCCGAAAAGAGCATGCCATTTATTACCTTAGCAAAAAGTTTACCGACTGTGAAACAAGATATTCACTGCTCGAGAAAACTTGTTGCGCTTTGGTATGGGCTGCTCGCCGGCTAAGGCAATACATGTTGACTCATACCACTTTACTGATATCTAAGATGGATCCGATCAAATACATCTTTGAGAAGACTGCTTTGTCCGGAAGGATAGCCGGATGGCAGATGATTTTGACAGAATACGATATACAGTACACGACCCAAAAAGCTATAAAGGGGAGTGTGCTAGCTGACCATCTGGCTCATCAAGCTGTTGAAGATTACAAATCCATGAAGTTTGACTTCCCTAACGAAGACATAATGACATTGGACAACATTAAAGATATCAGACCATATGACAGACCTGAACAAGGATCCCGATGGACCCCGTACTTTGATGGTGCCTCCAATGCACTTGGTAATGGTATCGGCGCGGTACTCATATCCCCAAAAGGTTGCCATACTCCTTTCACCGCCATACTTTGCTTCAACTGTACGAACAACATGGCAGAGTATGAAGCATGCATCTTTGGACTCAAGGCTGCCATAAACTTGGGAATCAAATCTTTAGTTGTGTTTGGGGACTCAGCTTTGGTTATCAGCCAAATCAAAGGAGAGTGGGACACTAAGCATCCAAACCTCATCCCTTACAAAGAACATGTCTTGACATTGTTATCACATTTCGAGTAGATTACCTTAGAGCACTTCCCGCGAGAAGAAAATCAGCTAGCAGATGCTCTAGCTACAATGTCGTCCATGTTTAAACTTAATTGGGACAACGAGGCTCCCCAGATCACCATTGAACGGATGGACGAACCCGCACACTGTCACGAGATTAATACCGAAGAAGTAGTGGACCAGCCATGGTTTCATGAAGTCAAAAGGTATCTCGAGACTCAAGAATATCCTGAAAGAGCTTCAGTCAATGACAAAAAGTTCATAAGAAGATTCTCAGCTAAGTTCTTCCTAAGTAATGGCATCCTGTACAAGCGCAATCATGATTCTATTCTGCTACGTTGTGTGGACAAGATTGAAGCTGAAAGGATGATGGCTGAACTGCATGAAGGTACCTTCGACACTCACTCTAGCAGGCATACGATGGCGAAGAAAATTCTATGGGCAGGCTACTATTGGTCTACCATGGAAGCAGACTGCTATCAACACTCCCGAACCTACCAGAAATGTCAAATCTATGCAAACAAGGTGCACGTGCCTCCGGTTCCTCTAAATGTCTTAACAACTCCTTGGCCATTCTTTATGTGGGGAATCAACATGATTGGAGAGATCAAGCCTACAACATCCAATGGACACCGCTTCATTCTGGTGGGCATTGATTACTTCACCAAGTGGGTCGAAGTAGCTTCCTTCGCATCCGTCACTAAGAATGTTGTCGCCTGCTTCATCAAGCAGAACCTTATTTTTCGATACGGTATTCCTTAAAGGATCATCACTGATAACAGTACAAACCTTAACAATACTATGATCACTGCCCTATGCGAGCAGTTCAAAATTCAACATCACAATTCATCTCCCTATCGGCCAAAGATGAATGGTGCAGTCGAAGCTGCGAACAAAAATATAAAAAAGATCATACAAAAAATGACAGTCACCTACAAAGACTGACATGAGATGCTACCGTTTTCTCTCCACGGGTACCGTACCACAGCTCGCACATCAACTGGGGCAACACTCTATTCCTTAGTATATGGCATGGAAGCTGTTTTACCTATCGAGGTTCAGATTCCCTCCTTGAGAATCATGAAAGATGCAGGTTTGAGTGAAGACGATTGGATTCAAACCCGACTTGATCAGTTAAACTTAATTGACGAGAAGAGACTTACTACTGTTTTCCATGGTCAGACGTATCAAAAACGGATGATCAAAGCTTTCAACAAGAAAGTTAGACGCAAAGTATATCAAGTTGGAGATCTGGTGATCATGCGCATTATCTTGCCACAAAGTGATCCCAGGGGCAAATGGACTCCTACTTATGAAGGACCATTTGTGATCAAGAACATATTTTTTGGTGGGGCAATGATTTTAACCACCATGGACGGCGACGATCTGCCGCACCCTGCGAACGCAGACATAGTCAAAAGATACTACGCAGAAGAGACCCGCTAGGTTGACACACCTAGGCAAAACAAGGGCATCCTGGTGAATCGAAAACCCGAAAGGGCGGTTCAGGAAAAAATTAGGGATAAAACAAAAAAATATGTACACCCAGCAAGTTGAAATCCTGAAAGGGAGACTTGGGCAAAAAAGGGTTTTCCGGTGGACCGAAAATCCGAAAGGGCGGTCCAGGAAAAAATTAGGGAATTAAAGCGTATGACTATGTCTCGTCGGATCACTTTAAGGACAATCTCTTCACAAACAAACTCTAAGGCTTGTGATCAATTCAATCATCTTCGGACGAAGCAACGAATGGACAAGATATTCAGAGATACGAAGGCTATAGCAGAATGGGAACCCCATGGGATTTTACACATATAGCTATCTTTCTTTGTATAAATTTCTCTTATTTTTATGACACCATCCTCTTACTACGATATTTGTCTCCTTTGTACAAAACACTTATTCAAAGTAAATACAAAGATATCTCTTTCAAAGTACAGAAAACTATTTGCCTTTTTCTTTACACTTGTGTTTTATTTGCAAAAACGTCCAATGATTCATTAATGAACATATGCATTTGAACATAACTATTGTTTACAAATAAACAGGATGGAAAAGAATAATTACTGACAGGTAGAAAGATTAGGAAAACGTCTTTAGGCTATTCCATGAGCAATCTCTATAGCACTTCATTAAGATCCCCAGTGGAGCCAAAACTTTGAACTACAGGTCCCCAGCGGAGCTAAGACTATCGACTACCAATCCCCAGTAGAGCCGGAACTTCAAACTATCAACCCACAGCGGAAATCATCCAGTTTCTCCAGGTTTCCCCAGGAAGTTGTATTGAAGCCTGAAAATCAACCAGATAACGATTAACTTCTATTTCTCCACAACCTAGGGTAACTCCCGGGTAGATTGGCATACAACCCAAAATCCTAAACTCCCCAGCGGAATAAGCTTTTCCCCACAGAGTTTTCACTACAGGATAAACTTTTTCCCCACAGAGTTTTTATTGCTTCTCGACAGAACAAGAACTCCCGTCAATAATCCCCAGTAGAAGTCATTAAAATTCTCTGGATTCCCCAAGAAGATTCCTCAAGAAGTATATGGCATTACTCTCACAACGGAATCCTCAGCAGTCTAGGATTTATTTTCCCCGGAAGCAGTCAAGGATTTATTTTCCTCAGCAATACAGCAAATCAGCTTACATGCGCATACATTACATTCATATATCATAAACATGGATAAAATACATTTATTGCATCATACATTTCATGCAACATAACTTTGTGTTTCAGCTAACATTTTACCCTCAACAGGATAAGATTAACAGCTATCTTTAACAAATATTCAAAGATTTCAAGATACAGTACAGATACACTCCAAACGTGGAAGTCATTTTGTTACTCATTCAGACTTAATTTCAAGATACAGTACAGATACACTCCAGACACGGAAGTTATTATGTTACTCATTCAGACTTAATTTCAAGATACAGTACAGATACACTCCAGACATAGAAGTCATTCTGTTACTCATTCAGATCTTAATTTCAAGATACAGTTTAGATACACTCCAGATACAGAAGTCATTCTGTCACTAATTCTAATCCCAACTTCAGATACACTACAAATACACTCCAGACACGGAAGTCATTTTGTTACTCATTCAGACTTAATTTCAAGATACAATACAGATACACTCCAAACATGGAAGTTATTCTGTTACTCATTCAGATCTTAATTTCAAGATGCAGTTCAGATACACTACAGATACAGAAGTCATTATATCACTCATTCAAATCCCAACTTCAGATATAGTACAGATACACTCGAGACACGAAAGTCATTTTGTTACTCATTCAAATTTCAAATTCATGATACAGTTTAGATACGCTCCAGACACGGAAGCCATTCTACTTTCATTCATATACAGTTCAGATACGCTCCAGACACGAAAGCCATTCTTTCGCTTATTCAGTTTCATCCTACAGATACAATACATATACACTCCGGACACGGAAGTCATTCTGTTACTCATTCAGACTTAATTTCAAGATACAGTACAAATACACTCCAGACATGGAAGTTATTTTGTTACTCATTCAGATTTAATTCCAAGATACAGTTCAGATACGCTCCAAACACGGAAGCCATTGTCACTTATTCAGATTCAAGGACAAATACAGTTCAAATACGCTCCAAATACGGACACCATTCTGATGCTTATTCTGTCGATTTGCAACCAAACATTCTTGGATGGCATCTACAAGCCCATCTCCAACAAGATTCTAACATCTCTCTAAATGGTATCTTTAAGCCCATTCCCTCAATTACACTTTTGTCAAGCGCAAATTTATGGGCACTCTAGTGTCCAATCATCTTTTACCTTCGAGTCACGAACGATAAAACTAGCCAATCTAACTCTTTAGGTTCAAGAAGATTGAACAGGGGCAACTGTTGTACCCCAAAATTTTCCCTCCCATTTTTCGTAGGAGACACAACCCTAGGGTTTCTCAGATATTCAAGATTGGCTCAGGAATCGATCAGACAGATTTTCTCCTGTGGCAGTAAACCATCAATTAGGGTTTTTCTTGCAATTCTCAAAAGAAATGAACTCTTAAAGATCCAATTGGCTTTCACAAATTTTCATGCTTTCTCAAGTTTACTGAAAAGACAGTGTTTGTTCTCAAGGTTAACCAGATGATTTGCGTCTTCTAAAACATTTGCTTGTTTAGGAAATGGAATAGACAGTGCGTGTTTGTTTGGAATGCAGTTGCAAGATTACAGAATTATTGGAATTTAAATTATCAGGTTGGAGCATTCTGTTTCAATTATCTTGATTGGGAGTCTTTAAGAATCAGTTAAGATGCGAAGAGAAAATTACAAGTTATTGACAACAAAAGATTTCAAGTAAAACCAGAATATCTCATAAGACTTTCTCCATTTATATCAAACGTTGTTACAAAACAATTTATTATTTAAATACTTTAGGTTTTACAACTTATCGTATTTGAAAATGAATTAGTAAAACTGTTGGATACAATGCAAGAATTATTGTTCTAAAATACAAGGAAAAATTCAAATGCTTGATTGGCCTAAGAGAACTAATCTATGCCTAAGTTTGACTGAAGTTCTTTTGCTAACTCCAAAGACCTTCCTTGCGTGCCTTATGGTTTTTGCCTTCCATGCTTTGCTGTCTCCATTGTGCTCACATGAAAATGAAAGAAAGAAAAAGTTAGTGCAAATTAATTGGACATGAGCAAGAATTTTCAAAAGAAAAAGTGTTCATCATTAAAGTTTATAATTTGGAATCAGAAGGCCATTTTTAATTCATCACATTTTTATTTTCTCTATTTGCAAATCACAAGAGAATTATTCTTCTTGGTTCACAAAAAGAAGAAATAAGAAATGCAAGCGAGTTATCCAAACAAACAAGAAATGCAAGCAAGCTGTCCAAACAAGAAATGCAAGCAAGCTGTCCAAACAAGAAATGCAAGCAAGCTATCCAAACAAATAGAATACCCAACAGAAGCCAAACAAATATTGCAAACAGCAGCGCATCACCAAACAGAAATGAAAGAAAACCGAGCCAAACAAAATTGTACAAAAAGCAAAAAACAAACAGCATAAGCTAGAGCAGGCAGCAAAGGAAGAATAGCAATATAATAAACTAAGTTAAAAAAGCAAGAAACTTGTTCAAGAAGCCATTTCATCATTTTCCATTTTTATTGCAAACTTTTCAGAAAAAGGCAAAAGAGCAATTGACTCTTACGGTCATTGAGAGAGAAGAGAGGAAAGAAATCATCTAGGGATGCACAGCCCTGCTGCCTTGACTGTCACAATTGCATAGAAGCTGCTAGAAAACAAAATTGCCATCAAAAAGCCAAAGGAACAACATAGCAAAATATTCAATTTCTTTGTTTTCCCCCCTTTTTGAAAAAGAATTCAACCAAAGCAACATGAATATAACAGTAAACAAAGCGCTGAAGCAAGGGACATAGAAAAAATTATCAAACTCAGAAAACTGTCAAAAGTCCCAAATATTCAAACCAACGGCAACATACAAACCAAAACCTCCAAACTGTCAAAACCTGATAAACACCCAAAAACCAAAAACCTGCAACCTGTTAACAAACACTCACAAAAATCCCAAAGGCCTAAAACCACCAAAACCTGAAAAACCTCAAACCTCCATAGAAAAATTATCAAACTGTCAAAACCAACCAAAAAAACTTCAAGCCTAAAAAAACATCAGCAAACTGTCAAGTTTTAAAAGAAACCATCAGCAAACTGATAAACCTGATCCAAAACATAAACCAGTAACATCATCACCAATCTTCAAACCAAAAAATCCCAAACTATCAAACCCAAAGTCTGAACCATAACCAAAACAAACCTTCAAACCTGTCAACAGAATCACCAACCTTCAAACCATCATTAAACAACCATCTTAAAGCTGTAACAAAAGTCGAATATTAATCCAAAACAAAACAAAAAAAAGCTCAGCAAGTCCAAAACTGATAAACCTCTCAAGTACTGCAACCAAGATCAAAAATCTATTAACTCAACATTAACACATCCACAAATCAAAAACCAGAAAAACATACTCAACCAAACCTGCAACAATATCACAAAACTCAAAAAAACTCTCAAAAGGGCCAAACTCATCAAACCTGTTGAAACACCAACATAAAAAACTTAACCAAAAAAACCAGTAACACCATCCCCAAAAAACCTAGAATCATTTTCAAATTCACAAAACAGTAGCAAACTCACAAAAACACACAAAATCCAGAAGCACAACATCATCATCATCATTCAAAGCACAGAAAATAGAAGAAGGTTACCAAAAGCGCGCCTTCAATCTTCATTTCACCCCCCTCGCAAATCCCGCCACTAGGGAGCACCTCCCTCAGTCTCACTATCCACTTTTCATTTCACAGAAATTTCCAAACAGGTACGGATCCTTCTCCTTCCTCATAAGCTATTTCTTGCATCTCAATGGATAACAAAGTAGATTAACAGAAAAATGTAACAAGACAAAAAATAACAAAATCGTTCAAGCTTTAATAACAACAAAACTTCACCTTTTTTCAAGAAACAAAACAATTAGAGCTTGGTTAAGAGGTGAGAGAGAGCGCTCCGACAACAGAAGTTTGGGGGGAAGATCAGATAAGTTAGAATCAGACATTTTAAGCATAAATCCGACCTTAGGGTTTTCATAAAAAACGCGAATCATGGTGAGATAGAGATGAAAAGAGCGATTTCGCTCGTGAAACAGGATGGGTAGTGAAGTTATTCAGAGATGAACGAAAATGGTGGAGACGAGTGAACGAAGGAGATGAGGCAGCGCCGCTGGCATCACAAGGGTCAAGAACCCTAATTTGCCTTGAATCCCTTAATCAGAAACTAATACAGTTTAGGACATTGGGCCTATATTTTGCAAACCCCTAAAGCCCACGCGTTTTACACCCCCCTTGGTTTGTTTTGGTAACAGCAATAACTCACTTTGGTTTGGGCCTCACCCCAAATCAATTTCTTAAGCCCATTTTATTTCTTTCTTTTTTTAATTTGTTCTTCTTCTTATATTTTTATTTGTTAACAAATTACTAACATAACTTAAAGTATTTTATTAAATTTATTTAAGCTTTTGTAAGTTAATTTTTATCATTTTTTTATTTTATTTATTATTTAATTTTGTTTTAAATTTAATTGATATGATAAAACATCAAAATTTAACTTAGTTGGTTTTCTTTCTTTAAATTTATTATCATAATTAATAAAATACAAAACAAAAAATAATAATAAAGATCTTAATCAATTTCTTTTTTAGAATAGGTTTTTATTTTTCTTTTTCAAGTAAATACATAACATTTCATTTCATACTTTGTTGATTTTATTTTCATAAATTGTCATAGCTTTATATTAAATCGCACAAAAATTCGATTTGGTTGTATTGCTTGATATTTGGACATTGATATTTCATTTGATTCATCCTCCATTTATAAAAATTGTACCCCATTCCCGAACATTCTATAATAGCTTAGAATTTCAATTCCCGCAACTTATTGCTTTCTATATACTGTATAGTAATTAGGCGTGTATGGAAAAATTCAAAAATCAATCGCTAGATGACCTAATCAAAGAATAAATAACTTGAAACCAACACACTTTCTCACACGCGCACCTCTAGGGTAACCTCGCTCGTTGCCTCGGAAATACAATCATGTCCCTCAAATATGAGACACTCTAGCAATGACCCTTCGATAAAAAAGATCGTAGTCCCTCGATGACCCTCGATGTTGCCTTCGATAAAATGATCTCGTCCCTTACAAAAAATTGCTAAAGCGTCTCACAAGTTGCCTTCAATGATTGTAAAATTGACCCGCGCCTGTCCCTTCACATCCAATGGTGGGGCTTCTTACCAAATCAATGGTAAGATAGCACCATTAAAAGGAAGAAGAAAAGAACAATTTAAGACCTTTCGAGTAGATAGATTCGCTCTTAGTTACTCGCTTGCTCACGACAAAAACTCTTTACACCGACACTCTCATTTCAAAAACATTTTCAAAAAGACAAAAAAACACATTTTGTATACGTTCTTATAGAGACGAGAACCAATGCAAAACCTCTTTTCAAAACACTTTTCGAAACACGATTCACAAACACATCTTTGAACAACTTTTCGAAACAAAACTTTGCATACGTTCTTATAGAGACGAGAAACATTACAAAGAGATTTTTCAAAATACTTTCAAAGCCCACACCACAAGCACACAATCAAACAAAAGCAAGTGATCTAAACGAGTAACTAAGAGCCCATGGAAAACCATGGATGAAAAGGGTGCTAATACCTTCCCTTTTCATAATCTACCCCCCGAACCCGAGAAAAATCTCGAAAGGTCTTTCCTGTGCTTTTTTACCTTTCCTTTTGGATAAAAGAAAAGTCGGTGGCGACTCTTGCTAACCACACAAGTGCGAACGAAACGCAAAACCTCAAGTCAGTTCTCCCACCGTATCACAGTCCCCAACATAAAATTATGCGGTGTCACCTCGCAAACTAAGCTCATATCTTTGAACTGTTCAATTAATTTCAACTCTTTAACCATCATTGTTGACAGATCTAAAGTCTTTCGACTTAATGCATCAGCCACCAGATTTGCTTTTCCTGGATGATAATTCAAACTGAAATCATTATCCTTTAACAACTCCTACCATCTTTGTTGTCTCATATTCAAGTCCTTCTGATCAAATAAATACTTTAAACTCTTATGGTCGCTAAATACTTCAAATCTAGAACCATAAATATAATGCCTCCAAATCTTCAACACAAAAACAACTGTAGCAAGCTCTAAATCATGCGTAGGATAGTTCTTTTCATGAGTCCTCAACTGCCTTGATGCATAAGCAACTACCTTTTCATTCTGCATAAGCGCACCTCTTAAACCCATCGTAGAAGCATCACAATATACAACGGAAGGTTCTCATGAATTAGGTAATGTAAAAATCGGAGCCGGCGCCAATCTCTTCAATTCTGTAAAACTTTCCTTACATTGAACGTCCCATACAAAAGATCTACCTTTACATGTCAACTTAGTCAACGGAAGTGACAACTTAGAGAAACCTTTGATAAACCTTCTATAATAACCAGCTAATCCCAAAAATCTTCTAATCTTTGTAGTCGACTTTGTAGTTTCCCATTGCAACACAACATATACTTTAGATGGATCTACAACAATGTCACTACCTGAGATAACATGATAAAGAAAACTAACCTCCTTTAATCTAAATTCACACTTAGACAACTTTGCATATAACTTCTTCTCTTTCAAAACTTGCAATACTATTCTTAAGTGTTCTCCACGTGCTTCGTCCGATTTAGAGTAAATCAAAATGTCATCAATAGACACCACTACAAATTGATCTAAATAAGTATGAAATATACGGTTCATGTACTCCATGAATACTCCTGGAACATTAGTAACACCAAAAGGCATCACCGAATACTCATAATGTCCCTAACGTGTTCTAAAAGTTGTCGTATGGATATCTTCATCCTTCACTTTAATCTGATGATAGTCCGACCTGAAATCAATCTTACTAAACACACCAGCACCCACCAATTGATCCATTAAGTCATCTATCCTTGGAAGCGGATACTTGTTCTTAATCATCACTTTATCAATTGCCTATAATCAACACAAAGCCTCATACTTCCATCTTACTTCTTTACTAGCAACACTGGAGCTCCCCACGGTGATACACTTGGTCTCATAAACTTATTTTCAAGTAAATCTTACAATGGCTTCTTTAATTCTTACAATTCAAACGTAGACATCATGTATGGTGCCATACAAACAGGTCTGGTACCAGGTACAAGATCAATAGCAAATTCGACTTCTCTCACTGGCGGTATATCAGGAATTTCATCAGGGAAAACTTTAGGAAATTCATGCACCATTTGCAATTCCTCAATTACAGCTTGATTCTCGACAGATAGTGACACTGTCAACGAGAACATCTGAGCCTCTTCTTGCATCAACTGTCTAGCAAACAACATACCAGCTTCCTCCTCTTTAGGAGTAGAAAGCCTCACAGACTTGTTATAACAATTAATATGAACATAGTTATGCTTTAACCGGTTCATACCTAAAATCACATCCAACTCACTTAAAAGCAAACAAACCAAGTCAACAACAAAGTCTCTGTCGAAGATCTACTAACGATATTTTAAGCACATAAAAGAAGTAGTCACCAACATCTTGGCTGGAGTGTCGACGACCATCTCTCCATTCATAGAAGACAACATAAGACCCAATCTTTCAACACAATCAACAACAATAAAGCAATGAATAATAGCAATATCAAAAATAGTAATTAAAGGAGTACTATTAATGAAACATGTACCTATGATGAGTTTGTCCTCATTAGTCGTATGATTCTCAGCCAACGCGAACACTTTTCCACTAGTTTGCACCTTCATTGGTTTCTGACACTGACTACCAATGTGTCTTTCTTCACCACAATTGAAGAAAATCATCTCTTTATGCTTGCATTAAGATATAACATGTCAAGTATTACCATAACGGAAACACCTCTTCACCTCAGTCGTATATCGTTGCTCTTATGACCAGATTTTCCATATTTAAAACAAAACATGCCAGCAGGAGCATCTCCCCCACTAGTTCTCTGACCCTGAGCCACTTTCTGTTTACCTTTACCAGTTAGAACATCGTAATGCTTACCACGGTTTTGTTGGTGCTTACCCCTCTTCCCATTGATAATCTTATAGTGAGCATTATTATCTTCTACATAGATCCTGCAACTATCAATCAAATCGGCAAAGACACGAATCTTCTAGTATCCAACTACCTTCTTGATCTTCAGACACAACTCATTCTCAAACTTTACGCACTTTGAAAACTCAGCATTTGCCACGCTGTAGTGCGGATAGAACTTAGCCAACTCAGCAAACTTTGTAGCATACTTAACAACCGACATACTCCTTTGCTTCAGCTCAAGGAACTCAATTTACTTCTGTTGCACCCCAAAATTTACCCTCTTGATTTAGGATTATGTTTTATGATAATCATCATATTGCATTGCATTCTTGCATTGTGACGGGATCAAGGTGTTATTATGTTCCTGGCCCTCTTCAAGCAACAAAAATTGTTCGTGTTGTCAATAAGTCCAAGATGGATCTCATGTTCTCATTCCTCTGTTTACTCAATTTATTAAGGTTTCTCAGGAATTGTGTTGTCTAAATTTGACTCTTTGTTTTCTCATAAAATTGAAAATGGAAAAGTTATGATTAGATCACTTTGGGCTTATCATAGGGTTTTCAACCATTGGTTTAGATAAGATTAATGTCAAAAGGCCATTATTTTTTTCTACTTGGGATAACTTACATTCTTGTCAAATTGTTGGGGTCAAGTTCAAATTCAAGGTTTGCGTTTGATCTCAAGTCATAATTTTTATTCAGATTTCAAGGGTTCTACATGGTATCCCAGAGCCAAAGTTCATTCAAGATTTCAATGGAAGATGCAAGTTTCGTTCTTATTCATTCAATCTCATCCCATACTTACTATTTGAGTTCAAAATTCAAGTTCATTTTCCATTTAACTTTATTCATCATTCAAGATCATACTATTCCAAGTTTTGTCATCAATATTTATTCAAGCTTTCTTGCATTTTATCAAGAATTAACACATGTTTAACCCATCTACAAAAGCTCCACAAATGTTTCAAGTTTGTTTACAAAATTCTTTATAATACCATCAAATTCAAAGTTTCAAAAAAATGTTACAAGAGTATTCAAATCTGTAAGTCCTAAATTTTCTAATGAGGTCTTCATCTTCATTTCTTCAAGTTCCCTCCAAGACTCATTCTTATTCAATTATTCAAGCTCTCCATAGCCTTTTCACTTGCCAATTTGTGATCAATCATTGTGTTCATGAAGCAAGAACAAGAAAATGTTAGAATAGAATCAAATGTGAAGATAAACAAGAACTATCAAAGTGTGCTTTTCACGAATTCATCACTAGGGTTTATGTAGGAATTAGAATTTAAGGGTGATTTTTTGAATCATGTTTAACCAAGCAAAGGCCTCATACTTTTTCACAACATAAATCTCAAGTTCCAATCATGGGCTAAGAAGCAAAATTCTACTACAAATCTCAAACAAAAAATCCAAGAAAAAGGCTTTTGTTCGGTTCACAATAAAACAGGGCAAGCATTTTGTAAAACAACAGGTGTAAATCACATTTCAAGCCCAATAACAGATGCAGCAAGCAACAAAACTCACCAGTACATCATCATAGCATTGTAAGGCTAATATGAGAAAATAAAAAAAAAACTCAGGATTGCAACATTCCAGCCCAGCAAAACAATTTGTTATCACACACATCACATGTCCAACAAAATAATGCACGTATCATAAATCAGGGCCCAACAACAAGCAACAGGATCCCATCTCAGCAAAGAAAATATCATAAATTATCACAAAATCAAGTAATAACAGATATCAGATGGATCAAAGCCCACGCCCAAATTCATTCAAAGCCTGATAACAAACAAAATTAGCAAGCCTATTAAACAAATCTCAGCAAGCTCACAAACAAGAAAAACCCTAAAAGTATCTCAGATCTAAAAACCATTCAAAAGCACTGAAATTGGGGGGATTCACTGTTCAAAATATAAGAAGCTGCACAGCAGTAACAACAAGAAAACCCTAACTATCAACATCACCTTGATTATTCACAAAAACCTTTCAGATCTCAAAGTTACACACACACAAAATCATAGAACACTCATCAAGCTATCAAGCTACATCAAACCCTAACCTAATCATCGTTTTCCTAACACAAATCCCTTCAGAATCATAAAGAAAGACGAAGAGGAAAAGAGATTTCTCAAGCCACAAAATCATAGAGAATTAAAACAAAAATAAGAATAAGAGAGATCTCGCACTCTGAAGCAGCATCCTCGTTATTAACAATCTCTTATCTTCATCTTTGCAATGTAAATCGTGTCATCACCTCCATCGTCATTATTTCCCTCCATCAAAACCTTAGTTACGTCTCAGAAAGTCTAGTTGCAGTGACTCAGAAGTCGTGTTAACCATCATCATCATCATCATCGCTGTAAAATTACAAATCGGAACACTTAGGGTTTCGTTTCCCCCTTTCAAGATATACATGAAACAATTGATCATCTGCAAACGCCGTTTCCCTCAGAGGAAGGAGACAAAGCGAACGATGCAAGAAAAGTTGAGATTGTATCATCTCCGCTGTGTGACCACCGTCAGCACCGCCGTGTGGCAATTTCCGGCGAAAGGAAAACAAAGAGAGAACGAGAACGAGAAAGAGGAGTATTAGTTATGTTGTCATTTGAGTTTTGTGTTAAAGGTGTTTTAGTTAATTAAGTGTTGATTAAGCACTAATTAGGTGATGATAATTGTCATCACCTTTGTGGTTATTGATTGATTTCACGCAGGTGTATCACCGTAGCTACTGTGCTCCTTATCCTGATAACCCTCTGATTTCTTTAAGATCAACATCAACGCATCATATTCGCACGACCACGGTGCTCTCTCATGAAGCCTCACACCGGATCCACCAGGTTCCATGCGTGTCTCCTCGTCAATCTTATGATACACTACCACCTCATCTCCATCAGATTCGTCCACAACAAGATCTGACGCTCCAGCATTGCGCGTCCCACCATACTCCCTCCAGGACTCCCCACACCGAATCCAACGGATCCCTTCTTTGGGCCTAGCGAAATTCTCTCCACACCCCCAATATTTTGCAATTCTGGCTCATTCCATTTATTTTCTTTATATTTTTTTTTTGTATTGTTTGTTTAATAATTGTTTTTTAATAAAAATAATAATAATAATAAAATACAAAAAATATATAAACACTTTTTTTTAACTAAGTAATTAAACAAAAAAATATTATTATTTATATTATTAATTATTTTGTTAATTGATTTTATTAAGTAGATTGTTTTAGTTTAATTATTTGTTCATCTTTTTATTTCAATTGGGTTGTATTGTTTGTTTATTTAGACTTTTTATCATATTATCGATTCGACTCATCCCCATCTGTAAACTTGTACCCCCACTCCCATATGGTATGTAATATTTTAGAATTTTATTTTCTTTGTTTTTTTTCTTTATATGTTTAAATTGCTATCATGCATATCTTGTTTAAATTAGAACACATGGCCTCCTCTTGGGCTCATCATCAATGAAAAGGTATCCACCTACAAATGCATACTTACACGCATTCATAGTTTGGTCCTAGGATTTTCTACAGCGATAACTATTTGATCAATTGTTCCAATTGGTCGTTTAGAATACCAGTGTCACGCTAGCTCCCATTTCTAGGAGCATGCATAGAGCCAACTTGTATGGGCTTTTGATTTTTATCGTATGCATTGAAGAAACTCTCCTCTCTCCCCTTGGTCCACATACAAAGAATCTTCATAAAGGGTCTCATAGTTGAGTTTGGGCATGGCCATTCTCATGAGGTTAATCAACGTTTTCCCTTTGGTTAACCATAACCCAAACCAATCACTTTGGTCCATATACCAAGTGTTTCCATGCACAAAGGGTCTCATGGTTGAGGGTAGGAGCACCTACTCTCACGAGATTAATCAAGTACACCCCTTGGTTAATCATAATCTGATTAAACTCCCATACCTCAAGCACTCTCCTTATCTCGTGGACATTTGTGTTATGACCCTACGATCGATCGTTGATGCAACCCGGGTATGCCTAATTAATGGTTGATTAAGGAGGTTCAATGAGTCTTTCTATAGAGTTATCTTATCTCATATGCTTTGAAGAGGCAACAGACCTACTCCGTTAGGTATCATTGTGACCCCATGCTTATCTATGCATTTTAATGTTTTCTAGAGGTCATGTCAAGCAGGAATAGAGATGCATGAAAGGGACCTCAGTTGCTGATATTTGTCAGGAATCCCTCTGGTTTATTTTAAGACTTGTTTAAGGAAATTCCACATATGCGCCTTGCTTGCTACTCATGTTTGTTTGCTTTTTCCAAAGCACTTGTTTGCTCACTTTTTTGGTATTTATCATGAACCCTTAGGATTGCTCGTGTAGGGTTAGTCCTCAAGCTAGACCTTAGGATAGGAATCCATGTATGCTAACATATATTAGAAACATCCATCTTTCATCCTCAACCTTAGGGTCAATCATTGTATGATAACATTAGGAGTAGTGCTAGGCTAGTATCCCTCAGTTATTTTTCCTTTCTTAGCATATTTCATCTTAAAAATAAATTTTCTTCTTGGCAAATCATAAAACATCTCTCATAAACTTAAATCCTTATTCAATGTAAAAAATACAAACCAATCTTAATTGTTTGTGCGCCTTTTGGCTTTGTTTTAAACCTTATCAAATTGATGTTTTGCCATTCTTGCCATGTTACCTTTCTATCTTTTAGCCGATGTTTCACCATCGCATATGTTTATTGCTGATGTTTTTCCATTGAGCATTTTTGTTATCCTACTTTGATTCTCAATATCATTGTTAGGTGTGATGTTTTATCATCTGGTTTGTTGATGTTTTTCCATCCTTGCAATGTTACCTTGATATCTTTTAGCAGATGTTTCGCCATTGCATATGTTTATTGCCGATGTTTCACCATCACACATGTTTGTTATCCTACTTTAATTCTCAATATCATTGTTAGTTGTAATGTTTTATCATCTGAATTGTTGATGTCTCGTCATCTTTGCCATGCTATCTTGATATCTTTTTGCCGATGTTTCACCGTCGTATATGTTTGTTTCGATGTTTTACCATTTCATATGTTTGTTATCATACTTTGGTCTTCAATATCATTGTTAGGTGTAATGTTTTATCGTCTTGTCTGATATTTTTCTATCATGCTAACATGTCATCATCTTATTTGATTTTGTGTTACCATGTGATGTCTTCTCATCCCTTTTTTGTTGTTTTATCATCGTTGTTGATGTTTCATCATTTTATCTGATGTTTTTCCATCTTGACTGTTGCTTTTGTCTTCTTAATTAAAAAACACAAACCAACCAAAATATATAAGCCAAACTATGGCTGCTTTGATTCCTTAAAAGGGATACGTAGGCGGGTGTTTTTGTGGGGCCTAATCGAACATATCTTTTTAAATATTCCTTTCTTTTCCCCACACTTTCTTTTCCTTTTTCTTTGCATGCATTCCCTTTTCAGCTTTAAGCCTTAAACATAGTTTTTCTCACACCCATAAATTAGAACATCAAGAGTGGACACCGTAGATTACTACGGGTGTATGGGATGCTAATACCTCCCCCTCGCGTAACCGGCTCCCTCACCCGATCTCTCGGTCGCAAGACCGTGATTTCACCCTTCTTAGGTTTTCTCGATGTTTACCTTTTCCTTTCGGAGGGATAAAAGACGTTCGGTGGTGACTTCATTGATATTTTATATCAGATGACGGTTCGGCCAGTTGTTTCACCTTCTTACCCAAAACATCTTCACGGAGATACTTCCTCATAAATTCCCTCTGAAACACCGCCTAAGTGACATTTTAACCGGCAACTTCCAACTTCTGACATGTCTCTAGCAACCAGCCATTAACTTCGACTGCTAGCATGTGAGTACCATATCTAACCTTTTATGTTGGAGTGCAGTCCATCACACGGAATATTCTCTCAATCTCTTTCAAACAATCCAACGCTCCGTCAAGATCATACTTACCCTTGAAGGTAGGCAGATTCTCCCTCTGGAAGGTCGCCAAACTACGAGATCTAACATTCTCCATAGCATGCGCCATTGCTTCTAAATCAATAGCAAGTGCAACATTATTCCTTCCAGCCATCTCAACTTAACACTAGAACATAAACAACAGTTAGAACTAAAGTTAACAATACTCGATTGTTAGACAAAACTACGACTCAACAACTTGGTCATACAATTATTATACCCGAAAATTATTATAAAATCAGAGTTATAAAAATTCAACAAATAAATCAGGATGTTACAATATCAACTTAAAATAATGGCATTCATTACAGATACATAACACATTAAACTTGGATAAACCAACAACAACATAAATTAATCTTTTAAAAACTAACAAATTTCATAACCACGCAGCGGAATCATAATATTCAACATATAAGAATGTGACATCTTTATCCAACTGAAACATCTTTAAATAACAAGAATTCAACGAAAAACAACTTAAAGTTCAACAAATGAATTAATAACAACAATAAAGCCACAAGCGTTCATCCCCCCGAGTGTTACGTATCAGAGCAATGACATCGACTCGAACTACTGAAGGTAAACCTCATTCACTCTAGATTACATGCATGTTACCAACATAGGGGTAAAATTCAAAAAAAGGGGTGAAATATCAAATAATATAATCTGATGTACAATAAATAATATATTATAATTAGTTCATACAATTCACCACTTCACGGCTTTTTATCATTATTTAACATAATTAATTCATCCACACGACAACTCAGGATGCAACATGAAATGTGACTTGTTTTTATGCACATGCATGTGGTACCAATGGAGCAGAACTCCCAACTTAGAAAAATGCCAATAAATACAGGCATCAACAAGGCATAAGACTTTAACTTAATATGTTTCGAATCCAGGCCAACTTAACAAGCATCATCTCCCAACATGATATGCCTTGTATGCGACAACATGATTAATAACAACAATGACAACATCCACATATAATAACTTTGGCATACGCCTACAACTCAATAAATTCCAATTATTGAGGCAACACAACAAAATTCATCACCTGCAACTTCAAAATTAATAACAACAATACAACAACCTACACATGCCAATATTGTTATTAACACGGTCCTACTAAAATGCTTCTACTAATTTATTCTTATATTACTAACTTTCTACTAACATTTACTAACTTTGTTACTTATTAATCTTACATTCTATTTTTATGCTAATCTACAAATTGTTCACTTCTGTTACTAATAAATATCCTCTGTTGTCATTCATTCTTTTCTAACTCTGCTACATCCATTTTTATAATTAAATACTAAAGTAACAGACACACAAGAAAGACACAAGAAACAATTTAAAAGGAGATAGTGGCTCATGGATTATTCCCCTTAGCGTTCATAGTCGTGCCCCTCGGCATGTATGGCCATGCTCCTTGGCACAGAACATGGTGTCGGTCGGCAACATTCACCACTATAAGTGTGCCGCTCGGCACACAGTCCATCTTCCCATTCTGCAATTTCGTCCAGATTTTTCCTACGATTAGCAGTTCCTTCCCCTACCAATAATCTCAGACAACACTACACTTATTCACATCAACATAACAATTGTACTCACATCAATAAAGGATAATTTTCAACACTCAATTCATCGATTGAATCACTACAACATTAGCACAAATACCAAAGATACCAAACAACAATTCGTTCATACGACAATTACACACAAAAACAATTTTACAGAACCCAATTCCTATGTAACATGCATCGTAATTCCCATTATAGAGTCAGAACCCCACCCTTACCTTAGACTAAAGGCCGCTCTACAATTTCTGATCGAACCTAGCTTTGCTTCTTTTCCTTTTTCTCTTCTCTGTAACTTCTCACGTACAAAACTTTCTCTACTCTTTCTCTTGGCCCTTTTTAATTAACCTAATTTCTATTATTTAACTTAACCTAATAATATTATTATTTCTATTTAGCCTAGTTTTCACACCCCCTTAATACTACGTCTATCACCAAAACAAGCCCAATAAATAATATTATTAATATTCTACAATTCTAATATTATTACTAATATTATTAATCAACTAATTTATCCAACTAATAACAACACCGCAACCTATGTCAACCACTCACAACATAACACAACATGCCAACAATTTCAACAATTAATTCTTAATTAATCGAAATTATCTAATTAAATAATTAATTAAACCAATCGGGCATTACAACTTGGACTATTTGGTTACTATCCTTGGCATTCTTGACCATCCTTGAGACCTTGTGACTTCTATTTCTATTTTGTCTGGAGTTCTTGGGGTTTACCCCAAGACATTGGGTTTTTTGTTTTCTTTGTGTGCAGGTTATTCTGATTATATGCCTTGTCTGTAATTGTAATTCATCTATATACAGTGGTTACTCTGCCCAATTTTTTAGAAGACTTAATGCACTTGAAGCTTGGTTTTCTTAAGAGGTTTATTATCTTTTCTTATTTGGTTTCAATCCAAAGGATGAGAATTCTACATTGAATCATTATGTTAAGTGTTGGCTTCTTGTTGGTTAGACGGTTCTTTTCCCTAGCTTTTATCTTATGCTTTAGGATAATCCCTTCATCTCCTCCCATATTCTTTAATTTCAAAAATCTTCTCCCTCCTTTTCAAAACTATTATTGTTTTCTAAACTTGAATCGCTTTCATAATAAAATTGGACTTAGGTCCATGCATTTTCAAAAATATTTTCTTAATTAAACTTAATCATGCTTTGACATTTTTTTGTGAGAAAACTAAAAGTCAATCAATCTCATTCAAAAAAATTTACCACTTTGGCTTTTTACCTTAAAATTTTCTCAAAAGATTAGACTCTTGTCAATCCTTGTAGTGATGCGAGCTATTATACTTCTATGATATATAGTGAAGTGAGATATTTTCCACTTGGGTGTTGAGTGAGGTTTTGTTAATTTTAAAATCCAACCTATATCCTTCACTTTGAGATGATGCAAATTCTCCTTTCTTATAATCGTGGGTAGTAAGTATGTTCTTCCACCCGGAAATGACGATGATGTCTCGTCTCTTAAAATTAACCAACACACTTATGTTTAAAAAAATTTTAAAGGTGAACTATGAGTACCAAGATCCCCTATTACACAAAATGTGGTACGTAATAACTAAAGGTTCGCAACCGCGGCGGGTGAAAAAATTGTAAAAAAAAAATACTTCTTTTCTCATCCCCACAATCTATTTTTTGTATACAACACTTATAACCAAAATACACAAATTTTCAAAGAGGTTCATGCGGAGTACCGTAGATGTTTAGGATGCTAATACCTTCCCTTTGCATAATCAACTCCCGAACTTAGATTCTCTCCCCCTCTTTTTGGGTTATTCTCTCTTTTCCCATTCCTTTGGAAACAATAAAGCGCGGTGGCGATGTTTATTTGATCTATGTGAGTCAAGTCAATCCAAAGGCTTAGTCTTAACATTTCTACCACTACATGTAGTACAAAATAGAATAAAGATATCCTCCTCACTAACATGGTTATCTGTGTCACTCTTTCCAAGGAAAGTATGGGAAAGGATCATCTGGAAGTATCGAAGGGCAAGGTTGTGGATTTTGTTGGACAACTAGGTCGAAGGATCAGGGCTTCCTCTATCAGTGATATCACTCCAAAATTTATCTATCTCATCCTACATAAAATAGCCTATAGGGAGTTCAGGCATAGAATCAAAGCCACATTGAAAACCTAGTAAATCATTAAACTTCTTATGAATAAAGGTGTACTCAATTCCAAACATTTTGAAGTTTATATAGCCTTTCTGAAAACCTCCGCTAATGTATGGTTCATAATTGAGTGAGCTTAGGAGTTCTAGGGTAAGGTTTATGTAGGTGACATTCATGGCATCTCGTATTCTCCATGTTGTACCCCAAAATTTACCCTCCCATTTTTATTCAAGAGATTCTTCTAGGGTTCTCAAATGCTCAAGGTTGCTCAAGAATTGGTCAGACAAATTATCCCCCTAAGCAATGGGTCAACAATTAGTGTTTTGTATTTCTCAAGGAAATTTGGGTTTCAAAGGTCTCAAGTGGTTTTCATGGTTCTTCATATGTCCCTAAGAATGTTCATGTCAAGTTTCAAGTCTTGCATCACAAGTTTGCTCAATCAATGGCTCAAATGATTGAAAATCAACTATATTGGGAAACAAGTCAATTATGGTCAACATACAGTCAAACTTCAAGATTTATGGCCAACATCAACATTTTGAAGTGATATGCATCATTTGATCTAGGGTTGGTCATGATTCCTCAAAGAAAGCTCTCAAATCATCAAAAGTCTAAAGTTGCCAAATTAGGGTTTCCTTAGGAGAAGTCAACTGAACTTTGACCAAGCATAACTTTTACATGCTTCATCAAATTTTCCGCAACCAAATCTCATTTTGAAGGGATTTCAATTATCTACAACTTGGTATGTCTAAGATAAAGTACAAAAAACGCATCATTTGAGAGATATAAGCCAATACATTACAGGTCATATCAAAAGTCAACAAAAAGACATTTTTTGTCAAGGCAACTTACATCAAGATAAAGTCTTCAAAAGCAAAAAGGATCAACATAAAGATTATAGAGGACATCTTGAGCTTTCCAAAAAGTCAAATATGACCTTCAAAAGATGAAAAGAGTTATGACCAGTGCAAGTTGGGCAATTCTCAGAGAATGCATGAATTCCAAATTGAGCAAATTTATAATTTTGGGTTATAATGCCTAAGTTTTCAGATCCAAACATGTTCATGACATGTTTAAGGACCCATAAGTTCATTCATGCATTATCTTTGATTTTTATTTTATTTATTTTTATTTTTATTTAATTAAACTTAAAATAAATCAAATAAATACAAAATTAATGGGCTAAGTTACAAGGCTTTTGATTTCAGTCATGTTGGAGGCCCAAGATTATATGTGCAAGCTGTCAAATTCGTGCAAGGTTAATTGGTGCAAGATTTAACCAAAAATAGCAAGTTTCCATAGAAAATTTCAATCAAATCTTCACCTCTTAATGACATGATTCGTGCCACCTTTGTTAACCTAATCTCATGTCCTATATATACCTAACAATACCAGATGCAAAAGACACATGAAAGCTGCCTCAAAAAACCCATGCAAAATCCTCAAATTTTCAAAGAATTAAGGCAAAGTCAAACTCTCATCTCCAACCCTTGTCAATTAATTCCAAGAATCCAAGCACGTTCTTGAAGGTTCCAGGAGATCATCCCTACCCTCTTTGAATCCAAAAGCACGTAGGAAAGCCATGTTCCATCCTCACCGGTTTGGTATAATTTTTCAAATCCAAAACTTACGATTTATGCATTGTTAATTAACTTATTGTGTTTGTATGTGTTTATATACATCATTAGACTAGGTTGGATGCATAACATGTGAGATATAATCCCAGAATGACCAAGTGTCATTGTTAGGGCACCGAGCTCGTGAATTCTTAAAACCCTTGTTACATGTCGTTTCAATCAAAACAGACATCACCATTAGATTCGTGAGGCCTCAATTAGTGGAAAAGGATGCTTTTTATTCACACATTGCCTTGATTTCGTAGGTTTTACAAAACACCCTCGCCGGAGAAGAAGGAGTTGACCACCGGAGTTGGTGGTTTGACTCATACATATTTATTTTATATTGTTTAATTGTTGCATGAACGAAGGGGGTGGGTTCGAATCCAGACTTTTGACATTCTTTTGTTTTGATTTTTCCAAACTAACAGGTTTAACATATTTTGCTTTGTTCTTGTTTCTAAACACCAAAATCGCGTAGCTCAGTTGGCAGGCGTGACCACTGGAGAGGCAGGGGGCATGGGTTCAACACCCACCCCCAACATTCTTTTTTACTAACCCTATTTTCTTCGTTTTTTATGCTAACCCTATTTTTTTATAACATTAATTACTTTTCTTTAATCAACATTAAAATAAATTATGTTTAGTTTCTTTCTAATAAATTAATTTTGATTATTTAGAATTTAAATGAATTAGGATAATTAGTTTCGATTAATTTAATTAATTAACTTTTCTTAATCAATTAAAATGAAAATGTTTTAAGGTTAATTATCAAACTTCTTTTTCATCATACAATCACAAAACGATTTTTCCATTTTCTCTTTTTACTGCTTCGCGTACTTTATTACTTTCGCATTAGTTTTTCCCAATTATATATCTGCTACAGTATGTAATAGTTTAATTAGGGTTTACTTTTTCCCCGATTCTATGGTTTGTACCCCCTTCTCGAAGCTTTGTAATAGCATAGGACCCATTAATTTTTGCCTTTACTTTCTACAATTTACCGCTTTCCTTATAACTGTTTAGCTTAATAGGATTGTATGGAAAGATCTAAAACGAAACGCTAGATAACCCTAATCAAGATAACAAACTGAACTGAATCACTTTTCACACATGCACCTCTATGGTAACCTAACTCGTTGCCTTAGAAATTGGTCATGCCCCTCGAACGTAGGATACCCTTAGCAAAGAACCTCGGTTAAAATCATCATAAAGATCATAGTCCCACGATGTCCCTCGAGTTGCCTACGAGAAATGATCTTGTCCCTCGATGTTGCCTACGAATATATGATGACAGTCCCTTCGAATTTCTACGGTATCCCTATATGTTGCCTTCTATGACCATGACGACGACCCACACCTGTCCCTTCACATCCAACGTTAGGGCTTCCTACTAACTAATGGTATGATAGAACTATCTAAAGGAGGAGTAAAATAACATGAAATAACTGTGAGTAAGGGTGGAATACTGTTAATCTCTTGCTCATACTTTTCAAAACATCTTTTTTCACAAACACTTTTCTCTGAAATATTTTCAAAAACAAACACTTTGTACGCATTCTTAACTGATACAAGAATCATTACAAAGTTGTCGTACTTAGGCATTTTTTTCAAAATATTCTCAAACACATTCACAAAGAATTTTCAAAAAGTGAGCTAAGCAATTAAGAGCCCGTAGATAACTACGGATGAAAAGGGTGCTAACACCTTCCCTTTTCATAACCTACCCCCCAAACTCAAGAAAATATTGAAGGTCTTTCCTGTTATTTTCACCATTTCCTTATTGGATAAAATAAAAGTCGGTGGAAACTCTTGCTATCCGTAACATTTGCGATAAAACGCAAAACCAAGTCAGTTCTCCCACCAAATTACAGAATTGGCGACTCTGCTGGGGAGAACTAAAAAAGTTAGGTTACCTTAGAGTTAGATCACTTTTAAATGCTTTCCTTGTTTGATTTGTGTGCTTTATTTTTAAAGGGTTGTTTGGTTTTATTTTCTTGCAAAGATCCTACACCTGAATCTAGGGGCATTTTATGTAAGTAGCATAGATCATGGAAACTATACAGCGTATATCGATATGGTTGAAGTGATGGCTACATTAGTGCGACACATCGGTTTGTACTAGTGTCCCTCGAGTAATTCAGGGAGAATACTAGGTTTTCGTGTGGTGTCATAAGCACTAACTGTCCGTAGATCCTTAATTGACCCAACTTAGCCATTAGAAGGTAGTGAGATAGGAAGCTTTGGTGCAGTCCAAAGTTGGTTGATACTCGATACTACACTCATCGAGATTCGACTCTCAGGTTTTCTTTGGTGGCAAGTCAATTGCCGGGATAGACAAAATTTGTGGGAAAAATCAGTGATATTGTGATCCCAAGAACCCGATTACTTCTTTGGGACAGGTTGAGCCAGCTAAAACTCAAGAGGGTACTTACCTACAAACTCCATGCAAACCTAAACCTAAGGCCTTTTATGCTTTGCTTGTGTTTGATTAGTTGCTCGAACATGGAATCATGGCATCATAACATCATATCATGACTAACCATTTCAAGGATCTAGGGGATTTATCTTTGTTTTATGTTGCAGTGTCATGCCTTCTAGTTGTAGGAATTCCATCTGGATCAACCTTTTAAGGATACCTTTCAAGCTTGAGGATTTGGTCTCAAAGGTTACCGATGATTCTCAATTCACCAAGAGACATGGTCATCTACTTAGTTTGGTTACTACTGGCTTCTAGGAAGACATGATGAGCGTTCTTTTCCAATTATTTGATTTTAAGAATCCACGCTTTACTTTCCCGGATTATCAGTTGGTGCCCACAATTGAAGAATTCTATAAGTTGCTCGAAGTGCCTATTCTTGATTAGATACCCTTCATCGGTATAGAGCAAGTTCTGAAACCTGAAGACGTTACAGTAGCCTTACATCTGAAACGATCGGACATTGTATCTAATTAGGAAACAAGGAATAGAGTCAAGGGTTTTTCTCTGAAATTTCTGATAGAGAAGGCTCAAGGGTTTCTAAATGCCATAAATCTTCTTGCTTTTGAGAATATTTTGGCCTTGTTGATATATCATTTGGTACTATTCCCTAATCCGGACCAATTCATAGATGTGAATGCCATCAAAATATTTCTCACTCATACTTTGATAGCTACTTTGCTCGGAGATGTCCTGCATTCCCTCCACACACGTACTATGAAGAAACGAGGAATTCTTATAAGTTGCATACCTCTACTGCCCAGGTGGTTTATTTCGCACCTTCCCTGATCAGTGATAAAGAATGAGCAAGGTTTGAGGTGGTCTCAAAGGATGATGTCACTCACTCATGCAGATATCCATTGGTGTTCTCGATCTCAGGAAGGTGTCACTATTATCGATAGTTATGGGGAATTACCTAATGTATCACTTCTTGGTATAAGAGGGGGCACCACTTACAACCCTTCTCTAGCTCTGCGTCAGTTTGGTTATTCTCGAAGGGATAGTCTTCATGATATGCGCATCCACGGTATTATGTTAGACTATGAGAACGGTCTGCAAAATTACCATCAAAGTTTTATACGTGCTTGGGGAACGGTCAACTAGATTGATAGAAAGAATTTAGGACACAAGAATTCCATTCCTCTGGAGCCTTACCTCATATAGGTGAGCCTTAACGATGATCATAGAGCCTGTTGTTTAAGGATATGTTTCTCATACCATTCTTCATCTCGATATGCCTATAGACTTCAAAGAGCTACATAAGTCCTAGATTCATCTTAAGGATGAAAGAGATACCTTTGAGGCTCATTTCTATGCTAATGAGAAGAAAGTACTAGAGCTGACAAAGCGACTCCACAAAGAACAAAACCTTCATGCATATGTCAACAGAAATAGGAAGCATCCATGGGTGACTTGAATTCATATTATTTCTATTTTGTAACTCTTTTTATTAAAAGCAATTGTAATTTGAACTTGTCACTAAAATTTCTTTTGTTTCCTTTTGTTTAAACAAATATAAATCCGGCAAAAGGTCCTTGAAAACATTGAACTTTCATTTTCACATCATGCATATCATCATATAACATGTACCTTTTATACAGGTTTTCTCATCTTCTTGCTGTTTATCTCAGTAAAAGATGGCACTCGAGCAAATTGTAAAAGAACTTCAAGCTTACAATGCTCAGTTTCAGAAGATGTTCTTGGACTTAGCTAAGGGCCAAGATGAGTTGAAGACCCTTATCACAAAGGGAAATAAGAAGAAGACTAAAAAGCCAACAGTCTTTCTTAATATGGGCAGAAGATTCAAGGGTCTAGTCAGAAGGGCTCTAGATTTTGAGGTCCCCCTAAATGAAGAAGATAACCAAGAGAAAGATGACGAAAGTGTGACAGCTGAAGAGAATAATAACCTTAGTTTTGGCGAAGACTCTGATGAAGACTATTCTTCTTAATAGTATCCTCCATCTGATGATAAAGACAAATAGTTGGAAGATCACCTCAAGGCCATGGAAATCCAGAAAGTGTCTGGATTGGATTTTGAAGAGTTGGGTCTTATTCTGGGGTAGTTATCCCTCACAAGTTCGAGGTCCCTGTTTTTGCTAAATATGATGGTGTTTCTTTTCCAAAAAATCATATGAGGTTCTATGTTCGGAAGATCCAACCCCATATTGCTGACAGAAAATTATGGGTTCACTTATTTAAGGAAAGTTTGTCTGGCACACAACTCGAGTGGTTCTATAAGCTGGAGTGAACTAACATCCATACTTGGGAAGACATGGTTGTGGCTTTTTACAAGCAATATCAATACAGTGTTGACCTTGCAACAACTCGTGAGCAATTATAAAACATGAATATAGGCTCGAATGAAGGGTTCAAAGAATATGCCCAGAAGTGGAGAGACTTAGGTGAAAGAGTGCAGTCTCCTGTAGCACTATAAATGTTAAGACTAAGCCATTGGATTGACTTGACTTGCACATATCAAATAAAAATCACCATCGTGCTTTATTCTTTCCAAAGGAATGGGAAAAGAGAGAATAACCCAAAAAAAGAGGGGGAGAGAATCTAGGTACGGGGGTTGGTTATGCAAAGGGAAGGTATTATCACCCTAAACATATATGGTACTCCGCAGGAACCCTTTGAAAATTCGTGTATTTTGGCTATAAGTGTTGTATACAAAAACATATGGTAGAGATGAGAAAAGAAATTTTTTTTTTAATTTTTTCACCCGCCGCAATTACGAACCTTTATTTCCTACGTACCACCTTCCGTGCAATAGGGGATCAGGGTACTCGTAGTTCACCTTTATAAATTTTAAAACACAAGTGTGTTGGTTAATTTAAAGAGACGAGACATCATCGTCATATTCGAGTGGAAAGCATACTTACTACCCACGATTATGAGAAAAGAGAATTTGCATCAACTCAAAGTGGATGATATAGCTTGGATTTTAAAATCAAGAAAGCCTTGCTCTACACCCAAGTTGAAAATATCTCACTTCACTACATATCGTAGAATTATAGTAGCTCACATCACTACAAGAATTGACAAGAGTCTAATCTTTTGAGAAAAATTTAAGTAAAAACCCAAAGTGGCAAAATGGTTTGAATGGGGTTGATTGAATTTTAGTCTTCTCACAAAAAAATGTCAAAGTATGATTAAGTTGATAATAGTTTTCTTAAGAAAATATTTTGAAAATGCATGGACCTAAGTCCAAGTTTATTGTGAAATTGGTTCAACTTAGAAAAACCATAAGAATTTTGAAAAGGAGGGTGAAGATTTTGTAATTAAAGAAAATGGGAGGAGATGAAGGGACTATCCTAAAGCATAAGGTAAAAGCTAGGGAAAAGAACCGGCTAACCAACAAGAAGTCAACACTAGACACAATGAGTCAATGTAGAATTCTCATCCTTTGGATTGAAGCCAAACAAGTAAAGATAGTAGACATCTTAAGAATACCAAACTTTAGATGTATTAAGTCTTCATAAATAATAATTGGGCAGAGTAACAGCTGTATACAGAGGAATCCCAATCACAGATAATGCATATAATCAGAATAACCTGCACATAAAGAAAATTAACCCAATGTCTTGGGGTAAACCCCAAGAACTCCATACAAAATAATAACAGAAGTCACAAGGTCCCTAGGGTAGTCAAGGCTTCTAATCCTAAGTCCAAGAGGTCCATAACTCCATAATGCCAAGGATAGTAACAAAGTAGTCCAAGTAACCTTAAAGTTTTTGATTGTTCAAGTTGGTTATTAAGTATCTTCAAAAAGAGAATAAATGCTCAATTAAGCAAAATAAAAATGACATAAAGATAAATTATCAAGTGGGCAAAGATGAAAATAGAATGAAATGAAAATGCTAAAATAAATGGTGCGTAAAAGTAAAGACGTAAAGTAAAATCATAAAATAAAAGTCAATTGTTAGTGAGTTAGAAATTAGAGGTTAGTTGAATGACCATCTTGAAATTTACATTCGAAAACTCATTAGAAGATTGACAAAATCAAAGCTTCTCAACAACAAGCTTCATTTTCTTTTTGTCAAGTATATCATTCATTTAGGTGTTTGCGGTAACAACATATGATCAACGATGTTTAAATGATTCACTTAGACCAAATTTTATGAAGGTTTATTAGAGGATTGATAAGACCAAAGCCTACTGACAATGAACCTCAAGGTTATTGGATCAAAGGTTTCAAATTAAACACACTTGGGCTTGCAAATATAAGTTTGGGCCACGAATGATCATTTCTCGAATCAGGACAAAATTTAGCGCTATGTTAAGCGATCGTAAGTGGACTTATATAGAAGTCGCACCTATTTTGATATGTAGATTATCCTCTAACAACATGTAGCATAAGTCAGAAAGGGATAAGATGAAGAGGTAGCGTAAATATTTGAACCAAAAATTTTAATCAAACTATCATTAAAATTATTCATCCATTTTGGTGGAGTTAAACTCAACACCCAAGATCCAATGATGTTAATGAAGCTCATGATCAAAAATCACATAGTTAAAGCTCATCCAGAATATATTCAAAAATAAAATTGCATTTAATAAGAAAAAAAAAAAAAAAATTTTAAATTGTTTTTTAAGTGAAAATAAAAGGAAAAACAACAAACTATATTCAAAGTATCAAATAAAAATTAAAAGAAAACATAGAAAAGTCAGAGATAATCTCAAGTATTTTTACAAAAAATTTAGTAATTTTTTAAAAAACAAAAAAGTATTTTTAAATTATTTAAAATCACTCAAGTAAGTGAAAAATGATAAAAAATTAGTAAAAATTAAAATGAAATTCTAGAAAAAATTCAGAAAGTCAGAAATAAAGAAAATGATTTTGATGAATTTTTAAAGAATTTAAAAATACCAAAAAGTAATTTTAAACAAATCAAAACAAGAAAAAATCATAGAAAAATATCAAATCTAAAAATAAAATCATGAAAAAATAAAAATCAGAAAGAGAATATTTAAAAAATATTTTTGTGAATTGTTTCATAATTTTTGAGTTAGAAATGAATTTCCTATGATTTTTTAAGTTCAAAACAATTAAATATAAAAATATGAAAATATAAATAAATCAAAAAAAATGTGGACCACTAGATTAATGTCAAAACTTGTTAGTAAGTAGATCCAAGGGATCTGACACGTCGTGCATAATATGGTTATCTTTGGAAATCACACTAAATCATTTTTTAATAATTAAAAGTAACTTAAAATCTGGCACGTTGGATGGAGTTAGACTAATGAAAGAAATCAGATCCAATGGTCCTTGAGACGCGTGTATGGAAAGACAAATGCGCTGGATAAGATTCAAAAAAATCACATGTCACGCTATAATTGGCTGAATCACGACACGTAGGTTGCCTTCAACCTCCAGACGCCATAAATTGGAGTTTCACAAACTGTAAAATTAGAGAACCAGACAGGTACCATTAGATTCGTCTCTTCTAGACGATTCTAATGGTACCCTCACGCCAAATTTATATAAGTTGTGCAAGGATGGATTTGGAGAAAACCAGAAAAAATAGCGAGCACAAAAATTCCAAGTATCTCTCTCAATTCTCAATGAAAATGAAAACTGTAAATGTGAGAATCAGAAGGATAAATAGAGTAGAATAGGGATTTATTTGGCTCAATTTTGTTGAGAATTCTACCTGAACGAAGTAACAGAAAATTGCTCTTAAACTAGACTTGGCTAGCACGATTTAGGACACTTCAAGGCTTGGTTCTTCTTCTGTTAGCTTTAGTGAAGTTCAAGGATAATGAATCAACAAAGGGACCGAATTCAAAAATGGAGAAAAGATGATTTCGAAAACTCAGAAAAGTGGGTTATGCAGAGAGTTTGGTAGAGTGATTTTGGCTCTCCAAGCTTGATAAAATGAGAGGAGTGAGGTCCTCTATTTCTAGGGAAGTTAATGGTTTAAAGAATTGAGATGACAATTGAAGTTTGGAGGCAAATTGGATGGAGCCCGAAAGTGGAAAATGTATGACTCTGTGTGCATCAAAACTCAACCAATTTTTGCGTTTTGATCCTTAATTCAACTTTGGGAACTTTTTTAAACATGTTTAAATTAAAATGCATGCTAATTTGGTGTTTAGAAGCTGGATTATGGATTTCAAATTCTGACTTGGAAGAAAAAATCAATTTCAAGTAGCTGACTTTGAACTCATGGTGTGCACGATTTAGGGAACCTTGGGACTTGATTCTTGATGCATTAGAAAGATGAGGTAATATTCTTTATAATGTGCCAAGAAAGAGATCATTTGGATGCTTGAGATAGAAGTTGTGCTTGGTCAAGATCAGGAAAAATGTGCTGACTTTTATACTTAGAAAAATTCTAAGTTTTTTCTTCAAAAATGACCTATAATGTTTTGATTCCAAGCAAGGTCTTCTTCCAAAAAATTTCTTTTACCAATGATGCTAGATTGAAGTGGATGCCTTAAAGAGTATTGTGAAACTTGTATCACTCAAAAATTCCAAATATTTTACAAGTTATGATCCTTTGCATTTGATGAAAATCCATAAGGTGACCTATAATCTTTTGAGCTCTTAAGGAATATTCTAACCATTTTAAAGTTGTGCACATAAAAGAAGAGTTGAATTTCACACTCTTAAGCTCACTGTGGAAAAATAATGGGATCAAGGAGATAAAAATTGATCAAGTTATGACCCTTTGAAGTCACATAAGGGAATTTGATGGCCTATATAGAGGACTTGTACTCTTTCTCAATCATTTAGTGATCTTTAACACAAAATTTGCTTGAAACTTTTGATGTTATTTGTTGATAACCCTTTAAAGAGAAGAATATCTTTGGAATAACTCAAAAATCTCAAAAGATGGACAAGATATAGCCCTTAGAAGTCAAAAACCCTAACTCCTAGAGCATCAAAATGGCTTTGGAACCCCTTTCAATTTTGACAATCTTTCTTGTACAAATAATTTTTCTATGTGAATAGGAGTTGTTGTGGGTGATAATAAGAACCTATAGCAACAATAACCACTTCCGAATGTTAAGAATTGAGGGAGTTATGCACTTGTGATCAAGGAATCAAGACTTGTCCAATTAGGTCAAACTTCTTCAATCACTTATTGCATCTTTTGACTTCCTTTGATAATTAAAGCATGATGAATCATAGTAGACCTTGTCATGACATTATTCTAAATCGCTCTCAATGATGAAGCTCAAATCTCAATGAAGCTTTGTTGAAGAAGGAATGGAAATAAACTCATGAACCTATGAATCAACCTGGTGAAGTGTGTTGTGCCATCACCTATAGTACCAACATTTATAGAGAAAAAATTCGTTATATTTGTTAGCTAAAAGTCATTCAAACCTAGACATATATGACAACAATACCCAAATCAAAGTGTTTGGTGACCCCTCATGAGAAATCCTAAAGATAGGGAGAAGAACAAAACCCTAGTGTGATCTTGATATGATTGGGTTTATATGAGATGATAGAGGAATCTTAGGGGCAAAAATTGGGGTATAACACATCCCTTACCTGATCGGGAGCTGGTTGATATGTTCATGGGCACTTTGATAGGGCCATTCTTTAACCATCTGATTGGAAGCTCTTCATCTGGTTTTACTAAGCTAATTCTAACCATAGAAAATGTTGAGAGTGGTATCATGAGCGGGAAAATTCAAGTGGTTGCGTCTTCGAGTGTTGTAAAGAAGACATTTAGTAGTAAGAAGGAGACCAATGTTGTTTATGGCCAGAAGAGCTGTGTTAACAATGACCACAATCATTCTTTAGGAGCAGTGCTAATTTCTAATCCTTCGCATGTTCAACAATAACAACAGGGTAATCAGCACAGGACATATGCTCCGAGGAGGCAATTTACCAAGATCAGTATGCCATTATCTCAGGAATCCGAACATTTACTGAAAGAAGACCTGATAACATTGAGGTAGCATCCTCAGAATCCCAACACCTCCTCTCCCCGTTATAATCTGAATGCGAAGTGTGCCTATCATTCCAACAGTCATGGGCATGACACCAGTAAATGTTGGGCTCTGAAAAACAAAATTCATGACATGATTGACAGCAAAGAGATTGTGTTTGATCCTTCAGGGACCCCGAATATGATTATTGCACTTGTGCCAAAGCATGAGAAAGGCATAAGTGATATTCAATATGTTCTTTATGTTTCTACTGCAAGTGAGTTGGTTACTCCCCTACTAATTATCAAGAAGAATTTGTTGCAGGCCGGTTTATTTCCGGGTTGTGTTGAAAAATGTTATTGTTGCATAGTCAAACCCAATGGCTGCAAGTTGATGAAGGAAGGTGTTCAACGCCTAATGGACAATCATATAATTCTGATTGAGAAGGTTTTGTATAATGAGAACCTGTTTCAAGACTTATCGGTAATATCTGACCCTCCTTCCAAGATCACCTCCAAAGGTCCCGTAAGGATTACTGCCAACCCAAAAGTTGCTCCCCTGATCATCACTACACATGGACCTATCCCATATTCTTCATATAAACCTATTCCTTGGAACTATGGAACCGACGTCTACAACCACGACATCAAGCAAGAACTACCGACTATTGAAGATAAAGTTACTGAAGATGCTAATCCCGGCATTGACAATATTGTTGGGACCAATAAGGTTACTAGAAGCGGAAGTGTTTTCTCCCCGGAAATATCTCTGAAGATTGTTGCTACAATTGTTAAAGTTATCGTTACCAACTCAATTGCTGAGGCTCAGGGTAAAAAACAAATAACGGAGCATGCTCAGACGGAGGTGCCTAAAGAAATTGTAGTTGAAGACACCTCTAGGAAAGAGTTGGAGGAGGTTTTCAAAATAATCCTTAAGAGCGATTACAAGATTTTCGAACAGCTGAAGCACACCCCATCCAAGATCTCTATGTTATCCATGTTACTGTGTTCTAAAGCTTATGCACTAGCTTTAGTATAATTCTTGGAGACTGCTCACGTGCCACAAGAAATCTCTGTCGATAAATTTGGAAGCTATGTTACTAGCTTGACGACTGACAATAGATTAGGTTTCTATGAATTCCTGAAACATGACAGGGCGACTATCTACATGACAAACACTACCCTTCAGAGACTGAATTATGAAAAGCATCCACCTTCAGAGCATCATCTTGAAAAGCATCTTCCTCCAGAGGTTTATTCTTAATAGCATTTCCTTCAGAAATTCATTCCAACAAGCATTTTCCTCATAGACTAAATCTGACAAGAAGCTACTCTGACACCTTCCTTCAGATCTTCTTTCTAAAAATCATTTCCGTCAGATCAAGTCGAGCGTAGACTCAATATGGTACTTCTATCAATGGTTACTTTGGATGGAATCTGCAAGCCCGTCACTGGAGATATTTTATCATCTCTCTGAATGGCATCTTTAAGCCCATTCAAGAAATATCATCGACCAACAACGTTATCATCTTCACATGCGAGTTCAAATTTCTGGACACTTAATATAGCGGTAGAAATGTTCAGACTAAGCCATTAGATTGACTTGACTCTTACAGATCAAATAAAAATATCGCCACCGCGTTTATTATTTCCAGAGGAATGGGAAAAGAGCGAATAACCCAAAAAGCGAGGGGGAGAGAATCTATCTACGAGGGTTGGTTATGCAAAGGGAAGGTATTACCACCCTAAAAAAGACCAGAAAGTATTTTTAAAACAATTAAAATAAGGAAAACAAAACATAAATTATGAAAAATATCAAACATCAAAATAAAAATATGAAAAAATATTCATAAAGTCAGAAATAAATCAATGTATTTTTGTATATTTTATTCATAATTTTTTGATGAAAAATAAGACAGTTACGAAATTTTTAAATTAAAACAAATTTTGCAAAAATAAATAAATCAGAAATAATGTGAGCGTTGGATCTGGTTCATTAAAACACGCTATCACATCTAATGGCTCAAGAGTGATTATGTATTGTGATCCACGGTCAACAAGCGCACACTGAAGTCACGATAGTCAGGCCAATCACAACATTTCAATTGTCCTGCTCTCATTGGTTAAAGAAGACACATAGGTCATCTTCAACCTCCAGCTACCCTTCAACTAGGGTGAAATCATGATTCTTAAATCTGTAAATTTAGACGCTCATAGTGGTATCATCAGACGCGTCTCTTCAGGATGATCACAACCATATCCTCGCGTCAAATTTATATAAAACACAACTTACTCGATTTGGAAAAAACTAGAGATATTTTGAAATTTTTGAATTCGAAAACAGGTGCATCAAATGCATTGATTCAGAAAAATTGAGTTAATAGCAAGCATCAATGAACATCATAGACCATTCCAGTAATTTGAGTTATAAGATTTGGTGTGCAATTGGACTTGGCTAGCACGATTTAGGGCACCTCAAGGCTTAGTTCTTCTTCTGTTATCTTCATTAAAGTTCAAGGGTGAAGAATCAACGAAGAAATTAGATTAAAAAGTGGAGAAAAGAGGGATTCGAAAACTCAGAAAAGTGATTTATGGATGGATTTTGACAGGGTGATTTTGGTTGTTCAAGCTTGTGAGAATGAGTGGAATAAAGTATGTATTTATAGGAGAAGTGGATGATGCAATTTCAAATGAATTCGTGCACACATGTGTTCACGATCAAAGTGTGATAACATGTGCATCAAAAATCATATAAATGATGTGTTTTTTCACTCTAAATAATCCAAATATTGTTGCTGGTCATGTTTAATTTAAAATCATGTGGTAATTTGGTTATTAGAAGTCACATTATGGAAATTGCAATCTGACTGCAAGTGAAACTTCAGTTCCAAGGTACCAACTTTAAATCCATGGTGTTCATATCTCGAGAGATATTAGGGCTTGATATAGAAGTTATGTTTGAGATAGAAGTTGTGTTTGGTCAAAATCATAAAAAATGCGCTGACTTTTTGTACTTAGAAAAATTCTATGTTTTTTCTCAAAAAATGTCCTATAATGTTTTGACTCCAAACAAGGTCTTTCTTCAAAATTGAGCTTTTACCATTGATGCTAGCTTGAAGTTTACTCCTTAAAGAATATTGTGAAACTTGTTTCACTCAACAATTCCAAATATTGAATAAGTTACGATCCTTTGAATTTGGTAAAAATCCATGAGGTGACCTATAATATTTTTAGTTTTTAAGGCATCTTCTAACCATTTTCAAGCTTTGAACATAACATAAAAGTTGAAGTTCACATTCTTAAGATCATTATTGAAAAATAATTGGCTCAAGGAGATAAAAATTGATCCAGTTATGACTTTTTGAAGTCACATAAGGGAATTTGATGGCCTATTTAGAGAACTTGTAATCTTTCTCCTTCATTAGGAATCTTCCACACAAAATTTGCTTGAAACTTTTGAAGATATAGGTTGATAACCCTTTAAAGAGAAGCATATCTTTGTAATTACTAAAAAATATCAAAATATGAACAAGATATAGCCCTTAGAAGTTCAAAACCTAGCTCCTAGAGCACCAAAATGACTTGGAAACCCCTTTCAATTTTGATAATCTTTATTGCATAATCACTTTTTCCATGTGAATAGAAGTTGTTGTGGATGATAATAAGAACACATAGCAACAATAACCGCTTCCAAATATTAAGAATTTAGAGAGTTATGCACTTGTGATCAAGGAATCAAAAACTTGTCCAATTAGGTCAAACATCTGCAATCAATTCTTGCATCTTTTGACTTCTTTTGACAAATTGAGGCATGATGAATCATAGTAGACCTTGTCATGATATTAATTTAAATAATTCACAATGATGATGCTTGAATCTCAATGAATTTTGTTGAAGAAGGTGTGGAAATAAACTCATGAACCTATGAATCAACCTGATGAAATTTATTGTGCCCTCACCTATAATATCATCATTTAGAGAAAACATTCATTTTATTTGTTAGTTAAAACTTAATCCACACAAGACATATATAATCACAATATAAAAATCAAACTTCTTGGTGATCCCTCATGAGAAAAGCTAGAGATAGGGAGAAGAACCAATCCCAAGTGTAATCTTGATATGATTGAGTCGATATAAGATGATAGAGGAATCTTAGGGGGAAAATTGGGGTATAACACTTAAGTCAAAAGTCAAAAGTCATCCAAATCATCAAAAGTCAAAAGTCAAGGAAAGCTCTCAAATCATCAAAAGTCAAAAGTTTCCAAATTAGGGTTTCCTTAGGAGAAGTCAATTGAACTTTGACCAAGCATAACTTTTACATGTGTCATCAACTTTTCCCCAACCAAATCTCACTTTGAAGGGAATTCAATTCTATACAACTTTATCTCACTAGTATCAAGTCCAAAAAATGCATCATTTGAGATATATAAGCTAATACATCATAGGTCATTTCAAATGTCAACAAAAAGATACTTTTTGTCAAGGCAACTTACATAAAGATAAAGTCTTCAAAAATAAAAATGATCGACATAGAGATTGTAGAGGACGTCTTGAGCCTTCCAAAAAGTTCAAGTTAGGCAATTTTGATAGAATGCATGAATTCCAAATTGAGAAAATTTGTAATTTTGGGCTATAGGGCCTATGTTTTCAAATCCAAATGTGTTCATGACATGTTTAAGGATCCATAAGTCCATTCATGCATTATATTTTATTTTAATTTTATTTATTTTGATTTTTATTCAATTAAACTAAAAATAAATCAAATAAATACAAAATTAATGGACTAAGGTACAAGGCTTTTGATTTCAGTCATGTTGGAGGCCCAAGATTACATGTGCAAGATGTCAAATTCATGCAAGGTTAATTGGTGCGAGATTGAGCCAAAAATAGCAAGTTTCCATACAAATTTTCAATCAAATCTTCACCTTTTGATGATATGATTCATCCCACCTTTGTTAACCTAATCTCATGTCATATATATACGTAACAATACCAGATGCAAAAGACACGTGAAAGTTGACTCAAAAAACCCTAGCAAAATTCTCAAATTTTCAAAGAATTAGGGCAAAGTCAAACTCTCATCTCCAGCCCTTGTGAATCAATTCCAAGCATCCAAGCACGTTCCTGAAGGTTCCAGGAGATCATCCCTACCCTCACATGTTTGGTATAATTTTTCAAATCCAAAAATTACGATTAATGCATTGTTAATTAACTTAGTGTGTTTGTATGTGTTTATATCCATCATTAGAACAGGTTGGGCGCATAATATGTGAGATCTTATGCCAGAATTACCAAGTGCAATTGTTAGGGCACCGAGCTCGTGAATTCTTGAAACCCTAGTTATAGGTCGTTTCAATTAAAACAGACATCACCATTAGATTCGTGAGACCTCAATTAGTGTACAAGGATGCTTTTTATTCTTACCTTGCCTTGATTTCATAGGTTTTGCAAAAAACCCTCGCCGAAGAAGAAGGAGTTGACCACCGAAGGTGGTGGTTTGACTCCTACACATTTATTTTATATTTTTTAATTGTTGCATGACTAACACTAAACATGGAATGGCCTAGCGGTAAGAGAGCGCACGGTAAGACGTTGCTATTGAAGGGGGCGGGTTCGAATCCAGTCCTTTGATATTATTTTGTTTTGATTTTTCCAAACTAACAGGTTAATCATATTTTGCTTTGTTCTTGTTTCTAAACACCAAAGGCGCATAGCTCAGTTGGCAGGCATGAACGATGGAGAGGTAGGGGCATGGGTTCAACACCGACCCCTAACATTTTTTTATCCTCTTTTTTACTAACCCTATTTTCTCCCTTTTTTATGCTAACCCTAATTTTTTTTATAACCTTTATTATTTTTCATTAATCAACATTAAAACAAATTAGGTTTAGTTTCTTTCTAATAAATTATTTTTTATTTTTTATTTATTAAATTAATTTGGATAATTAGTTTCGATTAATTTAATTAATTAACTTTTCTTAATTAATTAAAATTAACTACTTTTTAAGTTAACTATCAAACTTATTTTTCATCATACAATCACAAAACAATTTTTCCATTTTCTCTTTATGCCGCTTCGCGTTCTTTATTACTTTCGCATTAGTTTTTCCCAATTATATATCTATGATAGTATGTAATAATTTAATTAGGATTTACTTTTTCCCTGATTTTTATGGTTTGTACCCCCTTCCCGAAGCTTTGTAATAGCATATGACCCTTTAATTTTTGCCTTTAGTTTCCGCAATTTACAGCTTTCCTTATAATTTTTTAGCTTAATAAGATTGTAACAAAAGATATAAAATGAAACGTGTTGTACCCCAAAATTTTCCCTCTCATTTATCAATATCTTCCTCACAAGACTTCTTGGACTCAAGACAAGATTAGGGTTTGGTCAGCTCAAGACATCCCCTTGCACTGATAACCTAAAATTAGGGTTTGAGTTTTCACAAGGATTTTTGGACCATCAATGCTTCATGTGACTTTCATACACCATCTTGGACCCCTAAGATTGCTCATGTTAAGTTTCAAGCCTTGAATCACATTTTTGATCAGTCAATTGGACAGTTGACCTAAAAAATTAGTTGTATTGGGGAAAAAGTCAACCATGGCCAATTTACAGTCAAACCTCATAATTTTTTATCCATATCAACATTTTAGACTCATATGTACCATTTGATCAAGTTTGGATCACAACTCCTCAAGAAATTTGATCAAATCATCAAAAGGGCAAAATGGTCAAAATTAGGGTTTTGACTGAGAAAGGGAAATTTCTGATTTTTAACCTAGCAAATGACCAATTGAGTTCAAGGGTTCAATGGCATAATCTTGACCTAATTACATGGTTCAAAAGATCTCAAGTTCATTGGATTGACATATGAATTTTGCAGTCAACTGATCAAAAGTCAATTGTACACTGAGAAGTCAAACTATGACTTTTTGGTCAAAATCAAGTGCCAAGGGTCATAATTCATCAAGATATGTCAAAATATGAAATTTGTTCACCAAGAAAACCAATTTTGAAAATTAGGGTTTTGAATTTGAAAAATTTCATAACTTAGAATTTTTCTAAGTATAAGAATTTTCTTATTTTTTCCCAACTTTTCACCACTTTTTCACCATGATGCAATTTGATTCAAAGAAAACTTCCAACATGAAAGTTGTAGTCCTCCATGAAATCTACAACTTTTCTTCACAAACTTTTACCAAAAGATGCTTGGATCTCAAGTTATGAATTTGTGAATATAGGTCCATGAACTAAATAACTTAGTGAAAATTTTCCCTAATTTAGACAGGTTTTGGACCCAACTTCATGGACATTTTTCACCTAGTTCCAAGAGGTATATCAAAATTCATTTCATATATGGATTATAGAGCACATTGCAAGCTTTCCAAAATGTCAGAGAACTCTCCAAGATCATTTTTGGTTAGGGAGAATCGAGGAAGCGAAGTTGGCATTTTCTCACTTTTGTTCAAGCCATTTTTACAAAGCATCAAATTGCAAATCCAATCCATGTTGTTTGTACCTTGCTTTACAGGTCCTAAACTCACTTTAAACTCCATAATTAAATGCAAACTCATTTGACAAACGCATCATCTTTGCTTTTGAAGCATTGTACAAGAGATAATTCCATTTTAAGCATAATGGTTACAATGCCATTTTCATAAAGTGAGCTTTTGTAACTTTATCAATCTTGAGTCTTGGACCTGTCCCTTTAGTTCAAGTAACTTTCACAGGTCTTAAGCAATTTGTACAAGCCCTTTGCAGCCCTCAAGCTAGCCAGTATAAGCATGTTGCATAAGTCACTTCACTTTACTTCAAAAGCAAGAAAGTTGGTGAAAAGGTCAAAGCTTGCACATATGTTGAGAAGCTGACTTTGTATCCATTCTATACAAGTATACAAACTTGTCACAATTCATAACAGGATTGGCTAGCACCTCAAACACTCTGAAACTCAAAAACACAATTTTTCTGCTAAAACTCACAGATTCTGCAAAACCATAGTCAACACATATTTGGCTCGTGCGTTTTATGATTAAACACTTCAAGCACTTCATAAACATCCTACCAAATCTATCCAAGCCCTTGCCCTGGTTCTATAACCCCTGTTTCAGCCTTTGCCATTTTCAAACTTGAAGCTTGCAGCTTGACTTGTGCAGGAAGTTCCAGCCATTCTCAAGGCAAGATAAGCATTGGAATAGCCTGAAGGAAGTTCAAGGAAGCTCACACAATCCTCAGGCCTCCATTAAAGTCCCTATATTGCTCTATCCAAATCCAGCTGAAGGAGGTATATTTCTTAAACTCTATCTCTGTATTTAGGCAACTTCAAGCCACGATTTGTGAAGAAAAAATGTAGTCCATAACATAGTGAAGTTGTACATATGCATATTTTCCATTTATATTAACTGTGCTGAGAGAATTTGAAGCTTGGAGTTCATGAAATTTTTAGGTCACGAATTAGGGGTTCCAAAATTCTCTCTGATCTTTGAGAGTTAGGTTACAAAATTTATATTGTTAGAATCGTGAGCTCAAATGCCACATGTTTCATGTTATGGATTTTTGTTTTTGTGCAAGCATTAGCAAGTTACAGTTTGAACCATGAAGCGCGCGCAGAAGAGATGGCTGGAGGACAGGGATGAGTGTCTTGGGCTTTTTGACAGGTTTGGCCTTTTTGTTTTTACCATTCACACCCACTGACTTACTTTTACACCCCCTTGTCTAACTTTGTTATATTTTTGTATTTATTTTATATTTTCATATATATAGCTTTCATTTATTTTTCTGAATAATAAAAATCATAAAAAATAATTTCTTTATTTTTTGCAATTTTTTTTTTTATTTTTTTATTATTTTTTACATAAAAATAGTTTATTGGGATAACAGATTTTATTTTCTTAAATAAATTTGTAAATACAATAAAAATACCTAATATTTTTATTATACTTTTTAAAATCATAAATAATCATTTTTATACCTATTTAATTTTTAATATTTACATATAATATTATTTATTATTTTCTTATAAAAAAATGGACAAAATATTAACATAAAGCATTATTTTCTTTTAATTAAAAAAAATTAGGGTTTCACCCCTTTCCAAAAATAATAATATTATTTTTCCTTTCTTTTTTAGGGTTAAATTAAATCATTTTTCTCATACAAAAAACAAATGCAAAACATTTTTTACATAAATACATTTGCATTGCATTTTAAATATTCGTATATTTATTTAATTCGTACAATATTCGATTGGGTTGTAATAATATATTTAGGTTTATATTTGTGCAAAATCCCCATTCAAAACTTGTATCCCCCCTCCCATAATAATTGTTGTAATAGCTTAGTTTATTTTATGCAATTTATTGCTTTCCTATACCATGTTTAGTAAACTAGGGGTTGCATGACAAGAACAAAAACAAAACAAATAGAAAAACCTAATGCAAGACAAAAGCATGAAAAATAACACACTTGGCACACAAGCACCCTTAGGGTTTCTCCCACTTGGTTGCCTAAATTAAAATGGCCATGTTACGCACGCGAAGTATCTTGGCAAAACAAAACAAATAAGATTATAGTCCCTCAGTGATGCTATCAAAAGGTTGCCTAAACAAAGATGATCTTGGTCCCTCAAAAATTGCTAAGAAACTTGGCAACATTGCTATCATGGTCATACGATGACCCACACCCGTCCCGTTTACATCCAAAGATAGGGTTGCTTAGCAAATCAATGGTAACTCTACAATGTCAAAGGAATAAAAATGCACAAGAAAGACATTTGAGTAGGTAGATAGCTTCTAAGTTACTTGCTCCATTTTCAAAACAATCCTTGCTATTTTCAAAAACAAACACACACATTTCAAAACATCTTACAAAACATTGAAATATTTTTCAAAAGACAAGCATCTTTGTATACATTCTTACGAACGAGAATCATTACAAAGATTTCCTAAACGAATGGCCTCTTTTCAAAATACTTCCAAAACCACACCAAGTACCATTTCAAACAATTTCAAGCAAAGCAAGTGATCTAAACAAGTAACTAAGAGCCCATGGAAAACCATGGATGAAAAGGGTGCTAGCACCTTCCCTTTTCATAATCTACCCCCCGAACTCAAGAAAACATCTCAAAGGTCTTTCCTATGCTTTTTTACCTTTCCTTTTGGATAAAATATAAGTCATTGGCAACTCTTGCTAAACCACAACATTTGCAAACACAAACGCAAAACCTCAAGTCAGTTCTCCCACCGCATCACAAAACTGGCGACTCTGCTAGGGATTTTTTTTAAAAGTGGGGTTACCTTAGGGTTTAGATCTTCTTTATTTGCTTATATTGTTTGACTTGTTTGCTTTATATTTTGGTTCTTTGTTTGGGTTTGAATCCTCCACCCGGATTTGGGAAACATTATAGGTAAATAGCAATATGTTGTGGAAACTGTGTGGGGTATACCGAAATGGTCTAAGCAATATCTATGTTAGTGTGACATATTTGTGGGTACCGGTAGCCTTTAAGTCAATAAAAGAGAATATGGGGCCGCTGAGTGATGTCATGAAGCACTAACGAACTTCTAGAACCTTTACTTGACCAACTTGGCATTTTAGGATGTAATGAGATGACTGGCTTTGGTGCAGTCTGAAGTTGGTAGATACTCGATACTACACTCATTGAGGGTTGGTTCCTTGGGATATTTTGGTCGCCAGTAAAGAGGCTTCAATTGAAAAAATGAACAAAGAAACAACCATGTGATATTGAGCTCCTTAGAACCCGGTTACTATTACTTGGACAGGTTGAGCCAACTAAACTTCAAGAGGGTACTTACCTATGAAACCCCGTGCAAGCCTAAATTAGGAGCTTATGTGATTTGCTTGTACATATATACTTGTGCATAACATCATGGACATCATGAGCATCATTTGCATCCACTAACCATTTCAAGGATTTTGGAGATTCATCTTTGTTCTTGTTTTGTAGGTTATGGATTCACTTCGCAGGAAAACTATCCAAATCAACCTTGTAAGAATTCCTCCACAACTCAAGGAGCTAGCTTCAAGGATTCCTAAGAACTCTCCATTCACCGAGAGGCATGGTCGTCTACTAAACTTGGTTACCTCCAACACAGAGGAAGATATGATGAAGGTTCTCTTCCAGCTCTTTGACCCTTTGCATCACTGCTTCACATTTCCGGACTACTAGCTTGTGCCTACTTTGGAAGAATTCTCTCAACTCTTGAGGATCCCTATTCTCAATCAACTACCCTTAAACGGTACGGAAAGAGATCCAAAGCTAGAAGAGATTGCTCAAGCCCTGCACTTGCACTTATCTGATGTCACAACCCATTGGGAAACTAGAAGTGGTGTCAAAGGCTTCTTGGCAAAGTTTCTGTTTGAGAAGGCCCAAAGCTATTGGAATTCCCTAGACTTGCAAGCTTTTGCGGAGATTGTAGCTCTTCTCATCTATGGGATGGTCTTGTTCCCTAACCCTGACCAACTCATAGATGTGAGTGCTGTCAAGATCTTCATGTCACGCAACCCGGTGCCTACATTGCTTGGAGATATCTTACACTCTTTTCACACTCGTACAATGAGGAAAAGAGGTGTTCTTATGTGTTGCACTCCTCTACTGGAAAGATGGTTTATTTCTCATCTTCCCCAATAAATCTTGAAGAAATAGCAAGGTTTGAGGTGGTCGTAAAGGTTAATGACACTAAACCATTCAGATATTCATTGGTGTTCTCGATCCAAAGAGAATGTGATCATTGTCGACCGTTGTGGGGAATTCCCTAATTTCCCTCTACTTGGCATTAGGGGAGGCATCACCTACAACCCGTGCTTGGCTCTAAGATAGTTTGGTTATGCCCGAAGGGATGGCCCACATGATATGTTGATTCCAGGATTGGTTTTCGACTACGACAACGACGACCAAGGACTTCGCCAGAGATTCATCAGAGCTTGGAGGATGCCAAACAAGGTAGATAGTAAGACCTTGGGACATAAGAATTCCATCCCTCTTGAGCCTTACCTCAAGTGGGTACGAACCCGCGCCCAAAGTCTTATGATGCCTTACCCCTCCATTCTCCTAGTGATTGTAGAGCCTGTTAAGAAAGGAGAGGTTCCATACACCATCCTACATCCTGACATGCCGACATCACTCGAAGACCTACAAAGGAGTTGGATACAGCTCAAAGGAGAATGCGATACTTTCAAAGCCCAATTCTACGCAAGCGAGAAGAAGGTTTTGGAACTCACTCGGTTACTTCATGAAGAGCAGACTCTCAACACCTACATTGCACCAAAGAGGATGCGCAACATCTTTTTATCTTAGAATTTTGTATTATTTTGCCCTAGGGGCATTGATGTACTCAAATTCTATTTTATTAATATAACGTGTGTTCCTTTTTTTTGACACAAATTTGAATTTTCCAATCCTTGAAAACATTGCATGAATACATATCATTCATCATGAGCATAAACATGTCTTTGCAACAAGTTTCCTCATCTCTTTACTGTTTATTTCAGTACGATGGATCTTGAACAGACGGTTAAAGACTTACAAGCTCAGAATTCACAATTTCAATAGTTACTAATGACCTTAGCCAAGGGGCAGGAGGAGCTGAAGACTCTGCTAGAGAAAGAGAAAAAGAAGAAAGAGAAGAATCCAGCTGGTGTGGTTATCATGGGCAGAAGGTTTCAGGGACAAGCCAGAAGGACCTTAGAATTCCCAACATCATCTAAAGAGGGGGAAAGAAAAGGAAAAGAAATGGTAGTACCATCAGATTCTGAAGCATAAGAAGAGGACTACTCTGAACAACAATACCCTCCGGCTGATGACAAATACAAACACCTAGAAAAGCGTCTAGCTGCTATGGAGATGCAAAGAGTACCTAGGATAGATTTTGAGGAATTAGGGCTGGTGTCAGGAATCGTAATCCCTCCAAAGTTTAAAGTGCCTTTATTTTCCAAGTATGATGGGGTGTCTTGTCCCAAAATGCACCTTCGATCTTATGTTAGGAAGATTCAGCCGCACTCTGCTGACAAAGACTTGTGGGTCCACTTTTTCCAGGACAATTTATCAAGAACACAACTTGATTAGTTCTACCAGTTGGAAAGGGCCGAGGTCCATAATTGGGAAGACTTGGCAGCAGCCTTCTATAAACAGTATCAATACAACACTGATTTGGCACCAACCCGTACTCAACTCCAGAGTATGGCTATGGTATCAAATGAGGGCTTCAAAGACTACGCCCAAAAGTGGAGGGATCTAGCCGGAAGGGTGCAACCACCTTTATATGAAAGGGAGTTAGTGGACATGTTCTTGGGAACTCTATCAGGCCCCTTCTTTAATCATCTAATTGGAAGCTCCTCAGCAAGGTTTACTGAATTGATTTTAACCGGCGAGAGGGTGGAAGCCGGTATAAGAAGTGGGAAAATTCATAAGGACGCATCTGCCTCAACAGCTGTAAAAAAGCCCTTCACTGGGAAGAAGGAAGTGTATGTTATCTATTCACAGAGGAATCAGGGAAGAACTGAGCTCCGACCAACGGTGGGGGCCGTTATGATTCAAAAGCCTGCATCAGACCAGCCAAGAAACAACCAGCCGAGAAATAATCAGCCAAGGGTGGAAAGGCCAGTACGGAAATTCACCAAGATTAACATGACTCCAGCCCAAGTCCTACCACATCTTTTGACGTTGAATCTGGCCATGCTAAAAGAGGACCCAAAAAATCCCAATACTGCGTCTCCACATTACCATATGAACGCCAGATACGCGTACCATTCTGAAAGTCCAGGGCACGACACCGACAACTGTTGGGCTCTGAAGAACAAGATTCAAGACCTGATAGACGCAAAGGAAGTTGAGTTTGAAGAGCCTGAGAAGCTGAATGTTATTTCCGCTCCGATGCCGAGGCATGGTCATAATGCCAACGCTATTGAAGAAGATCTGTTTATTGCTACCGTGGATGAACTGTTAACTCCGCTCCCGACTATTAAGTTGAATTTGTTGAAAGCTGGTATATTCCCAGGTTGTGACAAAGACTGCCATATTTTCCTATCCTCATCATTTGACTGCCCTCTGTTGAAAAAAGGTATCCAACGACTGATGGATAACCAAGAAATTTTGTTTGAGAATGCTCCTATTTCACCCGTTCCAATTAAATAAGTTTCAATAATAACCATCTATGCCAATCCTTCCAGAGTTCCTAAAAGACCCGTTATGATTACATCTTCTCCAAAGACTGCTCCACTCAAGATTATAATGCCTGGGCCGACCCCATACAATTCAGATAAAACAATACCATGGAACTATGGTGGAGAAATCTACTACCATGGTATTAAACAGGATGAATTGACTGTCGAAAGAGAGAGCTCTGAAGAGGACAATTCCGACATCAGTAACATTGCCGGAACAAGCAAGATTACCCGTAGTGGGAGAATCTTCTCTCCAGAGATTGCCCCTCCAACAACAGTCTTTGGACCCGTGGCCGTTCCGAAGATTACCTCTGCACCAGTGATTGTACCTACAAGCGTACCTACCAACGAAGACAACATAATTCATATCCCTACTTCCACTGCTGAGAATAAAGGAAAGAATGTTCAAGATGAGCCTGTCCTGACGAAGGCTTAATCACTAGCTATTCCTGAAACGTCCAAGAAGGAGATGGAAGAAATCCTGAGGATCATAAAGAAGAGTGATTATGATGTGGTTGAACAGTTGGGGCATACCCCTTCCAATATCTCTATGCTAGCCCTGCTGCTATACTCTGAAGCGCATGCTAAAGCTCTAGTAAAATTTCTGAAGACAACTCATGTGCCACAAGAGACGTCTGCTGACCAGTTCCAGGACTGTGTGGCCAGTTTGACAGCTGATAATGGCCTGGGCTTCTCCGATGCTGACTTGACATCCAGAGGGAGAAAACACAACGAGGCATTACATGTCTCAGTGGAGTGCATAGGAACAACCCTAGCTCATGTCTTGGTTGATACTATATCATCTCTGGACGTCTTGCCGAAGAAAGCCCTTTATAGGTTGGATTGCGAGGGGCTGACTTTAAAACCCAGTAATATAATTGTGAGAGCATTTTATGGCTCGAAGAGGATGGTCCACGGGGAGGTGGACATCCCGATCAAAGTGGGAACCCAGTTTTTCAACTCAACATTCTATGTGATGGACATCCGTCCTTCTTATTCCTGCCCGTTGGGACGCCCCTGGATCCACAATGCTGGTGTTGTCACCTCGACTTCGAATCAAATGCTGAAGTACCCTGTCCAAGGGAAGATCATAATTGTCCATGGGGAAGAGGAATACATGATTAGTCATCTGAATTCTTTCTGATACGTAGAGTTGGATGGCGAGTTCATAGAGACCCCTTTCCAACATTTTGAAGAAGTCTCTCCAGAAATAGCGGCGACCAAGGCAGTATCTTCAATTCCTATGATCACAAGACCTCCACCTCGGATGTCATCTCTAAAGGATGCAAAGGAAGTAGTGGAAGAAGGCGGATGCACCATCTGGGGGCAGCTTCCAGACATTTCGTACAAATCAGACAAGTTTGGCTTGGGGTTTACTTCAACTACTCAGAAGGCTGTGCGTCACGCCCGTGCCGGAGGGCCACCTGTGAAGATTAGTCACCAAGGGGTCAATGCACTAGAGGACAGTGAAGAAGATGGCAGCTTAGAATATTGGATATTTCCTACTGTCAGCGGAGGACTACGCAACTGGGAAGCCAAAGACTTCATCCCGATAACTTTCATATCGCAGTAGTTTATCTTTTACATTTCTGTTGGACTTGTAATAATTCACAAACAATTCGTACATTTTCAACCTTGTGTCTTACCCGAGGAACATCGGTCCATTTGTAAGGGTTTTTATTTCATTTTCATATGTCATTCAATGAATCATGGAAGCTTTTTCATATATAAACCTTTTATGCTCATTGTCTTTCTTTTACATTTTATTGTTTTATGATGGCTATACCCTTACACACACCCACACTCACAAATGCAGGTACCCTTCCATTCCGGATCCCATGGGTAACGATACTGCTATAGCCTTCAGTGACTCTGAAGATTTGATCTACCAAGCCGGATACAAAGGTGAGGAAGATTGTGAGGTGCCAGGGGAATTGGCCAGATTACTACAACAAGAGGAAAGAGCTATTCAACCTCATGAGAAGTTGTTGGATACAATTAACTTGGGTACCGAGGATGATAAAAGAGAAATCAGAGTGGGTGCCCATCTAGAGCCGAGTGTCAAGGAGCGCCTAATTCAGCTATTGCATGATTATGTTGAGATCTTTGCCTTGTCATACGAAGACATGTCGGGACTTGATACAGACATTGTGGTACACCGTCTACCCACAAGAGAAGACTGTCCACCAGTGAAGCAAAAAGTCCGCCGCATGAGACCTGACATGTCAGAGAAGATCAAAGTAGAAGTTATGAAGCAGTTCAATGCTTGATTTCTAGCTGTTACTTCCTATCCACAATGGGTTGCTAACATTGTTCTCGTGCCTAAAAAGGAAGGAAAAGTGAGAATGTGCGTGGATTATAGAGATTTAAACAGGGCCAGCCCTAAAGATGATTTTCCACTTCCACACATCGACATCCTGGTTAACAATACAGCCTAGCACAAAGTATTTTCTTTCATGGATGGATTCTCAGGCTATTACCAGATCAAAATGGCACCTGAGGACATGGAGAAAACTACATTTGTCACACAGTGGGGTACGTTCTGCTACAAAGTGATGCCATTCGGACTGAAGAATGTCAGGGTAACCTATCAGCGCGCCATGGTAGCTTTGTTTCATGATATGATACATCATGAGATAGAGGTCTACGTAGATGACATGATAGCTCGATCACAAATTGAAGAAGAACACCTTGATCACTTGCAAAAGTTGTTTGTCAGGTTGAAGGAGTACAAGCTAAGATTGAACCCAAAAAGTGCACATTCGGAGTCCGGTCCGATAAACTCTTAGGTTTCATTGTCAGCAACAAAGGAATCGAGGTTGATCCTGCCAAGGTTAAAGCGATACAAGAAATGCCTGCTCCTCGCACTGAGAAGGAAGTCAGAGGATTCTTGGGACGCCTAAATTACATTTCTAGGTTCATTTCTCACCTAACATCTACTTGTGAACCAATCTTCAAACTGTTGAAGAAAGATCAGGTAGTTAGATGGAATGATGATTGTCAGATTGCTTTCGATAAAATCAAGGAGTATTTGCTAGAGCCTCATGTCTTGATGCCACCAGTCGAGGGAAGACCACTAATCATGTATCTGACCGTGTTAGAGAATTCAATGCGGTGCGTATTGGGGCAGCATGACGAGTCTGGCCGAAAAGAGCATGCCATTTATTACCTAAGCAAAAAGTTTACCGACTGTGAAACCAGATATTCACTGCTCGAGAAAACTTGTTGCGCTTTGGTAAGGGCTGCTCGCCGGCTAAGACAGTATATGTTGACTCATACCACTTTGCTGATATCTAAGATGGATCCGATAAAGTACATCTTTGAGAAGCCTGCTCTATCTAGGAGGATAGCGAGATGGCAGATGATCCTAACAGAATATGACATACAGTACATGACCCAAAAAGCTATAAAGGGCAGCATACTATCTGATCATCTGGCCCATCAAGCTGTAGAAGATTATCAATCCATGAAGTTTGACTTCCCTGACGAAGACATCATGACGGTAGACAAATGCGAAGAGATCAGACCATATGAAGGACCTGAACAAGGATCTCGATGGACCCTGTACTTTGATGGCGCCTCCAATGCACTTGGTAACGGTATTGATGTTGTACTCATATCTCCAAAAGGATGCCATACTCCTTTCACCGCCAGACTTTGCTTTAACTGTACGAACAACATGGCAGAGTACGAAGCATGCATCTTTGGACTCAAGGCTGCCATAGACTTGGGAATTAAATCTTTGATTGTGTTTAAGGATTCAGCTTTGGTCATCAGTCAGATCAAAGGAGAATGGGACACTAAGCATCCCAAACTTATCCCTTACAAAGAACATGTTTTGACGTTGTTACCACATTTCGAGCAGATTACCTTTGAGCACTTCCCGCGAGAAGAAAATCAGCTAGCAGATGTTCTAGCTACAATGTAATCCATGTTTAAACTTAATTGGGATAACGAGGCTCCCCAGATCACCATTGAATGAATGGACGAACCAACACACTGTCACGAGATTAATACCGAAGAAGTAATGGACCAGCCCTGGTTTCATGAAGTCAAAAGGTATCTCGAGACTCAAGAATATCCAGAAGGAGCTTCAGTCAATGACAAAAAGTTCTTAAGGAGATTCTCAACTAAGTTCTTCTTAAGTAATGGCATCATGTACAAACGCAATCATGAATTTATTCTGCTCTGTTGTGTGGACAAGATTGAAGCTGAAAGGATTATGGCTGAATTGCATGAAGGTACCTTTAGCACTCACTCTAGCGGGCATACGATGGCGAAGAATATTCTAAGGGCAGGCTATTATTGGTCTACCATGGAAACAGACTTCTATCAACACTCCCGGACCTGCCATAAATGTCAAATCTATGCAGATAAGGTGCACGTGCCTCTGGTTCCTCTAAATGTCTTAACAGCTCCTTGGCCCTTCACTATGTGGGGAATCGATATGATTTGTGAGATCAAGCCTACAGCTTCCAATGGACATCGTTTCATTCTGGTGGCCATTGACTATTTCACCAAGTGGGTCGAAGCAGCTTCCTTCGCATCTGTTACTAAGAATGTTGTTTCCCTCTTCATCAAGCAGAATCTTATTTGCCGGTACGGTATCTCCGAAAGGATCATCATTGATAACGGTACAAACCTTAACAATACTATGATCACCACCTTGTGCGAGCAGTTCAAGATTCAACACCACAATTCATCCCCCTATCGGCCAAAGATGAATCGTGCAGTCGAAGCTGCTAACAAAAATATTAAAAAGATCATACAGAAGATGACAGTCACCTACAAGGACTGACATGAGATGCTACCGTTTTCTCTCCACGGGTACCGTAACATGGCTCGCACATAAATTGGGGCAACACCTTATTCCTTGGTTTATGGCATGGAGGATGTCTTGCCTATTGAGGTTCAGATCCCCTCTTTGAGAATCATGAAGGATGCATGTTTGAGTGAAGATGATTGGATTCAAACCAGACTTGATCAGCTAAATTTGATTGATGAAAAGAGGATTACCGCTGTTTGCCACAGTCAGACGTATCAAAAACGGATGATCAAGGCTTTCAACAAGAAAGTCAGACGCTAGGTATATCAAGTTCGAGACCTAGTGATCAAGCGCATCATCTTGCCACAAAGTGATCCCAGGGGCAAATGGACTCCTACCTATGAAGGACCATTTGTAATCAAGAACATCTTTTCTGGTGGGGAAATGATCTTAACCACCATGGACGACGACGACCTGCCACACCCTGCGAACGCAGACATAGTCAAAAGATACTATGCATAAGAGGCCTGCTAGGTTGACACACCTAGGCAAAACAAGGGCATCCCGGCGAACCAAAAAGGTTCGGGCAAAAATTAGGGATAAAATAAAAAAATCTGTATACCCGGCAAGTTGAAAACCCGAAAGGGCGACTTGGGCAAAAAAGGGTTTCCTGGTGGATCGAAAACCCGAAAGGAAGGTCCAGGCAAAAGTTAGGGAATTAAAGCGTATGACTATGTCTCGTTGGATCACTTTAAGGACAATCTCTCCACAAACAAACTCTGAGCTTCTGATCAACTCAATCATCTTCGAACGAAGCAACGAATGGACAAGATATTCGGAGATACGAAGGCTATAGCAGAATGGGAACCTCATGGGATTACTACACATAGCTATCTTTCTTTGTATAAATTTTTCTTACTTTTATGACACCATCCTCTTACTAGGATGTCTGTCTCCTTTGTACAAAATACTTATTCAAAGTAAATATAAAGATATCTCTTTCAAAGGTCATAAAACTATTTGCCTTTTTTCTTTACACTTGTGTTTTTATTTGCAAAAACGTCCAATGATTCATTAATGAACATATGCATTTGAACATAATTATTGTTTACAAATAAACGAAATGAAAAAGAACAATTACTGATAGGTTGAAAGGATAGGAAAACGTCTTTAGGCTATTCCATGAGCAATCCCTACAATACATCATACAGATCTCTAGCGGAGCCAAAACTTTGAACTAAAGATCCCCAGTGGAGCTGAAACTTCAAACTATCAATCCCCAGCATAAACCATTCAGTTTCTCCAAATTCCCCAGCAAGTTATCTTAAAGCCCAAAAAGCAACCGGATAACAGTTAACTTTTGTCTTTCCCCAACCTAGGATAATTCCCCAGTAGAGTGGCAGACGATCGAAACTCCTGAACTTTTTCCAAACAGGAATAAGTTTTCTTCCCCACAGAGTTCTCATTGCTCCCCAACAGAATGAAGATTCTCTTTATTAATTCGCCGCATAAGTCATCAGAGTTTTCTTTATTCCCCAGTAGAACAAGGATTCCCATTGAGTAATCCCCAAATAGAAGTCATCAAATTCTCTGGATTCCCCAAGCAGATTACTCAGGCAGTATATGGCATTGCTCATAACAGAATTTTTGTCAAATACTCCAACTTCAAGACATGAAGAATCCTTATATACCCAGTGAAGTCGCCAAGGATTTCTTATCCTCAGAAATCAAGGATTCATTGTCCCCATGCAGCAGTCAAGGATTTATTTTCTCAGCGGTCAAGGATTTATTTTCCTCAGCAATATAGCAAATCAGCTTACATGCGCATACATTACATCCATATATCATAAACATTGATAAAACACATATATTGCATCATACATTTCATGCATCATAACTTTGTGTTTCAGCTAAAATTTTACCCTTTTCAGGATAATATTAACAGCTATCGCTTAACAATATGCAATCATGATACAGTACAGATACGCTCTAGACACGGAAGTCATTCTATTGCTCATTCAGATTCAGATATCATATACAGTACAGATACGCTCCAGACATGGTTGCCATTCTGTTACTTATTCAGATTCTAGTTCAAATACAGTCCAGATACGCTCCAGACAAGGATGCCATTCTGATACTCATTCAGACCTCAACATTCAGATATAGTACAGATACGCTCCAGACTAGGATGCCATTTTGTTACTTATTCAGATTTAGCTTTCAAATACAGTTCAGATACGCTCTAGACACGGATGCCATCCTAATACTAATTCGGATTTCAAGTTCAGATACGCTCCAGACACGGATGCCATTCTGGCCCTTATTCAGATTCAAGTATAGACACAACTCGGATACGCTCCAGACACAGATGCTATTCTGTTGCTCATACAGATTCATTTCAAGATACAACTCAGATACGTTCCAGACGCGGATACCATTATGATACTTATTCTTCTGATTTATAACCTTCAATTCAACAAACACTCTTGGATGGCATCTACAAGCCCATCTCCAACAAGAGTCTATCATCTCTCCAAATGGCCTCTTTAACCCCATTCCCTCAACTACATTTTATCGAGTGCAAATTTATGGGCACTCTAGTGTCCAATCATCTTTTACCTTCGAGTTAAGAACGAAAAAACTCGCCAATCTAACTCTTCAGGTTCAAATAGATTGAACAGGGGCAGAAGTTGTACCCCAAAATTTTCCCTCTCATTTATCAAGATCTTCCTCACAAGACTTCTTGGACTCAAGACAAGATTAGGGTTTGGTCAGCTCTAGACATCCCCTTGCACTGATAACCTAAAATTAGGGTTTGAGTTTGCACAAGGATTTTTGGACCATCAATGCTTCATGTGACTTTCATACACCATCTTGGACCCCTAAGTTGCTCATGTTAAGTTTCAAGCCTTGAATCACATTTTTGATCAATCAATTGAACAGTTGACCTAAAAATTAGTTGTATTGGGGAAAAAGTCAACCATGGCCAATTTATAGTCAAACTTCATAATTTTTTATCCACATCAACATTTTAGACTCATATGTACTGTTTAATCAAGTTTGGATCACAACTCCTCAAGAAATTTGATCAAATCATCAAAAGGGAAAAATGGTCAAAATTAGGGTTTTAACTGAGAAAGGGCAATTTCTGATTTTTAACCTAGCCAATGACCAATTGAGTTCAAGCATGATTTCAAGGGTTAAATGGCATCATCTTGACCTAATTACATGGTTCAAAAGATCTCAAGTTCATTGGATTGACGGATGAATTTTACAGTCAACTGATCAAAAGTCAATTGTACACTGAAAAGTCAAACTTTGACTTTTTGGTCAAAATCAAGTGCCAAGGATCATAATTCATCAAGATATGTCAAAATATGAAACTTTTTCACCAAGAAAACCAATTTTTAAAATTAGGGTTTTGAATTTGAAAATTTTCATAACTTATAATTTTTCTAAGTATACGAATTTTCTTATTTTTTCCCAACTTTTCACCACTTTTTCACCATGATGCAATTTGATTCAAATAAAACTTCCAACATGAAAGTTGTAGTCCTCCATGAAATCTACAACTTTTCTTCACAAACTTTTCCAAAAAGATGCTTTGATCTCAAGTTATGAATTTGTGAATTTGCCCTAATTGAGGCAGGTTTTGGACCCAAATTCATGGACATTTTTCACCTAGTTCCAAGAGGTATCTCAAAATTAATTTCAAATATGGATTATAGAGCACATTTCAAGCTTTCCAAAATGTAGAAGAACTCTCCAAGATCATTTTTGGTTAGGGAGAATCGAAGAAGGGAAGTTGGCATTTTCTCACTTTTGTTCAAGCCATTTTTACAAAGCATCAAGTTGCAAATACAATTCATGCTGTTTGTACCTTTCTTTACAGGTCCTAAACTCACTTTAAACTCCATAATTAAATGAAAACTCAGTTGACAAAAGCATCATCTTTGCTTTTGAAGCATTGTACAAGAGATAATTCCATTTTCATAACGTGAGCTTTTGTAACTTTATCAATCTTGAGCCTTGGACCTGTCCCTTTGGTGCAAGCAACTTCCACAGGTCTTAAGCAATTTGTACAAGCCCTATGCAGCCCTCAAGCTAGCCAGTACAAGCATGTTGCATAAGTCACTTCACATTACTTCAAAAGCAAGAAAGTTGGTGAAAAGGTCAAAGCTTGCACATCTGTTGAGAAGCTGACTTTGTATCCATTCTATACAAGTATACAAACTTCTCACAAGGCATAACAGGATTGGCTTGCACCTTAAACTCTCTGAAACTCAAAAACACAATTTTTCTGCCAAAACTTACAGATTCTGCAAAACCATAGTCAACACATATTTGGCTCGTGCGTTTTGTGATTAAACACTTCAAGCACTTCATAAACATCCTACCAAAGCAATCCAAGCCCTTGCCCTGGTTCTGTAACCTCTGTTTCAAACTTTGCCATTTTCAAACTTGAAGCTTGCAGCTTGACTTGTGCAGGAAGTTCCAGCCATTCTCAAGGCAAGATAAGCATTGGAATAGCTTGAAGGAAGTAAAAGGAAGCTCACACAATCCTCAGGCCTCCATTAAAGTCCCTATATTGCTCTATCCAAATCCAGTTGAAGGAGGTATATTTCTTAAACTCTATCTATGTATTTAGGCAACTTCAAGCCATGATTTGTGAAGAAAAAATGTAGTCCATAACATAGTGAAGTTGTACATATGCATACTTTCCATTTATATTAACTGTGCTGAGAGAATTTGAAGCTTGGAGTTCATGAAATTCTTAGGTCACGAATTAGGGGTTCCAAAATTCTCTTTGATCTTTGAGAGTTAGGTTACAAAATTTATATTGTTAGAATTGTGAGCTCAAATGCCACATGTTTCATGTTATGGGTTTTTGTTTTTGTGCAAGCATTAGCAAGTTATAGTTTGAACCATGAAGCGCGCGCAGAAGAGATGGCTGGAGGACAAGGATGAGTGTCTTGGGCTTTTTGACAGCTTTGGCCTTTTTGTTTTTACCATTCACACCCCCTGACTTACTTTTACACCCCCTTGACTAACTTTGTTATATTTTTGTATTTATTTTATATTTTCATATTTATAGCTTTCATTTATTTTTCTGAATAGTAAATATCATAAAAAATAATTTCTTTATTTTTTCCAATATTTTTTATTTTATTTTTTTATTATTTTTTACATAAAAATAGTTTATTAGGATAATAGATTTTATTTTCTTAAATAAATTTGTAAATACAATAAAAAATACCTAATATTTTTATTATACTTTTTATAATCATATATAATCATTTTTATACCTATTTAATTTTTAATATTTACATATAATATTATTTATTATTTTCTTATACAAAAAATGGACATAATATTAACATAAAGCATTATTTTCTTTTAATTAAAAAAAATTAGGGTTTCACCCCTTTCCAAAAATAATAATATTATTTTTCCTTTCTTTTTTAGGGTTAAATTAAATCATTTTTCTCATACAAAAAACAAATACAAAACATTTTTTACATAAATACATTTGCATTGCATTTTAAATATTCGTATATTTATTTAATTCGCACAATATTCGATTGGGTTGTAATAATATATTTAGGTTTATATTTGTGCAAAATCCCCATTCAAAACTTGTATCCCTCCTCCCATAATAATTGTTGTAATAGTTTAGTTTATTTTACGCAATTTATTGCTTTCCTATACCATGTTTAGTAAACTAGGGTTTGCATGACAAGAACAAAAACAAAACAAATAGAAAAACCTAATGCAAGACAAAAGCATGAAAAATGACACACTTGGCACACAAGCACCCTTAGGGTTTCTCCCACTTGGTTGCCTAAATTAAAATGGCCATGTTACGCACGCGAAGTATCTTGGCAAAACAAAACAAATAAGATCATAGTCCCTCGGTGACGCTATCAAAAGGTTGCCTAAACAAAGATGATCTTGGTCCCTCAAAAATTTCTAAGATACTTGGCAACATTGCTATCATGGTCATACGATGAACCACACCCGTCCCGTTTACATCAAAAGATAGGGTTGCTTACCAAATCAATGGTAAGTCAACAATGTCAAAGGAATAAAAATGCACAAGAAAGACATTTGAGTAGGTAGATAGCTTCTAAGTTACTTGCTCCATTTTCAAAACAATCCTTCCTATTTTCAAAAAGAAACACACACATTTCAAAACATCTTACAAAACATTGAAACATTTTTCAAAAGACAAACATCTTTGTATACATTCTTACGAACGAGAATCATTACAAAGATTGCCTAAACGAATGGCCTCTTTTCAAAATACTTTCAAAACCACACCAAGCACCATTTCAAACAATTTTAAGCAAAGCAAGTGATCTAAACAAGTAACTAAGAGCCCATGGAATAACATGGATGAAAAGGGTGCTAGCACCTTCCCTTTTCATAATCTACCCCCCGAACTCAAGAAAACATCTCAAAGGTCTTTCCTGTGCTTTTTTACCTTTCCTTTTGGATAAAATAAAAGTCGGTGGAGACTCTTGCTAAACCACAACATTTGCGAACACAAACGCAAAACCTCAAGTCAGTTCTCCCACCACATCACAAAACCCTAGATAACCCTAATCAAGATAACAAACTGAACTGAATCACTTTTCACATACGCACCTCTATGGTAACCTAACTCGTTGCCTCGGAAATTGGTCATGTCCCTCGAACGTAGGATACCCTTAGCAAAGACCCTCGGTTAAAATCATCATAAAGATCATAATCCCACGATGTCCCTCAAGTTGCCTACGAGAAATGATCTTGTCCCTCGATGTTTCCTAGGAATATATGATAACAATCCCTTCGAATTTCTAAGGTATCCCTATATGTTGCCTTCTATGACCATAACGACGACCCGCGCCCGTCCCTTCACATCCAACGATAGGGCTTCCTACCAACTAATGGTAGGATAACACTATTTAAATGAGGAGTAAAATAACATGAAATATCTTTGATTGAGGGTGGAATACTGTTAATCGCTTGCTCACACTTTTCAAAACATCTTTTTTCACAAACACTTTTTTCTGAAATATTTTCAAAAAAAAACACTTTGTATGCATTTTTAACTGATATAAGAATCATTACAAAGTTTCCGTACTTAGGCATTTTTTTCAAAATATTCTCAAACACATTCACAAAGCATTTTCAAAAAGTGAGCTAAGCAATTAAGAGCCCGTAGATAAATACGGATGAAAAGGGTGCTAACACCTTCCCTTTTCATAACCTACCCCCCGAACTCAAGAAAATCTCGATGGTCTTTCCTGTTCTTTTCATCCTTTCCTTATTGGATAAAATAAAATTTGGTGGCGACTCTTACTATCCACAACATTTGCGTTGAGGGCCAGTCCATCTTAAACGCAACTTACCAGGATAAAGTTGCAACCTGGAGTTAAAAAGGAGAACATGATCACCTATATTGAAGTCTCTTTTTACAAGTATTTTATCATGCCATGCTTTAGTTCTTTCGTTATACATTACGACATTTTCATAGGCATTTTGACGAAGTTCTTCTAGTTTATGAATGTTAAGGAAGTGCTTGTCACTTGCTGCTAAGTAATCTAAATTCAGGGTTTTGATGGCCCAATTGGTAATATATGGTTCCAATTGGGGTTTTATAAGTAGTTTTATAATCCCATAATGCTTCTTTAAGCTTTTGAGACCAGTCTTTCTTACATATTGAAACTTTCTTTGCTAGGATCTGTTTAATCTCCCTCTTAGATATTCTACTTGACCATTAGTTTGCAGATGGTATGGTGTTGATACTCCATGCTTAACTCCATATTTACTTAAGAGTTTGTCAAAAATCTTGGATATAAAATGTGATCCAGCGTTGCTTATAACAAGACGGGGCACTCCAAATCTGGGGAATATGTTATTCTTGAATAATTTAATCACTACTCGTGTGTCATTTGTGGGTGAGGCTATGGCTTGAATCCATTTAGACACGTATTCGACAACTACTACGATATATTTGTTTCCCATTAAGGATGGAAATGGTCCCATAAAGTCAATTTCCCAAAGCTCTAAAAGTTCTACTTCTTGAATATTCCTTAAGGGAATTTCGTCACATCTTGAGATGTTCCAAGTATGTTGGCACCGATCACATCTGACAATGTAAGCATGAACACCGCGCCATGATGTAGGCCAGTAAAGGCCAGCTTGGAGAATTTTAGCGCATGTTTTAGATATGCTTGCATGTCCATCATAGGGTGCAGAGTGAAAATGTTATATGATGTTTCTTACCTCTTCTTCTGGGACACAGCAACAAAAATGTTGTTTGTGCCTCTTTTGAAAAGAAGTGGTTCGTCCCAATGAAAATGTCTTACATCCCAAAAGAGTTTCTTTCTCCGTTGATAGTTAAGGTCAGGGGGTATGATATCAGCAACTAGATAGTTTACAAAGTCAGCGTACCAATGTACATTGCTTATTGCTAAGGCTTTTTCAAAGTTCTCATAATTATAGAGGTCATTATCTTCAACGGTGTCAATTTTAGATATCAGTTTGTCATAGGTAAAGTCATCATTTATAGTTACTGAATATGGTTTTATATATTAAAGCCTAGAAAGGTGATCAACAACTACATTTTCTGTGCCTTTCTTGTCTCGAATATCCAGGTAAAACTCTTGTAGTAAAAGGATCCATCGAAGTAACCTAGGCTTAGCATCCTTTTTTCTTAATAGGTACCGAATAGTTGCATGATCTGTATAAACTATAATTTTGGCTCCGATCAGATAAGATCAAAATTTATCAATTGCAAAAACTACAGCTAGAAGTTCTTTTTCGGTCGTTTCATATTTAAGTTGGGCGGCATATAACGTTCTATTGGCATAGTAAATTACATGTAATTTCTTATCCTTTCTTTGCCCTAGAACGGCACTACCAGCATAATTGCTATCATCGCACATGATTTCAAAAGGTTGGGTCCAATCTGAGGGTTGCATAATAGGTGTTGAAATTAGTGTTTGTTTAAAAGGTTAAAAGCTTCAATACATTTTTCATCGAAAATAAATTCAACATCTTTCATTAGAAGGCCAGTTAAAGGTTTGATTATTTTAGAGATGTCTTTGATAAAGCGCCAGTAAAAGCCGGCATGTCCAAGAAAACTTCGAACTTCCCTAATGGTTTTAGCTGGTTTGAGGTTTTCTATCACTTATATTTTCGCTCTATCAACTTCAATTCATTTTTCATAAATGATGTTCCCTAATACTATACCTTCAGTAACTATAAAATGACACTTCTCCCAATTTAACACAAGATTTACTTCTACACATCTTTCCATTATTTTCTCAAGGTTAGCGAGATAGACTTTAAAATAAAATTCGCATAGCAAGAAATCATCCATAAATACTTCCATAATTACATCAATATAATCTTCAAATATTGACATCATGCAATGCTGAAAGGCAGCTGGGGCATTATAGAGTCTGAATGGCATTCGTCTATAGGAAAATGTTCCATAAGGGAATGTAAAGGGTGTCTTTTCTTGGTCCTCATTGTGAATAAGGATTTGGAAAAATCTTGAGTATCCTTCTAGATAACAAAAATAAGACTGTCTAGCAAGACGTTCAAGCATTTGATCTATGAATGAAAGAGGGAAATGATCCTTCCTAGTTGCCTTTTTTAGTTTTTTTGTAATGTATGCACATACTCAAACCGCCTTCTACACGTTTAGCTACATGTTCACCTTTCTCATTTTTCACGACTGTGATACCTTCCTTTTTTGGTACCACGTGCACAGGGCTTACCCACTTACTGTCTAAAAGTTGATAAATTATACTAGCATCTAGTAACTTAAGCACTTCTCTCTTAAAAACATCACTCATTATAGGGTTTATCCTTCTTTGATGCTCTATGGAGGGTTTAGAATCTTCCTCTAATAAAATCTGATGCATACATATGGATGGGCTTATCCCTTTTAGATCAGAGATTTTATACCCTAAGGATGAGGGATATTTTCGTAAGACATCTAAGGGTTTATTTGTTTAATCTTGGTTTAAGGTAGCACAGACTATAATCGGACTATTCATTCCTTCATCTAAAAACTGATATCTTATATTCTTGGGTAGTTCTTTAAGTTCTAAAGATGGTCTCTTATGGCATGTTATAGGATCTGGGATAAGTGCTACACATTCATAGAGGTTGTCATCAATGTAGGGTTTGTGTTTTTTAAATCCATCGTCCTCCATTATGGGGGTCGAAGGTAATTTGATTGTTTCTGTAGGTTCTTCTTTTTCTAGTTCCCTTATGCATTCATCAATGATGTCGATAGCATAACATGTGTCTCCTATGGCTGGTGCCATTAGGAATTTTGAAAGAATAAATTCTATCTTTTCATCGCCTATTTGAAAAGTTAATTTTCCTCTCTTAACATATATTATGGCTTCGATTGTTGATAAGAATTGTCTACCTAGGAGGATTTGGATTTCTTCGTCTTCTTTAATGTCCATGACCACAAAATTGGTTGGGATGTACAGTTTCCCGATTCTAACTGGGATGTCTTCTAATATTCCTATTGGATATTTAACAGATCTATCGGCTAATTGAAGAGACATCTTAGTCAGTTGTAGTTCTCCTAAGTTTAACCTCTTACAAACTGCTAAAGGCATTAGGCTTACGCTAGCACCTAAGTCTAAAAATGCTTTATCGATAAGATGACTCCCTAAAACACAAGGTATGTAAAAAAATTGGGTCTCTCTCCTTCTTAGCATGTTTATTTTCAGAAAAGGAGTTGCATTCTAAGGGTTTGAGATCGTTAAGCCTACGTTTATTGGTCAGGAATTCTTTGAGGAATTTTGCATAAGATTGAATCTGGGTGATGGCTTCGGTGAAAGGAATCTCTACATGGAGTTTCTCTATTATCTTTATGAATTTATGATATTGACTTTCAATTTTTGTTTTTTAAGTATTTACGGATATGGAATCGGTGGTTTATATGGGGTGGTGTATAAGTTTTATCTTTAGATTTCACTTCTTGGTTTTTCTGTTTTTCTGGTTCTATTGATTCTTCTGGTTGGTCTGTGGGCACGTCATTTTTCTCAGAAGCTTTAGATTCATTTGATGTTGGGTTAACAGGTTCATCATAAGTGGTCCCACTTTGTAATTTAATGGCTTTAGCTTTCCCTCGTAGGTTAGGTTGAGGTTGTCCAGGAAATTTCCATCCAGGTGTAGTCTGAGGGGCTTGTGTTTGAGCTACCTATGAGATCTGGGTTTCAAACATCTTATTGTGAGAGATTATCTGGTCAACCTTAGTTCCTAACTGAGTGATCAATTGATTTACATGAATGTTCTGGTTTAGGAATTCTTTATTTTGCTGAGTTTGGGCCGAAATGAAATTTCCCATGATTTTCTCAAGGTTCGGTTTTAAGGGCACAACTTGCATATGTTGGTTTAATTTTTGAGCTTGAAAACCTTATGGTCTTTGAGGTGCGGAATTTTGAATAGGGTTATTATTTTTATAGGAGAAGTTTGGGTGATTTATCCATCAAGGGTTGTAAGTGTTTGAAACTGGGTTTCCTTGGGCATAGTTGACCTAGTTTATGTTTGATTCATTTAATAAGTTACACTCTGCCGCTCGATGTCCTTTGGTTCCTTAGATTTCACACTCTGGGTGCATTGCAGCTGCAGTGGCAAGGTTTGTAGACATGTGTTTGACTTCCAGGGCTAGAGCGTCCATTTTGGCTTGCATCATGTCCATACAATTTATCTCAAGAGTTCCTCCTTGAGTCTCTGTTTTCTCTACTGGTCCTTGCTCTGCTCCCCATTGGTAATGGTTTTGTGCCATATCTTCGATAAGACCGCAGGCTTCAGGGTATGGTTTGTTCATTAGTACACCGCCGGAGGCAACTTCAATGGTCATCTTAGTGTTATAATGGAGCCCGTTATAGATGTTATGAATGATCAACCATTATTCTAAGCCATGGTGTGGACAAGATCTTATAGTTCTTTATATCTCTCCAATGCTTCAAAAAGTGATTCTCCTTGATTTTGATTCAATCTAGTGACCTGATTTCGAAGGATTACGACCTTACTCGAGGGGAAATCATCTATCAAGGAACACTCTCCTTAGGTCTTCCCAGGTTGTTATTGAGTTGGATAGAAGGGAGTCTAACCAAGATTGTGCTTCATCTCTGAGGGAGAAAGGGAATAGCCTTAAACTAATCGCCTTAGGTGTAGCACGATAGGTTTTAAAGGTGTCGACTAATTGGATAAAAACTTTTAAATGTTGATTCAGGTTCTATGTAGCGAGGCCTGCAAATTTATTTTGTTGTACTAAATATAGTAAAGAGGGTTTCAGTTCAAAATTATTAGCAGGTATAGTTGGGTTCACTATACTAGAATTGGGTTCCTCATCAGATGGTTGGGTGAATTCCTTAAGGGGTCTTGAGTTACGATCTTCGTCCATTTCTCTCGTAACTCACTGGAGTAAGAGACGTTCGGGTTCCGCTATAGGATCTACTAAACTGCTGATACTGCAAATTCTTCACATTTACTGGCTAACAAAGCCTTAGTCTAGACGATGTAACAACGGGGTACAAAATTTGACGAAGTAAGTCCCCGAAAACGGCGCTAAAAAATTGATACGGTATTTTGGCAAGTGTACAAATCACGCCAGAGTAATACAAAAGATTATCGTTCCCACAGAGACCAAATTTCAATCAATCGATTTCTATCGTTACGGTGTTTATATAAGGCGGATCAAATCAATGTTCGAAAGTGCACAGTAAAATGAAATATTAAAAAGGTATGTAAATTCAGATAAAAAAAGACAGGCTCAAATGTAATTCACATTAGTTAGATAATACTCTTATCGTTTCTAAATGGAACTACTTATGGGGAAATATATTTTTTACTTTTGAATAGAATCAATTTAACGGGAACTGTCGTTTTCGCATATTCAGAATCGGGTTTACTCTCTAATTAATGCCTTCTATTGTCACTTATAAAAGGTGTGTATTTGCATTAAAATAGTAAACCTATTCTTAATAAATTGAACTCTTGACTTAGTTAAAAAAGTGATTCTGATTTGGAATGTTTAACTTAAAAGGGATCCATGGCTTTCGCTCAAGGAACCGGATTTTAAACCTTTAAACGTGTTTGATGAAGGTTTTAAAATTGTTTTCTAATAGTGTTAAAAACTCCTAATTAACTAGACAAAGTGCTTTTGCCCTCTTTGGACAGGTAAAACTAACTAAGTTTAACTTTGAGAATTGGACAACTTTCGATCTTACCCAGTGAAATTTAGTACTAAACACTTGTGTTAAAAATCAAAGCAGCCCCTAAAGTATTTCTACAGATACAATATATAGATTATTATCAAACTAGTGATCCTTACATTCTAACCTTAAAAGACTTATCCAGACATGGAAAAAGAAACAGACATGCTAAAATTAATCATGTTAAAATAGATTATAAATCTTAAAAGGCGAGTAAAGTATGCAAGGTAATAAACAACTAGACAAGGACAAAATACGAAAGCAAATAAAGTAAGGCAGGTGCAAGAAAATAAACGAAATAAAGCTAATGCGAAGTAAATAAAGGTAATGTGAAAATTGAATAAAACTTGCTGCAAATTGGATACTTTAAATCTGATACAACTAGAAAGTAAACTCTGAGTTGTAAATAAAATGGAGGCAAGATTAATGTGCAAGTGCTCTAACCTAATCACAACTACGGCGCAATAATCCCCCGATGTTAATTATTGCTTTTATAAATGGTGAGTTTAGGCTTAGTCTTGTAAACTAAGTTGGATGATTTGAAATAAAACTAAGAATGCCTATTTATAGAGAAAACGAAATCCTTGGAAATACAAAACTACACTCCAACTCCTTTTGGACGGGACAAAAAATAAAGATGGCGCCTGCCATCCCTTCCATGGCGCCCTCCGTCTGAACTCGTGTGGAAGATTGTGGGATCGTGGTAGTTTCCTTCTTGCTGCAAGCAGACACGTCAAGGTGCCTTTTATGGCGGCCACCATGCTGAAAGCCATGTGCACATTTTCACTAAAAAACTTGATTTCTTGGGCTTTTGGATTTGTTTCTTCAAGAAGGGCTCTAGATAAGCAAAGTACCTAAAAAATAAGACAAAAATGAAACATAACACAAGAAAATACACTAATACTCTAATAAACATGTGCAATCTGAGTCAAATATGCAGTGTGTTTCAGTGTTATCAGCGACTTTTTTTCTTCATCATATTGGAGGAGGGGGTGTAGAATCCTCTTCTATACAACCTGCCTTCGACCAAGACATATAAGCAGGCTCTCCGGCTGACTACGCATGCTTCCCTTTGGTTGGAAGGGAATTCCCCCATTGTGAGGGAGTTGTACACCAGGGTCATCCAGTAGTTACTGTCGCTGATGGCATACACATCCAGAGTCAGCGGGTCCAATGCTTGGTCGAGGAAGTATTTATTGTATCACCGATTTGTTTCCCCTTTCTTATTTATTCTTGCCAGTTTTGACAGGACATCTTCCTGAGTGTTGTGTTTGCGAGGAACGTGTTGTACATCTACGGGAAGATAGCGTGAGGGAGAATTCAATCAAGGTCACTTCCTTGTTTTCTAATATAATACCTGCTTCAATTCCTGTCGAGCCGGAAGCCCCATCTACAAAGATGGTCCACTTGTGCGCTCCGTTCATAGGGGAGGTTGGTAAGGTCATTTCTGCTACGAAGTCGGCCAGTACTTGGGCTTTTAAGGCTTTCCTTATCTCATATTTGATGTTGAACTTAGAGAATTCTAGTAATTTCTTTATTGGTTGGTCTATTCAGACCATGATCGAGTGTGCTAGGAAGTAGTGTCTTAACCTTATCGTTGCGTTAATTGGCACTAGGGCTACCTTCTCGATCTGCTAGTATCTTGCTTTAAGACCTTGCAAGGATTTAATCGTGAAATAAATGGGCTTCTTCCCCTTGGGGGTTTATCGAATGAGGGTTGCACTCACGACCTCAGATGCCACGGCCAGATAGAGATAGAGTGTTTCTTCCTTTAAAAATACCTTCAAGATTATTACATCGTAACTTTTCCCCAATACACACCACATTGAGTTCTCTAATATTGTCAAGTACATGATCATAGGTCTTCCTTCAATCAGTGGAATCATAATTGGAGGTTCCTAAAGGTACTCCTTTATTTTGTCAAAGACTATTTGACAATCGTCGTTGCACTTTATAACTTGACCTTTCTTTAGTAACATTAAGATTGGCTCACAAGTAGCGGTCAAATGGGAAATAAATCTAGCAATGTAGTTCAATCGTCCCAAGAAACCTCTAACTTCCTTCTCAATATGGGAAGCTGGTATTTCTTGAATGGCTTTAAACTTGGAAGGATCAACATCAATACCTTTACCACTGATAATGAAACCTAGGAGTTTACTGGATCTTACCACAAAGGTGCACTTGTTTTGATACAACTTCAACTTGTACTTATTCAATCTCTCAAATAGCTTGTGCAGGTGGTCGAGATGTTCTTCTTCGGTCTGAGACCTGGCTATCATGTCATCAACATAAACCTCTATCTCATGATGGATTATATCATGTAACAAATATACCATAGCATAATGATATGTTGCATCGGCATTCTTCAAACCAAAAGGCATAACTTTGTAATAGAAAGTTCCCCACTGTGTGAAAAAAGTAGTATTCTCCATGTCTTCAAGGGCCATCTTGATTTTATTATAACCAGAGAAACCATCCATGAAGGATAATACTTTGTGTTGAGCAGTGTTGTCAACCAGAACATCAATATGCGAAAGTAGAAAGTAATCTTTAGGGCTTTCCCTATTCAAATCCCTGTAGTCTATACGCATACACACATTACCGTCATTTTTAGGTACCGACACCACATTTGCAACCCACTGAGGATAGGACGTAACAGCTAAGAATCTTCTTCGGTGGGAGAACTGACTTTTTTGGTTTTATTGCAAATTTTTTCGGTTAGCAAGAGTCACCAACAACTTTTATTTTATTCAATATTTAGGAAAGGTGAAAAGAATAGGAAAGACCTTTGATATATTTTGAGTTCGGGGAGTAAGTTATGAAAAGGGAAGGTGTTAACACCCTTTTCATCTGTAGTTATCTACGGGCTCTTAATTGCTTTGCTCACTTTAAACTTGCTTTGTGTGTGTGTGTGTATGTTATTTGTTTGAAAATATTTTAAAATTCCAAAAGGATAACTTTGTAATAATCCTTGTGCCTGTCCTCAAGAATGTATAAGTGTTTTTTGAAAATATTTGATTTGAAAGTGTTGTGTGGAAAATGTTTTGTTTGTGAGCAAGCATTCAAGAGTTCTTACCCACTAAAGTCTTTCTTGTTATTTTCCTTCTGTTTAGGAGATATTATTATCTATACCATTAGTTAGTAGGTAATCCTATCTATTGGATGTGAAGGGACATGCGTAGGGTCGTCGTATGGTCATCGAAGGCAACATGTAAGGATACTTTAGCAATTGTATCAGAGAGACTATCATCATTTTGCTCGTAGGGTCATCTAGGAACTATGATCTTTATTCGAAAGGGACCATGATGATATTGTTAAATCGAGGGTCTTTTGCTAAAGTATACCTACTTTCGAGGGACATGACCAATATTCGTAAGGCAACAAGAGAGGTTACCCTAGAAGTGAAGTGTGTAAAGTGTATTAGTTTCAGTTATTTTATCTTGAAAATTAGGGTTACCCTAGAGACATCGGCATGTCTGAAGGTGTTGTGTATTTATAGAAGAAGAATTAGGTAAACAAAAGTGTACAAAATCTTTGTAATTCATGATGTGATATTTGATTTGGAATTTGCATGAAAAGTTTCTTTTTTAAGCTCAATCTTGTTCCAATCATCTTCACATGGTTTTGCTAGCTGGTTGTGAGCTTTTTGGGCTTCAAATCTTATACAAAACAAAAGCCTTATTATGCCTTAATCCATTATTTTATATTTTATTTGATTTATTTTAAATTTAATGGAATAAAATCAAAATCAAAATAAATAAAAATCACAAAAATATATGAATGGATTTAGAGGTCTAATACGAGGTCATGAACAAGTTTGAACCTAAAACCTTAGGCCCATTAGCCCAAAAATTCCACTTTGCTCAAAGTGGACTTCATGCATTTTCTTAAAATTTCTCAACTTGCACCAATCATAACTCTCTCAATTTTTGTCATATGACTCCAACTCTAACGTGTAACCAAATGTTTTCTTCCGGTAGTGTTTATGTTCATAACCTGATGACGTCACACTCCTTGACACCAGAAATAGAACATTACAGCAATAACTACACAACTAATGAATTTTACTTATGTTGTGTAGATTGGTTTGAGAAGATATCATCCTTTAATCTTGTTTTCTGATGGACTTTAAGATATTGATTAGATGTGTGTCCACAAGATCATTCTTTCTTTCTTCTGATGGAATACTTCTAATGATGAATGAAGGTGCGTATTCCATGAACTTTATAAGTCTTCAGAATCTTAACTTTGTCTTCAGACTATGAGAAATAACTCTTCTGATGAGAAAGTATTAACTTCTAATGTTGGATTAGAATCTTTCTTCACATGTGTTCAGAATCTTGACTTCATCTTTAGAATCCAAGTAGAAGCTATTCTAATGACCAAATCTTAACTTCTGATATTCTGCGTTATTAGTTTGTTTCTTGTATACTCTTGATTTCTGATCTTGTAGCAGCAGCTTATCAGAAACTCTTCCTTCTTAGAAACTCATTGAGATTATTTTCTTGTCAAGCATTCATCATTCGATAGAACTATGGATGTTTCATTAGAAACAAAACTCAATGGTTCTTCTTCTGAGTGGTAATGTGATTCTGATGATATCTTGATTAAGACTATTCAGAATTCTAATCATATATCTGCATATTCAATGAAATCATTAGAACTAAAATTGTTCTTCATAAATTATATGATTGTTATCATCAAAACTCGAAGATTTAAACATAGATCTAAATCTTGTTCTTAGAATCTCCCCCTTTTTGATCATGACAAAACCATGTATTTTGATGAAACAATTTTACAGGGTTAAATCATAAACAAAGTAAAGTAAGAGTTTAGAAACTGCCCCTTGAGTTGGAAACTCCCCCTGGGATAAACAATCTTCCCCTGAATTATAAACTTCTGACCTTTCAGAGCTTAGGAGCAATGTTATCCTTTTTTAATCTGAGCTATCATTAGATTTAACAACCTTTTGAGCTTATCAAATAACCACGCTTTTTTAGAACATTTGAAACATGATCGTTCTTTATCAAAACTAGATTTATTAGAGTGAATATAGTGTTTCTTTCGCAATGTTCTTATAGCAGTTAAGTCACATTATTAATCAAAATCATTATTTCTTTTCTCCCCCTTTTTGTCATAATCAAAAAGATAAACAAATACTTGATTACAAGAATGAAGACATGGGATTAAACAATAGAACAGAAAAACTTGAATTTACTAAAAGCAGAGAGAATACAAAGCACACAAATTAAACCTAGAGCATACAAAAGACAACACATACTAATTTGAAGAGAAAACAGAAGGACACACATACAATAACCAGAAGATATAATGAAAACTATCATAAATACGTAATAAAATTTACACCTAATTGAACAAATGATCATCAAATGTTTCACACACATCTTCTTTTAGAGCATCACAAGGACCAACACGAGTCCTACGAATGATTCTTACAATCTCCCCTTGAACAAACATTTCTGACAAGATTCTTCCATAGGGGATAAAAGATTTGTTCAAATTTCTAGATGAAGTGATAGAATCTTGTAGATGATTGAAAATAATTTGAGGAAGAATAATTGGAATAAGCTTGAGCAAACATAAGATCAAGATCTTATCATCATTTGTCAAGACATTTTTGTTAACACCATGAGGAAAAATATTTGTCAAGATAAAGCAAAGCCAATCTTTGGAAAAAGGCTTAAGATTCTCAAGGTTTGTAGAATCAAACTCGGAAGATGCATCAAAGATGGAGATCATCTTTGAATCGGGAATGTTTCTAAGAGAGACACGACTAGTGATAATACCCCTTTGAGGATATTTTATTGCATCAGCAATGCATGCAGATGTGAAAGAAACATCACAACCATAGATATTTGAAGAGATTGAGATACCTCTGGGACAAACAGAAGCATTTTTCCAAAAAAAATTTACAAGATTTGGATAGATAGGTCCTTCTAAAACGGAAAGATGACGATTCCAATTTTGAAGATGAATCCTAAGATGAAAATCCTGACCAACACCAAAAAGTTTTGGATGGTTTTCGTTGATGAATTCCAACAGGTCATCATCTCCATGAAAGGTTCTTAGGTTTGAAGTGAGAGACATTTTGATAGAGGATTTTGAGGGTAAAGGTGTGAGATAAATGGAGTATAAAAGAGTGTATAAATAAGAAACGAGAAATCATTAACAATAGGAGAATTGATTTCCTTACTAAAGATAATCATACTTAGGGAAACGCGACAATAAATGACAGAGAAGATAAAAAGACAAAATACAACTTCCAATGTAGTTTATGAATAGTAAATACAGGAAGACAAAACAAACAAGGAAATGTGTATTTCGAGTATATAAAGATTTCTCAATGATTAAAGATGTCTCAGAGTATACCTTAAATAATAAAGAATTTTAATATCTTTTCTTAGTGAAGTACGTTTTATTAGGTCAGCATGTATTAAAATAAGTTAATAGATATAACACATTTTTATTCATAAGTATGAAAGTGCAGACATACAACATTCAATAGAAGACAAGGGATAAAATAGACAAGACATTATCAACAAACTTAGACACCAACTTAATTAAACCCTAAAAACTTCACATATTTTCTCCTCAAGTGCGTTCTCATGTCCATTAAAGAGAATATCCCTAATTATCTCAGCTTTGAAAAAGAGTGCAGATAGAACCCTTCCAAAAGGGATGAATGAAAGGTGTTCATTTTTGGACACGATGATTGAGTATCCGAGATGGTTAAAGATAGTTTTAGGTAGATCAATCTTTTCATGATTCACAAGCAAATAGACAAGAAGTCTGTCATCATGAATCAGAGAATTCATGTTGATACCTCTTGGACAGAAGTTTGACAACACAAGTTGGAACCATACTTTGGCAATGGGAAGAATATTTTTGGGATTGAATGAGTTACGTCTGATGGACATGTCAAAAATAGTACTGGGATTTTTTCAATCAAAGAAATTTTGAACCTATGAGATTCAACTGTGTTTTCGTTTTGAGTACAACCAATTGTAGAAGTAATGGTTGCAAGAGTGATGGTGATAGTGTTGCCAAAAATAATAGAAGAGACATTGGAACCATCAAATTTCGCAGAAGCATACTTCCAAAACTCTTGAATAGTGATGCTTTGAGATAAATTGAGCTCATCAACGCTTATTTGACTAACACCTAGGTGGATTTCACATAGAACTTTAAGAAGTTCTTTATTGCCAAAAAAGGTTTTTGAGGTCATATTGTTTGGGTGAGATATGATTATGATGGAGAATAGAGAGAAGGATATGAGGAAGATTTAAAGAATATATGGAGACTTAAATAGTAAATATGAAATGTATATAGAGAAAGAAAAGATTTGATGTTGAGATTTGAAACAACATAACAATGAATGAGATTATCAATTATATATTTTGACAAGTTCCAAGAAGATGATAGAACGCATAAACAGTTAATAAGTTACAACTATTTTAAAAATCTATTTTAAAAAATAAATGAAAGAGATGTTACTTACAGAGATCTGATGATACTTTTCAAAGGAGCTTCTTGGTCCTTTTCTAGAATTAGTTGGATCTTTTCTAACTATGGTTTTTCTGTTCTTCTTATTTTTCCATAAAACCCTCTGATGATTTCTTATTCTAATTTTGCTCAACTGATGGTTGACAGAATATCTTCAAATGTATCTTGTTAATTATAATTTTGAATTGTTTACCAGAATCATAATCCTTTTCATATGAAGCTAAATGTTTGAAAGGATCTTTCATTCATTTCAATCTATAGCATTCATAGTTTTTCTCTTGTTTGATCTCTCTACACGGTTAAGTGTTTGACTCTTGAATCAATAATAGAGTTGGACTCTAATAACAATTAAAGTTAGAGAAAACACAAGAAAGGGGGATTTGAATTGGGTTTATAGAAAACATTCCCCTTTAGAAAATTATTTGATTGAACTATGAAAAAATATATAATGTAATAAATACAAAGAGACACATTCAGTTATCCAAGTTCACCATTAACTAGGATAATCATGTCCACCATCCTCAGGTAATTTTTCCTTCAACATGAACTTAATCCACTATAATCAAACTGATTACAAATCCACGGGCAACAGTCAGTGACTAACAGACAATAACGCATTCGATGATCCAACTTAACAAATATAACGTTCATTGACCCAATAGAATCAGATTACTTAATATCTCCTATCAGGATTTCCCATAATGACCAACAACCACTATCTTCTTGAGATCATACCTTCACTCAGTCATTAAAGAAACATTTCAGTGATATGATCAGTGATCTGATTTAACGAATATAACAATCATTGACCCAACAGAATCATATCACCTATGATATCCTATTAGGATTTTATAAAATGACCCATAACCATTGTCTTCTTAATATATGACCTTCACTCAGTCACTCAAGGAACCTTTCACTGATATGTTCAATGATCCGATTTAATGAATATAACAATAATTGACCCAACAGAATCGGATCACTTAAGATCTCCTATCAGGATTTTCTACAATGACCAACAACCATTGTATTCTTGAGATTAAACCTTCACTTGGTCACTCAAGGAATCAATCAACAACAATTAATAAGGTTATGTGCTTACATGATTTCTCCTTCTAAGCAGATTACATAAGTGATTTAAGCACATATTGTCTAAGACATTTTTGAGCAATAAATCTTATGCTAAAATAATTTACATGAAGAGATTAAAACTATAACACAATACGATCAACATATCTTGTATAAATTATAATGTTTTATCAAGATATATTTGATCATAAGTTGGGTAGCATCTGGTAGTGTTCTTCTTCTTCATCTTCTTGTTGAGCAAGTTACGAGTAATAACTCCTTGTTTCTTCTGAGATCTACCAAGATGTATATGATGATAGTTTGTGTAGCATCTTGTAGATTTATTCTTCTTTATCTTTATTTATTTTCTCTCATTTATGTGTAATGGTCTTCAACATGTTTAGCATTGCAGCTTTGACAGCTTCAGCATCCACGGTTTTTTAGCTTGATGGCCAAGAGCCCTTTACTTAAAACCTTTGATCTTCTTTTATAGCCTTGAGAGAGAGAGAGAGAGAGAGAGACATTGTGAGGATTAAAAAATCCTTTCCTACATCAACGGTTAGTTCCTAACTGATAGAATAAGGTGTACGAGTTTAGACAGTAAATAGTAATACTCTTCATTGTCTGTCAATTTACAATGTTTAACTTTAACCTTATCTTCAATAGTTGTTTTCTACTTAGGTCGTAGAAATAGATCTGTTAAAGGTAGAAAGATAATATGGGAAACAATTGTTTTTTCCCAACGGTCACAATGAGAGTTGTTGAAAATACAGTACGAAAGGACTGTCCTTATGCCACCCTAGAGGGTAGAGGTCACAGATCACTTTTTGTACCTTTTGTACACCATCACACGTTAACCATTTTGAACTTCTTCTAATCTTTAGAGGCTTTAGATAATTTCAATGTTTCAAGCTTGTTGTAGAAGAGACACTCTTAAGTCTTAGAACATAAGTCTTTGCGTCTTCAGAACTTATCCCATCATAACCTTGTCTTCAGAGTCTTCAACACTTGGTCGTAAGAACTTGTTTTTCTTCAGATCATCAGAACTTGTTCAGTAGAACCTCGTCTTCATAATCTTTAGAAATTGGAACAACAAAAGCAAAGCTTTATAAGGCCTCTAAAGCTTAACCATAAAGTCATGATTAGAACCTCTTGTACTAACGTTCCTAGGAACTGTTGCATGAGATGAATTCCAGAATCTTGACTTCAATTGTAACACGTAATAGTGTTTATGTTCAGAACCTAATGATATCACATGCCTTGATACTAGAGTTAGAACATTACAGCAGCAGCTACACAACTAACAAATTTTACTTATGTTGAGTAGATTAGCTTTGAGAAGATATCATCCTTTGATCTTGTTTTTTGATGGACTTTAAGATGTTGATTAGATATGAGTCCACACAATCTTTCTTTATTTCTTATGATGAAATACTTATGATGATGAATGAAAGTGTGTCTTCCATTAAATCTTAGAGTCTTCAGAATCTTGACTTTGTCTTCAGACTATGAACAACAACTCTTCTGATGAGAAAATCTTGACTTCTGATGTTGGAGTATGTTGTACCCCAAAATTTTCCCTCTCATTTCTCAAAGGAACATCCTGGACCCTCAGGTTTGCTTCTATCAAGTTTCAAGTCTTGAATTACAACTTTTCAAGAAAATCATTCACAAGGGCAAAATGGTCAAAAGCACACTAAAAATGTCAAACTTTGACTTTTAGATCAAAAATCAAGTTTCAACAATTATATTCAATCAAGACATGAAATCGATTCATCAAAAAAATTAGAAGTCAGAAATTACTTTGAAAAAATCAAATTTCTAAACATTTAGAAAATTCTATAAGTGTTAAGAGGATATGATACTTCAGAACTTCTGGGCCAGCCCCCCCACGCAAGCGCAATCAGAATTTGCAAGAACGGCTCAGAGTATGTTACTTCAATCAGAACATGTGGAAGCGATGCCCTTTGGTCATAACATGACTCTTCAGCATATGCTTTGATCAGAACATCACAAAGCCCAAAAAACTTTGTTTGAACAACCTGATGCACTGCTATAGCACAGCCTTGCAACCAGCTGCCACAACACTCCAAATTGTTGTTGATCTAGTCCACGCCTGCATTTTTCTCAAACTCTATATTTGCACCAAATTAGCATACAAAAACTGTGATTAAAAAGCAATGGAACAGTATACCAAAAGAGTTTAAATCCCATTTGCTTTCCCCCTCAAAACCACAGCAAACCCATCTATAAATAATGGGCTCCATCACACGTTCAAGGGGTTGGCTTTTGGAGAGAGAGAATTGTCAAAAGAGAGAAAGTAAAACTGTGAAACCTTCATGAAAATCCAGAATCCCCAAACAGAAAACCAAACCTTTGTTCTTCCCTGTGAGTCAAAGAACTTGGCATTTTCTCTTCCGTTACTCTTGCTGACTCCAGAACATCTGAAGGCAACAATTCAAGTTCCAAACACATACTTTAGGATTCAAGGTAAGTATTTCTGACTTTGCATCTTTTCATTTAGAACATCCTTAAGTATGTAAATATCATAGTATTAATGTTGTCCATATCATTGCATTAGTGGAAAAAAATTATGGATCAAAACTTCTTGATTAAGGGTAGGCTTAGCATTAGGATTAAAACTTCTATAAACTGTTGTGCTTTTATCCTTCTGATTTGATGTTTGATTAAGGACTGAATAAGTTGATGATGGTTGATTAATATGAGAAAAGAGTTGAAATATAACATAGAATTTCTGATGTTTCCGCTCACTGTTTTAACGCTTAGAACTTCTGACTTTCACACGCTGATAACATAGAATTTCTGATGTTTCCACTCACTATTTTAACACATAGAACTTCTGATGCTCACTCACTGTTTCAACACAGCACAGAACTTCAGATTTCTCCTTATTGTTAAGCACACTGAACTTCTGATACTTCCACTTGTTGTTTTAAACACTCAGAATTTCTGATTTTCACATGCTGACAATACACTGAATTTTTGATGTTTACTCACTGTTTTAGCGTAACACAGAACTTCTGACTTTTGGCTCACTGTATGAATACCACCCAGAACCTCTATGTTTTCCCTCTAACATTTTTTGCAGGACCTTGGAGTATGCCAATCCAGAACTTCTGATGCCCACTGACATTTCTTTCTGAGTCACAACACTCCTGGCATCAGAACTTCTGATCCCTTTTATTTTGCTTGCAGCAGCACGCTGATCCTATATCTCATTATTTTCTCCTTTTTATCATTTTAACTGTTAATACCCCTTTTATTAATATAAAAATATTTTCTTTTTATTAATTAATTTTTTTTTTAATTCCTTAAGACAAAAGAAAACCATTGTCTAAGCAAATCTTTTTTTCTTTCTTGCATTGTACATTTCGATATAGTGGTAATAATTAATTAGTATTTAAATTCTTGTAACCCCTTATTTGTAAATTCGTATCCCCATCCCTATAATATTTTATATTTCTGCAATTTATCGCTTTTCAACTATAAATGTTAGTTGTTAGGGTGTGTATGGAAAGATATGAAATCAACAAATAGATAACCCTAATCAAAACTAAATGCATGTAAATAGAACATACTTGCACACTAGCACCCTTAGGGTAATCCACCTTTGTTTCCTTTCGGAATATAGTCATGTCCCTCGAATATGGGCATTTTAGCAAAGACCCTCGATAAAAGATCGTAGTCCCTCGATGACCCTCAATGTTGCCTTCGGTATACAATCTAGTCCCTAAAAAGACATTGCTAAAATGTCCCATAAGTTGCCTTCTATGACTATACAAAAATGTCCCATGCTCGTCCCTTCACATCCAACGATGGGGCTTCTTACCAAATCAATGGTAAGATAGTAATATCTAAAGGAGGAGGAAAAGAACATCTAAGACCTTTTGAGTAAGTAGATTCGCTCCTAGTTGTTTGCTTGCTCACAGCAAAAACATTTTATACACCCACACTCTTATTTTGAAACATTTTAGAAAGACAACATTTTGTACGCGTTCTTATAGAGACGAGAACCATTACAAAGACCCCTTTTCAAAATCACTTTCAAAAACACATCTTTAAACTATTTTTTCAAACAAACACTTTGTAAGCATTCTTATAGAGACAAGAACCATTACAAAGACGTTTTCAAGATACTTTCAAAACCCACACCACAAGCACATTCAAACAAAAGCAAGTGATCTAGCAAGTAACTAAGAGCCCATGGAAAACCATGGATGAAAGGGGTGCTAATACCTTCCCTTTTCATAATCTACCCCCCGAAATCAAGAAATAATCTCAAAGGTCTTTCCTGTGCTTTTTCACCTTTCCTTTTGGATAAAAGAAAAGTCGGCGGTGACTCTTGCTAACCGCAACATTTGAGATCAAACGCAAAACCCTCAAGTCAGTTCTCCCACCGTATCACAGAACTGGCGACTCTGCTGGGGAATAATTTAAAAGTGGGGTTACCTTAGGGTTAGATCATATTTACTTGCTTTCATTGTTTGACTTGTATGCTTTGCATTATGGTTCTTTGTTTGGCATTGAATCCTCTACCCGGATTTGGGATACCTTATAGGTAAGTAGCAATACGTTGTGGAAAATGTGCGGGGTATACCGACACTGTCTAAGCAATAGCTACGTTAGTGCGGCATATTTGTGTGTATCAGTAGCCCTTGAGTAGTCAAGGAGAATACAGAGCCGCTGAGTGATGTCGTGAAGCACTAATGAACTTTTAGAACCTTTACTTGACCAACTTGGCCATTAGGACGTAGTGAGATGACCTGCTTTGGTGCAGTCCGAAGTTGGTAGATACTCGATACTACACTCATTGAGGTTTAGTTTTTTGGGATATTTCGTTCGCCATTAAAGAGGCTCGCGCTGAAACAATGCCCAAGGAAACAAACCAGTGATATTGAGCTCCCTAGAACCCAGTTACTATTACTAGGACAGGTTTGAGCCAACTAAACTTCAAGATGGTACTTACCTATAAGACTCCATACAAGCCTAAACCTAAGGACTTATTTGTGTATATTTTACTTGTACATAACATCATGAACATCATAACATCATACTCATTCACTAACCATTTCAAGGATTTTGGGATTCATCTTTGTTCTTGTTTTGTAGGATATGGATTCTCTTCGCAGGAAAACTATTCAAGTCAACCTTGTAAGGATCCCTCCACAACTTAAGGAGCTAGCTTCAAGGATTCCTGAAAACTCTCCATTCACCGAGAGACATGGTCGCATACTCAACTTGGTCACCTCCAACACAGATGAGGACATGATAAAGGTGCTCTTTCAGTTCTTTGATCCTTTACACCATTGCTTCACGTTTTCCGATTATCAACTTGTGCCAACTTTGGAAGAATTCTCCTAACTCTTGAGAATTCCCATTGTCAATCAACTACCTTTCAACGATACGGAAAGAGACCCAAAGCCAGAAGAGATTGCTCAAGCTCTACACTTGCACTCATCTGATGTCACAACTAATTGGGAAACAAGGAGTGGTGTCAAAGGTTTCCTAGCAAAGTTCTTGTTTGAGAAGGCCCAAAACTGTTGGAACTCCTTGGATTTGCAAGCCTTTGAAGAAATTGTGGCTCTCCTCATCTATGGGATGGTTTTGTTTCCAAATCCTGACCAACTCATAGATGTTAATGCCGTCAAAATCTTCATATCTCGCAACCCGGTGCCTACTTTGCTAATGGACATCCTACATTCTTTTCACACTCGCACTATGAGGAAAAGAGGTATCCTTATGTGTTGCACTCCTCTCTTGGAAAGATGGTTTATTTATCATCTTCCCCAATCTATATTAAGGAACGATCAAGGTTCAAGGTGGTCACAAAGGTTGACGATGCTCAAACATTCAGACGTCCATTGGTGTTCCCAATCTATAGATAATGTTATCATCGTCGACCATTATGGAGAGTTCCCTAATGTCCCTTTACTTGGCATTAGGGGAGGTATCACCTACAACCCCTGTTTGGCTCTAAGACAGTTCGGATATGCCCGAAGGGATGGTCCACATGAGATGCTAATTCAAGGGTTAGTGTTCGACTATGAGAACAACGATCAAGGTCTTTGCCAGAGATTCATCCGAGCTTGGAGGATGTTGAACAAGGTAGATAGCAAGACATTGGGGCACAAGAATTCCATCCCTCTTGAGCCTTACCTCAAATGGGTACGAACTCATGCTCAGAGTATTTTGATGCCTTATACCTCCATTCTCCCGGTAATCATTGAGCTTGTTATGGAAGGAGATGTTCCATACAATATCCTACATCCTGACATATCCACCTCTCTTGAAGACTTAGAAAGAGATTAGATACAACTCAAGGGATAGCGAGACACTTTTGAGCCCCAATCCTACGCTAGCGAGAAGAACATTTTGGAACTCACTAAGCAACTTCATGAGGAGCGTACCCTGAATCCCTACATTGCACCAAAGAGGATGTGCACAACCTTTTTATCTTAAAGTTTTGGTATTTCTGTGTAAGCCCAAAGAGGCATGATGTACTCAAGCTTTGATCTATTAATATAACGTGTGCTTCCTTTTTGTCTAAAGCAGATTTGAATCTCTAAATTCCTTGAAATCATTGCATACGCATATCATCCATAACATTGCATAAGCAGGTACCATTACGGGTTTCTCATCTCCTTCGCTATTTATTTCAGCAAAAATGTCTTTTGACCAAAGCATCAAAGATCTTCAGGCACAAAATGCCCAATTTCAACAGATGTTCATAACTCTGGAAAAAGGGCAGGAGGATTTGAAAGCCCACATCCTGAAAGAGAAGAAGAAGAAGAAGTAGAAGAAACCCGCTGGTATTCTTAATACGGGCAGAAGATTCGGGGGGCTTCTAAACCAATCAGACGATTTGACCTCCTCGTCCAAAGAAGGGGAGAATCAAGAAAGGCAGACAAGAGAAGAGGACCCCAGTCCTGAAGTTTTTGACAATGATACAGATTACATTGATGAGCAATATCCTCCCATTGAGGATAGATACAAGCAATTAGAGGATCAGCTGAGCGCTATGGAAGTTCAGAGAATACATGGGTTGGACTTCGAAGAACTGGGATTGGTGTCGGGAGTGGTCATCCCGCAGAAATTTAAAGCTCCAGTTTTCGCAAAGTATGATAGGGTGTCTTGCCCAAAGTTCCATCTCCATTCCTATGTAAGGAAGATCCAGCCCCACACCCTGATAGAAACTTGTGGGTTCACTTCTTTCAAGACAGCCTGTCAGGGACTCAGCTTGAGTGGTTCTGCCAATTGGAGGGAACCAATGTCCGAAATTGGGAGGATTAGGCTGCTGCTTTTTACAAGCAGTATCAATACAATGCCGACATGGCCCCTACTCGTACTCAACTCTAGAGTATGTCCATGGGTGCAGGTGAAGGCTTTAAGGACTACGCACAGAAGTGGAGAGACTTGGTTGGGAGAGTTCAACTGTAACACCCCAATTCTACCCCAAGCAATTATATAAAATAAATCATAGTTATAAAAATCATTCATGCAAACGAATCGGGACGTCACAAATTTTTCTATCAAATTCATTGCATTCATCGTGGATATATAACACTTTTAAAAACATCGGATGAACCATCATCATAACATCTTTAATTAAATAACTCAATATCTACGCAGCGGAATTCTTAATAACATCTTTAACAACAATACAGCAACTTCAAAACAGCACATATTTAATAATAATCAATTTAACGTTCAACAACTGAAAATCAACAATCAAAAACAGCAAGCGTTCATCCCCCCGAGTGTTACATATTAGAGCAATGACACCGACTCCAACTACTGAAGGTATACAGCCTTCACTCTCGATTACCTGCACGCTACCAACATAAGGGCAACATTCAAACAGAAGGGGTGAGATAGCTAACAATATAATAAAGCGCATGATAATTAGTATATTAAATTAGATCAATAACATCACCACTTCTCATCTCATAATCAACAATAATTACAATGTATATACACATTCATCAGCATGAAAATACACTTCTTTATGCAATCATATAATGCGACTCAATACTATGCAAATGCATGTGGTACCATTGGAGCAGAACTCCTATCTCAAAAATTTGCTAATTAATAGAGGCATAAGCCTTCATCTCAAAATTCGCCAATACAGGCCATCTCAACGAGCATAAGCTCCATCTCAAAAATGCAATGTATACGACACAACCATGAATGTAATAACAACACCCAAGATAACAACATCTCAAATTAACAACATCTCAAAAGCATCTCAAATTAACAACATCTCAAAAGCATCTCAACGTCTCTTCATCAACATCTCATATCATCATAATAATTCATCAAACATCATTTATTTATTATAAATTATCAACACAACATCACTAATAACTTCTCACTAACAACTCAGTTGTACATTAATTGCACAGTAATTCATACTGCTATTCTGTAACTCTTACGTCATTACCGTCACTATTCATACTGTTATAGTTCAAACAACAGCCTCTAAGCATTTAACCTTCATCATTCTATACAAAACAAACGCAACGACCAACACAACTTCTTACAACACAACTTCTAACCAACACAACTTCTAACCAACACAACTTCTGACCAACACAACTTCTGACAACAGAACTTCTTACAACACAACTTCTAACCAACACAGCTTCTACCATCATAACTTCTACTATTTACTAATCCAACGCAACTTCTAACCAACACAGCTTCTACCATCATAACTTCTACTTTTTACTAATCCAACGCAACTTCTAACCAACACAGCTTCTACCATCAGAACTTCTACTTTTTACTAATCCAACGCAACTTCTAACCAACACAGCTTCTACAATCAGAACTTCTAATTTTCACTAATCCAACACAACTTCTAACCAACACAGCTTCTACCATCAGAACTTCTACTTTTTACTAATCCTACTATTTTGATTGTTAGCCTGATATCAACCTAACTAAGAACAGTACGACTAACACTATCCCCAATTTAATTCATTGTTCTAATACAGCAGCACCTGACCTTCTTGCATAGTTCTGTGTTTTTCTTCCCTGCATCTCACTACGGAATTCATGCTTAAAGCCCTAAAACTTAATATATTCATGACAATTCATCACCTGTAATCATCCTATAATACTACATCGATCAAACAACATCATGACATCATTATTCATCTAAAATTCATCAATTATCATCATACAACAATCATATATTTTCAATTCAAGAACAAGATAGCAATCACCTCTAACCCCACATATCAATCATCATGAACCCAATTATAGAGTCAGAACCCCACCCTTACCTTGGATTGAAGGTCTCTCTATAATATTTCGGTTAAATTCTCGTTCTGCCATTTTTCCTCTTTTTCCAGCAGCTTGCACGTTCTCCTCTCAATCCTTATTATTCTAATGCCTCTTCTTTCTATTCTATTCCAAAATCAATAAAATAATCATATTATTCTTTATTCCTTATTGGGCTTAAAACTAATACACCCCCTTATTACTTCTATTTCTTCAAAAACAAGCCCACATCCAATAATATTATAATTCTAATATTATTTCTCCACTTAATAACATAATTAAATCCAATTAATTATAACACATCTTCACAAATATTCCAAAAATAATTTAATTAAATAATTAATTAAATTACGGGCATTACAACTCTCCTCCACTTAGAATATTTTCGTCCTCGAAAATTTACCTCAATCAAACAATTCAAGATAGGAGTCTCGCATCTTGCTCTCCAACTCCCAAGTCATGCTTTCACCAGCAGCTCCTAGCCAAACCACATTAACGAAGGCAATCTCTTTTCCCCTCAGAGTCTTCATTTCACGATCCGCGGTCCGTACAGGAATCGTCTCCATCGTAAGATTATCCCGTACTTGCACATCGTCCATATGAATCACATGAGATGGATCTGAAATATACTTCTGAAGTTGCGACACATGAAACACATCATGCAAATTCGAAAGATTAGGCGGTAAAGCCACTCTATAAGCAACATTCCCCACTCTCTCTGAAATCTGATACGGTCCAATAAAACAAGAAGTGAGCTTCTTAGACTTCAATGCTCGCCCAACACCAGTCACAGGTGTAACTCTCAAAAACACATGATCACCAGCTTGAAATTCTAAATCCTTCCTTCGCTTTTCATAATAACTCTTCTGTCTACTTTGGGCAGCTTTCATCTTTTCTCGAATCAACTTCACATTCTCGGTAGTCTCACGAACAAGTTCAGGTCCAAGTACTACACTTTCACCATATTCATGCCAACATAACGAAGTTCTACATCTTCGACCATACAACACTTCAAAAGGTTCCATCCCAATACTATAATGGTAATTGTTATTATAAGTGAACTCTATCAACGGAAGATAAGTATCCCACGAACCTCCCTGATCAAGAACACATGCCCTTAACAAGTCTTCCAACGATTAAATAGTTCGTTCAGTCTGACCATCTGTCTGAGGATGATACGCTGAACTCAACCTCAACTTAGAACCCAACGCTTCTTGCAAACTCTTCCAAAAATCAGAAGTAAATCTTGGTTCTCTATCTGACACAACGCACAAAGGAACACCATGCAGCTTCACAATCACACTAATATAAATCTCAGCCAACTTCAACACTGGAAAACTGATGTTAATAGGAATAAAATGAGCTGACTTCGTAAGCCTATCAACAATCCCCCAAATCGAATCATGTCCTCTTAATGTATTAGGCAACCCTGTCACAAAGTCCATTGAAATGTTATCCCATTTCCATTCTGGAACTTCCAACGGTTGCATCAATCTTGCAGGCTTCTGATGTTCAACTTTCGACTTCTGACAAGTCAAACATGCATACACAAACCGAGCCATGTCACTCTTCATACCAGGCCACCAAAATAAACCTTTCAAATCTTGATACATCTTTGTAGCTCTTTGATGAATACTCAACTTACTTCTATGACTCTCTTCCAGTATCACCTTCTTCATCTCAGCATCATCAAGAATACAAATCTGGTTACGAAACCTTAACACACCTTGCTCATCTAGCTTAAAATGACTATTCTTAGACTGATCAATCCCAACCATCAAATCTACCAGTTTCACATCCAACTTCTGAGCTTCTCTGATACTGTCTAAAAATTCATTATTAATCTTCAACATACCCAACGTAACACTCTGCGGAGTAACCTCGCAAAATAAGCTCATATCTCTGAACTGCTCAATCAATTCCAACTCTTTAATCATCATTGCTGACATATGTAAAGTCTTTCAACTCAACGCATCAACTACCACATTCGCTTTTCCTGGATGATAATTCAAACTGAAATCATAATCGTTTAACAATTCCAACCATCTTCGTTGCCTCATATTTAGCTCTTTCTGGTCGAATAAATACTTCAAAGTCTTATGGTAACTAAACACTTCAAATCTAGAACCATAAAGATAATGCCTCCTAATCTCCAACATAAAAACAACGGCAACAAGTTCTAAATCATGCATAGGATAGTTCTTCTCATGAGTCCTTAACTGCCTTAATGCATAAGCAACTACCTTACCATTCTACATAAGCACACCTCCTAAACCCATCTTATAAGCATCACAATACACCACAAAAGGCCCTCTGGATTAGGCAACATCAAAATTGGAGCCGACATCAACCTCTTCTTCAGTTCTATAAAACTTTCTTCGCATTGAACATCCCATATAAACGCTCTACCTTTACAAGTCAACTTAGTTAATGGAAGTGACAACTTAGAAAACCCTTTGATAAACCTTCTATAATAACCAGCTAATCCCAAGAAGCTTCTAATCTCAGTAGCTGACTTTGGAGTTCCCTACTGCAACACAACATCAACCTTCGATGGATCTACCGTAATGCCACTACCTGAAATCACAAGACCAACAAAACTAACCTCTTTTAACCAAAATTCACACTTGGAAAGCTTTGCATACAACTTCTTCTCTTTCAAAACTTGCAATACTACTCTTAAATGTTCTGCATGCTCTTCTTCTGACTTAGAGTAAATCAAAATATCATCAATGAACACCACTACGAATCGATCCAAATAAGTATGAAAGATAAGATTCATATATTCCATGAATACTCCCGGCGAATTGGCAACACCGAAAGGCATCATCGAATACTCGTAATGTCCATAACGCATTCTGAAATCTGTCTTCTGGATATCTTCATCCTTCACTTTAATCTGATGGTAACCCGACCTTAAATCAATCTTACTAAACACACAAGCATCCACCAATTGATCCATCAAGTCATCTATTTTTGGAAGCGGATACTTGTTCTTAATTGTCACTTTATTCAGCTGTCTATAATCAACACAAAGCCTCATACTACCATCTTTCTTCTTTACTAACAAAACTGGAGCTCCCCACGGCGATACACTTGGTCTTACAAACTTATTTTCAAGTAACTCTTCCAATTGCTTCTTTAAATCTGACAATTCAGATGCAGACATCCTGTATGGTGCCATAGACACAGGTCAGGTACCAGGTACAAGATTAATTGCAAATTCAACTTACCTCTCCGGCAGTACATCAGGAATCTCATCAGGGAAAACTTCAGGAAATTCACACACCACCTGCAACTCCTCAATTATAGCTTGAGTCTCTACAAATAGCGACGCCATCAACTAGAACACCTGTGCTTCCTCTTGCATCAACTTCCTCAATTGTCTAGCAGACAATAGACCATCTTCCTTTTCTTCAGGAGTAGAAAACTTCATAGACTTGTCATAATAGTTAATATGAACACAATTATGCTCTAACTAGTTCATACCCAAAATCATATCCAAACCTCTTAATGGTAAACAAACCAAATCAACAACAAAGTCTCTGTCGAAGATCGACAAGGGACACTTCAAACATACAAAAGAAGTAGTCACTGACCCCTTGGCTGGAGTATCGACGGCCATTTCTCCACTTAAAGAAGATAACATAAGACCCAATCTTTCAACACAATTAGCAGCAATAAAACAATGCATAGCACCAGTATCAATAATAGTAATTAAAGGAGTACTATTAATGAGACATGTACTTCTGATAAGTCGGTCCTCAGCAGCTGTCTGATCCTTAACCAAAGCAAACACTTTACCACTTGATTAAGCCCTCTTCGGTTTCGGACACTGACTACCAATGTTCCCTTCTTCCCTACAGTTGAAACAAATCACATCCTTGCGTTCACACTCAGATACAACATGTATGTTCTTACCACAACGGAAACACCTCTTCACTTCAGTAGTGCACACATTACTCTTATTCCCAGGTTTTCCACACTTAAAGAAAACCACACCAGCAGGAGCATCTCCCCCACTAGTCCTCTGACCCTGAACAACTTTCTGTTTACCTTTACCAGCTGGGGCATCATAAGGCTTACCACGATTTTGTTGATGCTTACCCCTCTTCTCACTGATAATCTTGTAGTGAGCATTATTATCCTCTTCATAAATCATGTAGCTATCAACCAAATCAGCAAAGACACAGATTTTCTGCTATCCAACTGCCTTTTTAATCTCCGGGTGTAACCCGTTCTCAAACTTAATATACTTCGAAAGTTCAGCATTTTCTTCAGCGTAATGCAGATATAACTTAGCCAACTCAGCAAACTTGGCAGCATACTCAACAACTGACATACTTTCTTGCTTCAGCTCAAGAAACTCAATTTCCTTCTTACCACGGACATCTTTAGGAAAGTACTTTCTCAAATATTCTCTACAGAACACAGCCCAAGTGACATTCTCACCTGCAGCTTCTAACTTCTGACAAGTCTCTAGCCACCAGTCATTAGCCTCGACTGCTAGCATATGAGTACCATAATGAACCTCTGCGCTGGAGTGCAGTTCATCACACGAAATATTCTCTCTAACTCTTTCAATCACTCCAATGCTCTGTCAGGATCATACTTTCCCTTGAACGTAGGTGGATTCTCTATCTGGAAGGTCGCCAAGCTACGAGATCCAGCATTCCCGTCAGCATTCGGCTGATTTTCCAGCGCATGAGCCATTCCTTCTAAAGCAGCAGCAAGTGCAGCATCATTCCTTCCATCCATCTCAACTTATCACTACAACATAAACAACGATTAGAACTCAAAATAAAAATACTCAATTGTTAGACAACTACGACTCGACGACAAGGTCGGACCAACCTTTTGCTCTGATACCAACTTTGTAACACCCCAATTCTACCCCAAGCAATTATATAAAATAAATCAGAGTTATAAATATCATGCATGCAAAAAAATCGGAACATCACAAATTCTTCTATCAAATTCATTGCATTCATCGTGGATATATAACACTTTCAAAAACATCGAATGAACCATCATCATAACATCTTTAATTAAATAACTCAACATCTACGTAGCAGAATTCTTAATAACATCTTTAACAATAATACATCAACTTCATAACAGCACATATTTAATAATAATCAATTAAATGTTCAAAAACTGAAAATCAACAATCAAAAACAGCAAGCGTTCATCCCCCCGAGTGTTACATATATGAGCAATGACACCGACTCAAACTACTGAAGGTATACAGCCTTCACTCTTGATTACTTGCACGTTACCAACATAAGGGAAACATTCAAACAGAAGGGGTGAGATATCTAACAATATAATAAAGCGCATGATAATTAGTATATTAAGTTAGATCAATAACATCTCCACTTCTCATCTCATAATCAACAATAATTACAATGTATATACACATTCATCAACATCAAAATACACTTCTTTATGCAATCATATAATGCGACTCAATACTATGCAAATGCATGTGGTACCATTGTAGCAGAACTCCCATCTCAAAAATTTGCCAATTAATAGAGGCATCAACAAGGCATAAGCCTTCATCTCAAAATTCGCCAATACAGGCCATTTCAACGAGCATAAGCTCCATCTCAAAAATGCAATGCATGCGACACAACCATGAATGTAATAAAAACACTCAAGTTAACAACATCTCCAATTAACAACATCTCAAAAGTATCTCAAATTAACAACATCTCAAAAGCATCTCAACATCTCTTCATCAACATCACATATCATCATAATAATTCATCAAACATCATTTATTTATTATAAGTTATCAACACAACATCACTAATAACTTCTCACTAACAACTCAGTTGTACATTAATTCCACAATAATTCATATTGCTATTCTATAACTCTTACGTCATTATCGTCACTATTCCTACTGTTATAGTTCAAACAGCAGCCTCTAAGCATCTAACCTTTATCATTTTGTACAAAACCAACGCAACGACCAACACAATTTCAGATAACACAACTTCTAACCAACACAACTTCTGACCAACATAACTTCTGACAACATAACTTCTAACCAACACAACTTCTGACCAACACAACTTCTGACCAACACAACTTCTAACAACACAACTTCTGACAACACAACTTCTGACCAACACAACTTCTGACCAACACAACTTCTGACAACACAACTTCTGACAACACAACTTCTAACCAACACAGCTTCTACCATCATAACTTCTACCTTTTACTAATCCAACACAACTTCTAACCAACACAGCTTCTACCATCATAACTTCTACTTTTTACTAATCCAACACAACTTCTAACCAACACAGATTCTACCATCAGAACTTCTACTTTTTACTAATCCAACGCAACTTCTAACCAACACAGCTTCTACCATCATAACTTCTACTTTTCACTAATCCAACGCAACTTCTAACCAACACAGCTTCAACGATCAGAACTTCTACTTTTTACTAATCCTACTATTTTGATTGTTAGCCTGATATCAACCTAACTAAGAACAGTACGACTAACTCTATCCCCAATTTAATTCACTGTTCTAATACAGCAGCACCTGACCTTCTTGCATAATTCTGCATTTTTCTTCCCTGCATCTCACTATGGAATTCATGCTTAAAGCCCTAAAACTTAATATATTCATGACAATTCATCACCTGTAATCATCCTATAATACTACATCGATCAAACAACATCATGACATCAGTATTCATCTAAAATTCACCAATTCTCATCATACAACAATCATATATTTTCAATTCAAGAACAAGACAGCAATCACCTCTAACCCCACATATCAATCATCATGAACCCAATTATAGAGTCAGAACCCCACCCTTACATTAGTTTGAAGGTCGCTCTATAATCTTCCGGTTGAATTCTCGTTCTTTCGTTTTTCCTCTTTTTCCAGCAGCTTGCACGTTCTCCTCTCAATCCTTATTCTTCTAATGCCTCTTCTTTCTATTCTATTCCAACAACAATAAAATAACCCTATTATTCTTTATTCCTTATTGGAATTAAAACTAATACACCCCCTTATTACTTTTATTCCTTCAAAAACAAGCCCACGTCCAATAATATAATAATTCTAATATTATTTCTCCACTTAATAAAATAATTAAATCAAATTAATTATAACACATCTTCACAAATATTCCTAAAATAATTTTATTGAATAATTAATTAAATTACGGGCATTACATCAACCCTCTTTATCTGACAGGGAGTTGGTTGACATGTTTCTCGAGACGCTTTTTGGTCCATTCTTCAACCATTTGATCGGCAGCTCATTCATTGGTTTCACAGAGCTGATATTAACCGGAGAGAGGGTATAAGCTAGGATCTGGAGTGGAAAAATACATAAGGACACCTCTTCGAGTTCAGTAAAGAAGCCCTTCACTGGTAAGAAGGAGGCCAGTGCCATTTATAGCCCGAGATATCATAGCAGAGCGGGATACCGTCCAACGGTAGGTGCTATAATAATACCTAGGCTTGCGGCTGCCCCACAACGCAACAATCAACAAAGGGTGGAAAGACCACAAAGGCAGTTCACCCGGATTAACATGACATTGACAGAGGTTCTACCCCATCTGTTGAGATCTAACTTTGAAAATTTAAAAGAGGCTCCCAAGAATCCTAATACCTCATCTCCTCGTTACAATCCGAATGCTCGGTGCGCCTATCATTCTGAGAGTCCTGGTCATGATACAAATGACTGCTGGGCTCTAAGAAAAAAAGTACAAGATTTGATTGAAGCCAAGGAGATTGAGTTCGACGCTCTGGAGAAGCCCAATGTCATAACTTCTCCCATGCCTAAACACAACCATGGAGTTAACGCCATTGATACCAATCTATTTGGGACCTCAGTGGATGAAGCGTCTACTCCTCTTATGACTGTTAAGAAGAATTTGTTTTTAGCCTGTTTATTTCCAAGTTGTGATGAAGGTTTCTACATATGTTCATCCTTGCCTTCTGGTTGCTATTTGCTGAAAATAGGTATCCAACGTTTGATGGACAGCAGAGAAATTTTGTTCTAAAAGACTATGATTCCAACTGTTCCGTGTGAAGATATTGCTATTATAACCATTTTCGCCAATACTTCCAAGGCCTCCTCGAGAAGACCTGTTAGGATTACACCCTCTCTGAGAGTCGCTCCGTTAATAATCACTTGTCCTGGTCCTATCCCGTACGCCTCAGACAAAGTTATCCCTTGGCAATATGGCATTGATGTTTACTATCAAGGCGTTAAACAAAACTTGAAGACCGAAGAAGTCGATCCCGATGTCAGTAACATTGTCGGGACCAGCAAGATTACCAGAAGTGGAAGGGTTTTCTTTCCTAAGATTTCCCCGAAGACTGTCACTAAGCCTGTTTTTATTTCATCTTCTGTTCCTGCTAGTACTTCAGTTACTATTCTCGTTCTTACTCCAGCTGTTACCCCTGCCGATGAGTCATCTGGGACTCGAGGCAAATAAGTTATAGGTGAGCCTTCCCGGTCGGAGGCACCTAGGAAGTTGTTGTGGAATCCTCTAAGAAAGAGATAGAGGAAATTTTAAAAATAATCAAAAGGAGCAACTACAATGTGGTCGAGCAGTTGGGGCAGACCCCCTCGAAGATATCCATGTTTTATTTGCTGTTATGTTTAGAGCCCCATGAAAAGGCTCTGATTGCATTCCTCAAGACCGCGCACATGCCGCAAGAAACCTCAGTCGATCAATTCAAAGACTGTGTGGCCAGCCTGACTACTGACAATGGGCTGGGTTTTTTAGACGCCGACTTGACACCAAAAGGGAGGAAGCATAACGATGCTTTGCATGGGGCACCATTATGTCTCATGTGCTGGTGGATACCGGGTCTTCACTGAATGTCCTCCCTAAGAAGGCTCTCGATCAACTAGATTATGAAGGCTTGACCCTAAAGCCCAGTAACATTGTGGTAAGGGCTTTTGACAGGTCGAAAAGAATGGTGCATGGGGAGGTGGACATCCCTGTCAAGGTAGGCTCTCATACTTTTGAGTCCACCTTCTATGTGATGGACATCAGGCCATCGTAATCTTGTTTGTTGGGTCCTCCTTGGATCCATGAAGCTGGGGCTGTTACTTCTACACTACACCAAATGTTGAAATATCCGGTGAAGGGGGAGATTGTCACTGTGCATGGCAAAGAGGAGTATATGGTAAGTCACCTGAACTCCTTTAGGTATGTAGAGATGGACGGGGAATTCATAGAGACTCCTTGTTAGAACTTTGAAGAGGTTCCCCGGATTTTGGCGTCAACCGAAACTACCACAAGCACCAAACCTCCCCTAAAGATGGCTTCTCTCAAGGACGCCAGAGCGGTAGTTAAAGAAGGTAGGAGTACCAGTTGGGGACAGCTTCCTGAGTTTATTCACAAAATTGAAAATTTTGGTTTGGGCTTTACTTCAGGGGCTCAAAGGGCTGTTTGGCACACCCGAGTTGGAGGACCTCCCTTACGCATCAGCAATCGAGGGGTCAACGCTATTGAAGACAGTGAGGAAGACTTTGATATTGACAGTTGGATTTACCCGACTACCAACGGTGGACCGAGTAATTGGACAGCCAAAGATTTTATAGCAGTTTCTTTTATTCTGTAGTAATTGTCTTACTTGTTTTCTATGTTTGTAATGAATAATTTCAACTTTTATGGCCTTGTGTCTTACCCGAGGCACAATGGTTCTATCAGTGAGGGTTATTATATGACATCTCATATATCATCAATGAAGCATTGGACGTTCTTTGCATACAACACTCTCTGTTTTTCTTTTCTGCCTTTACTTTATCAATACAGCTATGCTCTTACACACACTCACGTATCAAACTGCAGATCCATATCCACTCTGGATCCCATTGATAACAATCCTGCTATTGCTAGTTATGACTTCGAAAATCCGATCAACCAAGCCGGGGACGAAGGTGAGGACGATTGTGAGGTTCCTGGAGAACTTGCTAGACTATTACAACAAGAAGAGAGGGCTATACAGCCTCATGAAGAGCCAGTTGAGACAATAAACTTGGGCACAGAGATGGACAGAAAAGAAGTCAAGATCAGCACAAATCTGGAGACTAAGATCAAACAGCGACTGATACAGATGTTGCACGACTACGTTAAGATCTTCTCCTGGTCATATGAAGACATGCCTGGTTTAGACACTGATATCGTGGTGCACCATCTTCCAACTAAAGAGGATTGTCCTCTGGTTAAACAGAAGGTCCGCCGTATGCACCCTGAGATGTCAGAAAAGATCAAGGCAGAGGTCATGAAGCAATTCGACGCATGGTTCTTAGCTGTCACCTCCTATCCGCGATGGGTTGCTAACATCGTTCCAGTACCTAAGAAGGACGGCAAGGTATGGATGTGTGTGGATTAGAGACCTGAACAGGGAAAGCCCCAAGGATGACTTCCCGCTTCCTCACATTGATGTTCTGGTTGACAACACCGTGCAACATAAAATATTCTCCTTCGTGGATGGCTTCTCTGGATATAACCAGATCAAGATGGCTCCTGAAGACATGGAGAAGACAACCTTCGTCACACAGTAGGGAACTTTCTGTTACAAGGTGATGCCTTTTGAGTTGAAGAATGCTTGGGCAACTTATCAGCGAGCCATGATCGCTTTGTTCCACAACATGATTCACCATGAGATCGAGGTTTATGTCGATGACATGATAGCCAGGTCTCAAACCGAAGAGGAACATCTTAATCATCTACAAAATTTGTTCGACAGGTTGAAGACATACAAGCTGAGGTTGAACTCGAACAAGTGCACCTTTGGGGTAAGGTCTGGTAAGCTTCTGGGTTTTGTCGTCAGTGACTAAGGTATTTAGGTAGACTCCGCAAAGGTAAAGGCTATACAAGAGATGTCGGCTCCCCGTACAGAGAAAGAAGTTAGAGGTTTCTTAGGATGCCTAAATTATATCGCCAGATTCATTTCACATATGACTGCTACTTGTGAGCCCATCTTAAAGCTTCTGAAGAAAGATCAAGTGTTAAAATGGATTGACGAATGCCAGATTGCTTTAGAAAGAATAAAGGAATACCTTTAGGAACCACCAATTCTGATGCCTCCGTTTGAATTAAGACCTTTGATATTATACTTAACGGTGCTAGACAATTCAATGGGGTGTGTGCTGGGGCAGCATGACGAGCCTGGTCGAAAAGAGCACGTTATATACTACCTTAGCAAAAAGTTTACCGACTGTGAGACACGATACTCACTTCTCGAGAAAACTTGTTGCGCTTTGGCATGGGCTGCTCGCCGACTAAGACAATATATGCTGACCCACACTACTTTGTTGATATCTAAGATGGATCCGATCAAATACATCCTCGAGAAGCCCGCTCTCTCCGGAAGAATAGCGAGATGGCAGATGATCTTAACTGAATACGATATACAATATACAATCTAGAAAGAAATCAAGGGAAGTGTATTGGCTGATAATTTGGCTCATCGGGCCATGGATGACTACCAGTCCATGAACTTTGAGTTCTCGGATGAGAATATCATGCTTGTAACTGACTATGAAGAACTTGGACCGGATGAAGGACCTGAGAAAGGATCCCGATGGACTATGGTTTTTGATGGAGCTTCGAACGCACTCGGTAATGGCATTGGCACCGTAATCATATCTCTTGAGGGATGTCATACTCCTTTCACTGCCCCACTATGTTTCAATTGCACTAATAATATGGAGGAGTATGAAGCCTGTATCATGGGTCTCAAAGCCGCTATTAACCTCAGGATCAAGTTCTTAAATGTCTTCGGGGATTCAGCCTTGGTGATAAGTCAGATCAAAGGCGAATGGGATACGAAACATACGAATCTCATCCCGTACAAAGAGCATGTACTGATGTTGCTCCCACACTTTAAGGAGGTAACCTTTGAACATTTCCCACGACAGGATAATCAGTTAGCGGACACGCTAGCCACCATGTCCTCCATGTTCAAAGTCAAGTGGGACAACGAAGCTCCCTGAATCACCATTGAAAGGTTGGATGAACCAATACACTGCTGCGAGATTGATACTGAAGAGGTATTAGACAACCCTTGGTTTCACGAAGTAAGAAGGTATCTCGAGGCTCAAGAATATCTCAAAGGGGCATCTGTCAATGATAAGAAGTTTCGGAGAAGGTTCGCTGCGAAATTCTTCCTCAGTATTGGAATCCATTACAAGCGCAATCATGACTCTACCTTACTGCGGTGTGTAGACAAGAGCGAAGCATAGAGGATTATGACAGATCTACATGAAGGTACCTTTGAAACCTATTCCAGTGGACATACCATGGCTAAGAGGATCCTACGGCCGGGATACTATTGGTCCACTATGGAAGCATATTGTTATAAGCATTCCTAAACCTGTCATAAGTGCCAAATTTATGCTTATAAGGTGCATGTGCCTATGATTCCTTTGAATGTCTTGATAGCTCCGTGGCCCTTTGCAATGTAGGGCATTGACATGGTCGAAAAAATCAGGCCTACCGCTTCCAATGGGCATCGCTTCATCCTGGTAGCTATCGATTACTTCATGAAATGGGTTGAGGCTGCTTCTTTTGCTACCGTTACCAAGAAAGTTGTGGCGCGGTTTATCAAGCATAACCTAACCTATCGGTATGGTGTGCCATAGAGAATTATCACTGATAATGGTATGAATCTCAATAACACGATGATCATCGAGCTCTATAAACAATTCAAGATACAGCATCACAACTCTTCTCCCTACCAGCCGAATATGAATGGCGTTGTTGAAGAGGCTAACAAGAACATCAAGAAGATTATACAGAAGATGACGGTAACATACAAAGACTGACATAAGATTCTACCATTCTCTCTGCATGAGTACCGTACCTCAGCAGGGACGTCAACAGGGGCAACACCCTACTCTCTCATATATGGCATGGAGGAAGTCCTACCCATTGAGGTCCAGATTCCTTCTGTAAGGGTTATGAAAGATGCAGGTTTAAACAAAGACAACTGGATCAAGACTCGACTTGATCAACTGAATTTGATCAATGAGAAGAGACTCACTGTTGTCTGTCACGGTCAAACGTGTCAAAAACGGATGATCAAGGCTTTCAACAAAAAATTCAGACGCCAAGAGTATCAAGTCGGGGATCTAGTGATCAAGCGCATCATACTGCCACAAGGTGACCCCAGGGGAAAATGGACTCCCACCTACGAAGGGCCGTTTGTGATTAAAAACATTTTCTCGGGTGGAGCCATGACTCTAACCACCATGGATGATGACGACCTCCCTCACCCTGTCAATGTGGACATAGTGAAAAGATACCACGCATGATAAAAGACCCGCTAGGTTGACTGTTCTAGGAAAAAATAAGGGCTTCCCGGCGAACCGAAAGGGTTCGGGAAAAAATAAGGGATGAAAATGAAAAAAAATTGTACACCCGGCTAGCCGAAAACCTGAAAAGGCGGCTTGGGCAAGAAAGGGTATCCCGGTGGACTGAAAACCCGAATGGGCGGTCCAGGAAAAAGTTAGAGATGAAAAGTGTATCACTATGTCCCATTGGATCATCTTACGACCAAACCTCAGTATCAACTACAAAAATCGAACGACATCAATCAATCTAATCAGCTTCAGACAAGCAGCAAATTGAGGAGACGCTCGAAGGCATAGCGGCAATAGCAGAATTGAAACTCAATGGGATTGTTGCACATAGCTGTTTTATTTTCGTTTTACACAATATTGTATAGCTTCCATTTTTACGGCGGTGTTCTCTTACTAGAGCGTCAGCTTCCTTGTACAAAAAACGCCTGTTATAGGCTAACTTTGAAAGTTAATACAAGTCATTTTTACAAAACTATTTGTTTTTCTTTTTCTGTTTTGTTTTTGCAAGAACGTCCAGTGATTTATTCTTGACATATGCATTTGAATATGAATGTTGTTCCCAAATATTTGCATAGGAAAAGAAATAAAATTGCTCATAACTTAAGAAACAGGGACTAAAACTAAAATGTCAAACCCGACAGTTACCCTGTCCAGCAGGTACCAGGGAAGAGATAGCTTTGAAGCATAGTCAGCAGTACATGTGACCTTGTAACATCTTTATTCCCCATAGAGTAGAGGTAATCAAAGCATTAATATCAGTTCTCTCAAAACGGGAAGTAATCTCCTTAGCCAGGGCCGTTAGAAACCTGACACCTATGTCCCCCAGTCGAATTTCATAACCACGGGCGGATCATCATAAATTTTCATCTCCCCAAGCAGGGTCTATTTCTTTGGATACAAAAGCTCAATCCCCAATAGAGCTTATTACTTTAGCTACGGAAGTCCACCTTCCAACAGAGTCATTCCCCCCGCAGAGCTTTTCTCATACAGGGCCTCTCCCTGGCAGAATATTCACAAACAACAAAGAGCGAATCTCCAGCATAGTTATTTTTGTTCACCATCCCCAACGAAATTAGAAGAACCACAGTTCTCTACAATAGTCAGGAATTCTATACTCTCCAGCAGCAGTTAGGGATTTATTTTCCCATGCTCGAACATGTCACAACTAACAACCCATGCTCATACATCATGACATGCGCATACATATCACATACAGCATAATCTCATTTATTTTGAGAACAACACCTCACAACGCATTTCATGCATCGCATATAATTAACCATGTTATCTTTTCAGGAAAGACAATTATCACTAATGATTCCAGCAGTTATGCATGTCATATATGCAGGCATCTAATGGAAAAAAATCATTTCCCGAAACTAAACGGGTCAACTAATCTGCATGATCAAGCGAGGTAAACCTACGACCCAGGTTCCTTCCCATAAGCCATACTATCCCAACTTTCATTTCTAAGTAACCCTATCACCCAGGTTCCTTCTCATAGACCTACTACCCAGGCTTTCATTTTGAAGTAACCCTACGACCCAGGTTCCTTCTCATAGCCCTACTATCCAGGTTTTCATCTCAATGTAACCCTACTATCCAGGTTCCTTCTCATAGCCCTACTACCCATGCTTTCATCTCGAAGTAACCCTACAATCCAGGTTCCTTCTCATAGCCCTACTATCCAGGCTTTCATCTCAAAGTAACCCTAATATCCCTGTTCCTTCTCATAGCCCTACTATCCAGGCTTTCATATCGAAGTAACCCTACTATCCAGGTTCCTTCTCATAGCCCTACTATCCAGGATTTCATCTCGAAGTAACCTTACTATCCAGGTTCCTTCTCATATCCCTACTATCCAGGCTTTCACTTCGAGGTAACCCTACTATCCAGGTCCCTTCTCATAGCCCTACTATCCAGGCTTTCATTTTGAAGTAACCCTACTATCCAAGTTCCTTCTCATAAGCCCTACTATCCAGGCTTTCACTTCGAAGTAACGCTACTATCCAGGTTCCTTCTCCCTTATCTCCAGACAACAGTTTAAAACACTATAAGGCCCGGACCCAACCAGATACGATCGATTTCATATTTCCCCAGTAAGTCGCTGTACAGCCTGGACCCTAACCAGGTATGCATTCTACTTTCACCTCCTCAATCAGGAGTTAATTCCCCAGCAGAGTAATGGAAAACCGAAGCTCCTAGACTCTACTTCCCAGATTATAAATCAAAATTCCCCAGCGAAGTCCTCCTCAAACGCAGGTACAAGAATTCTCGTCAAGGAATCTCTTATACAACCGGTCTTTTCTGGATGACATCTATAAGCCCATCTCCGACGATTCTCTGTATCCTTCCAAATGGTATCTGCAAGCCCATTAGCGATATCACTAATTAGTATTACTTCATGCGAGTGTAAATTTCTGGGCACTTTAGTGTTCATTCATCTTCCACCTTCAGATCACGAAAGGCAAACCAGCCAATCTACATCCTCAGGCTTAAGAAGATTGAACAGGGGCAGTTGTTGTACCCCAAACTTTGCCCTCTCATTTCTCAAAGGATCATCCTGGACCCTCGGGTTTGCTTCTATCAAGTTTCAAGTCTTGAATTACAACTTTTCAAGAAAATCATTCACAAGGGAAAAATGGTCAAAAGCACACTGAAAAGTGAAACTTTAACTTTTAGATCAAAAATCAAGTTTCAACAATTATATTCCATTAAGACATGAAATTGGTTCATCAAAAAATCAGAAGTCAAAAATTACTTTGAAAAAATCAAATTTCTAAACATTTAGAAAAATCTCTAAGTGTTAAGAGGATATGATACTTCAGAACTTCTGGGCCATCCCCCCCCCCCCCCCCCCCCCCCCCGCCCCACGCAAGCGCAATCAGAATTTGTAAGCATGGCTCAGAGTATGTTACTTCAATCAGAACATGTGGAAGCGATGCCCTTTGGTCAGAACATGACTCTTCAGCATATGCTTCGATCAGAACATCACAAAGCCCAAAAAAACTTTGTTTGAACAGCCTGCTGCACTGCTATAGCACAGCCCTGCAACCAGCTACCACAACACTCCAAATTGCTGCTGATCTAGTCCACGCCTTCATTTTTCTTAAATCCTATATTTGCACCAAATTAGCATACAAAAACTGTGATTAAAAAGAAATGGAACGGTATACCAAAAGGGTTTAAATATCATTTGTTTTCCCCCTCAAAACCACAGCAAACCCATCTATAAATAATGGGCTTCATCACACGTTCAAGGGGCTGGCTTTTAGAGAGAGAGAATTGTCAAAAGAGAGAAAAGAAAACTGTGAAACCTTTGTGAAAATCTAGAATCCCAAAACAGAAAACCAAACCTTTGTTCTTCCCTGTGAGTCAAAGAACTTGGAATTTTCTTCTGTTACTCTTGCTGACTCCAGAACATCTGAAGGCAATAGTTCAAATTCCAAACACATACTTTAGGATTCAAGGTAAGTCTTTATGACTTTGCATCTTTTCATTCAGAACATCATTAAATATGTAAATATCATAGTATTAATGTTTTCCATATCATTGCATAAGTGGAAAAAAATTGTGGATCAGAACTTCTTGATTAAGGGTAGGATTAGGATTAGGATTAGAACTTCTATAAACTGTTGTGCTTTTATCCTTCTGATTTGTTGTTTGATTAAGGACTGAATATGTTGCTGATGGTTGATTAATATGAGAAAAGAGTTGAAACATAACATAGAATTTATGATGTTTCCACTCACTATTTTAACGCTTAGAACTTCTGACTTTCACACGCTGATAACACAAAATTTCTGATGTTTCCACTCAATGTTTTAACACATAGAACTTCTGATGCTCACTCATTGTTTCAGCACAGCACAAAATTTCTGAGTTCTCCTTATTTTTAATGACACTGAACTTCTGATACTTCCACTCGCTGTTTTAAACACTCAGAATTTCAGATTTTCACATGCTGATAATACACTGAATTTCTGATGTTTACTCACTGTTTTAGCGTAACACAGAACTTCTGACTTTTGGCTCACTGTCTGAATACCACCCAAAACCTCTGTGTTTTCCCTCTAACGTTTTTTGCAGGACCTCAGAGTATGTCAATCCATAACTTCTAATGCCCACTGACGTTTCTTTCAGAGTCACAGCACTCCTGGCATCAGAACTTCTGATCCCTTTTGTTTTGCTTGCAGCAACACGCTGATCCTATATCTCATTATTTTCCCCTTTTTATCATTTTAAATGTTAATACCCCTTTTATTCATATAAAAAAGACATAAAAATATTTTCTTTTTAATAATTAATTTATTTCTTTTTTTCTTAATTCCTTAAGACAAAAGAAAACCATTGTCTAAACAAATCTTTTTTTCTTTCTTGCATTGTACATTTTAATATGGTTGTAATAGTTAATTAGCATTTAAATTCTTGCAACCCCTTATTTTTAAATTCGTACCCCCATCCCTAAAATATTGTAATAGTGTAGGACTTTTATATTTCCGCAAATTATCGCTTTTCAAATATAAATGTTAGTAATTAGGGTGTGTATGGCAAGATATGAAATCAACAAATAGATAACCCTAATCAAAACTAAATGCATGTAAATAAAACATACTTGCACACTAGCACCCTTAGGGTAATCCCACTTTGTTGCCTTTCAGAATATAGTCATGTCCCTTGAATATTGGCGTTTTAGCAAAGACCCTCGATAAAAGATCGTAGTCCCTCGATGACCCTCAATGTTGCCTTCGGTAAACGATCTAGTCCTTAAAACAACATTGTTAAAATTTCCCATAAGTTGCCTTCTATGACTATACAAAAATGTCCCGTGTCCTTCCCTTCACATCCAACGATGGGGCTTCATATCAAATCAATGGTAACATAAAAACATCTAAAGGAGGAGGAAAATAACATCTAAGACCTTTTGAGTAAGTAGATTCGCTCCTAGTTGTTTGCTTGCTCACAACAAAAACTTTTTATACACCCACACTCTCATTTTGAAACATTTTTGAAAGATAACACTTTGTACGCGTTCTTATAGAGACGAGAACCATTACAAAGACCCCTTTTCAAAATCACTTTCAAAAACACATCTTTGAACTATTTTTTCAAACAAACACTTTGTACGCGTTCTTATAGAGATAAGAACCATTATAAAGATGTTTTCAAGATACTTTCAAAACCCACACCACAAGCACATTCAAACAAAAGCAAGTGATCTAGCAAGTAACCAAGAGCCCATGGAAAACCATGAATGAAAGGGGTGCTAATACCTTCCCTTTTCATAACCTACCCCCCGAACTCAAGAAATAATCTCAAAGGTATTTCTTGTGCTTTTTCACCTTTCCTTTTGGATAAAAGAAAAGTCGGTGGCGACTCTTGCTAACCGCAACATTTGCAATCAAACGCAAAACCCTCAAGTCAGTTCTCCCACCGTATCACAGAGTAGAATATTTCTTCACATGTGTTTAAAAACTTGACTTCGTCTTTAGTATCCAAGTAGCAGCTCTCCTAATGATTGAATCTTGACTTCTGATCTTATGTGTTGTAAGCTTGTTTCTTGTATACTCTTGATTTCTTATCTTGTAGAAGCAACTTCTCAGAAACTCTTTCTTCTTAAAAACTCATTGAGATTCTTTTCTTGTTGAACATGCATCATTCTATAGAACTATTGATGTTTCATTAGAAACAGAACTCAATGGTTCTTCTTCTGAGTGGTAATGTGATTCTGATAATATCTTGATTAAGACTATCAAGAATTCTAATTATGCATCTGCACACTCAATGAAATCATTAGAAATAAAATTGTTCTTCATAAAAATTATGCTTGTTATCATTAAAACTCAGATTTAAACATGTATCCAAATCTTGTTCTTACAAAAGAAACTCCATTTCATTGCTCTTCGGACCCCTCTGTAGTCGAGCAGAGCATCGATGTTCTCGATAATCTCGTTGAGGTCAGTGGCTCCATCGTATGTTCCCAATCGAGGGGGTTTCTCCAACCCAACATGCACGGGAATCTCCATGATTTCCCTGGAAAAAGGACCACGGGGATCGTCATCGTCTCTCTGATTAGGTGATTAAGGTGTTAAGTAGTGGTTTCTTCCTCGTCGAGGGATGATGTCCCGACGGGGAGATATGCTTCTTGGTCACTACTTTGGCTTGAGTGACGGTGAGTGGTCGAGATCAAGTCGTTGGTCGTTCTTCATCTTCTTGGAGATCAGAGAGTGTCGATCTTTACGGGTAGGTGTGAGACCCTGTTTCTTGAGAAAAAAACCTTCTTGCTTCTCTCGTGCGGGAATTCGGCTATACCTTAGAGGTGATGGACTGCAGGAGTCATAATGTCGGTGTCTCTAAGGAGGAGACTTTGAGCTCTTCTCTTCCCAAGCCCCAATCTTGTTGGTATGTTGCTGGATTAGGGTGTTGGTTTGGTTGAGAGTAGCGAGCAGAACTGCCATGGTCGGGTCGATGTTGGGAGGAATCAGAACTAGTTGAAGTATTGTTGGCAATTCCTCCTTGGCGGACTTCTTGGACCTCTAGTTCTCCAAGAAATACATGTCTTTGTGATTGGCATTGACTAAGTCAGGAGATGCGGTTCATCCATCTTTGATGTCAGGGATATCCTCGAGATGAGAAGGTTCTTCGTTCCCATCCATCTTGTGGATGGGGAGAGCATAGTCTTTCCAAAAAATTGGTTGTTATCGTAGTCGTCCATGACAAAAGTCGTGAAAGTCTTTTTTATCTTCAATTTTGAGTAAAAGGAAGATAGAAAAGATAGTTTCCTATGGACAAAGCCACTGATCTTTCCTGTTAATCATACCTGAAATGGGCCAAGAAGATGACGTCTTCTTGGTTGGAAATTTGAGGAGTGGAAGGGAGTGTACCTGCAAGGCACTCTGACGCTCAAGTAATAAAGAGTGCAAAGAGATACAAGAAAGATATTAGGGTTTTTAGGAAGAATATTGGACACCTGGCCTCACAAGTGTGAGGGTTATATAGTGCCCCTGGCACTTGGCCATTGGTTCCTGTTTTTGGGCCTAGATATTAGGTTCCTAGAAAATAGGTAACTTCCAGGACTTAGTAAAAACAGGAAGTCGTGCTCGTAACTAGCCGTTTCTTCGAGCAAGGGAGGGATTACGGGCAGACACGTTATGAGCGTTTTCCTGGTTGTCTACTTTACGTGTGTCGAGCAGACTGGGAGTTAGTTGTCGTTGCGGGCAGGTATGTGTCTTAGACATAGTTGGTCTCGTTGTTCATGGGGTGCAATCGATCGTGTACGCCCGATAGAAGGGCCAGATTTAGTGGGCCAATGTTGTTGGGCCATGTGGAAGGTTGAAGCGGAGTGGGCCATGCCTAGCCATTGGGCTAGTCTAGAACAACCTATAAAGCAACATTGTTATAGTTAAATAAATATGGATATTTTTAATGTAAATTATTCGGGGTAAAGCTAAGTACGACCTTTCGATAAAAAATGTATAATCTGGTCTATTTAAAAACGAACACATTCTCACCCAATTCAAAAAAATGTTTTTGCAATAACAAGTATTGATAAAAAACACAAATAACCATGTTTTGGAGAAAATTACACAAATAACCATGTTTCAGAAAATATTAACATGTAATAGCCAAGTGAGATGGCGCATGCACTTGAAGTTTGGCCTTAGGCGCCATCCCACATGGCCCATGCACTTGAAGTCTGGCCTTAGGCGCCATCCCACATGGAACATACACTTCCCTCAAGCCATGTGAGATGACGCATGCTCTATATTTGTGAGAGGACGTGCCATATAAGATGGCTTCTACATACAATTGTGTTTTCTATAAAAAAACACCTATTTCCCACCATTCTTCAAACTTTCTCATATCCTCTTCTCATTTTCTCTCTGTGTTTTACGTCATGACATCTCCCATGATTTTCAGGAGAGATAGGTACATTGTTTTTGCACATTCATTCCATGGAGCGTCTGAAGAGAGAGTCGATGTGATGGTTAGATAGAGACATTGAAGCTGGGGAACAAATTAGAAGGATCCAGAGAAAAATAACATCCACCTCACTTGCAATTGGAAGACCTCATTCTTGGTTGGAGGAAGTCAAAAGAGAGAGACGTAATGGTGATGATGCATGGATCAGATGAAATTGTTTTAACAGTTGTGATTTCTTAGATATTTTGTCGTGTTATTGATGTTATATTTATATGGCGTATTAGTTGTTGTATTAGTCGTGATGTATTTTTATTTTTTGTTTGCGTATGGTTTGTTGTAACAAATGTTCTTAATGAAAAAAGTTTCATTTAGATCTTAAAAAAGTGCAGATAATGTGCATACAATATTTATGTTATTGAGCTAGTAGCACGAGTGGGATAATTTTTTCGATTATGTGTGACGTGGTGGCATAAACCACACTTTATTTCTAGCTTGTTAAGGGAGTCCATTTAAGTTGTGATACACTTGCTTTTGGTACGACCCTTTTTAATCATTCACATTTGATCATTGTGCCAAACTATTTCCCCTTAGTAATGCATCTCGATGAGCATACATACATTTTGTAATGACATGAGAGAAAGGCATACAAAAGGCATGAAACTTTCCATAATCGCACCAACAAGATGATAGTATATACCTATACTCTTATCTTGGCAGCCCCTGGTTATGGTCGAGTGTCTATTGGACAATGAAGTTGTGGTTATGTTGGTCGAATCTTGTAACATTGTGAGTGTTGGCTTTGGCACTTTCTTCCTTAATAAATTTCATGTGGCTTTCACTCCATAGTTGTCCTGATTGTAACATCGTGTTCCATATTCCACCTCTTTTTGCAAACAACAAAGCCATCCTAAAATATATTGATTTCACCCAAGCGGTTACTGACAGGTTTTGTATGCCTTTGAAGACACTGTTCATTTATTCGGTAAGATTTGTTGTCATATAGCTCCACTGTTGCCCATTTTCGTATGACCTTGTCCATTTCTCCACTAGAAGATTATCAACCCACCTACCTGTATCCAAATTTGACAATCTGATCTCATTGCGATAGTGTTTGAATGAAGGTTGTGTTAATGAATACCCCTCATTCATAATTATTTTCCAAAGAGACCTGTCTTTTATCTCCCATGAAATTTTGTACGATATGTTTAACGCAGTAGACATGTATAGAAGGGGGGTCATTCCAACCATTAGTAGAAACATTGTATGCACTCTTAATAGAATCATATCTGTTAGAGATCAAGCAGTGACAAGGTTGCGCAGCCACGTGTGTTCAGAGATTCTTGTGAAAGAAACTCCAAGCACCACCAGTATCTCCCTCGTCTAGAGCAAAAGAAATTGGGAAAATGTTATTGTTGCCATCTTGTACAACTGCCATCAATAGCGCACCTTTGTATTTCCTGTACAACCACGTTCCATATATCTGAATAATAGGTTTGCAGGATGCAAACCCCATGATGCAAGGTTGAAAAGCACATAACAGTCGATAGAATATTCCATTTCCGTTGACACAAGTACAGTTTGGGGCATACGCCGACAATGTTTCCATAATATAAATAGTTCTAGGAGCATACATATGAAGTGCATGCAGGTAGGATGGAAGTTATTCGTATGAATCCTCCCAGTTTATGTATACCTTTTCAATAGCCTTGGTCTTTTCTAACCATGCCTTCCTGTATGAGGGAGTATAGTTTTATACTGTGTTAGAACATAGTTTGATTCTACAACCCTTAGTTAGAGTTTTGATGATAACAAATACAAAGAACAAATATGCACCCTAAAAATTATGTTTTTATGTATGCAGAAGTTCTGACCAAAGCAGCATCAGAAGTTAAGCCATAAGAGTTACATGCTGAAGCAATCAGAACATGCACTGAAGATTGATGACCAGAACCTGCGCTCAAGCAAAGTAAACTCTGATTCTGAACAAGAACATGTTAATCCAAGTCATCAATATTCTGAAGCGTCAGCAGCAGGCAAGGATGTAAGATTCTGAAGTGGTACTGATCATTCAAGACAACATCAATTCCAACGGCTTCTTTCAGACAGGATCTTCTCCAAATGGAAAGTGAGTTAATGACATTAAACACGCTTGATGATCAACGTAAATTCGTTTCCTATATAAACAAGCTCAGTGTTCAAATCATTTATGATTTTCCAATATAATTGACGAAAACTCAAAAAGCTGCAAGCATTATTCATCATCTTTCAACCTATAATTTTGTGTAAACTATCACAGTTGTGATAACAGTTTTTGTAACGAAAAACAACAACACACATTCTTATATAATTATTTTGAAACAGTGTTCCTTGAGATTAACCGGGTTGTGGTTGTACTCAAGAAGACTTTAACAGTTGTTAAAGTAGTGATTGTAATCCTTTTGTGATTAGTGAATTAAGACCTCGTTGGAGAGAGGCGAAATCACCTTGACGGGTGGACTGGAGTAGTTTGAGATCAAACAAACCAGGATAAAAATGTTGTGTCATTGCGCTTTTGATTTCATGTTTTCAATTCAACCCCCCCCCCCCTTCTTGTGTTTTTCACATCTTCAATTGGCATCAGAGCGCCTCGTTCTGAGCTTAAACACTTAACCGTGTCAGTACAAGATCCAAGCTTCAGAAAAACACTATGGTGGGACCAAGCCAAAACATCAACAATGACTACCATGAAGACAAGAACAGATTCAGTGGCAAACCTCCTGTCTTTGATGGAGAAAACTTTGACTACTGGAAAGACAGAATTGAGAGTTTCTTTCTGGCCCATGATGTTGATCTGTGGGACATGGTGACTGATTGATACACGCACCCAGTGGATGGACGTGGTCAGAGGATAGATAGAAAAATGATGTCTAACCAGCAAAAGCGTGATTTCAGAAACCACCACAAGGCCAGAACAATACTCCTCAGTGTCATCTCATACTCAGAATATGAGAAAATATCAAACAGAGAGACTGCTAAGAACATGTTTGACTCTCTGAGAATGAAGCATGAAGGCAACATTCAAGTCAAAGAAACCAAGGCCCTTGAGCTCATTCAGAAGTATGAGGCATTCAATATGGAAGATAGTGAATCAATAGAAACTATGTTTTCAAGATTCCAAATCCTTGTTGTTGGACTAAAGGTTCTTGACAAAGGGTATTCTACTGCTGATCACGTTAAGAATATCATCAGAAGCTTGCCCAAGCAATGGAGGCCAATGGTCACAGCACTTAAGCTAGCCAAAGATCTAAACAAAATATCTCTGGAGGAACTTGTCAGCTCCCTCAGGAGTCACGAGATAGAGCTAGAAGAAGATGAGCCTCAAAAGCAAGGTAAGCCACTAGCTTTAAAATCTAACAGAAAATCTGACTCTAAGGTTTTGCAGGTTGTGGAAGAAACTTCTGATGGATCCTCATCAGAAGAAGATGAACTGTCTCTCCTCTCCAGAAGGGTGAACCAACTGTAGAAGAAGAGACAAAGGAAGTTCAGAAATCCTAGAAGATCAGAGAATCAGAATGAATCCTCCTCCAGATACAGAAATTATGAGTCTTCCTCTAGACACAGAAGATCTGAAGGTTCTTCAGGATACAGAAAGCCAAATAACAAGGACATCATCTACTATGAGTGTAACGAGCAAGGGCACTACAAAAGTGACTGCCCAAGGCTTCAGAAGGAGAAGCCCAAAAAGAAGTTCTTCAAGGAAAAGAAGAAAAGCCTCATGGCTACATGGGATGATTCTGACACCTCTGAAGCAGACTCAGAATCAGGTGATGAAAGAGCAAACATAGCTCTCATGGAAAACGTGTCAGAAGATAGTGAAGCTTCTGGTTCTGACTCAGAATCAGCCACTGAAGAGGTATTTCCTGATTTTACCATAAATTTTACTAAGGTTGAACTTGCAGAAAGTCTAAATGAAATTTTGGAAAGGTATCAGAAAATCATAGTCAAATTCAAGAACCTGAAAAGGGATCTTGCCTCTTACTCTGAAAAGTCTGAGAGTCTCAGATTAGAGAATTCTGAGTTAAAAGAGAAAATTTCAAAATTAGAAAATGATTTGCAAAACTCCCAGAAGGAAACAATCTTAGAGACTCCTAGTAATGCTGATGAGATCATCAAAGAGTATGATCACAGCTTTCAGAAGTTTCTAGCTAAAAACATAGATAGAAGCAAAATGGCTTCAATGATCTATGGAGTTAGCAGAAATGGCAGAAAATGAATAGGATATCAAGGTAAGGTATCTACACCTAAAAAGGCCATGGACTTAGTTATAAAACGCACACCACTCAAATCACACTTTATATATGGGCACACACATGACATAAAATACACAAGTAGTGATTATTCTGTCAAACCAAAATTCAATCAGAATTTTGGTAAAACTAACAAATCGGGACCCAATAAAATATGGGTACCTAAGGATAAAATTATACATGTAGAAGACATCTTTAACAGCAAGGCTAAGACACCAGCCATGGTACCTGGACTCTGGCTGCTCGCGACACATGACGGGAAGAAGGCATGTGTTTTAAAGCCTGGAACTTAAGCTTGGAGGCTACGTGGGCTTTGGAGGCAATCAGAAAGGAAAGATCATTGGCTCTGGAACAGTAGGTAATGGAAATATTCCCTCTATAAATAATGTATTATTAGTTGATGGATTAATGCATAACATGTTATCCATAAGTCAATTAAGTGATAACGGTTATGATATAATGTTTAATCAAAATTCATGCAAAGTTGTTAGTCAGAAAGATGGGACTATCCTATTTAATGGAAAGAGGAAAAACAACATTTATAAAATAAAACATTCTAAACTAAAGAGTCAGAATGTAAAATTCCTACTTTCTGTTAACAACGAGCAATGGGTCTGGCACAGAATATTGGGGCATGTTAGTATGAGAAGAATATCTCAGATTAACAAACTTAATCTGGTCAGAGGACTTCCTATTCTAAAGTTCAGTTCAGATTCTCTGTGTGAAGCATGTCAGAAAGGAAAATTTGCAAAACCTTCTTTCAAATCCAAAAATGTTGTTTCCACCTCTAAACCATTAGAACATCTGCACATTGACTTATTTGGACCAGTAAAAACTGCGTCAGTCAGTGGCAAGAAGTATGGGTTAGTAATCGTAGATGACTATAGCAGATGGACATGGGTAAAGTTCTTAAGTCACAAGGACAAGTCACACTCTGTGTTTGTTACCTTCTGCAACCAAGTTCAGAATGAAAAGGATCTTAGAATTGTCAAAGTCAGAAGTGATCATGGTGGGGAATTTGAAAGTAAAAATTTTGAATTATTTTTTAATGAAAAAGGCATCTTGCATGACTTCTCTTATCCTAGAACTCCCCAACAAAATGGAGTTGTAGAACGAAAGAATAGAACATTGCAAGAAATGGCCAGAACCATGATCGATGAGACCAACATTGCTAAGATCTTCTGGGCAGAGGCAATTAGCACAGCGTATTACATTCAGAATAGAATCTCCATAAGACCTATTCTGGAAAAGACTCCATATGAATTGTGAAAGAACAGAAAGCCCAACATTTCTTATTTTCATACATTTGGATGTACGTGCTTTATTCTGAATACAAAAAATTATCTGAACAAGTTTGACTCTAAAGCACAAAAGTGTATTATGTTAGGATACTCTGAATGCTCAAGAGGGTACAGAGTATACAATACAGAAATACAAATTGTTGAAGAGTCAATTAGTGTTAGGTTTGATGACAAGCTTGACTCTCAAAAGTCAAAGCATAATGAATTCCTTGCAGGTATGGAAGTTGAACTCATAGGTATTGAAGACAACTCGTCAAAAGTTCTCAACAGAGATGCTCCCTCAACATCAGAAAGAGTTACTGCAAGCAATCCAGCACATCCAGTTGATCAACTTCAGAAAAGGCTATCCAGAAGTAGCATTGATCACCCAGAAGATACAATACTGGGAAAGAAGGATGATCTAATCAGAACAAGATCAACATTCAGAAACTCTGAAGAATCCCTCATGGGACTGGTCTCACTGATTGAACCAGCAACTATTGATGAAGCGCTTCTGGAAAATGACTAGATTCTGGAAATGTAGGAGGAACTGAATCAATTCACCAGAAATGACGTATGGGATTTGGTTCCCAAACCAAAAGGATTCAACGTCATTGGAACAAAGTGGGTGTTCAGAAACAAACTGAACGAGCAAGGAGAAGTCATCAGAAACAAAGCACGACTGGTAGCACAAGGTTATAGTCAGCAAGAGGGGATAGACTATACAAAAACCTTTACTCCAGTCGCCAGGTTAGAATCTATCATACTTTTAATATCATTTATCGTAAACAATGGCATCACTCTGTATCAGATGGATGTCAAAAGTGAATTCTTAAATGGCTATATAGATGAAGAGGTATATGTGCACCAACCCCCTGGGTTTGAGATTTCCAAAAATCTAGAATATGTTTTCAAACTAAAGAAGTCACTTTATGGCCTGAAACAAGCTCCCAGAGCTTGGTATGAAAGACTAAGTAACTTCTTGTTAGCAAAGGAATTCACCAGAGGGAAAGTGGACACAACCTTATTCTGTAAGACAGTTAAGAATGACATGTTAGTATGTCAGATTTATGTTGATGACATCATCTTTGGATCTACTAAACCCTCTCTGGGAAGAGAGTTTGCTAAATGTATGCAGGCAGAGTTTGAGATGAGCCTAATGGGGGAACTCAAATTCTTTTTAGGAATTCAAATAAACCAAACTCTAGAAGTAACTTACATTCATCAGAGCAAATACGTCAGAGAACTTCTGAAGAAATTTGATCTCTTAGAATGTAAGCCCTCAAAGATTCTAATGCACCCCACGTGCATTATGGAAAAGGAAGAGGTAAGTAAAAAGGTAGAACAAAAGGTCTACAGAGGTATGATTGGTTCAATTCTCTATCTGACGGCTTCAAGGCCTGACATTTTATTTAGTGTTTGCTTTTGTGCTAGATTCTAATCAGATCCTAGATAATCTCACTTAACAGCAGTTAAGAAAATTTTCAAGTATCTGAAAGGTACTACTAATCTGGGTTTGTTTTATAGAAAATAAAATGATTACAGCTTAGTAGGATATTGTGACGCTGATTTCACTGGAGACAGAGTAGAGCGTAAAAGCACTTCTGGAAGCTGCCAGTTTCTGGGAGAAAATATGATCTCATGGACAAGCAAGAGACAGTCCACAATTGCACTATCAACAGCAGAAGCTGAATACATAGCAGCTGCTGGATGTAGCACGCAAATGCTCTGGATGAAAATTCAACTTGAAGACTTCAACATATTTGAGAGTAACATTCTTATCCTTTGTGACAATACTTCTGCTATTTGTCTCAGTAAGAATCCAATTTTGCATTCTAGGGCTAAGCATATAGAAATAAAACATCATTTTATTAGGGACTATATTCAGAAAGGGATTCTTAGCTTAAACTTTATTGACACAGACCATCAATAGGCTGATGTCTTTACAAAACCTCTTTCTGAAGATAGGTTTAACTTCATTCTGAAACATCTCAGTATGAAGTTATGCCTAGTATAAAATGTTTTATTTACATATCTTAACCTTCAGAACTTTGTTATTTTCTGTGAACTACTGATCAACCTGTCTTCAAAGTTTAGAAGTACAGATTGCATCAGAGTCTATCCATGAAGATCTGAACATTTCATTTCAAGGATAGAAGCGTGCAATTCACATAATCAAACAGTTGTCATCCATTCATCGGCCACTTTCTGAGGATGAACATGCGTTCAATTTTCTGAAAGGTCAAAGGCGCTGATTGGCTGCATTGAGACACTTGTCAAGGGTAACCATTAAGTATCTTTCTAAATCCCCTAATTTCAGGTGTCATTAATGCTTATAATCATGACTAATTATTTTTATTTCTTACTGTTTACGTTTTCAATAAAACTATTTAAACTCAAAATTTACTTTTTACATTCACTTTCTTTTACTCCCATCAATATTTTCTTTCGTCTCAAGTTCCTGCTTTCAAAAACCCCTTTCATCTTCCTCAAAATTCCGTGTGAACAATGGCTTCTTCAAGTGTCAAAAATGTCAGTGCTCATGAATCTGCTTCAATGGAACAGTATGAAGAACCCTACAGAACACTCCTCACTCCTATTGTTAATCTGGAAGTTCTCTCAGAACTGATTATTGATTTTGAAAGCTTGCAAGAAAATGGCTTCAATCTGTATGGAGACGTTACTGCTCAAGGATGGAACAGGTACTTTGACCGTCTATTGGGGCCAACTTTTCCCATTCTTGTCAAAGAATTCTGGATACATGCTTCTTCTTCAAATCATCAGGTTACTTCTTATGTCATGGGGAAGAAAATTGTTATTACAGAAGACGTAATTGCAAAGCTTCTTGGATACAATGGTGGTGGTGTCAGATGCATTGACAATGCTGAGAGATGCTCTAACGTAAGCTCTATTGCAAGGGAAATTTTTACTCATGGACTACCCTCCAGTAAAATCAGAGATTTGAAGGACCGCCACAGGATTTGGGCCAGAATCATTCTGGGGTGTATCAACCACAGGAAGCCAACAAGCTCTCCTGATTATATCAACATTGATCAGCAATTTCTGATCTATTTCATTGCTAAGAGGATAAAGGTAAATCTTCCACACTTGTTGTTTAATCATCTCAGAACTAGTGTGAAGGAAACAAGAGAAGACGAAAGGACCAAGAGGGATTGGATTCCCTTAGGAAGGCTGATATCATATATTCTGACAGAGAATAGGCTAATAGAACATTTGACTGAGGCCCAGGAAATCAGCACATTGGAAGAAACCGCTGGGAAGCCCCTGAACGCTAAAAATCTGAAGAAGATGAAAATCATTGAGAATATCAAGAAGGAACCTATTGTTACTTCTCATGCAACCATCACTTCAAGAAGGATACCTCTGGATGATTTTCCTCTATTTTCTGAGATTGACTCCAAACAAGAAATAATAGTCAGATATCTGGACGCGTGCAAGGAAGATGGTACTGCCCCAGAAATCAACATCCAGGATTTGCACAAGGCTGCTCCAGAAGTTGCTTTAAAGAAGACCAAGAAGAGGAAAGCAGCAGGAGAATGACCCTCTTAGAGGACACCAAAAGCTGCCAAAAAGAAAGGTAATCCCTCCTCTGTTTCTGTTATAGAATCAACAAATGTATCAACATCTGAAGCCATGCCTTCTCAACCAGAAAACCCATCACCCCAAACATTTTAAGACTTTGACATAGGGTTTGATCCATCTGAAACTCTAGGTCTGAATGAAACTCACTCCCTTTTTCAAAATCCAAATCCTGAACAGGACCAACCAGAACATGCCAAAGTTCTGTCTGATATTGATTTATTTGACCAAGACTTTTCCTCTCCCTTACCATAAAATCCAAATTCTCAACTCCCAGAAAATCCAAACTCTGATACTACACCAGAAATTCCGCAACCACACTCTCCACAAACAGAAATTCCTCAACAAGAAATTCCTCATCCACAATCACCTCAACTAGAAATTTCTCAACTAGAAATCTCACAACCATAATCACCTCAACAAGAAACTCCTCAACTAGAAATACCACAACCAGAAGATCTGAACTCCATCTCACAATAACTAGAAACTAGACCTTCTGAAAATCAATCTTCTGATATCCATGAACCAGAACTCCAACATGCTACAACAAACCAATCTGAAGAATCTCCTTCAGAGTCTGATACAATCCCAATACCTGGAATCACAGAACCTCTTGCAGTTCGCATGCCTCTCACCATTCATGACATTCCAGAAATTCCTTCATCTCTGGAATCCACACCTCCAAAAACCCCCCACTAGACCAATCATCATTCCTGAATCTCCCACTCCTTCACCTACTAGTCGTCCAGCTGACAACTTGAGACTTGTCATTGATCCAATCTTGCTGGAAAGACTAGCCTCCACATCTCTCAAAACTGCCATTCCAAAACCCAAACCAACTGAAACCACATAAGATGTTGGTACAAGTTTGTTGATTTTTGAAACAGGAATGCAGGAATGGATAAATTCTTTGAAGCATGCTAGTCAAGAGATGACTAATCCTGCTGCTTCTGATTATATATGGACAAGATTCAGAAACTGGCTTAGTTCTGAAACATTGAAGTTGAAGGAACAGAGTTATGAAAAGGTTCAGCAAAACTTTAGTGAAAAGCTGAAGGCTTTTCAAAATCAAGTTCTGAGCCAACTGTTCAAGAAAAACATCCTCTCTCTAGATAATGCTCCCTGGAAAGAGCATCATCCTTCAGATGAAGTTGAACCAGAACCAGAAAGTATCTCCCTGACTACAGCTCCAGAAGACATGATTACAGCAGAAGAGATGGTTCACTCAGAAAAAGCTGCAGAATGCTCTGAGCAACGTCCAACTCCTGAAGAAACTCTAGCACCTTCCTTAGTCATGCAAACTCTAGAAGAGTTGAAGAAAGAAAATTCTCTAATCCATTCAAGGTTGGATAAGAAGGAGGACACGAACAAAGAGATTAAAAGTATTCTGGGTAAACAGGAAGACACTACAAAGGAAATCAGAGGCATTTTGGGCAAGAAAGAAGAGTCTAATACTCAGATCAAGATCTTTCTGGAAGCGTTGTTCACACGTCTTCCCCCTCCTTCTTAGATTTCTTTTTTAAACTTGTTTGTCTGTAACTTTTAATTTTTACCTCTTTTGTTCTGGAATTTGTCATTGCATCATGTTTTTTAATATAATTCATCTCTTTTAGTTCTGATTATATTGCCCTTTTGATAACTGACAAAATAGGGGAGAAAGTAAGATATTTTCAATAATGGTTTACCGAGACAAAAGTCTCAAACATTCTATATTACTTAACCTCTACCTTCTAAAATGTTTGAACAAGTACAACTTCTGATAGGAGATGCAGCTAAAACTATGATGAGAAGGAACTTAAGGGGAGTAATCAACTCAGGGGGAGTTTCGTTTAAACCTCTTGTTCTTTATTTTTAATTGAAAATTCTAGTTTTTGTCATCATCAAAATGGGGGAGATTGTTAGAACATAGTTTGATTCTACAACCCTTAGATAGAGTTTTGATGATAACAAATACAAAGAACAAATATGCACCCTAAAAATTATGTTTTTATGTATGAAGAAGTTCTGACCAAAGCAGCATCAGAAGTTAAGCCATGAGAGCTACACGCTGAAGCAATCAGAACATGCGCTGAAGAATGATGACCAGAACCAGCGCTTAAGCAAAGTAAACTCTAGTTCTGAACAAGAACATGTTAATCCAAGTCATCAATATTCTGAAGCGTCATCAGCAGGAAAGGATGTATGATTCTGAAGCGTTACTGATCATTCAAGACAGCATCAATTCCAACGGCTTCTTTCAGACAGGATCTTCTCCAAATGGAAAGTGAGTTAATGAAATTAAACACGCTTGATGATCAACGTAAATTCATTGCCTATATAAACAAGCTCAGTGTTCATATCATTTACGATTTTCCAATACAATTAACGAAAACTCAAAAAGATGCAAGCATTATTCATCATCATTCAAGCTATAATTTTGTGTAAATTATCATAGTTGTGATAACAGTTTTTGTAACGAAAAACAACAACACACATTCTTGTATAATTATTTTTGAAATAGTGTTCCTTGAGATTAACCAGATTGTGGTTGTACTCAAGAAGACTTTAACAGTTGTTAAAGTAGTGATTGTAATCCTTTTGTGATTAGTGAATTAAGACCTCGTTGGAGAGAGGTGAAATCACCTTGACGGGTGGACTGAAGTAGTTTGAGATCAAATGAACCAGGATAAAAATATTGTGTCATTGCACTTTTGATTTCAAGTTTTCAATTCAACCCCCCCCCCCCCCCCCCTTCTTATGTTTTTCACATCTTCATACTGTGTAAGAACAAGATTTGGTTCTGCAATAGTATCTCTGAGTTTTGATGATAACAAATGAGTATGTTTGTATGAACAATTTTGATACTCTAATGTTTGTTATTGTTGAGTACTTAATAAATAGGTTCTGGTTCTGATGGATGGTGTGGCCAAGACATTAGAAGAGAATTGTTTCTGCTTCTACGCTACACAAGTTCTATTGAATAGTAGAAAGACACTCCAGAAGGCTCTAAAGTGTAAGCTCTGATGTTTGTCTAAAAAACCAGTCAAAAGATCAGAAGACAGAAGTTGCTACTTAAGTACAGATGCTGACGACTGATATTTTTGAAGACAACGGGTTTTAAAGAAATAGTCAGAAGATCTGAAAATAGAAGTTTCTACTCAAGTCCAAATTCTAAAGACTCAAGTTTCTAAAGACCCAAGGTTCTAAAGATAAGGGTTCTACAGACCAAGTGCTGATGACTCTAAAGACAGAATTTCTAAAGATTCTAAAGACTTAAAGTTCTAAAGACCCAAGGTTCCAAGAAAAGGTTCTCACAACCAAGTGTTGAAGACTCTGAAGACGTAGTTCTGAAGACTCTGAAGACTTGAAGTTTTGATGACATTGTGTTATGTTTTCACTTCTAAACTCATGCTCGCAGAAGCCTCTAAAGTGCAGAAGGAAAGAAGATAACGTTAACGTGGTAAAAATAGTACATGGTGCAATCAACGTTTCATTCCTCTGCCATGAAAGGATGGACGCATTGCACAATTTTGTCCCCCATGTTATTGCTCAAGCTGCCAAATGTTTATGGAAATCCCAAGAGTACCCCTCAACAGATATATTATTCTATTGGATATATAAAGGCTAGAACACTAAGAGAGAAAGTTTTCAATCAACAAAATATTCACGCACAAAGAGATGTTCATAGATTTCATATTTTTTAGTCTTTGTTCCTAAAATAGTTTACATATTCAACTTGTGTAGAAGCAATACTGTTGTAAACAAAACTTATATTCAAATGGTTGTTTGATTTTTCCTTTTTGGACTGGGTGGTTCTGTATCTTTAAGAAGTCTAGGAGTTATTTTTCTTATAGGTTGTTAGTCACTTGCGAGTAGCTTGTGCAGGATTTTCCTTAAGGGACTGGGTAGGTCTGTATCCTTAAGAAGTCTAGGACTTGTGTGCCTTAGAGGTTGTTAGTCACTTGCTGGTAGCTTGTGCAAATTGTATCAGTTTGGTTATAGTGAATTAAGTCCTCAATTGATTGAGGCGAAATCACCTTAGCTTGTGGACTAGACTTAGCTTGATAATTTTCAAGTGAACTAGTATAAACATACATTGTTCTTTACTTCATGTTCTTACTTATTGTTATTATCAAGAGTGAAGGAAAAAGTATTTTAACTTAAAGGGGAATAATATTTTTATAGAAAAGTTTTTTTTATTTAAAACCTAATTCACCCCCCCCCCCCCTTTTCTTGTATTTTTCACACCTTCAATTGGCATCAGAGCTCTGGTTTTGAGGAGATAAAAAGTTTGAATTTTTATCAAAACTTAACAGTATTTAGTACTGATCCAGTGTGTGTGAAAAACCAATGGTTATACCTACTTCCACCGTTGATAATAGGGATAATGATAAAGATCACTATAGTTCAAAACCTCCTATTTTTGATGGGGAGAAATTTAACTATTGGAAGGATAGAATTGAAAGTTATTTTCTTGCATATGACTTGGATCTACGGGACTTGGTAGTTGATGGATACACTCACCCAGTAGACAATAAAGGTCATAAGATTGCAAGAAGTGAAATGATAGAAGCACATAAGAAAGTTTGCAAAAATCACTACAAAGCAAGAACCATTCTTCTAAGCGCTATTTCATATAATGAATATGAGAAAATCACATATAGAGAGACTGAAAAGTCTATCCTTAATTCTCTTCAGATGACACATGAAGGCAACGCACAAGTAAAAGAAACAAAGGCTATGGCTTAATTAAAACATATGAAGCCTTCAAGATGGAAGACAACGAATATTTGGAAACGATAATTTCAAGATTTCAGACTCTTGTGGCAGGAGCTAAGGTTCTGAATAAAGGTTACTCCACCACATATCATGATAAAAAGATTATCAGAAGTCTTCCTGTAAAATGGAGACCAACGGTAACTGCTTTAAAATTGTCAAAGTATTTGAACAACACCTTTCTTGAGTAGTTGATTAGCTCTTTAAGAAGTCATGAAATAGATTTGGAACAAGATGAACCTCAGAAGAGGGTAAAATCAGTTTCTTTAAAGTCTACTTCTGGGAAACCAAGGCTTATCAAGCTAAGGAAGAATCAGAAGAATCTAAAGAAGATTCAGATGATGATGATGAACTCCCTCTGATATCTAGAAGAGTAAGACAAATCTGGAAGCATAGATAAAACAAGTTCAGAGGTCAACAAAGGACATATGGAAGTGATGAATCCACTTTTGGTCAGAGGAATTCTTTTGGAAAAGAAGTTACTTGCTTTGAATGCAACGAGCCTGGACATTACAAATAAGATTGTCCAAAGCTGAAGAAAGACAAGAAGCCTAAGAAGGGTTACAAAGCTAAGAAGGGTCTCATGGAAACATGGGATGATTAAGAATCAGAAGATGAATATTATGATGAAGAGAATGAAAACATGGCATTAATGACCAAGACTAGCAAAGGAGAAGAAGCATCATAAGACAAACTAACACTTAACTATGAATCAGACTCTGACGATGACAAAGAGGTACTGTAATACGATGGGAGAACTGACTTGAGGGTTTTGCATTTTATCGTAATTGTTGCGGATAGTAAGATTCACCACCGACTTTTCTTTTAACCAATAAAGGAAATGGTGAAAAGAACAGGAAATATCTTTTGAGAATTTCCTTGAGTTCGGGGGGTAGGTTATGAAAAGGGAAGGTGTTAGCACCATTTTCATCTGTAGTTATCTACGGGCTCTTAGTTGCTAGATCACTTTGAAATGCTTTTGTAAATTTTTTTGTGTTTTGTGTAAGTTTGAAAATATTTTGAAAATTCCTTTGTTTTGGCAAACTTTGTAATGATTCTCGTTTCGGCGAGAACGTATACAAAGTGTTGATTTTGAAAATAGTTCAAGGAGATGTTTGTTTTTGGAAAGATGTTTTGAAAGTGTAAGTGTGAAGATGGTTTTATTTATGAGAAAGCAACTACGAGCGTTCTACCTACTCAAAAAAAGTCTTAGTTCTTTTCCTCATCCTTTAGATAGTGTTATCTTACCATTAGTTAGTAAGTAACCATATCATTGGATGTGAAGGGATAGACGTGGGTCATCGTACAATCATAGAAGGAAACATTGTTGGAAACTTTAGCAATTTGTCATGAGGGTCTAAGATCGTTTACCGAAGGCAACATTGAAGGGTCATCGAGGGACTACGATCTTGTAATCAGGGATCTTTGCTAAAGCATCTCACGTTCGATGGGACATGACTATTTATCTTCCAAGGCAACAAGTGTGGGTTAACCCTAGAGCTGCAAGTGTGCAAAGTGTTTTTTTTCATGCTTTTTGTCTTTGAATTACGGTTTTCTACTTTTTGATTTTCTGTCTTGCCATACATACCCTAATTACTAGAAATTATATTGAAAGCGATAAATTGCAGAAATTTAAAGTTATAAGCTATTACATCATTTAGGGGATGGGGATACAAGTCACAAATGGGGGATGAAAGCGATTAAAACCTAATTATTATTATAACCATATTGAATAATTAATAACAATAAAAAAATATACAAGAATATAAAGATGATATAAAAGAAAAGAAAATTGTGTTTGAGTTTTTTAATGAAAAGTTTTAACTTTAATTAAACTAATAAAGAGAAAGAAAATAAATAATTAGCCTAAGTTGATTTAATAAAACTAAACCTAAATTAGTTTAAGAAAATAAATTAAATTAATCAAGAAAAGGAATTAGATTTGTTAAGGAAACATTTTTTAGGGTTTTTGATGAAAGAGAGACTTTAGTAATGTTAACCTAATTAAAACTAATTAATCATTTACAAAAATAAATTAACTAATTATTTAGCCTAAAGTCTAAGTTAATTAAAAATAAAATTAAATAAATTCGTGTCTAATTTAATTCTAATTCTAAAAGAAATTAATTAATTAAGAAAATATTTTTAGTGTTTTATTTATAGAAATAAATAAGGTGAAAATAAAAATAAAATTAGAAATTTATTTAAGAAAATGTTCTTTTTTATATTTTTGGTAAAAATAAAAAATAATAAAATAAATAGATAGATAAAGGTAAAGAAAATATATAAAGAATGTAAAAATATTGGGCTGGGGGTTTAAAAAGTTAAATGGGTGTTAACAATAAGCAAAAGGTCCAATTCAGTTTTTTTGTTAGAAACAGAAATAAAATAAAACTATATATTTGGTATGCACTGTAAAAAAAGTAAAATGGGGGGTGTGAACTCAAAAATGATTTAGGCCCAAAACAAGCTGGCCCAAGCGCCTGTATGATAATCCAGTGAGGGAGGCTTATGGTGGTGTACCATGGGTGTGGCCTCCAAAAACGCTGGATCTGGCTTGATGATGATCAGATGGTTGAGGGATGAGGTGTACCATGCGCGCTGGAACTTTGCTTGCACATAATCTGTAAAAATAAAACAAGAAAAAGCAAAAGGGTACCACTAGGGCTCGAACCCATGTCCTAAGGGTGAACAGGCGTGCGCTTTCCCATTGGGGTGGCTATACATCCGTTAATTTATACAAAACCACAAATATATATTTTAAACAAGTTTCTTAATGGAAGTTCATCTTCTTCTTCCTTCATGCGCATGTAGAACACAACATCCACCATTGTTAATCTTGTAACTTTCTCATTTCTTGATCATTTTAAAAAATACAAACATGAAACTTGCTGGAAATTTCACCATGAATTTAACCATATAATTTATTTAAGTTAAAAATCAAAGATTAAACTTAATTTTGTTTAATACCAAATGTGTGTCGTAACTGGTCAAAAGCAAAATTCTTCACACACAAGCAAGTAAAATGCAAACTAAGAACATGGTTAGCTTTAGGGCATTAATGTCTACATTTTTGCTTCAGAATGCATGTACAAAAGATGCTTGAATCAAGATATCACAATTTAGAAAACTTACCTTGCAAATGATATTCCTGTATGGAGTTTGAGCATCCTTTGAACTGTCTTAATGATCTGTTTAGCTTGCCTGGACCTCCTTGAGTGTATTCCAACTCCTACTTTGCTTTGAGGATGACTGAAACTCCCTACTCAATTCAAGTTGCAAGCTTGAGTTTTGAAAATGGTGGATAGCTGAAATGGAGTTACAGTCCATAAACAGGGACCAGGATCACTTTGATATGATGTATGGAGAGTGTATGGATGATTAGATTTGAAAACGCGCGAGTGGTTTTTGATTTGGTGGTTTGAAGCTCAAAATGTCAAGTTATGGCCAATTCTGTGTTGCAGAATGCTTGGAGGTTTTTAGGGTGCTTTTACTCTTGTCATGGCTTGCAAGTAACTTGTATAGTTATATGAAAAGGGTTGGAGATCTTTTGCACAACATATTTCTGAGTTATAGGGTTATGGCTAGGTTGCTTAATTTTGAATAAAAGTGAGAACATCAAGTTTCAATGTTTTATACAAACAATGTAGAGTGGTTGAATCACTTTAAACATGTTGCTTCTAGTCTTTGAAAAGTGTGTGTGCAAAGATAACAAGTTAGGAGCTCAAGGAATTTGACCTTTGCAAAAGCAATGCTTTATCAAAATGGAAATGGTACCTTTGTGCCATAAATGGAAAATCAACTTAAGCAAAGCTTCAAACACTTGGATAATGGCTCCAACAATTGTGTAAAAATTTAATTTTTGAGTTATTAGAAATTTTGAAGCCTGTAAAGCAAGATTTATGCAGCATGGTTTGAGATTTTCTCAAGTGTTCATCAAGAAAGTGACCTATAATTCAAGTTTATGAGGACATCTCCATCTCTTCGAAACTTCTAGCTCAAGCATGATCTCTTCAAGTTCTTGGACATTTTGGAAAGCTTGAAACATCCTCTACAACCATAATGTTGACAATTTTGACAAAATCATCTTGGAGATTGGTGAAAATTGGCCAAGAAGTTAGGATAAAAATCTTCCTAAACTAGGTCAAATTTTCAGTGTTTTAGAAAAAAGTGCATAACTTCATGAATTTATAACTTAAAATATAAGCACTTATAGGACTTTATCAGTAAAGAAATTTTGTATATCTCAACAATATCTACAACATTCATGTTGAAAGTTTTCTCTGAATCATCTTTCATCTTGGTGAAAAAATGTCATGAAGTTATGAATTTATCAAGGTTTAAAACACTTAGAAAAATTCTAAGTATTGAAAAGTTTGACTTTTCAAATTGAATTTTGACTTTCTTAATTTCTTGATGATCAAGTTTGATATTTTTTAATATCCTGATGAATTGTGATCTTTGAAATTGAATTTTGACCAAAAAGTCAAAGTTTGACTTTTGTGTATCAGTTGACTTTTCATCAGTTGACCAAATTTCAACTATCAATCCATTGATATTGAGGAATGTTTTGAACCATAAAATTAGGTCAACATGTTGTAATTGAATCCTTGATAATATGCTTCAAGTCATTAGATCCTGTATTAGGTCAAAAGTTACTGATCAATCAAATACAGTCAAAACCCTAATTTTGACCATTTTTCCCTTTTGGTAAGTTGGGTGCTTTTCTTGAGGGATTGTGAACAATTCTTGATCAAATAATGAATAGGACTTTAAAATGTTTGATGTTGTCCAAAACGCGTGAAGTTTGACTGTAGATTGACCACATTTGACCTTTTACCCAATATAGCTGATTTTCAGTCATCTGAGTAATTGATTGAGCAATTTTGAGATGCAAGACTTGAAGCTTGACATGAGAATTCTTGAAGACTTATAATGAACCATGGAAATCACTTGAGGCGTTAAAGTCCAATGGTCCTTGAGAAAACCAAAACCCTAATTTGTGGCCTCATTGTTAGAAGATGAGTTTGTCTAATCAAATCTTGGAGAAACCTTGAGCATTTGAGATATTTTGTGAGAAATGCCTTGATAAAAGAGAGGGAAAATATTGGGGTAAAAAAGCCTCCCCTGTTCAATATTCTTAAACTTGAAGAGTTAGATTGGCAGGTCCGTCATTCGTGACTTACGGGTAGAAGATGATTGAACACTAGAGTGCCCAAAAATTTGCACTCGCTTAGTGCATGAATTAATGTTGTTGGTAGATTGTATCGAGAATGGGATTATAGATACCATTTGGAGAGATGATAAAGAGTTATTGGAGATGGTATTATAGATTCCATCCAAAATGACTGATGGTAAGTATAAAGTTTGGTTGTAACTATTTGTTTAATGTATAATGAAGGAATCTCTGACGACTACTACTTCAATAGGTAATGAAGGAATCTCTGACGACTACTACTTCAATAGGTAATGAAGGAATCTTGATGACTACTACTTCAACAGATAATTAAGGTATCTTTGACAACTACTACTTCAACAGGTATTGAAGGAATCTTGACGACTATTACTTCAACAGGTAATGAAGGAATCTTGACGACTACTACTTTCACAGGTAATAAAGGAATCTCTGACGACTACTACTTCAACAGGTAATGAAGGAATCATTGACGACTACTACTTCAAAATGTAATGAAGGAATCTTGACGACTACTACTTCAACAGGTAATGAAGGAATCTCTTACGACTACTACTTTAACCGGTAATGAAGGAATCTTTGACGACTACTACTTCAAAATGTAATGAAGGAATCTTTGACGACTACTACTTCAAAATGTAATGAAGGAATCTTGACGACTACTACTTCAACAGGTAATGAAGCAATCTTTGACGACTACTACTTCAATAGGTAATGAAGGAATCTCTGATGACTACTACTTCAACAGGTAATGAAAGAATCTTTGACGACTACTACTTCAACGGGTACCAGGAGGAATTAAAGCTTGATTTTGTCTCGGAGATATATTCTTTAGAATGACTCCATGGGACAAATCTTCGATGGAAATGTTTGTCATATTTTAGCCTCTGGAGAAATTCGTAGATAGTTGACGACATGTATCTGTTGATTGATCTTTTCCTGAAAGGTATAGAGTTAGTTGTATGCAATGTTATGATGCATGCATTGCGTAATGATGTTCTCAAAATAAATGAGATTGTGTTATATGTGCTTTGTATGCATATGTCATGATGTGTGAATGTGTAATTTTATTGAAATGTATCTACGTTTGGGAAAATAAATCCCTAACTAATATTGGGGAGTTTTTGGAAGCTAAATCATGGATCATTGCTGGAGATGAAGAGTAGGTATCTTCAAATTTGTCTAGAATACTTCTATTGGGAATTCATGTTCGTTGTTTGGGGAAACTCTGTAGGGAATGTTGGTTTCTGCCTGGGGAGTAGAATTTAGGAGCTTTGGTTGACCACTACTCTACTGGGGAATTCTTATATACCCTGACTGGGGATAAAAGAGATGGATAAACTTCTGACGTCTCTGGGGAGGATAAAAGTTAACTGCTATTTGGTCAGGTTCCAAGCTTTGTAGTAACTTTCTTGGGATAGTATCAACTCTGCTGGGGAAGAGGAATTTTGTCAATTGATCTTTAGTAGTTGGAGGAATGGACTCAAGCTGGGAAAATTATAGTCCGTTGGAGAAATAAAGCTTGTTGAGGAAAGTATTATGGTGACCTTAGTGGGGAAATGAATTCTTCTAAGGAAGAACTTTTGCAAGGTTTCTTTTCCAGTTTTGGAAGGCCAAACTTGGCTGGGGAATAGAATTCCCAGGGAATATGTCGATTGGAACTCTGGATGGAGAATGTATAAATTCATTCTGTGGGGATAATCTTATTGAAGTAACTCTGTGGGGATATCTTAAATCCTTAAGTAAATGCTTATTATTGTTCCTGTGCATATATTTGTTAACAGTTAATCATGTTCATATGCATATATTCATTCAATTTTAGTCATTGGACGTTTTTACACCCAAACCAGAAAGACAAAAAGTTGCACTTTAAAGTATATTTATATTGATAGTCTGCCTATAAACAGGCGTTTTTTGTAAATGGAGATGGGCATCCTAGTAAGAGGAAGTCGTCGAAAGATGAAAAGAATACAGAGTGAAAACAAAATGTATGGCCATGTGGAAGGGATCTCATTGAGTTCCAACTCCGTTATTGCCCCTATGTCTTCAAACATCATCCCTTGCCATCGAAAGAAGTTGATTTGATTGATCTTGTACCATTTGAACTTTTTACCTTGGTAATAAAGCTTACTGTAGTGATTCAACGAGACATAGTCATACGCTTTAATCCTTAACTTTTGCCTGGAACTCTTTTTCAGGTTTTCAATCCACTAGGATACCCATTTTTGCGGAAGTCACCCTTTCAGGTTTTCGACTTGCCAGGTGTACAATCTTTTGTATATATCCCTAATTTTTTCCCGAACCCTTTTAGTTCATTGGGATGCCCTTACTTTTGCCCGGTTATGTCAACCTAGCGGGTCATTCTTTATGCGTAATATTTTTGACTATGTTCGCGTTCATAGGATACGGGAAATCTTCGCCGTCCATAGTGGTTAGCATCATGGCACCACCAGAGAATACTTTCTTTATAATAAATGGCCCTTCGTAAGTGGGAGTCCATTTGCCCTTGGGATCGCCTTGTTGTAAAATGATGTGCTTTATTACCAAGTCGTCAGTCTAGTATACTCGAGGTTTGATCTTTTTGTTGAAAGCCTTGACATACGCTTTTGATACATTTGACCATGACAAACAGCGGCCAGACTCTTTTCGTCGATCAAGTTCAACTGATCTAACCTAGTTTGAATCCATTCATCTTCGCCCAAGTTTTCTTCTTTCATAATCCTCACAGAAGGAATCTGAAATTCAACAGGCATGATAGCTTCCATGCCATATACTAAATAGAAAGGGGTTACCCATGTTGATGTTCATGCCGAGGTACGGTAACCATGAAGAGCAAATGGTAGCATCTCATGCAAGTCTTTATAATTCACCACCATCTTTTGCATAATCTTTTTTATGTTCTTGTTGGCATCTCCCGCTGCACCATTCATCTTAGGTTTGTAAGGAGAAGACTCGTGATGCTTGATTTTGAATTGCGTACAAAGTTCAGTGATCGTAGCATTATTGAGGTTGGTTCCTTTGTCCGTGATGATCCTTTCAGGGACGCCGTATCGGCAGATAAGGTTATGCTTGACAAATTGGGCTACAACATTCTTAGTGACTGAGGCAAGTGAAGCAGCTTCGACCCATTTGGTGAAGTAGTCAATGGCAACGAGGATGAAACAATGTCCATTAAAGGTAGTGGGCTTGATCTCTCCAATCATGTCAATGCCCCACATTGCAAATGGCCACGGAGCAATCATGACATTCAAAAGAATCGGAGGCACATGAACCTTATCGGCATAGATTTGACACTTATGGAAAGTCTTCGAGTGATGGTGACAATTAGCTTCCATAGTCAACCAATAGTAACCAACCCTTAGAATCTTCTTAGCCATAGTATTCCTTCTAGAGTGAGTTCAGAAGATACCTTCATGCATGTCTTCCATGATGTTGTCTGCTTCCTTCTTATCCATGAAACGGAGTAGAATTGAATCGTGGTCACATTTGTACAGGATCCCATTGCTTAGGAAGAATTTGGTTGAGAACCTCCGCAGGAATTTCTTATCATTGACTGAATCTCCTTCAGAATACTCTTGTGCTTCAAGATATCTCTTTACTTCATAATACCAAGGCTTCTCCTTATCAGTATCAATCTCACAAAAGTGCGCAGGTTCGTCAAATCTTTCTATGGTAATTTTGGGAGCTTCATTGTCACAATTGACCTTGAACATAGATGACATAGTTACTAAAGCATCTTCCAACTTATTTTCTTCCCTCGGGATATGTTCAAAGGTGGCCTCCTCGAAGTAGGGGATCAAGGTTAGTATAAGCTCTTTGTAAGGGATCAAATTTGGATGCTTGGTATCCCACTCTCCTTTAACTTGACTTACCACCAGGGCTAAATTTCTGTATACACTCAAGAATTTCATTCTTAGGTCAATGGCAGCCTTTAGACCCAAGATGCATGCTTCACACTCAGCTATGTTATTGGTACATTCGAAGTAAAGTCTGGCCATGAAAGGTTTATGGAAACCTTTGGGAGAAATGATCACAACACCAATTCTATTACCCAAAGCGTTGGAAGCTCCATCAAAAACCATAGTCCATTGGGATCCTTGTTCAGATCCTTCATACGGTCCAGGTTTTTCATAGTCGGTTATCAACATGATATTCTCGTCTGGGAATTCGAAGTTCATGGATTTGTAGTCCTCAACAGTTTGATGGGCCAAATGATCCGACAGTACGCTTCCCCTAATTGCTTTTTGTGTAGCATACTGGATATCGTATTCAGTCAAAATCATTTTCCATCTAGATATTCATCCAGAGAGAACTGGTTTCTCAAAGATATACTTGATTGGGTTCATCTTAGAAATCAATAAAGTGGTGTGAGTCAACATATACTGTCTTAGTCGGCGAGCAGCCCATGCCAAAGTGCAGCAAGTTTTCTCGAGCAGTGAATTTTTGGTTTCACAGTCGGTAAACTTTTTGCTAAGGTAGTATATTGCATGCTCTTTTCATCCATACTCGTCATGTTGGCCCAACACACACCCCATTGAATTCTCTAATATAGTCAAGTACATAATCAGAGGTCTTCCTTCAACTGGGGGCATCAGGATTAGAGGTTCTTGTAAGTATTCTTTGATCTTGTCAAAAGCTGCTTGGCAATCATCGTTCCATCTGACTACTTGAACTTTCTTTAATAGTTTGAAGATTGCCTCACAAGTAGCAGTTAAGTGAGATATGAATCGGGCGATGTAGTTGAGTCGTCCTAAGAAACCCCTGATCTCCTTCTCAGTACAGGAAGTTATCATCTCTTGTATGGCTTTGACTTTTAAAGGGTCGACTTCAATACCTTTTCCACTGACGACAAACCCTGGGAGTTTTTCATACCTTGCCCCAAAGGGGCATTTTTTGGGATTCAACCTTAACTTGTACTTCTTCAACCTCTCAAATAGCTTATGAAGATGATCAAGGTTTTGTTCCTCAGTTTGCGATATTGCAATCATGTCATCAACATAGACTTCTATCTCATGATGAATTATATCATGAAATAAAGCTGCCATAGCCCGTTGATAGGTTGCGCCTGCATTCTTCAAATCAAAAGGCATGACCTTATAGCAGATGGTGCCCCACTGTGTGAAAAAGGTGGTTTTCTCCATGTCTTTGGGTGCCATTTTGATCTGGTTATAACTGGAGAAACCATCCAAGAAGGAGAAAACATTGTGTTGAGCAGTGTTATCAACTAAAACATCTATATGAGGTAGTTGGAAATCATCTTTTGGGCTTGCCCTATTCAAATCCCTGTAGTCTATGCACATACAGACTTTTCCATCTTTCTTCGGTATGGGGACCACATTTGTAACTCATTGGGGATATGACGTCACTGCTAGGAAACCTGCATCGAACTGTTTCATTACCTGAGCTTTTATTTTCTGAAACATGTCTGGTCGCATGCGACGAACCTTTTGCTTGACCAAAGTATAATCTTCCTTCATTGGCAGATGATGAACTACGACATTAGTATCAAGCCCCGGCATATCTTCATATGACTAAGCAAACACCTCTACATAGTCGTGCAACATCTGGACCAATCTTCTCTTAACACAGTCTTCCAAGTTAGCGCCGATCTTGACTTCCTTTTTGTCTACCTCAGTACCCAGGTTTATCACTTCAACTGGTTCCTCGTGTGGTTAAATGGCTTTTCCTCTTGCATCAGCAGTCCGATGAGCTCCCCAGGTATTTCACAATCTTCCTCTCCTTTATCTTCGGCTTGATAGGTTGGATGTTCAAAGTCATAGATAGAAACAGCAGAGTCATTGTTAATGAGATCTAGAGTAGAGGTGGATCTGCAAATATGTGTGTGTGTGTGTGTGTGTGTGTGTGTGTGTGTGTGTGTGTGTGTGTGTGTGTGTGTGTGTGCATGTAAGGTCACATGGCTATTTTTGAAAATGCAATAAAGTAAAGAAAGGAAAAGAGCGCAAAATTTGAATGCAAAATAGTTTAATGTTTTTCATTAAAATGAGCATATGGCATATGATAATGACAAACCCTTAACAAATGGACTATTGTGCCCCGGGAAAGGCACATGACTTAAAGTCATTGTTTTTAATTGAAATTACATACAAATTTCTCAAAATAATAAAAACATGAAATGGCAATTAATCTTGGTTGTAGGAGATTGGAATGAAGTCCTTGGTCTGCCATTTGTTGAGTCCTTCATCATCAGTCGGGTAGATCCATCCATCAAAGTCCCTATCAGCATCAGAGTCTTCTAGGGAATTAACCTCATGATTAGTAATATGGAGAGGTGGTTTCCCTACACGAGCATGTCGAACCTCCTTTTGAGCTTTGGAAGTTAAACCCAATCCAAATTTGTCTGACTTGAAAGGGAAATCGGGAAGTTGTCCCCAAATGGTGCAACCCCCATCTTCAACAACAATACGAGCATCTTTAAGAGAAGCCATCCTCGGTGTATCTTTAGCAGCTTTGGGAGTGGCATGAGTGGCCTTGGCAATAGAAACCATGGGAGAGACCACCTCAAAGGCTTGAAAAGGAGTTTCAATGAACTCTCCATCCATTTCAACATATTTGAATGGATTTATATGATTAATCATAAACTCTTCTTCACCACAGACGGTAACAATTTTCCCCTTGACCGGTTCAACTTTTGATGTAGTGTGGAAGTCACCGCACCTGACCCATGTATCCATGGGCGTCCAAGAAGGCATGAATAAGAAGGACGGATATTCATCACGTAGAATGTTGAGTTGAAGACTTGAGACCCAACTTTGATAGGGAGAGTAACCTCTCCATGGACCGTCCTTTTAGAACCATCGAAAGCCCTTACTTCAATGTCATTTGGTTTTAAAACCAATCCATCACAATCTAGCCTATCCAATGCTCCTTTAGGTAAGACGTTGAGAGAAGATCCAGTATCCACTAATACATGTGCCAGGGTAGTTCCATTGCATTCTACGGAAATGTGGGGAGCTTTCTTGTGATTCTTCCTCATCGGGGGCAGATCCACATCAGAGAACCCTAAATCGTTGTCGGCAGTCAAGCTTGCTACACAATTTTCAAATTGGTCGGCCGTAGTTTTTTCTGGAACATGTGTGTTTTTCAATAATTTTATCAGTGCTTGGGCATGCACCTCGGAAAATAGCAACAAAGACAGCATATAAATCTTCGGGGGTGTTTGCTGCAACTATTCCACTATCTTATAGTCACTTTTTCTTATAATTTTTAGAATCTCCTCCATCTCTTGGCCAGATGGATCCTCAATGGTAATATCTTTTGCGGGTGCCTCCGTCCTGGAAGATTCAATCATTTATTCCTTTCCTTGAGTATCAACAACAGGTTTAACAGCAGTAATACGAATGGGTGTAGTTGTGGTTATTCGAGGTGAAATCTCTAGGGAGAAGATTCTCCTTGTCCTAGTAACTTTACTTGATCAAACAATGTTTGTAATGGAAGTAGTTTCATCTTCATCAATCCATGAATCTTGTTTGATACCATAGTAATACACTTCCGCCGCATAATTCTAGGGCACCGCCTTATCAGAAGAGTAGGGGATTGGCCCCGGTGTGGTGATAATTAGTGGATCTATTCTTGGTTCAATGGGAATCCTAATGGGACCTTTGGAGGTAATCCTAATAGGTTTGTTTGATATAGCGATGATGGATACGTCTTCTTGAGATACATTTTGGGTCAAACTTTTCACAGATGGAGTTCTTTCAAATAGAATCTCGTGGCTATCCATCAGGTGTTGGACACCTTTCTTTAGCCATTCACAACCACTAATTTGTTCAGCACAGCAGCAACAACCTTCAAGGAAACCAGGTAATAGCCCGACTTTCAACAAATTCTTTTTAACAATCTTCAAAGGGGTGGTCAAATCTTTGATGGATGACACAAAAGAGGTACCTTCAATAACATTGACACTCTTACCATGATTTGGCATGGGTGTGGTGATTACGTTGGGAGTTGGTGGAGGGTCGAATTCAACCGTCTTGTTATCAATTAGGTCTTGGATTTTGTTCTTTAGAGACCAACAATCATTGGTATCATGTCTGGGACTGTTTGAGTGGTAAGCACATTTGGCATTGGGGTTGTATTTAGGAGAGGAGGTATCGGGGTTTTGGGGAGGACCCCTCAATGTAACCAGCTCCGCCTTTAGTAAGAGATGCAATGCTTGAGACAGTGACATATTGATCTTAGTATACTGCCTTTCTTAAAACTTCGTCCTTCGCCTATTCCATTGTTGTTGTTGAGTGGGTATAAGATTGGAAATTAATACTGCCCCTCCTGAATGATGACAATCATTCTTAGTACAGCTTCTTGATCCATATACAACATTAGTCTCTTTTTTGCCAACAAATGTTTTTTCACAACATCAGAGGTGCATGCCCTCGGTATTTTCCTGCTTTCAACCCTCTCACCAGTTAAGATTAATTCAGTGAATCTGGATGATGAACCTCCAATCAGTAAGTTGAAAAATGGTCCAGTTAATGTTCCCATAAAAATTACTACCAACTCCCTATTAGTTAAAGGTGGCTGCACCCTGCCAGCCAAGTCTCTCCATTTTTTAGCGTATTCTTTGAAACCCTTGTTGGAACCCATTTTTTTAGCAGAAAATGATGTTCCACAATATCAACATCCAAACCAGGCATGTCTTGGTATGAACAAGCAAAGATGTCCACATACTCTTTCAACAGTTCAATCAACCTACTCTTCACGTCGGGATGCAGTAATGCTCCAATCTTGACTTCTCTTGGATCTTTCTCTGAACCCAAATTGATTGTCTCTAACGGCTCTTTATATGGCTGAATGGTACTTTCCTCGCGCTAAGGAAACCGTGAAACCTCTTCTAGAATTTCATCATATTCTTCTTCTTCGGCCCCATACACACGATATTCAAAGTTGGGAAAGGGTGTAGGGTCATTGTATTCAACAGGTTTTTTTAAACTAATTTGCACATATCATTTATGATTGCTTTTAGAAATTGACACATATAGCAAGTGATTATGCAGATTTATTTACAATTATTATTTATTCCAAAAGGGTTTTTTCTGATTACCATTTTTCAAAGAAAAAGCAGAAAATAAAGACACAAATTGGGAATCAAAGACAACTTTTATTATTGATTTTAAATATCAAAGTAAATAGATAATCCCATACCTTTGGCAGAGTGAAAGATTTTAGAAAAGATTAACAAAAAGAAATTACTTTTACATATGAATGCAAGAGGGAACATCAATAGTGACCCAATTTTGGACTCTGACTCCATGCATCACGTAGTTTGGCATTTCCTGCTATTCTTCATCCTCCACAATAGCATTGATCCTAGAAACACTTGGATAAAGATAACCTCCGCTGTGAAAGATATCATGATATTTTCCCAAAGAATATTTCGGCTTCATATTCTCACCTTTATCATTCTTCACAGAAAATCCAAAACCATCCATATTCTTGTTCACCGGCGGATCAACAATCTGCCCCTAGACTTTGCTAGGGCCATTACGCACAACCTGCTGAGCATATTTAAATGAAGCTATTAAATTCTCATTTCCCCATATATTATCAATGGATAAATCTTGGAACTGAGTTCCAACAGCAGCTTCATTTGCTTCCATAAAACTCAAAGAGGATAAATGAGATATTAACAATGCATGATCTCCATTTATGATAACCACTTTTCCTTCACGCACGAACTTCAGCTTTTGGTGAAAAGTTGAAGTGACAGCCCCTGCCTCGTGTATCCATGGTCGTCCCAATAAACAACTGTAAGCAAGCACAATAACCATAACTTGGAAAGCAACCTGAAAAAGGTGTGGGCCTACGTGAATAGGAAAATCTACTTCCCTGATTATAGACTTCCTTGATCCATCAAAAGCTTTTACAATTATGCCACTTTGGCGCATGGGAGCTCCTTGATACTTCAGCTTCATGAGCGTGCTCCTCGGTATGACATTTAAAGCGGACCCATTATCAATCAACACATTTGACAATGAATCATTCTTACAGTTCATGGAGATATGGAGATCTAAATTATGATTCCTTCCTTCGTCGGGCAATTCGTTATCACATAAAATTAGGTTATTATAGGATGTAATATTCCCTACCACACTGCTTAATTGGACCAACGGCATATCAATTTCCACGAAGGCTTGATCCAACACTCTCATCAAAGATTCCATGTGGGTAGAAGAATTCATTAGCAAGGCTAGAATAGATATCTTTGATGGTGTCTGCAACAATTGATCTACGATCCTGTAGTCGCTCATCTTGATAATCTTCAAAATACCATCCACATCTTTCTCCAGAGTAGCACCACTGGATTCCCCTACTACTTTCTTAGTTTCAACATTTTCCACAACCTTCTTGTCAGCACTAACATTCCCTTGAATGACAGGTGCAAAAACACGACCACTACGGGTCACTCTACTAGCATCAGCAATATTCTTGATATCAGACAAAGGTTGGATGGGAACTTCCACACCATCTTATAGAATTGTAGCATTGTATTTTTATGGTATGGCTTTGTCTGATTCGTAAGGAACAGGACCCGGTAAGCAAATCACCACTAGAGAAACAATTGGCTTGCTACAGTACTTGATCTCTATAAGGGCGGGAACACTGGAACAGGACACAATAATATCACCCCTTCTTCATAATATTGGGCATTATTGATTCATTGCTAGATAACATATCTTCATCTGAGGAAAAGAATTCATCTGCAGAAGCATATTCATCATATGACACAGTCTCGGCCAAATAATCTTCAATCACATTAATCACATTGTAATCATCCCTATGACCTGAAACTTTGATGGTACCATTATCCAATAACAACTGAATACCCCTTCTCACAATGGAACAACCTCGAGAATCTCTGCAGTAGATCCGGCAAGATCCATAATGGTGTTCTACTTGACCATCCATATGGCAGAAGGTAGCATGCAATTGCACCAAATCCTCATTCATATGGTTCACGTCAAAGATCCAAAATTCTCCGGGACATCCAAAGACCATGTTCACATCTTCCTCGTATTCTGCCCTAGGCCTGATTATATGAATGAGGCCTTCGTCCATCATTTCCTGAAGATCAACCTTTATCTTATCACACCCATGCATAGCCTACTACAAATACCACAACCAACATGGTCATGCGTATAGTAACTAAACTCGCAGAGGTCATCATGCATCTTTACCAAATCTCCTCTAACCAGGTTGATATCAAAAATATGAAAGTCCCTTAGAGAACCAGCAACCATGCTGACATCATTTGGTCATCCATGTTTTGGAAAAGGATTATCTTTTATTTTAGGGCCAACATCTTTAAAGGACAAAAGGCCAGATCTCACCATCTTTTATACCTAATATTTCATAGGATAACATTTTCCACATTATGCCCTAGTGCTCCCTAATGGAAAGCACGCGTCTAATCTGCCTTATAATACCAAGGCAAAGGTGATGGTATAGCGGAGGGTGGCCTAGTCTGAACCAAATTTTTCTTAATCAATGCTAGGAGTCACTCTGCATAGCTTATGGGGATAGAGTCAAAAGCCTCTCTCATCTGATTCTGCCCTTGATTTTCCTGAGGGGATGGTGTTTGATAAGCCATTATGGTTGGAGCTGTATTAACAACTGGAGTTACCGAAGCAACCTGTTGGTGGCGCTGATGATTTATTCTAGGAGGATTAACCCTTATCTCTTGAGTAGCAACATTTGTATCTCCTTCTTTATTTTTAGCAAACTCGTATAATGGTTTCTTTGTACTGCCAGAATTTTCACTTCTTGTCAAGCGACCCTCTCTTACAGCTTCTTCCAAACGAACGCCCAGGCATACCATTTCGGTGAAATCACTTGGAGCACTCGCCACCATTCTTTCATAATAGAAAGCTCCTAGAGTCTTTAGAAAAATATTTGTCATCTCTTTTTCTTCCATTAAAGGGATCACCCGGGCGGCTACTTCACATCATCTCTAAGCATATTCCTTAAATGACTCCTTGTCCTTCTGGACCATTTCTCTGAGTTGATCATGGTCAGGTACCATGTCCACATTATATATTTACTATTTAATAAACGCTTCACCCAAGTCATTAAAAGTATGAATATTGGCACTATCCAAGCTCATGTACCATTTTAATGCTGCACCAGTCAAACTGTCTTGAAAAAAGTGAATTAGTAGGTGTTGATCATCGGTGTGAGTAGACTGAATAAGTGAAAAACACAAGAAGGGGGGTTGAATTGGGATCTCAAAACATAATGAAAAGAACACCTTTTTTTTATCCTGGTTCGTGTGAACTCAAACTACTCCAATCCACCCGCCAAGGTGATTTCGCCTCTCTCCAACGAGGTCTTAATCCACTAATAAATCTTAATTACAAATCTACTTTGACAACTGCCAAAGTCCTCTTGAGTCTAAAACCATAATCCGATTTTCTCAAGGAATTACAAAATAATATAATTGAGTGTGTATAAGTATGTTTTCTAAATAAAGCAATATCATAATTGTGATGTATTACACATTAAGATTTCTAGGTAGAACTGGGTAGATATGCTTTTCTTTTACCTGCACAGTAGTTCGTCACTGAATTCTTCTTTTTGTCTTCTTTATATAGGCCATGCAACAATGACATAGGAAGATGCTTTTGGAATGTTCATAACACGAATTAATGAACTCTCCAAACCAGGAGATCCTTGTTTGTTTGTAGCCGTTACTTTTGATATTGCATTGATAAATTGTAACGCTTCAGAACTTCTCACATCATAGGTTGAATGTTACCGTTGAGAGTCCCTTACTGCTTGTATCAAAACTTTACAGATCAGAGTATCAGAGATCCTGTTTCACAGTGCTGGTGTATTCAGAAGTTGTAACATAACTTCTTCATATATGTGTGTCACATAGATTTGCTTCTAAGAAGGATGCATCTGATTTTATCACAGTACTCTCATCTTCTATGCTCGCATAATCAGAGCTTCTAGTGATGTTCAGGCAGATCGTCTATGCTCCTTACATTAGAACATCTTTTTCAAATCTGAACTTCCTGCATATAAAGGTACTTTTATTAGCAAGATATATATATATATATATATATATATATATATATATATATATATATATATATATATATATATATATATATATATATATATATATATATATATATATATATATATATATATATATATATATATATATCATGTGTTTGTTATCATCAAAACTCTTACAGGGATGTATAACCAAATTATATTCTAACAATCTCCCCCTTTTTGATGATGACAAAAACTTATATATTTTGATGGAATATAAAGAACAAAGAATAAAAAACTCCGCCTGAGTAGAATAATCAGATAACGAGAAAATAAAATAATTCTATGAAGATCTTCTGAAACGAGTCAAAATATCTTTCATTCTCCCCCTTTTTGTCAATAATCAAAAAGTAGGAAGTTGCTTGAGAAGGTGTGACATCCTCTTCTAGATTCAACTGAGATTCTTTAGAGAGATTCTGATGATGTATTCTCATTATCGTTCCCAATAGTTCCAGAGCCAATAAATTTTTGTTTTTGATTGCCTTGGAAACCTACAAATCCTTTAAATTCCAGGCTTTGTAACATATGCTTTCTTCCCTCCTTATGTAGAGAGAATCCAGAATCCAGGTGTTAGGACTGGTGTTTCAACCTTGCTGTTAAAAATATATGCAACGTAGATGATTTTATCCTTTGTTACCCATATATTTTTGGGTCCATGATTGTTAGAGTTTCCAAAATTCTGTTTGAATTTTGGTTTAGCATAAAACACCTTACTAGTATATTTTTTATCAGTGTTTGCCCAGAAGTGAAGTGAGAATAAAGAGGAATGCATTTAATAACCAGATCCTTAACTTTCTTAGATTGGGATACTTTACCTTTGTATCCTATACCTTTTCTGCCATTTCTGCTGACTCCATAGATCATTGAAGCCATCTTGCTTCTATCTATGTTTTTAGCGAGGAATTTCTGAAAGTTATGATCATATTCCTTTATGATCTTATCAGGGTTACTAGGAACTTCTGAGATGGTTTCCTTCTAAGTATTTTGTAATTCATTTTCAAGTTTTGAATTTTTTTCTTTTAACTCAGCTTTCCAATCTCAGAGTCTTAGTTTCTTCAGAGTCAGAAACTAGATCCTTTTTCAGGTTCTTATTTATGACTCAATGTTTCTGATACCTTTCTATAATTTCTGATAGAATCTCTTCTAATTGAGATCTAGAAAAGTTATAAAATACCTCTTTTAACTCGTAGTCTGATTTTGATTTTGTGCCATCTTCAAAAGATTCAGAGTCGTCCCATGTTGCCATAAGACTTTTCTTCTTTTCCTTAGAGAGCTTTTTTTTAGGTTTCGCTATTTGAAGATTTGGACAGTTGCTCCTGTAGTAACCTTGTTCATTGAATTCATAGCATGTAATGTTTATGTTATTTGATTTTCTGTATCCAGAAGATTGTTCAGAGTCATTCCTTTTCTTCTGGAGTTTCTGAATTTCCTCTGCATGTGCTTCCACAGCTGATTGGTTCTTCTGGATAGAAGGAACAATTTGTCTTCTTCTGACGAGGATTCACCAGAGTTTTTTGCTTCTGCTTTTTCCTATAAAAATTTGGTTTCATATTTATTAGATTTCAAAGCAAGAGACTTACCTTTCTTTTGGGGCACATCATCTTCTAACTCTATCTCATGACTTCTGAGAGAGCTGTCAAATTCTTCTAGAGAGATTTTGTTCAGATCTTTTGCTAGTTTGAGAGCAATGACCATGGGCCTCCATTTCCTTAGTAAACTTCTGATGATCTTCTTTACATGATCAACAGTTGAGTACCCTTTGTCCAGAACTTTTAGGCCAGCCACCAGAGTTTGAAATCTTGAGAACATTGTTTCAATGGTTTCATCTTCTTCCATTTTGAAGGCTTCATATTTCTGAATGAGCGCAAGGGATTTGGTTTCTTTGACTTGCGTGTTGCCTTTATAAGTCATTCTCAAGGAATCAAACATGTGCTTTGTTGTCTCTCTGTTTGTGATCTTCTCATACTCTGAGTATGAGATGGCACTCAAGAGAATAGTTCTGGCCTTATGATGATTTCTAAAATCCTTCTTTTGATCATCTGTCATTCTTTTTTCTGTCAATCTTCTGACCGCTTTCATCAACAGGATGTAAGTACCCATCGGTTACCATATCCCAAAGGTCAGCGTCACACGCTAGGAAGAAACTTCTGATTATGTCTTTCCAGTAATCAAATTTTTCACCGTCAAATATTGGGGGTCTGCTGCTAATTCTGTCTTTCTCATCATGATAATCCTTGCTGATGTTCTGAGTTGTTCCCGCCATAGTGTTTTTCCTCCTTGGATCTTTTTTTGACACGGTTAAGTGTTTGCACCCATATCCAGGTGATCTGATACCAATTGAAGAAGGGAAAGACACAAGAAGGGGGGGTTGAATTGGGATCTCAAAACATAATGAAAAGAACACGTTGATTTTTATCCTGGTTCGTTTGAACTCAAACTACTCCAATCCACCCGCCAAAGTGATTTCGCCTCTCTCCAACGAGGTCTTAATCCACTAATCAATCTTGATTACAAATCTACTTTGACAACTTCCAAAGTCTTCTTGAGTCTAAAACCACAACCCGATTTTCTCAAGGAATTAAAAAATAATATAATTGAGTGTGTATAAATATGTTTTCTAAATAAAATAATATCACAACCATGATGTATTACACAATTTAAGATTTCTAGGTAGAACTGGGTAAATATGCTTTTGTTTTACGTGCGCAGTAGTTTGTCACTGAATTCTTATTTTTGTCTTCTTTATATAGGCCAATTCAACAATGACATAAAAAGATGCTTTTGGAATGTTCATAACACAAATTAATGAACTTTCCAAACCAGGAGATCCTTGTCTGTTTGTAGCCATTACTTTTGATATTGCATTAATAAATTGTAACGCTTCAGAACTTCTCACATCAGAGGTTGAATGTTACCATTGAGAGTCCCTTACTTCTTGTATCAAAACTTTACAGATCAGAGTATCAGAGACCCTGTTTCACGGCGGTGGTGCATTCAGAAGTTGTAACAGAACTTCTTCATATAAACGTGTCACACATATTTGCTTCTAAGAAGGCTGCATCTGATTCTATAATAGTACTCTCATCTTCTATGCTCGCATAATCAGAGCTTCTAGTGATGTTCTGGCAGATCGTCTATGCTTCTTACATTAGAACATCTTTTTCACATCAGAACTTCCTGCATATTAAGATACTTTTATTAGAGAGCATATTTGTTCTTTATATATATATATATATATATATATATATATATATATATATATATATATATATATATATATATATATATATATATATATATATATATATATATATATATATATATATATATATCACGTGTTTGTTATCATCAAAACTCTTACAGGGATGTAGAACCAAATTATGTTCTAACATAGACATCCTTCTCACATATATCACATGGTGAGCACGAGGACAAGTATTGCCCTTGTACTTCTCGAATTCCGGTACTTTGAACTTCACAGGTATTTTCACATTTGGAACCAAACACACATCATTCACATTCTGCCCAAACAATTATTTTCATCTGAGGGACCTCAACTCTTTATGCATCGTATCAAACTGATCCTAAAAATCGTCCATTCGATCATAGAAGCCCAAGCTTTCACTTGGTGGAGGAATAGGGCGATAAACTTCATCATTAACAAATGGTATAACATTCACCAAAGGAGGTGAAACATAGTGAATCTCATTTCTAGCCATAGGAGTAACATGCACCATATGAGGTGCAGAAACAGCAGCAGTCTGAGAAAATGGAGAAACTTGAATACCCTGATTATAACCTTCTGGTGTGAAAGTCGCTGGCATTCCCAACGGATAACCCTGAGGCATACGATTCTGAATAACAATAACTAGAGTAATAGAAATAGGAATTGTCGGAGCTTCGGAAGCAACTGTTATCTGTTGAGGCCGAGTAAGTGGTGGTTGATTCTGAGCAGCCACCAACGATTCCATCAAAGCAGTGAGATTGGCCATACCGGTCTTCAGAGTTGTAACTTATTCGCGCAACTCGCGATTCTCTTGTTCTAGATTCTCCATCTTCCTCTGGGAATTAGCCCGAGTATTGTACTGGTGAGACAGCTTGCTGAATGAAGTAAAGAAGCACAGTAAGACTCCTGGGTATGAACAGAAATGCAAGAAGTGTGTACAATATGATGCATGATATGCAATGCACATTACTTATTTTATTATTAATATTTCAAGGAACTCAAAGATTTATAGACAATTTGCAAATATTAAAGTACTAATACATTTTAAATACTGAAAATCTCATTATAATAACTTCAAAAAGGATTACAACATTTTAGTACAAGTTTAATTAATCCTAATTACAAGATAAGATAAAAATCTAAGATCCTAAGAAAGCAAAGCTGATGAAGATCTCTCCACACACTGACGCTTCCCTGTGAGTCTTGCAATTTGAGCCTTTAACTTCTTGTTCTCTTCTACATACATGTCAACGACCTCTTTCCAATCACCAGAGTCAGGAAGTGAGAAACTAGGTCCTGACTAAGCTCTAGAGGAAACTAAATCCTCTTGCTTTTCCATCATCTCTACAACACGACTCTCGAGATTCTCAATCCGGTCATCTTTCTCCTTCAGGTCTGCTCGTTAAGACACCTCTAAAGTCTGACACTTATTCTTCCAAGCCTCCTTTTCCTGTTGCATCCTAACTAGGGAAAGTTAAAGCTCTTCCACATCAAATATGGGAGGAGTGGTCTTCACAAACATATCAGGCATTGGTGCTTCAAGGGAATACGACATCTTCAACTGGATGGCTCTTGCTTGTACCCACTGAAGATAAGGCTCCAAAGAAACGGCCCCTCTAGGTCACATGTCCCTCCTACTCTTCCTGTGAATATGACGCCAAGCCTTTGCAATCTCCTTTTTAGCTTCCTTATGAACCTCTCCCTCTTTAAGGAAGAAACCACTCAGATGAATACTATTTGGCTTATCCCTCATCGGATATCCAACATGTCGTCGTGCAAAAACATGATTGTAGTTAATTCCTCCCTTTGTACCAAGAACAGGTAAATCCAATAGATACGCATATTCCTCTAATGTAGGCATCAACTGATAATTAGGGAAAGTAAAGCATCGATACATTAGATCATATAATTGGACCAAAGTCGAGAGAATACCCTCCTTTATCATGAGCTTCATAAGAGAAATGATGGACCCATACTTCCTCCGGAAATCTGTAGAACTCTCAATCTCGAGAATCAAACTCATTGAATCATCTATCTTGGGATCTTTGAAACTGTACTTTCGATTCTTTCTTTCTCCAAAATCCATGGTCAAAAGTACCTGAGATATTCACAAAGAGTCAACTTTAAGTCCCTTGAAACAAAATGTTTTAAAGGATGCTCATGGGTGCATGAATGCATGATACAACAATCACACACAAGATCACACACATGGGGGATTCATCGGTTTGACGTCATGAGAATGAGGTCAAAGGTACTATCCACAAGGTATGATATAAACATTTATAACCTGCCGAACAAGGTTCTAAGAGGTTCCCAGAGTCTACATCCTTCCTTCAGATATTACCAACATCCCGATTGACTCGGTAATTAGCAATATTCTCAAGAAAAACTCGTCTAAGCATAGTATAGCGTGACAACCATTTTCGGATTACTCCGTAATAGCTTCCGCACTACACATAAAAGGCCAAGATGGGTTAAAGGTTATACGGTCCTCAGTTTCAGCAGGCTCCCAGGTCGAAAGCAGGAAAATCCAGACAAACATATATACAACATATAATATACAAACAATCAATAGAACATACACAAATAAACAAATATAGGCTCAACCCACTTAGGGATGGACGAGCAATAGGTCGATCTTTCCCCAGTGAAGTCGCCATTTTTTATGTAGCGGTAGAAATGTTGAGACTAAGCCATTGGATTGACTTGACTCGCACATATCAAATTAAAAATTTTCACCGCGCTTTATTGTTTCCAAAAGAATAGGAAAAGAGAGAATAACCCCAAAAGAGGGGGAGAGAATTTAAGTTTGGGGGTTGGTTATGCAAAGGGAAGGTATTAGCACCCTAAACATCTACGGTACTCCGCAGGAACCTCTTTGAAAATTTGTGTATTTTGGCTATAGGTGTTGTATAAAAAGTAGATTGTGGGGACGAGAAAAGAAATATTTTTTTACAATTTTTTGCACTCACCGCGTTGCGAACCTTTAGTGCCTACGTACAACCTTCCATATAATAGGGGATCAGGGTACTCGTAGTTCACCTTTAAAATTTTAAAACACAAATGTATTGGTTGATTTTAAGAGATGAGACATCATCGTCGTATCTGAGTGGAAGAACATACTTACTACCCATGATTACGAGAAAGGAGAATTTGCGTCATCTCAAAGTGGAGGATATAGCTTGGGTTTTTAAAATCAACAAAGCTTCACTTAATCCCCAAGTGGAAAATATCTCTCTTCATTATATATTGTAGAAGTATAGTGGTTCGCGTCACTACAAGGATTGAAAAGAGTCTAATCTTTTGAGAAAGTTTTAAAGTAAAAAGCCAAAATGGAAAGATGGTTTGAATGAGATTGATTGACTTTTAGTCTTCTCACAAAAATGTCAAAGTATGATTAAGAAAATATTTTGAAAAGGCATGGACTTAAGTCCAAGTTTATTACGAAAGCAGTTCAAGTTTAAAAAACAATAAGAGTTTTCAAAATGAGGGAGAAGATTTTTGAAATTAAAGAAGATGGGAGGAGATTAAGGGACTATCCTAAGGCATAAAGTAAGATCTAGGGAAAAGAACCGTCTAACTAACAAGAAGCTAAAACTTGACACAATGAGTCAATGTAGAATTCCCATCCTTTGGATTTGAAACCAAACAAGCAAAGATGATAAACCTCTTAAGAAAACCAGGCTTCAATTGCATTAAGTCTTCACAAAAATTGGGCAGAGTAACGGCTATATACAGGTGAATTCTCGATGACAGATAAAACATGTAACCAAAACAACATGCACATAAAGAAAAAAAATAACCAAATGTCTTAGGGAAAACCCCGAGAAATCCAGACAAAATAACAGTTCAAGTCACGAGATCTCAAGGTAGGTTAAGGCTTCTAATCCTAAGTCCAAGAAGATCATAACTCCAAAATGCCAAGGGTGGTAACCAAATAGTCCAAGTAACCTTAAAGCTTTTTATTGTTCAAGTTGGTTATTAAGTATCTTCAAAAAGAAAATGAAAAGCTCAAGTGGGCAAAACAAAATAACATAAAGATAAATGATCAAGTGAGCAAAGATGAAAATAACATGAAATGTAAATGCTAAGATAAATGGTGCTTAGAATAAAAACACAAAGTAAAAGCACAAAATAAAGTCAATTGTTAGAAATTAGAGGTTAGTTGAATGACCATATTGAAACTTGCATTTGAAACTTATTATAAGATTGATAAAATCAAAGCCTCTCAACAACAGGTTTTATTTCCTTTTTGTCAAGTATATCCTTCATTTAAAATTCTCAAGGCAACAATAAATGATCAACGATGTTTAAGTAATTCTCTTTGACCAAAGCTTAAGAAGATTCATTAGAGGATAGATAAGACCAAAGCCTCCTAACAATGAATCTCAAGGTTATTAGATCAAAGGATTCAAATTAACATACTTGGACTTACAAACATGGGTTTGGGCCACGAATGATCATTTTTCGAATCAGGACAAAATTTAGAGCTATGTTAAGCAATCGTAAGTGGACTTATTTAGAAGTCACACCTATTTTAAGGCCGGTCAATAGAAATCTATGTACCACGTGTTTAGATAAATGATATATAGATCATTCTCCATCAACATGTAGTACAAGTGAGAAATGAATAAGATGAAAGAGGAGGGGATGTGTTAGATTAAATTTAGTTTCAAATATCTTCAACATTATTCATCCATCTTGATGGATTTGGTTTTTCAAACTATCAACAGTCAAGATCCAATGATGTTGAAGAATTTGTCCTAAAATAAGCCTCAAGTTAGTATCATATTCCATTCCAAGAATTAATCAAGAATTATGTACAAAAGTTCTCAATTACAAACTTTAATCAAAAGCAAAACCCTAAATCCAAACCTAAGTCAAAAATTAGATTTAAAAATAGGAAAATAACTTGTAAAATTATGAAATTAAAACCCAAACTTCCTAAAGTTATTTGAAATTCAAAAATTCCTTGAATTGAGGTGGAAACTTGATTTAGAAATGCAAACTTTGAAACTAGCTAGCAAAATGCTTAAACTAGAGGTGTTTTGAAAAACAATTTGTAAAAAATATGAAATCACATTTTAAAATTCAAGAAAAATGATCTTTATGACCTTAACTTGTACAAGTACTCTAAACAAATTCATTTGTGATTTTATAGGCATGGGGAAGTTATAAATTTCAAGAAATCAATGTGAATGATCAAACAAAATCCTAAAAAAGGAAATTATGTTTAAAATTTAATAAATTTAATCTAAAATCAAATAAATTTGGTATAAGACTCCCTAAATTTTAAGAAAATTCTAAGGATCAGTAAGTATATTTTTCTTGAATTTTATCCAAAAAGAAAGAGTTAAATAAAAATTATTAACACAAATCATCAAAAAACACAAAGAAAAAGTAATATATCCAAACAAATGATTTAATTTAAATCTCACAATTTTTGTAAAATTGGACCAAAATTATTTTCAATAAGAAAACTCATAAGGACACATAAAAAGATTTTTTAGGGATTTTTTTATTTAGTAGAAATAGAAAAATAAAATTCTAAAACAAAAAGAAAGATTAAAACCCTAATTAAACTACTTGAATTTATTTAATCATGAAAAATGATAAAACTAAGAAATAAAAATCAGAAAAATGAAAATATATAAAAAATAGAGTTTAAAATATTTTTTTGGTAATTTTTTAATTAAGAAAAGTAATTAAAAAATTAGAGAAATAAAGAAAATTAAAATATAATTAAGGTGTATTACACCTGTTTTCAACAGAAAGCGCTGTAAAATGAGGCAAGAACATGTTCAGTAGAAAACAACCACGTAGTCATCCCTACTAAAATACCAAACCCTTCTCTTTTTACAGTTTTAAACCCAGATTTTCAGATCATGATAACTCACGTGTTTCTCCATGAAAACTCAAGATGTAAACATTAAACTTCAAGATGGAAATGAGTAGAACACGATAGAATCAAAAAATTTATCAAAAGATGCATGGATCATGGAGAAAATGCCATGTGAATATTGTTGCACGAACATGATTATGAGTCGAGCATTTTAAAAAACAAATTTTTGAATTTATTTTCTCAACCATTTCCCTTGATTCAAACACCAAAATTCATCACCTCAACGCGTAGAACAACAAAATGCTCATGAATTCAACAATCAATGCAAGGTCTGAACATAAATTGAGTACGAAGGCAGCAAAACAAACTGAATTTTGAGCAAACTTATGGAACAACCTCAAGCAACAAATGCGCGCATGATTATGCTCAGATGAAGGATCTGGCCGGCTAAATCCAATGTGAACACACTTAAATGCAAGATTGGAGCTACCATGAATGAGATTCGGATTTGAAATTCTACCTTGATGAGTGGAAAATGAATCCACTTGGTTCCTCTGTTTTGGAGTAAGAAACCTGATGCAACTTCTTCTTCACACTTCAAGGTAGCAAGATGAGCTAGAGAAACCAATCTTGAGCAAGAAAACTTTAAGGAAAAGTAATGAAAATTATGAGTTTGCAGAGAGAGAAAAGTTTCTTGACGGAGAGAGGAAGTTCTCTTCAAATTTCTACTTGCCTTCTCTATGCTGAATGCTGCTTATTTTTATAGAGCAAGGGGAAGAGAGTGAGGGAAAAAGAGGTAAGAAAATGTGATAAGTAAGTGATTTTGAGTTTTGTGTTTGATTGATGATGCAAGGCGTGCGTTTTGAGTAAGTGCATAAAGCATGTGCATGTGAGCTGGCAGGTTATGGATTTGGTTGATGTAAATACATACATTTCCATGCAGATTTGGCAAAAATATTGATCATGTCTTTATCTCCTTATATCTCTCTCCATAGCGCATGAATCATAACAAAGTTTGAATAAAAAATAGATAGGGCATTACATACTCCAACTTTGATGTTCAATTTTTTTCAAAACAAAGCTTGAATCAATGAGATAATTGGATATGAATGCATGCTCCTGAATCATTTGATGAAATGTCAAGCCTGACTGGGCATTCCATGCACGCGACATGCCCTGTGTTGGGCAAAAATTCAGCTTGCACGGTACCTACTTCCTATGATTATATCTAAAAATGTAGGAGTTATTTTGAGAAACTTCCTGAAGCAAAGTTGTTCCTCACATATCCAAAGTAAGTTGTCATTAGAATAAAACATGTTTTAGTCGTAGTCTGAAGGGATAAAATTCTAACTTAAACAAAAGACTTCTAATTTGTTTTATCTCAGTCGTCAGAAGATGTTTCAGTCAGAAATTTTCCTGATAAGATGGAAATCTTTGTGGTTTTCCAGATGCTGAGAATATCAAACGCATTACCTAAATAGACTTAGTGTCTATCACACTCTACCTAGGTCATGCATGAGCAGTTATTTTTCTTGAAATATATTAATCATGATTACATTTATTTAACTACTCCTTTTCACTATGCCTTGGGAAGAGCCGTGTCATGTCATACCCATATACCTTTGTCTGATATTCGCAGTCGTGTTCTAATTAAATGTTTTCATGTTCTCTCATCTTAATGTTTGTTCTGCTTATCTTTTCATTTCCTTCTTTTAGCAGTCCATGACGTCATTTGAGTGTTTAAATCGTCTTACCTCGTGAACTAATTGATTGACTATTTATATCTCCTCTCATCAATAATCATTCATCAAGTCCTAATCCTTGTATCATCTTCTACCATATCTTCTCTTCAAGCTTGTCTGCACGTCATGGATGTTAGAAACTTTCAAGGAGATGCAAATCTTCTCGAGGTAATCAAAGAGAAAAGACCCAACTATGTGTCCGACGATGGTTTCATAAACGAGTTTATTGAAAATCAAGGATGGTATGGGTATGCAACAATGCTGAGAGTTCCTATTTATCCTAACCTCTTAAAGAACTTTCAGCTTCATGTTTATGTCAGTCATGATGAAAACGCCATTCATTCTTACATCTTTGGTGTTCCGATTACCATCACTTGCTCCTCAATTAATGAAGCCATCTAGAGTCCACCTTTACCCAACTCTTGCATGAATGTTGACATGTTTCCAAATGTTCCTAACTCTTCATTCATATATGAGCCCCTTAATTCAGATCATTTGAAACCACTTGCAAAAATCTGGTTTCAGTTCTTGTTGAAAAATCTTTATCCTAGAGGAGAAGATCTTGATAAAGTTTTTCCTAGGGATATGTGTCTTCTTTATTACCTTCGGAAGAATATTCCAATTCATATTTCGGAAATAATATTCAATCATCTGAAGTTATCAATCGTAGCATCCAGGAACTCTCAAAAAGTCATTCATTCCGTATGGACGTGTATTGTCTTAACTATTTGAGTTAGCGGGTATAATTAAAATTGTTCAAAGAAATTCGTTCATCAGAGGCAATGCTTTATTAGATGAGAGTCATGATGTGTTTGAAGTTTATATAGCTTTCCATGTCTATGTTCACTATTTTTTTTCTCCTTCTATTGTAATCTCCTTCAAATATCAATGAAACTTCTTATCATTTCTTGTTATTTCTTCTAGTTTTTATATTTTCACACATAATTACCTTTTTGATTATGAAAAAAATAGAGGAGTAATTAAATGGACGTTTTGATTTAAATAATCAAGTTCAGGTAAATGTTCTCTGAAAAGAGCTATTTACATTCTAAACCAACTAAACTTCTGTTTCTGTTAGAATTGTTTTTATTTTTCAGGAAATGAGAACTCTGATTAAACAAGATCAGAAAATACTATGCAAGACTTATGTCTAACTCTAAAGATAAGTTTTGAGAATCTGGAAGTTGTTTTAGTGACATTAAAGTTTCAAAGATTTCAATTTTATTTCATTCTCATTAGCATCTAAAGTCAAGATTCAATAAGAAGAAGTTCTAAGAAATCAAGATCTCAATTGTTCTATTGGCATCAAGATCTCAATTTTTCCATTGGCACCCAGAGTCAAGACTCTCAAGATCTCGATATCTGATATATTGGAACCAGTGAAAGTTTTACTCAAATGGTTCGGAGTCAGGATATTCGATCTTCATCAAGTCATTGACTCAAGGGGGGTATCATAAAACTGATAAGTATTCCTTACCTTTCTATTTTCACTTTTTCTAATTATATGAACAAAATTATGTCATCAAAATACATAGTTTTGCCATCATCAAAAAGGGGGAGATTGTAAGAACAAGATCTAATTCTGCAATATTATCGCTTAGTTTGGATGATAACAAATGGGTATGTTTGTATGAAAATTTTTGATACTCTAATGTTTGTTATTGTTGAGTACTTAACAAACAGGTTCTGCTTCTGACGGATGGTGTGGCCAAGACATTAGAAGAGAATCCATCCCGCTTCTGCACTACACAAGTTCTATTGAACAATAGCAAGATACTCCAGAAGTATCTGAAGTGTAAGCTCTAATGTTTGTATAAAGAAACCAGTCATAAGATCTGAAGACAGAAGTTGCTACTTAAGTCCAGATGCTGAAGACTCACGTTTCTGAAGACAACATGTTATAAATAAGCAGCTAGAAGATCTGAAGACAAAAGTTTCTACTCAAGTTCAGATGCTAAATACTAAAGTTTCTAAAGACCCAAGGTTCTAAAGATAAGGGTTCTAAAGACCAAGTGCTGAAGACTCTAAAGACAGAAGTTCTAAAGATTCTAAAGACTTGAAGTTTTTAAAGACCCAAGGTTCTAAGAAAAGGTTCTCAAAACCAAGTGCTGAAGACTTTGAAGACGCAGTTCTGAAGACTCTGAAGACTTGAAGTTTTGATGACCTTGTGTTATGTTCTCGTTTCTAAACGCATGCTCGCAGAAGCCTATGAAGTGCATAAGGAAAGAAGATAATGTTAACATGGTACAATCAGCGTTTCATTCCACTACCATGAAAGGACGGACGCATTACACGATCTTGTCCCCCACGTTATTGCTCAAGCTGCCAAATGTTTATGGAAATCCCAAGAGTACCCCTCAATGTATATATTTTTCTATTGGCTATATAAAGGCTTGAAGACTAAGAGAGAAAGCTTCCAATCAATGAAATATCCATGCACAAAGCGATGTTCATAGCTTTCATATTTTTTAGTCATTGTTCTTAAAATAGTTTACATATTCAGCTTGTGTAGAAGCAATACTCTTGTAAAAAAACTTGTATTCAAACGGTTGTTTGATTTTTCCTTAAGGGACCGGGTAGGTTTGTATCCTTAAGAATTCTAGGACTTATTTGTATTGGAGGTTGTTAGTCACTTGCGGGTAGCTTGTGCATGATTTTCCTTAAGGGATCAGTTAGTTATGTATCCTTAAGAAGTCTAAGACTCGTGTGTCTTAAAGGTTGTTAGTCACTTTCAGGTAGCTTGTGCAAATTGTAATCAATTTGGGTATAGTGAATTAAGTCCTCGATTGAGTGAGGCAAAATCACCTTGGCGGGTGGACTAGACTAGCTTGATAATTTTCAAGTGAACAAGTATAAACATACCTTGTTCTTTACTTCCTGTTCTTACTTATTATTATTATCGAGAGTGAAGGAAAAAGTATTTTAACTTAAAGGGGGATAATATTATTATAGAATTTTTTTTTTGATTTAAAGCCCAAATCAACCCCCCCCCCCCCCCCCCCACCCTTTATTATGTTTTTCACACCTTCATATTATAGTGATGTGAGAGATTATTGTTTTCACCTTCAATGACGGATCATTGAGAGGTTAGATTTCTTGACATATTAGATCATAACTTACTTTATGATGATCTTGTGATTAAGTAGAATTAAAGCAAGTGTGGGTGGACATATAACCTATCACCCAACAATAACTTGAAATGTGCACTTGTAACATATTGTGGTGCAGAGGACAATGGACGATTCTCATAGAGGAACAAAAGCAAACATGTCACGTTTGTAATTTTTAATCAGTTTATATATTCATTTATATTATATATACATTTTATAAAATAATTAATTTATTCATATATATTTAGTCACACATGTTTCATTTATATTTAAAATTTGAATTTAGAATGCTAGATGATTTAGATGTCGCTCACACACCTACATTGCTCTGGACCTGTTGATCATCCCACATCTAGAACGTGCCAGTTTTGAACATCTTATTAAGACCTCAAACTGCACAATTGATACCAAATTTATACTTGCAATATTAGAAAGGTGGAGACCCGAGACACACACCTTTCATCTACTAATAGGTGAATGTACCGCCACACTAGAGGACATGTATATGTTAATGGGACTCCTAATTGATGGTAAGGCGGTGAATGGGTCGGTTCAATAACCCAATTTTCTATGCGAGGAAATGTTGGGTAAAGATATGGTGGAGGCATTTGTTGCTAGGGGTCAAGGTATTTTACTAGCCGAACTTAAATTATATTATAGGTCTCTTGGCTTGAATGAAAATTCGTTCGAGGAAGATAAAATAATTAAAGCCATAAATTATATTATGATATTTTTTGGAAGCCTGTTATTCCCTCAAAGTACATGGAATAATGTCAATTTTATGTATTTAAGTTTTCTTAGGGACTTTGATAAAACACAAAAGTATAGTTGGGGTTCCACCGTTTTAGCCTATCTATACAGTTCATTATGTAAAAATGCAACAAACGACAAATGTAATTTTAATGAATGTGCTTTCTTGCTCTAAGCATGGGGTTGGTGGAAATGGAGTCTCTTAACCCCTTCAACGACCATTCGTTCATGTTCCCCTATGCAACAAAGTAAGTGTATCGCGTAAATAATTTATCATTTCTCTCTTCGCTAAATAGATGCACATAATTAATTATTATTTTCATTCCTTTAGGTATTGTGTATGGGGTATGAATTACATCAAGAATCCAAGTCAAAATGGGGCTCTATATCGTAATCTCTTGGATCACCTTATCCTAGATGATGCACGTAGTACCTCTAAACTTTTCTTTTGTTAACTTATTTATTTTTAAAGTTATCATTATTCTGATTATTTTATCCACAGTTTATCTAAATACCATATTTGGGTTTGTAACATGAATCAAACCTTGAGGATGCAGCAGTTTGGACTGCAAAGACTGCAATCATACGATTCAACATTGTGGAGATGCACCAAAGCGACTGTGTCAAGATGCAGTTCGGAATGCATCAAGAAACACCATGCGATTCAACTTGTTTGTCATCTTGGTATCTCAAAAGGGTCGACGCCCAATGGAGTGTTAATAATTGGAAATATTTCTCTCCGGAATGGTGTAAGATATGGCATATGCGTGACCGACATGTCTTACAATTCCTTGTTTTCATCACCCAACATAATATGCGACACACGAATCAATATATTGATTGGTACAGATTGGTTACTAAACCTGGAACGTTTGTGTCTCACTTGAGGTATTTGATCAACCCATGCACACAATGGGCACAACCCTCAAATTCCCAAAAACCCTACCAACAATCATACACCACCTAACAACAACCCCAACAAAAAACCCATTACACATCAACCTCCCACCAAACACCACGCTGATACAAATCCATAAACACTCAACCCCAATCACAACCTCAAATTTCACCTATGATTAGAGGATGTTTTTAGGGCCTAAGGCAGGGAAATCACAGTGAAAACACAGTGAAATCGCAGAAAATATTCATGACAGAACAATATGAGTCGACCTCAAAGGCCATGTGTCGACTCATGTAGGCTTTTGAACTCAAGATGAGTCGATACATAGGATTATGCGTCGATACATGCAGTGTTGCAGACTCAGTATGATTCGATACAAGAGGATTGCGCGTCGACTCATGCAGGATTTTAACCCAGTACGTGTCGACTCAAAACATTATGCGTCGACTCATGTAGTCTGATTTTTGGCAGATTCGTTTCCAGAGGCTGTAACTTGAGTTTTCGGACTCCGTTTGAGGTGTCGTTCAAAGCGTTGGATAGCTAACGCGATGAACTTCATTCTTAAGGGTTAAAATGAAGAATAAGAAGAATAATCCTAGTAACCCAAATTAGGATTAGAGTTAGCTTTCCGCGTTAATCGCTATGATGATTTTGTGAAGTATGATGAGGATACGATGATTATAGATTATTGCTTAGTTCATAACATTAAGATTAATGACGATAATGATGTAGTAATGCAGAATAATAATATGTAGAAGTTTGGTAATTAGAGATAAGCCTTAGATGATTAATTAAATCTAGGAATTATCATGTTATAGGCCTATGGCCAACGTTGAGAGATTGTTGATCTGGCATTGTATTGTTGTTATGGCTGAGTTGCTGATGAAATTATGTTGGTGAAAATATGTTGATGAAATTGTGTTGATGAAAATATGTTGATGAAGTTATGTTGATGAGTTATGCGATGAATTATGTTGATGAATGATGTTGAGATGCCTCTAACAATTGGCAGCTATTAAGATGTAGGCTTCTGGCCAACGATGATGTTGTGTTGAGATGTTGTTAATTATGGTTGTTATTATTACATTCATGATTATGTCGTATACATTGCATTTCAAGATGGAGTTGATGCTCGTTAAGATGGCCTGTATTCGCGAATATTAAGATGAAGGCTTATGCCTTGTTGATGCCTCTATTTATTGACAGTTATTTTGAGATGGGAGTTATGCTTCAATGGTACCACATGCATTTGCATAGTATTGAGTCGCATTATAGGATTGCATAAAGAAGTTGTGTATTGATGCGGTAAATGTGTATGTTGTTAGTATTCTGTTGCGATTATTGTTGTTTATAAGATGAGAAGTGGTGATATTATATGATCCGATTTAATTTATTATTTATCATACATTTTATTATATTGTTAGATATCTCACCCCTTCTATTTGAATGTTACTCTTACGTTGGTAGCGTGCAGGTGATCCAGAGTGAAGGCAGTATACCTTTGGTAGTTTGAGTCGGTGTCATTGCTCTGATACGTAACACTCAGGGGAATGAACGCTTGTTGCTTTTAGTTATTGATTATTTCAGTTGTTGAACTTTAATTCGTTTGTTATTAAGTATGCATTATTTTGAAGTTGTTGTAATTGTTGGACAAAGATGTTATTATGATTCCCCTGTGTAGATGTTTAAGTTGTTGAATTAAGAGATTAAATTATTATGCTGATGGTTCATCCGAATTTTTAAAGTGTTATGTATCCACGTTGAATGCAATGTGTTTTTAAGTTAAAATTGTGGCATCCTGATTTAGTTGTATGAATTTTAAAACTCTGATTGACATTCATAATTGCCGGATAGAATTGGGGTGTTACACCATCTCATTTGGCGCCATCTTTAAAAAAATTAATGCATACGACATCTCACTCGAGTACTACATATTAACGTTTTCTGAAACATGATTATTTACGTAATTTTCTCTGAAACATGATTATTTGTGCATTTTTTTTCAATACCTGATTATTGCAACAAAAAAATCCCCGATTCATCTAATTTATACAAAAAGTTAGATTTATATTTTTCAAAAAAGGGCGAGTTAGTTCAACTAATATATATTAGTTGAAATAAATGAGTGTTACTTACAAATACATGTTTCAATTTCTGACGGTAGTATTTATTTATATTTATTTATTACTGTAAATAAATTATTTAATATTTATAAATTAATAGCTTTTTAAAAAAATATTCTTAAAAAAACTTATTTATATATATATATATATATATATATATATATATATATATATATATATATATATATATATATATATATATATATATATATATATATATATATATATATATATATATATATATATATATATATATATATATATATATATATATATATATATATATATATATATATATATATATATATATATATATATATATATATATATATATATATATATATATATATATATATATATATATATATATATATATATAGATTGGTCTACACACCTTAAAATGTTTTTTTAAGAGATTAATACATGACATCAAACTTTTAAAAATGTCATATATAAATATATAAAAAAAATTTAATAAATGATAAGATTCAAATTTTAAGAATTTTATTTTGTCAATAATCAATTTTTTTAAATTTAATTTTCTCAATAATCATGTTTGTCTATTATTTACTTAAATAGTCAATTTTCACTTTGAAAATAAGTGTATGCGTCATCTCATATGACATATGCTCTTAAAAAATAACTTAAGCACCATATGAATTGGTTAATAGGTGATATTATAGTGATATCACATATTATTCATTTCATATGACAACTAAATTACACTTTAAGTACATACGTCATATAAAATGACGTTTATATTTATTTTCAAAACGAGACCTGATCATTTAGATAAATAATATGAAAACATGGTCATTGGAGATATTTAATTGAAAAAGCTTATTATTGGAGAAAAAATTTTAAACTTTAACTCTTCAAATTAGATATAACATTTGTTTTAATTGATTTATTTACCGTCATGAATTTTGTAATTCTAATGGAGAGATTTTGTAAAAACAGTTTATATCAATTTTCATTAAAAGAAAGTTTGTTTTGAAAAGTTATCAGAAATAACAACAAATAAATTATTTATCTAAAACTATCTGTAATCTATTAAGTAAAATCTACTATGACCCATTTCCACACCATATATTATTATCAAAAATAAATTACTTGAAAGATTTTGTATCATTATCGAGTCCCGAGAGACAACTAAATAATATATATAACTTTTATTCTCATTATGTAATCGTTTAATTATTATTGAAAAATCAAAATTTCATTTGCATTGGAATTGTCTTTTATTTCTATAAAAAAAATTCAAAAAATGCATTTTGCACCTAGACGCCATTTGAGATGGCTTAGGGTAAATCACACGCACTTAGGAACCATCTCATTTGGTGTCACCTTTAAAAAAATTAATGCATGTGTCATCTCACTTAGGTACTGCATATTAATATTTTCTGAAACATGATTATTTGTGTAATTTTCTCTGAAACATGTTTATTTGTGTATTTTTTTTTCAATACCTAATTGTGCAAAAAGAAATCTGTGATTCATCTGATTTATAAAAAATGTTAGATTTATATTTTTCAAAAAAGAGTGAGTTAGCTCAACTAATATATATTAATTGAAATAAATGAGTGTTACTTACAAATACATGTTTCAATTTCTGACAATAGTATTTATTTATATTTATTCATTAATGTAAATAAATTATTTGATATTTATAAATTAATAGCTTTTTAAAAAAATATTCTTAAAAAAACTTATTTAATCAAATATATTTTATTTAAACTTTATATATATATATATATATATATATATATATATATATATATATATATATATATATATATATATATATATATATATATATATATATATATATATATATATATATATATATATATATATATATATATATATATATATATATATATATATATATATATATATATATATATATATATATATATATATATATATTGATCTGACCTGATCAGAAGGTTTGGACCGTCACGGCTTGCTCCGAGCTGAAGGCTTTTTGAACGAGGAGGGGGGGTACCTGCAAGGCACTCCGATGCTAAAGTCAGTGGGAGTACGAGCAGATAATAGAGTTGAGGTTAGAATGATCAATACCTGACCCTCTGGAAACAGAGGGTATTTATAGCCCCCAGCGCTGGGCCAAGGTTCCTTCATTGGGCCGGGCGGATTTGGCCCAATGGAGGAACTGCCAGGTTCTACGTGGGTAGTGGGGACCAGCACGTGGTCCCCTTCCTGGATATGCTGCATGAAGTGCGGGCGGACGGAGACGCGGTCTTTCCGGAGTATCGTTGGGGCAACGGTGGACTGAGTCTGCCCTAGCCGGGTAGCTCGAGCCCATGTCGAGCAGCGCAGCACGGAGCCGAGCTCGACACCAAGACCTCGAGCTGGTCCGCGAGTGTCGAGCTGGACTCCAGGACATAGAGCCGGACGACAGGGTGTCGAGCATGACTTCACCGCGTGGGGCTGGACATCGAGATGTCGAGGTGGACATCAGGGTGTCGGGCATGGACGCGACCCCCTTTGCCCAGTGTGGTCCTTAGTGAGTCCCTTTGGACTGGGCCTTAGTAATGCTTTTGGGCCTGTCGGGCCCGGTCCAGAACAGGAGCCCCCCAAGTCGTGGTTCCTTTGCGAGGAGCCATGACTTGAAACCAAGTTGTTCCGTCGCTGAGGTCTCGTGCCCGGGATGGAGGTGTGGCCCTCGAGGGGCCTCCTCGTGTCGTGCTCGGAGACGTCCTCGGTGGTGGATGCGTGGAGGATCCGTACCGGGCGCGTCGGTCGAGCACACGAGGCATCTTTCGGGAGTTGTGCCGCCACCCTAGGGGGGTAGGGCCATCATTACGTTGGGAGCAGCGCGTCGAGGAGGTGGAGTCCGTGGTTGAACGAGGTGACGTTTGGTATTCCACGTCATCACTATAAATAGGATCCTTGGGCCCCATAATACGTTTTCCGTTCTCCGTGCTCTCTCCGTTGCCGCTCTCAACACTTTCTCCAGTTGCGACTTCCCGTCTCAGATTCTTCATTTCTTAGCCAAATCCCAAACTTTGATCCAAGTAAGTGATCTACTTTCTTCATTTTTCCGTTTTAGAATGCATGATTCCTGGAATTTGTAGATGTTTTAGGATCGTGCGCGTGGGATTAGCCCGGTAGGTTCGTGTTTTGCCCGACATATTCATGTCTAGGACCGACAAACGCATACTTGTGGCCGACACATTCATAGTTTTAGGTGAAAAACTTCAGAGCTGCCCGGGGTCTTCATGATCCGGGGCGCCTAATTCATGACCGTGCCCGGTATGTTCATGGTCGTGGCCGTGGGCTTCATAGTGCGGCTCGCCATGTTCATACCTCGGGTCGACATGCTTGAAGAGTGGCCGCGCAGTTGGTTTGAGGAAGAACACTGGGTTCAGAAGAGTCGGGGAGACATCCACTTGTGAAAACGGACTTGTGTAGTAGTGTATGGACGACATGATTATGTCGAGCATAGGACTTCATGCTCAATCTGATTGGTTTCCCGTGCTCTGCAGGTAACCATGGCGGATGAGCCGAGCTCCTCCGGTCGTCGTGATCGCGAAGAACAGAGTGCCGACGAGTCGGCCACCCTTATAGATACCGTGACCGACCCATCGCTGGAATGGGTGGGTGTCGAGCCTCGGGGGACAGCGTCGATATACAGTCGGGATGACCGACATCCATTCACCGCTATTGAAGAGGGTCAGGACCAGCCCGACTTCCAGCAGAATTTCGTGGTCATGCTTCCGTCGACCAATGCAAGAATTTGCTCAATGTATCCGGACTACAGCCTTGCGATGTATGAGATCACGCTTAAAGATTTAGGGCTGCGGCTGCCGTTCACAGATTTTCAGGCCGGGGTCTTTACGCATTTGGAGCTGGCCCCGTCCCAGCTACACCCAAACTCTCTCGCCTTCATCCGGGCGTTTGAGTTGACGTGTCGCTACTTAAGGATAGGGGCGACCATCCCTCTTTTCTTTCGGGTATTTCACCTGCAGCGTCAGTCGCGAGGAGGGAAGCACAGCTGGGTGTCCCTGAAGCAGTCGAGGAGACTGTTTAAGATGTATATGGACTCCGTGAGGGGGTTCAAGGACAAGTGGTATGTGGTACGCCCTATTACCGACTCTGCTGTAGATTCCCTTTTCGAGGAGGAGGGGCCCGTCAGCGACGATGACGGAGAAGCGATGGTGGCCGACGACGGGAGCCCCGTGTTAGGTCGTAGGGCTAAGTTCCCCGTGTACTGGATGTCCCGACATTATGATCATGGGACAGGTTATTTCCACACTGCTGTCGGGGACATGTGCTCGGAAGATCAGCGGGCGTACGAGGCTCTTTGCAACTTTGTCGACAGTTTTCATCCCGCCCAATGGGTTACGCGGGAAGGGAATGATATCCTCGACAAGGACGGTTACCCGACGTTCGAGTCTCGCCCGATCGACACCAAGGCGCTGGTGGAATGTTCGACATATAGGCAGGCAGCCCGCCTGTTAGGTTGTTTGCTTGAAATTCTTTATGCGTCATTTATTTATGCAGTCTGCTCGATACTGACTTCTCCTTTACTTTGTGCAGGTTCGATGGCTAGCCGACACGAAAGGCTCCTGAAATTGTCAAACGACCAGAGGCGAGGCAGGAGGGTCGTGAAGCCCCCGCAGATGACGAGGATGGGACCACCCCAAAGCCCGACCGCTCCTCAACCGGTGAGGGTCGACTCGACGTCGAGCTCGGGGCCCGCGTCAGATCCAGAGGTCGAGGAGATTGATCCCAGTGCTATTTTGACGCAGGGGAAGAGGACCCGCGTGGAGGGCGGTTCGACTGTCGGGGAGGATGCCGGTGCTGTTCAATCTTTTGCCTTCCCCCCTTGCTTCGAAGAGGCGGGCTTTTTCGAGCGATTTCCTCCTACAGTGGTCGCCCATGAAGCTGAGGCCATCAAGAAGATGACTAAAAAGGAGAGGAAGTCGTATCTGGCCGCCAGCGTGGACGGGCTGGTTAAAATGGCCGAAATGGCTCTGGTGTTATCTGAGGATGCAGGGGATGCTGCTCGTGTTGAAGAGCTCGATCAGGAGAAGGCGGCCTTGACTGCGAGCTCGCGGAAGTTGAAGGTCGCTCTGGAACGCTCCGAGGGGATGTTCCGAGAGCAGACCGCGATACTTGATGCCGAGAGGGAGATGCTGACCTTGGAAAAGGAGAAGTCGGGGAGGTTGACTGAGGAAGGGGAGTTGATCCGGACCGACAGGGATCGCTTGGCTGCTGAAGTCGAACGCCTGGGTAAACAGGTTGAGGAAATGAATGATGTCCTGCAACCTGTCGAAGATGAGCCCGAGGACCTAGTGATTTTGAAGAGTCGGGCTGAGCTGGTCGCCCATATCCGGCTCCTCGAGGCGGACTGCGTCGGTGCTCTGGAAGATGGGTTCAATTCTGCAGTCGACCAGCTCTCATTGCTAAACCCTGGCCTGGTCACCGAGGGTATCGGTCATACACACCGGGTTGTAGGTGGCGCGATCATTCCTCCGCCCGACTCTCCCAGCGTCGACAATGATGATAATGTGGAAGTTTGATATTTGTATTCTTTGGATAGCGGGCCTGCGTGCCCTTGATATTTGTATTCGTATTCTTTGGGCCTGCGTGCCCGTTTATTGTATGTTTTGAACACCGCCGGCCTTCTTGGTCGGTTTAATATCGCTCTGTTGCCTTCGGGCGTTTATACCTTGTTATTTATTTTGGATTTTCTGCCCTTGTTTGAGATCACATGCTTGTATGAAGTTAGCTTAAGCCACGGGCTCGAGGAGTGCCCGTAGGTGGATTTGATATTGCGAGCAAATCTGCTCGTCTCCACTTGTATGCAATCTCGGCCCTATTTCGGTTGGCCGGGGTTGCCTAAGTGTTGCGCTCGAGGGGAGAGATTTTCTTTTGACCCTTGTAGATGTCCCGTTATTCTTGATGGAATGTCGGGCATTTCGGAGCGAGGTTGCTCAGTCGGGCGTGGAGCCCGTAGGGACGATTCGCCCTTGGCGTGAACTGCCCATCGCGAGCTGGGTGTTCTGCCTTATGGGTACGACGACGGTGGGGCTCGGTACAGCTGTCCACGTCGGGCACTATCGACCGTCAACGTTTACCGCGCGATGCCGTGCCATTTTGGTCGTGTGTCGGGCCTGTACCTTAGCCTTAACCGAAATTGGACGTTTTTCCTCGTTGCCCGAGCGTGGTTGCTGCTGGTCGAGGGTCCTAGGTGTTGACAGTTTCTAACTGTAGTACTACTTCAACTTAGCAGCATTCCAGGGTCTTGGTAATGGCTCTCCGTCTAACTGCTCGAGGTAGTACGCCCCGGTACCCGTGGTGCCGTGGACGCGGTAAGGTCCTTCCCAGTTCGCGGCCAACTTCCCTTCGCGGGAGTCTTTCTGGTTCCTGCGTAGTACCAGGCTGCCTATTTCGAACTCGCGCTTGATGACCTTGTCGTTGTGGCGTAGAGCCACTCGTTGTTTTAGGGTGGCCTCGCGCAGGGCAGCCCCCGATCGGATTTCCTCGACTAGGTCGAGTTCGTCTCTTAGTGCTTCGTCATTTAGCTCTTCGTCGAGGGGTTCCTCTGTTCGTCGGGATGGTTCCATGATCTCGACCGGGATGACGGCTTCGGTGCCGTAGGTCAGTCGAAATGGTGTTTCCCCAGTCGTCGAGTGGGGTGTGGTGCGGTATGCCCATAGGACGCTGTGGAGCTCCTCGACCCATCCTCTTTTGGCCTCGCCGAGTCGACGTTTGAGCCCTCGGAGGATGACTCTGTTCGCGGCTTCGGCCTGCCCGTTGGTCTGAGGGTGTTCGACCGACGTGAAGTGTTGTTTGGTCCCCAGCTTGGTGACGAAGTCTCGGAATCCGTGGTCGGTGAACTGGGTGCCGTTGTCGGTCACCAGTGCCTGCGGAATTCCGAACCTGGCGAGCACGTTTCTTTTGTAGAAACGGAGGATGTTGTGTGAGGTGATTTTTGCGAGTGCCTCGGCCTCGATCCATTTCGTGAAGTAATCCACGGCGACGATTAGAAACTTGTTCTGGTAGGTCCCTTGCACGAAGGGCCCGAGGATGTCCATGCCCCACCAGGCGAACGGCCATGGGGAGGACAATGTGTTCAGCTCGTGCGGGGGGGCGAGGTGCATATCCCCGTGCTTCTGGCACTTGTCACATTTTTTCACGTGTTCCTTGGCGTCCTGTTGCATCGTCGGCCAGTAGTATCCTGCTCGGAGGGCTTTCCTTGCCAAGGATTTACCGCCCATGTGCTGGGCGTTGATACCTTCGTGTATCTCCCGCAGTACGTCGGGGATGGCGGACTCGTCGATGCATTTCAGGAGGGGAATGGAGAATCCCCTTCGGTACAGTTTCTGCTCGAGAACAACGTAGGAACATGCTCGCCGCTTTATTATGGCAGCGTCGGCCTGGTTCGTCGGAAGTTCTCCCTTTGTTATGAAATTATAGACCGGGGTCATCCAAGACGTGGCGTCCCCGATGGCGTGGACCTCGACCGTAGTCGAGGGTGGTTCGATGCTTGGTCGTGCCAGAGATTCCTGGATGACGGATTTATTCCCGCCTTTCTTTCGTGTGCTCGCGAGTTTGGACAATATGTCCGCCCTCGTGTTTTGCTCGCGGGGAACGTGAGAGATTTCTGCTCGTACGAACTTTGTCATGTGTTTTTTTGACTAAGTTCAAGTACTCAATGAGGTTGTCATTCTTGGCCTGGTAGCTTCCCTGTACTTGGGAAGCGACGAGCTGGGAGTCGGTGTAAATTTGAACTTCACGGGCTCCTAGGTCCTCGGCTAGTCTCAGTCCTGCGAGCAGGGCTTCGTATTCTGCCTGGTTATTTGACGTCGGGAAGGAGAGAACCAAGGAGTGCTCGATTACCACACCTTCTTCGTTTTCGAGGAGGATCCCTGCGCCGCTTCCGGACGCACTGGAGGCTCCGTCGACGAAGATGGTCCATTTGTGTTCCTTTCCCGGGGGAACGTCGTTAGGGGTCATCTCGGCGACGAAGTCGGCCAAGGCTTGTGCTTTCAGGGCTTTCCTGCTCTCGTACTGAATGTCGAATTCAGAGAGTTCCAGGGACCACTTCAGCATTCTGCCCGCCATATCTGGCCGACCCAGGAGTTGCCTCACCGGTTGATCGGTTCGCACGATGATGGTGTGTGCTAGAAAGTAGTGTCTGAGCCTCCTCGCAGCGTTGACGAGGGCCAGAGCAACCTTTTCTATCTGTTGATATCTGCTTTCGGGGCCTTGTAAGGCTTTGCTCGTGAAGTAGACAGGTTTCTGCCCGTCAGGAGTCTCGCGGACAAGAGCTGCACTGATGGCTTCGTTTGATACTGCCAAGTATAGGTATAGTGGCTCGCCGTCATCTGGTCGAGACAACACGGGCGGTTGAGACAGGCTCTGCTTCAGATGGCGAAGTGCGTGTTCGCATTCCTCGGTCCATTCGAAGGCTGCTTCCTTTCAAAGGAGTTTGAAAAAGGGAAGGGCGTGCTGAGCGGACTTCGCGACGAAGCGTGATAGTGACGTCAACATGCCGTTCATGACCTGTATCGACTTCTTCGAGGTTGGTGTCGGGAGGTCGGAGAATGCCCGACACTTGTCGGGGTTGGCTTCAATCCCTCGTTCTGTTAGATAGAATCCGAGGAATTTTCCTGCCTTGACCCCGAACGTGCACTTCTCGGGGTTGAACCTCATTTTGCATTGTCTTGCTTGGGCGAAGACAGTCTTGAGATGAGCTGCGTGATCGGTGTCTGCTCGAGATTTGACGATCATGTCGTCCATATATACCTCGAGCATGTCGTCGATCTGTTTGTTGAACACTTTGTCCATCATGCGTTGGTAAGTCGCACCGGCGTTCTTCAGTCCGAAGGGCATTACGTTGTAGTAATAGTTTCCCGAGCTGGTCATGAACGCCGTGCAGCGTTTGTCGCCCAGGGCCATTGGGATTTGATTGTATCCCGAGTAGGCGTCCATGAACGACAAAGTCTTGTAGCCGGCCGAATTGTCGACCAGCATGTCGATGTTAGGTAGAGGAAAAGCATCCTTCGGGCAAGCCCGGTTGAGGTCGGTATAATCAACACACATTCTCCATTTTCCATTATTCTTTTTGACAAGTACAACATTTGACAGCCAGGTGGAATACCGGGCTTCAGAAATAAAATTTGCCTCTAAGAGGTCTTTTACAGCTTTTTCAGCAGCCTCCGTTTTTTCTGGAGACTGCCTACGCCTACGTTGTACTACGGCCTTGGCGGCTGGATCAATGGCGAGGTGATGACAGGCGACCACAGGGTCGAGTCCGGGCATCTCTGCAGCGCTCCAGGCGAAGAGATCAGCATTCTCGCGCAGACAGGCCTTGATTTGCTTTCTGGCCAAGTCGGGGAGGTCCTTGCCAATCTTCACTCCCTTGGTCGGGTCTGCTCCGAGGGGAACGAGTTTGAAATCGCCGTCCGGAATAGGTCGGAGGGGGATTTGCTCGCTGCTGGCCGGTTCGTCTTGGTCGAAGCGGGCGTCGAGGGCTATGGAGTCGACCTTTGGTGGAGCCTTCTGAACTTCTACCTCGGGAGATGCTCTGTCGGGCTCTTGCTTTGTCTTCTTGATGGGCCTTGTGCTGGTACCCACATCGACAGTGTCTCGTCCCCTTGAAGCGGTGTTGAAGCACCTGCGGGCAGCAGCGAGGTCGCCCTGGATGGTGGCTACCCTTGCCCTTTTGGTATAGAACTTCATTTTTAGGTGGACAGTTGAGGGAACCGCTGTCAGCTCCGCTAATGTCGGCCTCCCCAAGATGCAATTGTATAGGGATGGGCAGTCAATGACGAGGAAGCGGACCTTCACCTGTCTTGTAGCAGTTCCTTCCCCGAACGTCACGAGGAGCTCGACATATCCCCAAGGTTTGGACGTCGAGCCGTTGAAGCCTTGAAGGTCCGAACCTATATATGGAGATAGATGTGAGTCGTCCAGTTGTAAGGTCCGGAACAGCTGGGTGTACATCACGTCGACGGAACTCCCTTCGTCGACCAGGATGCGATGCACGTCAAAATTGGTCATCTTTGCCCTTATCAGCAAGGGGATGACTGCGTTCGGTGCTCCGCCGGGGAGCTCTTCCAAGTAGAAGGTGATAGGCTCTGATCTGCCCCTCACCATTTCGAAAGTCACAGTTTGTGGAGGAGCTTTGTCGACCAGTTCGTCCAACTTCCTCTTGGCTGAGTTGATGGTGAGGTCGTTGAACCCGCCCCCGTTGATGACCATGGCGGAGGGGAAGTATTCCCACCTGCTGTGTGTAGTCAGGGGCTCCTGCAGGAGCTCGGGAAGTTCGAAATCCTCGGGCCTGGTTACCGAGAAGGCGGTCTGGATTGGCACCGACTCGTCAGATGGTCGGGCATCTTCTTCGGGCTCCTTTGCCTCGCGGGCGTCACGACGGGGAGCGTCGTTTCGCCTGTACTGTGCAAGCCTCCCTCCTTTGATGAGGGTTTCGATGGCGTCCTTCAGGTGGACGCAGTCCTCTGTCAAGTGACCATGACTCCTATGGTACTGACAGTACTTGTTTTTGTCTACTCCTGGCTTGGTAGGAGCTGGTCGGGGACGCTTGACGCCACCGTCTTTAAAATCTGTGCTAGCACACTCCGCCAGAATACGCTCGCGGGAAGCCGTGAGCGGAGTGTACTCAGTAAACCGGCCCGAGGGGCCCCTTTGTTCCCGGACCTCCCGGGGTCTGTCTTCCTTCCTCTTTTCTCCGGTCCGTCGGGGAGGAGGGTCTTGTCTCGAGCTGCTGCCATGATTGCGAGCCCTGGAGTCTCGTGCCCTGTTGGCAGCTTCTCTCTCCTCGTAGTCCATGTATGCTCGGGCTTTGTCGAGGAGAGCATCAAAAGTTGCAGGTCGCTCAATACCCACAGCTTTTCTGAATTCTGTGCCGGGGAGGAGGCCCCTCTCCAGCAAGTACCTTTTCATATGGTCCGCGCAGGGGACCTGTATTGCTTCCCGGTTTAAGCGGTTGATGAATTCCCTCAAGGTCTCATCATGTCTTTGGATGATGGCCTCGAGGGCTGCCTCGGTCTTCGGGTGGCGACGGGAAGCTGTGAAGGAACTGATGAACTTGTTCTTCAGGTTCCGCCAAGAGGTTATGGAGCCCGGGGCGAGTCCTTTGTACCAGTCCATGGCCTCCTTCCTGAGAGTTGTTGGGAAGAGACGGCACTTGATGGGCCCCCTGACATTATGGTAGTGGAGCATGGCTTCGAACCCGTCAATGTGGTCGACTGGGTCTGCTACTCCATCATACTCCTTCAGGTGTGGGGGCTTCTCCATGCCCGGGGGAATAGGTGCGTCCATGATGGCCTGCGACAGGGGACCGCGGGGTTCGTCCTCGTCGCTCCTTTCTGGAGAAAGAGAAGGGGTCCTGTAGTTATGTCTGGCACGCTGGTCGTGCTGAGATTCCCTCGAGCGTGATGCTCGGTGGTTGAAGGTCACACGCCCGTCTCTGTTGTGCCTCCTGTCGTGCCTTGATGGGTCGCGACCGGGCTCTTCGGTAGGGATGACGGGTTGTCTTTCATATTGGGGCCGCCTCTGCCTTGGTGGGGGAGAGGGGCTCCTAGAGTTTTCCCTGTAATGTCTCCACGGGGGAGTAGGGTGTCGAACCTCTTCGACCCGAGGAGGTGGAGATGGTGGCCTTTGATGTCTCCTCGGGGGGCGTCGATCATTTTCAAGTGCCCTTAGTCTTTCTCCTTGGGCGAATAGGAGATAATTTGTTTGGTTGATGGCCGCGAACAGTGCCTGAGTCGTGGCATCTGCCCCAGCAGGAACTTGGACTTCATAGAACCGGGCAGCTCTGCGGTAGGCGAGGGCTTCCGGGTCGTCTTCGAGTCTTGGAGGAGGTGTCGAGGACGACGCAGTGTTCCCGTCCCTGCGGGTGGAAGGCCCAGGGGCGGTTGTCACGGGGATGGCATTGTGGTCGGCATCACTGGGATTGTCCAGGTGCCCATTCTTGTCCGCGGGACCGTTGTTGGTGTCGGTGACGCGGGTGTGCTGTTCTTCACGAGCTGGATCAGCCATGACCGGTAATTAAATCGAGCTTTGGTCTTTGAAATTGTTCGTTAGACGGGGAAGCTGTTTCCCACAGACGGCGCCACTGATCTGACCTGATCAGAAGGTTTGGACCGTCACGGCTTGCTCCGAGCTGAAGGCTTTTTGAACGAGGAGGGGGGGGTACCTGCAAGGCACTCCGATGCTAAAGTCAGTGGGAGTACGAGCAGATAATAGAGTTGAGGTTAGAATGATCAATACCTGACCCTCTGGAAACAGAGGGTATTTATAGCCCCCAGCGCTGGGCCAAGGTTCCTTCATTGGGCCGGGCGGATTTGGCCCAATGGAGGAACTGCCAGGTTCTACGTGGGTAGTGGGGACCAGCACGTGGTCCCCTTCCTGGATATGCTGCATGAAGTGCGGGCGGACGGAGACGCGGTCTTTCCGGAGTATCGTTGGGGCAACGGTGGACTGAGTCTGCCCTAGCCGGGTAGCTCGAGCCCATGTCGAGCAGCGCAGCACGGAGCCGAGCTCGACACCAAGACCTCGAGCTGGTCCGCGAGTGTCGAGCTGGACTCCAGGACATAGAGCCGGACGGCAGGGTGTCGAGCATGACTTCACCGCGTGGGGCTGGACATCGAGATGTCGAGGTGGACATCAGGGTGTCGGGCATGGACGCGACCCCCTTTGCCCAGTGTGGTCCTTAGTGAGTCCCTTTGAACTGGGCCTTAGTAATGCTTTTGGGCCTGTCGGGCCCGGTCCAGAACATATATATATATATATATATATATATATATATATATATATATATATATATATATATATATATATATATATATATATATATATATATATATATATATATATATATATATATATATATATATATATAAGGTTGTTCTACGCATCTTAAAATGTTTTTGTAAGAGATTAATAGATGACATCAAAATTTTAAAAATGTCATATAAACATTTAAAAAATTTTTAAATAATTGATAAGATTCAAATTTTAAGAAATTTTTTTTCAAAAATCAATTTTTTTTAATTAAATTTCCTCAATAATCATGTTTCTCTATTATTTACCTAAATAATTAATTTTTCTTTTGAAAATAAGTATATGTGTAAGATGACACATGTACTTAAAAATGATTTAGAGGCTATATGAATGAGTTAATAAGTGATATTATAGTGATATCATGTATTATTCATTTCATATGACAGTTAAGATATAGTTTAAATAAATACGCCATATGAAATGACATTTATATTATTTTTAAAACGAGACCTGATCATTTAGATAAATAATATGAAAACATAGTCATTGGAGATATTTAGTTGAAAAAGTCGATTATTGAAGAAAAAATTTTAAACTTTAACTCTTCAAATTAGATATAAGATTTGTTTTAATTGATCTATTTACTGTCATGAATTTTGTAATTCTAATGAAGAGATTTTGTAAAAACAGTTTATATCAATTTTCATTAAAAAAAAAGAGTTTGTTTTGAAAAGTTATAAGAAATAACAACAAATAAATTATATATCTAAAACTATCTGTAATCTATTAAGTAAAATCTACTATGACCCATTTCCACACCATATATTATTATCAAGAAAAATTACTTGAAAGATTTTGTATAAATGTTAAAACTCATAGTAATTTATATTTTATTTTCTTGACAAAATACATTTATAAAAATTTAAGAATGTCAACCTCACAAGAAAATATGTAAGTCAATGAATTTTTTTCACAAGCATAGTTAATAAAATAGTATGGCCCAACATAAATTTGTCAGACAAGCTATAATTTCCCTCACATCCCTAACCTAGTTGCATACATATTTCAAACGTGTCATACATACGTACAATCCAGGGAGTTTTCTACCAACAACAATATAGAGAAACATTAAATAATTAGTGTTTGTCATAAAGAAAAGTAACTGTTTCTTAGGAGGGGGTAATTGTAATTGATTTGAAGCAACGAAGATACATTAAAAATGAAGAATTTTGTTAGTACTATAGTTTACAAGTCACCGTTATTGGTTCGAGAATAGTGAAACAAAAGTTAGGTTGTGGTAATATGAAGCTTTTCAATGTTGGAACAGAAGTTAGGTGTGATACATAGGTGAAAGAGGTTAAGGATAATAAAGGTGGTGGGCCTGGTGGTACCAAGTGTGGGCCTGGGCTTTTGAATAATTGAATGGAGAATAGGGCCCACTGAAATGGTGTTAGTAGTGTTTCCAGTTAGGGAAAAGAGAAATTCAAAGATAGCCTCGTCTCACTTCCCTTATGGGAAGGTTATTAGTTTTTCATGAATTCTTGCTCTCCACTCATTAAGTGGTCTCATGAGAGAGAAAGTGATTGGTAATATTGGACGGATCACCACGTTCCTAATTTTTTGATGGGGAATTTTGTTTTTTAATGTTGAGTTTGTTTCGGAGTTTCTAGACTCCGATGTGACATACACTATTCTCTTTCTCACGTTTTTAACAAAATTAGACTAGTTATAGTATTAATTAGAAATGTTCATATTTATCTTATTTTATTTGTATTATAACATGACTAAAAACTTATAATTTATAATTTTTTATGATAATTTAGATTTATTTTTTAACAATATTTTAACTTATTTTTATTAGTTTATAATTTATTTTTTAGATGTTATTTTAAATAGTGTTTTTATTAAAATATTAAATATAATATTAAATATAATTCAAGTTGTATAATCTAAACTTAAGTTCAATTAGAATTTATTAGTCTACTTAGTGTATAAATTAGTTATATATAAATAGATTAGTTAAGTATATCAATTAGTTATATATAAATCGATTAATCTGTATCATTATTTATACAGTTCAATTCAATAATAAAATTCTTATTTTCTTGAAATGGGTGGGGTGGCTCAGCTGGCAATTGCTAGTTGGGTTAAGGGGAGCAAGTTGTTGGTTCAAGGTTCAATCTCACGCACTAACAATTTTGTATCTAGAGCTCCGATTAGGTTCTTAATCGTGTTCTCAAGAATCACACGTCAAAGATCGTATTTCTGGGATTGTGGGTTGTTTCACTAGCAATCGTTACGAAGATGAATGGTAATAATAGAATTATGAATTCTCTTCCAACTCTTGACGACAAGAATTGGATTCGATGGATAAAACATATGCAATCTCTGTTTGACTTTCATAAAACACTAGATGTGGTTACCAATGGCGTTTTTGCACTAGTTGCAGATGCAACCGACACACATAAAACAACCTATAATGAAGCCAAGAAGAAGGATTGCAAGGCTGTATATTGCATTCAGACGATGATCGATACGATGAATTTCAATAGGATCTCTCATGTTGAATCGGCGAAGGAGGCATGGGATATTCTTGTCAAATACTTTGAAGGAGGTAAGAAAGTCAAGATTGTCAAATTGCAGACCTTGCATCGATAATATGAATTAATGTCGATTTGAGGTTTGAACATATGAACTTTCAATCACTCAATCAGCTGATTGCTCAAGATATGGTAACTGCTATTCCAAGTCTTGAGATGACCGACAAACTCTATGAAGGTTGTTTAGTTGGAAAGCTATCCAGAAATTCCTTTGTTTCAACTATACCAATGAGATCATCCTACATACACAAAGTTGTACATTCATATGTATATGGTCATTTGAAGAACATACAATTGGTGGAAACATATATTTTGTTTCTTCTATCGATGAGTTTAGTTGAAAGTTGTTAATCTATGTGATCAAGAGAAAGGACGAAGTATTCGAAATATTTAAGAGATTCAAGATACTAGTAAAAAACTTGAGTGAGAAGAGGATCAAAGTTCTGCGAACAGATAGAGGTGGCGAATACACGTCCAAGATGTTTGAAGATTTGTGTTCAGAACATGGTGTCGATCATGAGGTAACTGCTCCTTATATGCCTCAACATAATGGAATCATAGAAAGAAGAAACTAAACCATATTAGATATGGTGAGATGAATGATGAAGCAAAGAATTTGCTAAAATCCTCATGGGATGATGTTGTTAGGAATGAAATTTATATTATGAACAGGTGCCCTTCTAAGATATTAAAGAACAAAGTTTCTGAAGAAGTATGGAGTGGCAAACGACCATCAGTAAGTAATTTGAAGGTGTTTGGCTCTATGTGTTAAAAGCATGTTCCTGGTGCGAGAAGAAGGAAGCTTGATAATAATAGTGAATCTATGATTCTGGTAGGATATCATAAAACAAGTGCATACAGGCTATTCAATACAATCAATGAGAAAATTGTGTTGAGTTGAGACATTGTGATTGATGAAAATTCTACCTGGGATTGGAATTCTGGTGATACAATTAACAAGCCATTGATCATCGATGGTTTCAATGAAGAAACTGATGAAGTCGAAGAAATTGCAAATATTCCAATCGAAGCACTTGCTGACATTTTCGACACTATCGAAGTTGAAGAGGGTGTGGCTAGCATAAGCCAAAGACCTCAAAGAACTAGAGCTCTTCCAGCAAGACTTCATAATTATAAAGTGGTTAGTGATGATGAAGTTACACCAGATGGAGAATTAGTTCATTTTTCTTTACTTGCAGGTGCTAAACCAATCAACTATAGTGAGGCTTTGAAGATTAAACAGTGGAAGTCTTCTATGCTCAAAGAGTTCATGCAATAGAAATAAATAACACATGAGAGTTAGTCGAATTGCCAACACACACAAAAGTTATCAAAGTAAAGTGGATGTTCAAGTTGAAACACAATGCTGATGGGTCGATAGCAAGACATAAATCAAGATTAGTAGCTCGAGGTTTTATTCAAAGAGCAAGACTCGACTACTCTGAAGTATTTGCTCCAGTAATAAGATTGGAGACTGTCTGACTAGTGGTAGCATTAGCATCATGTAACCAATGTTGGTCGACATTTCATTTAGATGTAAAATCTGCATTTCTGAATAGTCTGTTAAACGAAGAGGTATATGTCACACAACCTCTAGGGTTTGTGATTCAAAAGGAAGCCAGTAAAGTATATAAGTTGCACAAAGCGCTTTATAGTCTCAAGCAGGAACCTAGGGCATGGAACAAGAAGATCGAATCATACTTAGTTGAATTGGGATTTGTAAAATGAAAATCTGAGTATGGTTTCTATGTTCAAGTTATGGCACAAGATATAGTAATCATCTGCTTATATGTCGATGACTTGCTAGTAACTGGAAATAACTTGGAGAACTTGTCGAAGTTCAAATAGCTAATGATGAGAGAATTTAAAATGTCAGATTTGGGAAAATTGTCTTATTTCCTAGGCATGGAATTTCAAATGTCGAAGCTAGGTATGATGCTACATCAAAGGAAGTATGTCAAAGAGATAGTCAAGTGATTCAGAATAGATGATTCAAATCTCGCATCTTCATCTGTCGAACCAAATGTGAAGTTGGAGAAGAATGGAAAGGAAGACAAAGTCGATGTAACTTTGTTCAAGCAAATTATGGGATCGTTGAGGTATATGTTCAATAGTTAACTTGATATAGGTTTCACAATTGAGTTAGTGAGCAGAAACAAGAGTGAACCAAGAGTGTCGCACATGAAGGATGCAAGAAGAATTATGAGATAATTAAAAGGATCGATAGACTATGGAATTATATTTCGACGAGACTCTGAAGGAAAAGAAGCAACAATTAATTATTTTTCAAATACTGATTAGTGTGGAGATAAGCAAGATCGAAAAATGACAACTGGATATTTCTTTCAAGTCTTTGGTGCCCCAATCTCATGGTGCTAAAAAAAGCAACTGGTGGTGGAATTATCATCGTGTGAAGCTTAATATATATAACGATCTTATGCTCATGTCAAGTAATTTAGATTAGACCAGTACTTGAAAAAATGGAGGTCGAAGTGAAAAAACCTCTTGTGTTGCAAATCCACAACAAGTCAGCCATAAATGTGGCGAAAAATCTAGTTCTGCATGGAAGAAGTAAGCACATCGAAATCTAGATTTCACTTCTTGACGGAAAATATAAATCGAGGTGAACTTGAAGTTAGGTATTACTCAAGTAAAGCACAGTTGGCCGATATTTTTACCAAAGGATTGAAGATCAACCGATTCCAGAATTTGAGAAAGAAATTAAGAATAGTTCAGATAGACTATGACTAGTGTATGTTCTACAAATTGGATTATGGGGGTATGTAAAAATATTAAATATAATATTAGATATAAACCAAGTTGTGTAATCCAAGCCCAAGCCGAATTAGGGTTTGTTAGCCTACTTAGCATACAAGTTATTGTATATAAATAAACTAGTCTGTATCAGTATTTGTACAATTCAATTCAATAGTAAAATCCTTATTTCCTTTATTCTCTTCCTCTCCTCACTAAAAGTTCCTCACGCACTAACAGTCTTAACTTATAACTTATAGCTTATCCGTTTTTCTTATATTTTCATCCTAATTATTTTAACTAAAACTCACTTTTATCCTTTATAATTTATTTTATTTAAAATAAAATAATTGTGTATTAAATGTCTTTTATGTCACTTTACACTTATGAGTTAGTTGAACCGCTAATTTTACCAAAAACTTCAATTAACTTATCAGCTACAAGTTATCAACCATCTACTATAATCTAGAAGATATCAGTCATCATCCATAAAACATAAGTTATAAGCTATCAGTTAGCTTATCAACGAACTACTATTTTTTTTAAAACAAAGCTTAAGTATCCATTAAAATCTCAAACAATAAAGAGAAATAAAATTGAAGATTGCACGAATTAAAAAGATGTAATAGCAGGAATTTAGAACCTCGAGTAAGGGGTTTTGCAGATGTGGCCGACAACAACATGCACCTGCCAAAACTCGGGCTGAAAGCACTTGTCGAAAATAGAAAGTCGGTTGAAGGCGACGATGATGATAGGTTTGTTGTGACAGTGGCTGTTGTACCCCAAAATTTGCCCTTGCATTTTTCCCCAAGAAATCTCAGCTTCAAGTCTTTCCTGATTTTTTAAACTGACTCAAGAATCGGACAAACGGACTTTTCTTGTCAGTCAAGCGAAATTAGGGTTTTTACTGATTTTCAGGGCTCTGGATTGTTTCACAGTTGGCTTAGGGTTTTGGATGATTTTTGGTTTAATTTTGATCAGGCGAACGTTATTTGGCATTTAGTCAGGAGTTAAGGTTTTGTGGGCATATTCTCAGAAAGATTAAAATTCTACAGCGCGTCGCAGTTTATTCCGAGATTCGGGTTAAATTCGCATTATCTTGATTTAATCAGTAAAAGAGGCAGTTGGGTTGAATTCACGTTGGTTTGTTTGAGTCAGTCAAAAGAAACATGCAGTTTGGAATTACAGTGCTTGGCAAAAGAATCAGTGAAAAAGGAATGCGCTTGATCAGTTTATTTTGGTTAACTGCTGCTTTGTTTTGGATATTGGAAAAGACGGGTTTAATTGATCAATTACTAAGACATTGTTTTATTTAAATTATTTATTATTCTAAATTAAGTGATTGAAATTTATTTTTCAATTACTTTAATTCAAAGAGTTTTAAATAAATAAATAAACAATAAAGAAAGAGAATTAGAATTAATTGGGTAATAGAGATTTTATTGATATTTGAATTATTTGTACAAATGTTGTTTATAATTTAAATTACAAACAATAGTTTACATTAATTTAAATATTAAATAAAAAAGAAAATTATCCTATTTTATTTCTAAATTCTTCATTCTTCACTTCGTTCCGGTGCTCCGTTATTCATCTGCAAAAAGAAAAGAGAAAGTCAGAAAGCAGTTGAATTAAAAAAGACTGATAAAATTTGCTCATCATTAGAGGCCACTGACTGGGATCAGTTGACCCTCTCTGCAAATCACGAGATTTCTCCCGGTTCACAAAGAGGGAAGAGTTTTATCATAAATGGAAAATGTCAAAATGCATAATTTTTAAAATGTCAAATGCATAAAATCCAAAGTTCAAACTGCATAATCCAATTCCAACTTTCTATCAAAAGCCAAAAGAGCAATTTACTGTCAAAGTACAAATCTACTCAAGGCTGTCAAAAAAGATTTGACAAAGATTTTGGAAAGATATCAATAAAAGCACACAAGGCTGTCAAAATAAAGATAAAGATGCAGAGGAAATCCTATATGCAAGCAACTTAAATCTTAATCATCATTTCCCAGAATAAAGGGGCCCCTTCAGAACAAAATAGTACAGGAAAAATCATATTTAATATCCAGTTGTACTACAGAGAGAGAAAAAGAGAGAATAGGAGCAGGTTTTCAGGCTTTAGGTTTAGGCAGGATAGGAAAAAAGATATACAAAAGAGAACTCAGTTCAGCAGGCAGAGGAGAGGAAAAATATACAAACTCAAAGAGCCTGAAGCCTCAACATACAAATCTGCATCAGTATAACCTCTAACACAAAAAACCTGCTAAGATATGAAGCGAACCCCTCCAAGAACCAACAACCTGCTGAAGCCTAAGTTACCAGGCCAGGCCTCATCAAGCTAAGCAAACACCAAACTTGTTAAGCCTGTACCTAAAAACCAAGCAAATCTGCAATAACCAAAACTCAAGCCATAAAACATACTGAAGCAAATCTGCAATAACCAAAACTCAAACTTCAAGCCTACTGCACTACCAAACACATACCACATACTAGAACCAATAAAAAAGCACACAAATCCCAGGCCAAGTACAACCTAACGACCATTCACCTGTCAACACACCAACCTGCTAGCACAAAACATAACCTGTCCAGTTCAAATCTCAAAGCATTCAAAAAACCAACTCCTAAGCCTCAGAAATTTTTCATCATAGGCGATAAACATATTCAAAGGCAACACGAGAGAAGAAGAGAGAAATTTCGTTCAGGAGCAACAAACATCAAAGCATGCTAGTTTCCAACCCCACAAGTCCTTCAGAATCCTAGATTCATCATTAGGCAATAAAGAAAATACAGAAGCAAGTATATTCGGGCATACTCAGAAGCAAATGTTCGAGGCAACAAGCAGACAGTAAAGGCATCAATCTCAGAAAGGCACATTTCAAGCATATGGGCAAGGCACCCTCAGAACCCTAGGTTCATCCTAGGGCAGGGAAGTAACAAGAGATACAAGCGTTCAAGGCAATACTGGCCAGAAGGAGAAGAGATAAAATCTAAGGCAACAAGTATACAGTGTTAAAGAAGAGAAAGAAAGAATACGCAAACCGGAGTCTACGAGTTCGTCATCACCTCGTTCCACCCTTGGCCGCCTGGACGCCTCCACCACCGTCCCTCCTCCGTCTCCTCAGAAAGGTACAGTTCTTTTCCTCTTCGCATAACTCGAACAAAAAAGTACATAAGTCCGGATCAATAAGCAAAGAACTAAGCATGCAAGAACACGAAACCCCTAATACGTTTGAACGAATTCATACCTTTCTTTTTGCCGTTGGAGCTAGTGTAAAGAGGAGGAAGGTGGGTGGCGCCGGTGGCCTCGAACGGAAGGAAGTACCGGGACATGCGTAAAAATAAACTCAGTAGCCATGACCAAGAAGCAGAATGAACGAGGAAGAGCACGAAAGCGCACGAATGGCGCTGTTTCCACACAAACCCTAAAATCCTGCCTCCAAATGAAATATGTTTCAAACCCTAAGACGTTTGTTCCATCATGGGCCAGCGCGTTTCTGATGCATCCAAGCCCAAACATTTTAATTCTCACCCCCCCATCTTGCCTCTAATCCGCCTAAGCCCATTAAAATGCCTCTTATTCTTTTCTAACAAAACATTTTATTAAAACACTAACCTCTTTTCTTTATGTTATATAAACACTTTTTTTTATCACAAAATCATATAAATAATAAATACATTTTTTATATCACATACTTAAAATTAAAAATGACTTTCTATTCTTTTAATTAAAATATATTTTGTACATAGTTGCATAATTCAATTTTTTTTGACATTTAATACATTTTTATACATAATGTGATTAAATTAAAAAACATTTCTTTTCACTCACTTTTTGTACATAACAATTTAAAAATACTTTTTTAACATACATAATTTAATTTTGGATATTAAATACTTTTTGTATATAAATAATGAAAACATAATATTTTCTTTTCTCAAAACATCATTTCACAATTTAATTGAAACTTGAACATTTAAGTTAAAACATTTTTCTTTTGTACATATTAAGAAATACAAGATCAATAATTAAATAAACGCTTAATTATTCCTTAGGTTAAACAAATATCCTAATACGCTTCAATTTCACATTTCGCGCTTGTAAATAATTACACATACTCATATACACGTACACTTACACAAATACATTCACATTGCCCTATACACATTTTTTATCTTATATTTGTATATTCGATATTTACATTTTGATCGCAAATTCGATTTGGTTGTAACTTATTGGATACTATAAGTCTCATCCCCTTTTGTACATTTATACCCCCACTCCCGGATACTATTTTGTAATAGCGTAGATTTTACATTTCCGCAATTTACAGTTTTCCAATTATACCATGGTTAGACCTAGGGTTTGCATGTACATAAAATCAAACGCTAGATAACCTAATACAAGACAAATACATGTAATCAATACACAATCACACTTGCACCCTCTAGGGTAATCCCACATGTTGCCTTCCAAAATGGGCCATGCTTGCACGTCGAGTATCTTTAGCAAAACAAAATCAAATGATCATAAGTCTCAAAGTGTTGCCTAAACGGAATGATCATAGTCCCTTCAAAGCAAATTACCAAAGACACTTGGCATCATTGCATTCGTGGTCCATACGATGACCCGCGCCCGTCCCGAATAAACTTCCTAAACGCAAGATTGTCCATCAATTTCAATGGTGGAACAAAATTGTTAAAAAGGGTTAAAACATAACGAAAAAACCTTTGAGTACAATAGGGTAGACAAAACTCTTAGTTACTTGAGATCAATTTGCAAAAACACTTGCCTTCTTTTCAAAAACCACAATCCACAACACTTTCAAACAAACTCTCAAAAACATTTTGAAACATCTTTTCGAAAAGATCCACACTTTTGTAAAACACTCAATCACGAGTCAAATACATTAGTTGCCTAAGACAAGGCATCTTCTTCCAAAACATTTTCAAAAGCACCCACACACATACCATTTTCAAGCAATCGAATAAAAAACAAGGCAAGTGATCTAAAAAACCAAGTAACTAAGAGCCCATGGATAACCATGGATGAAAAGGGTGCTAATACCTTCCCTTTTCATAATCTACCCCCCGAACCCATGAAATATCTCAAAAGGTTTTTGCTGTGCTTTTTTTGACCTTTCCTTTAGGATAAAATAAAAAGTCGGTGGCGACTCTTGCTCAACCGCACAAGTGCGAATACGAACGCGAAACACTAGTCAGTTCTCCCACCGTATCACAGTGGCAGACGGTGATTTCCGAGAATCTCATATGGCAGCAACAGATTCACATTGTGGGAGTTGGCGATCGAAACTCGAGCTCGACGGTGGAGCTTTGGTGGACGGCTGATCGATAGTTCTAGTCTGTTAATAACAATTTAGGTTTTCAATAATCATGTTTGGTTTTCTTGGTTCATGTGTTTGGTGCTTATTTATTTCGGTATGTGGAATTGTTCGTTAATGGGTTAAGTTTTTGGCTTGTTATGGATCATAGGGTTTCAGTAGTTATAAGTATGTATCTCTTGCATTCTTGTCTTTACAACCTTTACAACTTTAGAGTTGAAGTAAAATATAAGGGTTTGAGAATCCTAGGGTAATCTTAGAGAGACATGGGTAAATTCCTAAGAATGTGTTCTTGGAACTTGAGAAACTCTTAGAGATATCTAAGGGGAATTGATAAAGATTGTAAGCATCGTAGGCTTGTGTGATTCATATATAGAGAGTTGGAGAGATTGAGAAACATTTGTGTAGAATATAAGGTTTGTTCTTGGGAGCATGAGTGATTATTTTTCTATAACTCGTTTGAAATATTTGTAACAACTCTCAGAAGTACAATGAATCAGAGAGTTGTTCTCTTCTCGAAAGTAGATTGTTTGATTGAACTAGGTAAACAAGTTATTGTGTTTATTGTCACACACAATGTTTAAACAAGATATCGAACATAATGCTTAAATAATGTGTGAGTCAAGATGAATTGAAATACGTGATGAACAATAAAACAAATATAAATAAAGGACACAAGGAATTAGTAATGCAGTTTGATGCAATTGTCACTTATGCTTGGAGGGTTGTTTCCCAAAGGAAATTCACTAATTATAAGTAGTCAATTATAGACGATAGTCTCATATAAAATCTCCTAGTACAATGCCATTTTCCTATTATTACCCATGAATTTCAACTCAGGTTCTCCCTGAATCTAAGATTCTCTCGATTTCACTCAAATACTCTCTTGAGTATTTGCAATAATTAATTACTAAGTATATGATAAACTTCTACCGACCAAAAAATCTCTTTTCCATAAGTAAACAAGAATGGTAATAATAGAGTTTTACACAAGAAACACAATACAAAACTCAACACAATAAAAATTTCCAACGACATGAGTATTCTCTCAAAAGATGTATCTTCCACAAGGATATTGATCTCTTGATATAGAGATATCGATCCAACAAAAAAACCATTATAAAAACATGCCAAATCCAATCTTGGGTGAAACTCAATCTTGTAAAAAACTCAAATCCAATCTTAAGCTAAACTTAATCTATTAATCAAAGCAAATCCAGTTAAATACTTTCAAGCTGATTTTAAAAAAAAAAAAACTTTTCCAAATGAAATATTTGCATAAATAATCTGAAGAATCTTGAATAAATTATTGTAAAATATATTTTTAAAATAAATTTGGATTTACATGCACAAAAATAAATCTTTTCAAAAAGCGTGCTAGAAAATAATTGAGTAAACTGACATCGGATATCTCAACAACATTTGAGACATCTTGCTAAACATATTTCATACAAAAATATGTCAATTAAACTATAATAACAAACTCTTCCTTTAATTACATTTTAGGAAAAACAAAGATTTAAGTACTTCTTCTATAACAACGGATAAATACTTCACAACACCATGGGTAAAACGAACAATAAGAATTCAACAGTAAATCATATTAAAAGTGTATTTTAGAACATAAGTGTACTTTCTCCCCCTATTTTCCTCAAAATTGACAAGGGTCAAGAGAATCCAGAGTCATAAAAAATAACATATCCAAACAAACCCAACTAGAAAAATCAATCCAAAACACAACAATAAACCAACAAAATTTCAAGGAGTATCAAAGTGACAGAGTATTAGAGTAATTTTAAGAGGTAAATTTATTATGTCATGATCACCATATTCCTCTCCAGAGATGTATATACATCCAATTAGATCCATTTGAGTTTCATCCTTTTCAAAAGCATGAATATAAGGTTGAGATGAGGAAGCTCCAACAGTTTGTGAGATCAATATGTACGATGCATTCATAAACACTCTTCCTTGCGGTGGACATGGCAACAAGCTCTTGCAGAACCTTTTCTTTATGAATTAACTCCTTTAGAATATGAATTCTCACATATTCATAAAGAGGATAAACCTAAAAAATTTCTTCATCAAAACCCAAACTAGTTTCATCTTCGGGAACAATAGTGAGTATTGCATTGTCATTAACATGTTTCCCAACAAACATCTTGTAATTAAAATTCAACATACTTTGGGAAATACCAACCTCATCCAAATAAGTAACAATATCATTATTTTGATACTCAAAATACCAAAAATTAAATATGGAAAACCAACAGGAAGTTTGTCAACATAAGATTCAACATGCTTATCAAATTGATCAAAAACATATTCTCTAAAATCAAAGGCAACACATGTTCCTATTTGGTAAAGATAAACGATAATACTATGAGTGATACTTGATCCATGGGGGTGAGGAAACACAATTATTTGTTGGAAATCCACCAAATTATATGATGAATTTCTACCATAATGACAATTTAATTATGAGACAAACAAAGAAAAGAAGACAAGACAAATAATTTCTGCAAAATTTCTCTCCGCTCACAAACTGTGAAAACTTTATTATTCACTTTGCAACTGCAAAATACTGTGAATGATTTGCTTACAAAAATATGAGTTACTCCCTCTATTTATAACTGAGCTTACACCCTAATTCCAAAGCCCAAAATATCTTTTAGTTACTAAATCAAATTTAATCTAGTATAGACTTAAATCAAATCTATTTAAATCTAAAACAAATCAAATATTTTCGACACTATGAATTACAATTTAACACACCACCTAATTCATTGTGTCTAAACTATCTATGTTCATCATGGCTCTTAGTCTTCTGAATACTTCGACTTGCACTCCCTTCGTCATGATGTCTGCAATCTAATTCTCAGTTCTGCAGTGTTCCAAATTCATCTTCCCATCTGCTACTTGCTCTCAAAGATAATGGAACCTCATTTCGATGTGATTGCTTCGACCATGTTATATTGGGTTCTTTTCCAGATTAATGGCTGACATGTTGTCTATCTTCATGGTAATTGCTCCATGATCTTTCCCTATTATCTCTTCGACCAAGTTCAACATCCAAGTTGCTTGACATGCACAAAGAGAAGCAGCTATGTATTCTGCTTCACATGATAATAATGCCACTACTGGTTCCTTTCTTTAATTCCAAGCAAATGGTGCACCACCTAGCATAAATACATATCCTGCTGTTGACTTTCGATCTTCAGCATCACTACACCAACTCGAATTAGTGTATCCCACTAACTTGCATTCATTTCCTTTATCAGTTGTAGGAAACAAAATGCCATAATCGAAAGTTCCTTTGATATACCTTAGTATCCTCTTCACTGCTGCTAGATGTGATACCTTTGGCTTATACATGAATCTACTTACGATACCTACATTGTATGCTAAGTCAGGCCTTGTATGACAAAGATATCTCAATGATCCAATAAGTCTTCTGTATTGGGTTGGATCAACATCATCTTCATCTGAATCTTTCGACCGTTGTAGTCTTGGTTCTGCAGATGTCGAAGTTGAGTTGCATTCTTCCATCTCAAATCTCTTGAGAATTTCTCCTACATATCTTATTTGATGCATCATCAAAACTCTACTGCTCTTGTAGAATTCGATACCAAGGAAATATGAAATCTCACCTAAATCAGAAATTTTGAATTCCTTGCTGAGATCACCTTTGAAGTCTTCGATCTCACTTTTACAGCTACCTGTTATCAACAAATCATTGACATCGAGACATAGTATAAGCAATTTACTCTTGCTTCTTCTTACATATACTCCATGTTCAGTTGTGCACTTCACAAATTCCTTCTCCCTTAGTAATCTATCAATTTTCTTATTCCAATCCCTTGGAGCTTGTTTAAATCCATACAGGGCTTTATAGCTACCAAAATACCTTTTGAAGGCTAGTCTTCATGAACATTTCCATAAATTTATCTAGCTATGATCTTCAATGAGGGAAGACGGTGACAATTATCAATATTCCACCACCAAGATATTTGTTAATAATTCTTGGAGACAATTCAAAACAACATCCTCTAATATGGACTTCCTATATTATCCACTTTCCTCATCAATAAGCCCATTAGGAAGATTCACACCAAATTCATTCCCTAGTTTTGGATAATAGGGCCCAACATTCACTAGTCTTGTACATGATGGAATACTTTAACTCATATTTATAGCTACTAAAAGACCTTTTGAAGGTCAGTCTTCATGGACATTTCTAGTAATTTATCTAGTTATGATCTTCAATGAGGGAAAATTGTCAAGAGTTATCAATATTCCTCCACTAATATATTTTATAATAATATTAGGAGATAATTAAAAACAATATCCTCTAACATGAACCTTCCTATACTTTCTGCATCAATTAACCCATTAGGAAGATTAGCAACAAATTCATTCACTAGTTTTGGATAATAGGGTCCAACATTCACTAGTCTTATACATGATGGCATATTTTAACTTATATGTATAGCTGGAAAAAGACCTTTTCAAGGTCAGTCTTCATGAACATTTCCATTAATTTATCTAGCTATGATCTTAAATAAGGGATGGCATTAAACAATTATCAATATTTAACCCCCAAGCTATTTTTTAATAAAACTATGAGATAAATCGAAACAATATCCTCAAACATGGACCTTCCTATATTCTCTACTCTCTACATCAATAAACCCATTAGGAAGATTTACAATAAACTAATTCACCAGTTTAGGATAACATGGTCCAACATTTATCATTGTCTTCAATAATTGAGAATCACTAAGGAGCTCCATAATTTGACTGCATTTTTGTGCATCAATGGAGATTTCCCTTTAGGGATCCATTCTCCTATGTTCTTGGGATACTTCTTCCATATAGTATAAATTTTAACCCGCTTTGCAATATGCACAACCAAATCCTCGTTGTATTCAATATAATCTAAGTTGTCATTGACATGTTCTTTAACAGTTTGCCTTTCAATGCTAGGAGAAGTCTTATTTCTTTTCACAACTTTGGTCATTCCATTATCCTTCTATTTACCACCCATTTTCTTATTTTCAACACTCTTTTTCTTATTTTCAACACTTTTTCTCTTCTTATAGCACTTTTCTTCTTCTTATATACATCAATCTTCTTCCTATCATTACTCTTATTCTTATTCTCAACCACAAAATTTCCTTACCAAAAATAGTCTTATTTCTCTTCTTCTTAGATCCAACCAATGAGGCCAATGAGACTTCTCCTTCAATTACCTTCTTAATTTTCCTTGGGGATTTTATCATATAAAGAGCCTCATGAGCAGTGTCTTCACTAACAATATCATTACCATCATTATTCACATCTTCATTTACAATCTCTTTAACTTCCTCACTAATGTCTTCATTGACATTATTACAGACATCTCGACTTTCTTATTCATTTTCATTAACATTAACATCTTTACTAAAATATTTATTTGCTTTTTCATTTTCATTGACATCATCATTAACATCTTCACTTGATTCTTGACTAACTTATACATTTACATCTTCAATATCATTGACATTGCCATCTTCACTGACATCTTCAGTGACATGTTTATTAACAGTCTTACTAACTTCTTTAGGATCTTTATGAGTGGGGGCATCTTGCATGGGGATATTAAGATCATTTTCAGTGTTAGGAACCTCAATATTCTAAATAACATCAATCTCATTACCACTAGGAGATTATCATACTCGTTAAAAGCTTTTATTTTTTTTACCCATGCTATCTTACTCTTTTATTTGTATTTTATTTCAAAATGTAAATAGGTCGTTGATATTTATAAATCAACAACTTTTAAAAAAATCCTTATTTTCTTTGTTCTCTTTCTCTCCTCACTAAAAGTGTATCACACACTAACAAATTGGTATTAAGAATCACACGTTAGAGATCATATTTTCGGGATTGTGGGTTATTTCACTAGAAATCATTTCTAAAATGAATGGTAACAATAGCATTCTGAATTCTCTTCCAACTCGAGACAACAAGAATTGAATTCGATGGAGAAAACATATGCAATCTCTGTTTGGCTTTCATGAAACCTTAGATGTGGTTACCAATAGCGTTTCTGTGCTAGTTTCAGATGCAACCGACACATAGAAAATAGCCCACAACAAAGTCAAGAAGAAGGATTAGAAGGCTGGGTATTGTATTAAGATGACGATCGATACGATGAATTTCGACAGGATCTCTCATGTTGAATCAACGAAAGAGGCATGAGATGTTCTTGTCAAATACTATGAAGGAGGTGAGAAAGTCATGTTCTTGTCAAATACTATGGCGGAGGCAGACCTTGCATCGACAATATGAATTGCTGTCTGTTGTACCCCAATTTTTGCCCCTAAGATTCCTCTATCATCTCATATCAACTCAATCACAACAAGATCACACTAGGGGTTGGTTCTTCTCCCTATCTTTAGGTTTGCTCATGAGGAATCACCAAGCACCTTGATTTATATATTGTGATCATCTATGTTTTGTGTTGATTAACTTTTAACTAATAAATACAATGAATGTTTTCTCTAATTGATGATATTATAGGTAAGGGCACAACACATTTCATCAGGTTGATTCATAGGTTCATGAGTTTATTTCCATGTCTTCTTCAACAAAGTTTCATTGATATTCAAGCTTCATCGTTGAAGATAATTTGAAGTAATATCATGACAAGGTCTACTATGATTTATCATGCCTCAATTTGTCAAAGAAAATCAAAAGATGATTGAAGAGGTTTGACCTAATTGGACAAGTTCTTGATTTCTTGATCACAAATGCATAAATCTCTCAATTATTAATATTTGGAGTTGGTTATTATTTATATGGGTTCTTATTATCATCCACAACAACTTCTATTCACATGGAAAAAGTTATTGTGCATGAAAGTTTGTCAAAATTGAAAGGGATTTCCCAGCCATTTTGGTGCTCTATGAGCTAGGGTTTTGAACTTCTAAGGGTTATATCTTGTTCATCTTTTGAAATTTTTGAGTGATTCCAAAGATGTGATTATTTTTAAAGGGTTATCAACTAATCACTTCAAGAGTTTCAAGAATATTTTGTGTGGAAGATGCCTAATGATGAAGAAAGATTAAATGTCCTCTAGATAGGCCATCAAATTCCCCTTAAGTGACTTCAAAAGATCATAACTTGGCCAATTTGTATCTTATTGAGCCCATTATTTTTCCATAATGATATTAAGGATGTGAACCTGAACTCTTGTTTTATGTGCAAGACTTGAAAATGAGTGGAAGATGCCCTAAGAACTCAAAAGATTATAGGTCACCCCATGAATTTTCATCAATTTTACAAGGCCATAACTTTTTCAATACATGATATTTTTGAGTGATTCAAGTTTCACAATGCTCTTTTGGATATCCACTTCAAGCTAGCATCATTGATCAAAGCTCAATTTTGGAGGAAATCCTTAGTTGAACTCAAAATATTATAAGTCAGTTTTGAAGAAAAACTTAGAATTTTTCTAAGTACAAAAAGTCAGCATCTTTTTCTCAACTTTGACTCATCACAACTTTTAGCTCAAACATCCAATTGATCCCATTCTTAGCAAATTGTAAAGTTTGTGACCTTATCTTTCAAATGCTTCAAGAATCATGCCCTAAGGTTCCCTAAATTATGCACACTATGAGTTCAAAGACAGCCACTTCAAACTGATTTTTTCCCCCAAGTCAAAATTTGAAATGTACAATTCAGCTTCTAATCACTAAATTTTGGCGCGTTTTTCCTTCTAATCATGTTTAACAATCTTCTAGAAGTGATTAGCACCTTTAAATGCATGTTTTGGATGAGTTTTGAGGAAAATTTGAGTCACACTTTTCATGCTTGCAATTTCACACGAATTCTCTCGAAGCTTCATCATTCCACACGCTTGAGCATCCCATTTTCTTCCCTATAAATAGAGGGTTATATCTCACTCATTTTCTCAAGCTTGAAAAGCCAGAATCACCCTGCCCAACTCTCCTTTTAACCCATATTTCTGCAACTTCAAATTTGGTTTTACAGCCTTCCTCAATCCATTTTCTTTATCAATTCTTCATCCTTGAATTTCACTGAAGCTAACAGAAGAAGAACCAAGCCCTAAAGCATCATAAATCGTGCTAGCCAAGTCAAGTTTCAGAGCTCTGAATTTGAACTTCCATAGGTAGATTCTTTCATCAATTCTCTCAAAATTTGCTACCACAATGAAGCTCTCATCATTCTGATACTAGTCGCACAATTTATTTTCAACTGGAAATGAGTTTTGGCCATAAATTTTCAAATCCCTAATAATTTTTTCCTTCTGGTTTTTTGCAAATCGACTGAACTACACTTTAAATAAACTTTTCGCAAGGGTATGGTTGTCTTCGTCTTGATGAGACGAAGCGAATGGCATTGGTATGAACCTCTAATTTTATAGTTTGAGGAACCTGGTTTTGAGGTTGGCTAGGGTTGAATACGACCATGCTGGCGTCTTCAACCAATGAAAATTTGCCACGCGTTTTTTTCAAATTCTGTTTTTAAATATTTGATCCAGTGGTTTATTCACTAAGGACCATGATATGCACATCGCGCCAGATCCCTTGGATCTAATTACTAACGCGTTTTAACATTCATCCAATGGTCTATATCTTTTTGTATTATTTTTATTTTCTGATTTTTATATTTTAATTCATTTAAACTTCAAAATTTCATAAAAAATTCATTTCAAACTCAAAAAATCTGAATAAATTCTTAAAAATATTTTGGATTTTTATCTTTATGATATTTATTTTTTCACAATTTTATTTTATAATTTGATATTTTTTTATAATTTTTCTCTTTAATTGAATTGTTTTAATTGATTAAAAAATATTTTTCTTAATTTTAAAATTCTGAAAAATTAAGAAAAGGTCCTTTGGCATTCTTGACAATTTTTGATAACCTTGTTTTATTTTTATTTATGATTTTAATATTTTTCACCATTTTTAGTTTGTTTTACCTATTTCTTTTATTTTTAAAAAATAGTTTCTGACTTTAAAAAATTATAAAAAAAATTTTCAACCTTTATTAAATCATGTTTGATCTCTGACTTTTTTAAGGATTTTTATTTAATGTTTTAATATACTTTGTGTATTTTTACCATTTATTTTCCTTTTAATTAACCTTTTAAATATTTTTTTTTTAATTTTATTTTATTATTTTATTTGATTCTGACTTGGGCATTATTTGGTGACAAATTCTTCAACATCATTAGATCTTGGGTGTTGATAGATTGAGAAACCAAATCCACCAAAATGGATGAATGATGTTGATGATATTTGAAACCCTAATTTAATACCTTGCATCCCTTCCCTCTACATCTTATCCTTTTCTCATTGTGCTACATGTTGTTAGAGGATGATCTACATATCATCACTCTAAATATATGGCACATAGATTGCTATTGACCGGTCTCAAAATATATGGCACATAGTGCTAAATTTTGTCCCGATTCAAGAAATGATCATTCGTGGACCAAACCTATGTTTGCAAGCCCAAGTATGTTTAATTTGAAACCTTTGATCTAACCTTGAGGTCCATTGTTAGGAGGCTTTGGTCTTATCAATCATCTAATGAATCTTCATAAATTTTGGAACTAAGTGAATCATTTAAACATCGTTGAAAATTTATTGTTTCCTTGAGATTTTGAAATGAATGATATACTTAACAAAGAGAAAATGTAACTTGTTGTTGAGAGGCTTTGATTTTATCAATCTTCTAATGAGTTTTCAAATGCAAGTTTAAAGATGGTCATTCAAATAACCTCTAATTTCTAACAATTTACTTTACTTTATGCTTTTTACTTTATGCTTTTTAATCTAAGCACATTTATTTTAGCATCTACATTTCATGTTATTTTCATCTTTTCTCACTTGAGCATTTATCTTTATGTTATTTTTTTACTTTGCTCATTTGAGATTTCATTTTCTTTTTGAAGATACTTAATAAACAACTTGAACAATAAAAAAGCTTTAATGTTACTTGGACTATTTGGTTACTATCCTTGGCATTTTGGAGTTGTGGACTTTTTGGACTTAGGATTAGAGACCTTTACTACCTTGAGACCTTGTGACTTATATTTCTATTTTGTCTGGAGCTCTTGGGGTTTACCTCAAGACATTGGGTTGTTTGTTTTCTTTGCTTGCAGGTATTTTGATTACATGCTTTGCCTGTAATCGAGAATTCATCTGTATATAGCCGTTACTCTTCCCGATTTTTGTGAATACTTAATGCCTTTCAGTCTTGGTTTTCTTAAGAGGTTTAATATCTTTACTTGTTTGGTTTCAAATCCAAAGAATGGGAATTCTACATTGACTCATTGTGTCAAGTGTTGGCTTCTTATTGGTTAGATGGTTCTTTTCCTTAGCTTTTACCTTATGCTTTAGGATAGTCCCTTCATCTCCTTCCATCTTCTTTAATTTCAAAAATTTTCACCCTCCTTTTCAAAACTATTCTTTTTTTTTTTAAACTTGAACCACTTTCACAATAAACTTGGACTTAGGTCCATGCATTTTCAAAACATTTTCTTAATCAAACTTTAAAAAACTTAATCATACTTTGACATTTTTTTGAGAAGACTAAAAGTCGATCAATCTCATTACAACCATTTTGCCACTTTGGCTTTTTACCTTAAAACTTTTCTTAAAATATTAGACTCTTATCAATCCTTGTAGTAATGCGAACTACTATACTTCTATAATATGTAGTGAAGTAATATATTTTCCACTTGGGTGTTGAGCGAGGCTTTGTTGATTTTAGAATCCAAACTATATCCTCCACTTTGAGATGATGCAAATTCTCTTTTCTCATGATTATGGATAGTAAGCATGTTCTTCCACTCGGATAAGACGATGATGTCTCGTCTCTTAAAATTAACCAACACACTTGTATTTTTTTTTAAAATTTTTAAAGGTGAATTACGAGTTCCCAGATCCCCTATTACACAAAAGGTGGTACGTAGGTACTAAAGGTTTGCAACCGCGGCGGGTGCAAAAAAATTATAAAAAAAAATATACTTCTTTTCTCACCTCCACCATCTATTTTTTGTATACGACTCTTATAGCCAAAATACACAAATTTTAAAAGAGGTTCATGCGGATTACCATAGATGTTTAGGGTGCTAATACCTTCCCTTTGCATAACCAGCCCCTGAGCTTAGATTCTTCCCCCCTCTTTTTGGGTTATTATCTCTTTTCCCATTCCTCTATAAATAATAAAGCGCGGTGGTGATTTTTATTTGATCTGTGCGAGTTAAGTCAATCCAATGGCTTAGTCTCAATATTTCTACCTGTGGTACCCAAATTTTCCCCTTAAGATCCCTTCATCATATCATATTGATTCAATCACAACAAGATCACACTAGGGCTTTTGGTTGTCCTCCCTATCTCTAGTCTTGCTCTTTGAGGAATCACCAAGCACCTTGACTTGTTTTTCTTTTGTGATCATGCATATTTTGTCTTGATTTTTCCTTTTAATTAATGAAATACAATGTTGGTTTGTCTTACTTGTTGCTAATGTAGGCAACAAAAATGAGGTTTAGCAAGTTGCTCCATGGGTTCATAAGTTTATTTCCATGCCCTAGTCAATAAAGCTTGAGAAGTTCAAACCTCACAATTGAAGTTGTTTTGGAATAAATGGAATGGCAAGGTTATTTTGGTTAACCATATTTCAAGGTTATCAAATTTGATTCAAAAGTACAAGGGGGTTGATTGGAGGAGTTATCATGCTTGGACAAGGATTTGTTCTCATTGGTCATAAGTGCATATTTCTCTCAACTTTCAAGATATGGAAGTGGTTTTGGTGGCTATGAATTCTCATTTTCATCCTCAACAACTTCTATTTACAAAGAATTTGAGTTGGTACAATAAGTTTGTTCAAAATTGTCAAAGTCCCTCAAGGCATTTTCTTGATCTAGAAGCTAGGATTTTGAACTTCAAAGAAGTATATATTGCTCATCTTTGGTATTTTTGAGTGATTCCAAAGACATCCTACTCTTCAAAGGTTTATCAACAAATTAATTCAAAATTTTCAAGGAGTTTTCATGTGGAAGAAGCTTGATGATGAAGAAAGATTACAAGTCCTCCAGATGAACCCCCAATTTCTCATGTGTGACTTCAAATGTTCATAACTTGGTCAATTTTTATCACCTTGAGCATATTCTTCTTCCACAATGATCTTAAGGATGTGAAAGTTATGCCTTCTTTTATATGCAAAGTGAGAAAATGGATGGAAGATGCCCTAAGGATACAAAAGATTATAGGCCATTTCATGATTTTTTGCCAACTTTAACAACTCATAACTCTCTCAATTTTTGGATATTTTGAATGGTTCGAGTTTCAAAATGTCATTCAAGAGGTCTATTTCATGTCATATTTTTTGGTCAAGAGCAAATTCCAAGTGGAAGGCCATGTTTGGATGCAAACCATTATAGGTCACTTTTGAAGGAAAAACTGAAATATTTCCAAGTATGGAAAGTCAACTTCTTTTTCCCAACTTTGACTCAATGCAACTTTCAACTCAAGCATCCATTTGATTCCATTCTTTTTCCATTGCAAAGCTTGTAACCTCATCTTTCTAAAGCATCAAGAATCATGCCTTAAGACCCCTTGAGCTGAGAATGCCATTAGATTGAACTTGGTAACTTGGAACTGAAGTTTCTCTGTAAATAAGAATTTGAAATCTTTGTTTTGGCTTCTAATCATAAGTTTTCCACGCGTTTTTGCCTCTAAACATGTTTAGTGAACTTCCAGAATTGATTAGCACAACAAAATGCGCGTTTTGGATGAGTTTTGATCAAATTAGAAGTCACACTTTTCTTGTTTGCAACTTCACACGATTTCCCCCCAAACTTCATCATTTCACACACTTGGACATTCCATTTGATTCCCTATAAATAGAGGGTAATCCCTCATTCATTTCCTCAAGCTTGGATAGCCAGAATCACCCTGCCAAACTTGTTCCATAAATCAAAATTCTCCAACTTCGAAATCTATTCTCAAACCTTTTTTAATCCATTTTCCCATCAATTCACCTTCCTCCATCTTCCCTGAAGCTAACCATATAATTATATTCAAGAATCGTTCCCTATATTATTCCAAAGAAGTCCAGTTTCGGAGCTCTGCAACTCAACTTCAATAGGTAGATTCCTTCATCAATTCTTCAAAACTTTAATATCATTGTGATGCTCTCATTGCCCTGGTTCTAGTCGCAACACTTACCTTTATCCTGAAACATGTTTTGACTATGAAATTTCAAATCCCTTTTCAAAACTTTCCTTCCAAATTGCTTGAGCTACAATTTATATAAATTTGTCGCGAGGGTGTGGTTGTCTTCGTCTTGAAGAGACGAAGCGAATGACATAGGTATGAGCTTCTGATTTTACAGTTTGAGAGAACTACAATTCACGTTGGCGGGAGGGTGAAGATGACCAACGTGTCATCTTCCAACCAATGAAGGCGCGCCATCTGTTTTTTTTTAAATCTAATTTAATTTATGATCATATGCTTTATTCACTAATGACCATGATATGCACAGCGTGCCAGATCCCTTGGATTTGATTACTAACGTGTTTTGACTCTCATCCATTGGTCCACATTTTTTTGGTTTTTATTTTATTTTCTGATTTTTATATTTAATTGTTTTAAACTTAAAAAAATCATAGAAAATTCATTTTTAGTCCAAAAAATCTGAAAAAATAATGAAAAATATTTTTGATTATTCTCTTTCTAATTTTATTTTTTTCACAATTTAATTTTGTGTTTTGGTATTTTTTTTATAAATTTTCACTTTATTTGAATTGTATTAAATGTTTAAAAATACTTTGATACATTTTTAAATTCTGAAAAAATTATGGAATGATCCAATGATATTGTGAAAAATATTGGTGACCTCATTTTATTTTTGTTTCTGGTTTTGTTATTTTTTTAATCATTTTTTGTTTATTTTACTCATTTCTTTTAATTTAAAAAATAGTTTCTTACTTTAAAAAAATTCCAAAAATTTTGTAAAAATATTTGAGCCCTTTACTAATTTTTCTATGGTCTCACTTTTTATTTCTTGATTAATTTGAATATAGTTTATATTTTCCTCTTTTATTTCCATTTTAAAAACATTTAAAAAAACCTTTTTAATGTATATATTAAATGCAATATTATTTTGTGATTATTTTCTGGCTGATCTTGGGTTAAATTTTTTTGATCATGAGCTTTATTAACATCATTGGATCCATAGATTGAGTCTAACTCCACAAAAATGGATGAATAATTTTAATAATAGTTTGATTTGAATTTAATTCAAAAGTGATTTGTATATTCTCTCCCACCCCTCTTCATCTCATCCCCTTTCTTATTGCATTAAGTGTTATTGGAGCATGATCTCTATATCATGTCTCAAAACAAATGGTTCATAGATTTCTATTGACCGACCTCAAAATAGGTGCGACTTCTATATAAGTCCACTTACGATTGCTTAACATATTGCTAAATTTTGTCCCGATTCGAATAAATGATCATTCATGGCCCAAACCTATGTTTGCAAGCCCAAGTATGTAAATTTGATCTCTTTGATCCAATAATTTTGAGATTCATTGTGTGGAGGCTTTGGTTCTACCAATCCTCTAATGGATCTACAACACTTTTGGTCAACGCGGATCACTTAAACATCGTTGATCATTAAATGGTACTTTTAAGGATTCCAAATGGATGATATACTTGACAAAAAGCAAATGCAACTTGTTGTGTGGAGGATTTGGTTCTACCAATCCTCTAATGAGTTCCAAATGCAAGTTTCAAGATGGTCATCCCACTAAACACTAATTATTAAATTGTTTTTACTTTATGTCATTTTATTTTTTATGCTTTATGTACCATTTACTTTAAGCATTACATTTCATGTCATTTTTATTTTGCTCACTTGAGCCTTTTCTTTTCTCTTCTAAGACTCCTAATAATCAACAAGAACCATAAAAAACTTGAATGATACTTGGACTGTTTAGTTACTATCCTTGGCATTATAGAGTATTGGGCTTCTTGGACTTAGGATTAGAAACCTTGGCCTATGATGGAGACCTTATGACCTTAATTGATATTTTTTTCTGGAGTTTTTGAGGTTTACCTCAAGAAATTGGGTTGTTTGTTTGTTTTGTATGCAGGTCATTGTGATTACATTCTTTGTTTGGAATCTGGAATTCACTCGTATACAACCGTTACTCTGCCCAATTTTTGTGAAGACTTAATATACTTGAAGTTTGTTTCTCACAAGAGGTCTAGTATCTTTGATTGCTTAGTTTCAATCCAAAGAATGGGAATTCTATCTTGGCTCATAATGTCAAGTATTGGCTTCTTGTTGGTTAGATGGTTCTTATCCCTAGCTTTTACCTTATACCTTAGGATAGTCTCTTATTCTCCTCCCATCTTCTTCAATTTCAAAATCCTTCTTCATTTTTTTTTGAAAACTCTTATTTGTTATTTAAATTGAAATTACTTTCATAATAAACTTGGACTTAGGTCCATGAATTTTAAAAACATTTTCATGAATAAACCCAAATCAATTTAATAATACCTTGAACTTTTTTTAGAGAAGGATAAAAGTCTATCAATCTTATTTCAAACCATTTTTCCACTTTGGCTTTTACCTTAAAAATTTTCTCAAAAGATTAGACTCTTGTCAATCCTTGTAGTGATGCGAACAACTATACTTCTACAATATATAGTGAAGAGAGATATTTTTCACTTAGGTGTTGAGTGAGACATTGTTGATTTTAAAATCCAAGCCATATTCTCCACTTTGAGATGATGCAAATTCTCCTTTCTCATGATTGTGGGTGGTAAGTATGTTTTCCACACGGACAATAATGATGATGTCTTATCTTATAAAATAAGCCAACACACTTGTGTTTTAAAATTTTCAAAGAGGAACTACGTAGGCACTAAAGGTTCGCAACCGCGTCGGGTGCAAAAATCATAAAAAATATGTTTCTTTTCTCACCTCCACCATCTATTTTACATACAACATTTTATAGCCAAAATATACAGATTTTTTACAAAGAGGTTCCTGTGGAGTACCATAGATGTTTAGGATTCTAATACCTTCCCTTTGCATAACCAACCCCCTTAGCTTGAATCTTTCCCCCTCTTTTTGGGTTATTTGCTCTTTTCCCATTCCTTTGGAAACAATAAAGCGCGGTGGCAATTTTTTTTATTTTGATCTGTATGAGTCAAGTCAATCCAATGGCTTAGTCTTAAACATTTCTACCGCTACAGAAAAATGGCGACTTCACTGGGGAAAGATTGACCTCTTGCTGGTTCATCCCTAAGTGGGTTGAGCCTATCTTTGTTTATATCTATATATGTGCTATTGTTGTGTATGTGTTATATGTTGTATATACGTTTATCTAGATTTTCCTGGTTTTCAGGGTGCTTGGTGATTACTTATAAGTCCTATACCCGGACTTGGGAAAACTTTAAGATAGGATGGGAGGTATAGTCATGTTAACTTTGAGGGAGTAATCCCAAAAAAAGGAGGCATGAGATCCCCCACTCATTGGAGGCCCTTTTGACTGTAGTGTCGTTTACCGAGTAATCGGGAAGACGTACTGCTTTCGACCTGGAAGCCTGCTGAAGCTGAGGACCGTAGAATACCTAACCCATCTTGGCATTTTAGGTGTAGTGCGGAAGCTATGGCAGAGTAATCCAGAAATAGTTGTCACGCGATACTACACTCGGATATGTTTTTCTTGAGAATATTACTAATTATCGAGTTAATCAGGAAGTTGGTAATATCTGAAGGAAGGATGTAGACTCTGGGAACATCTAGAACCTTGTTCGGCAGGGGATAAATTTTAGACCATACCTTATGGGTATTACCTTCGACCTCATGCTCGTGACGTTGAACCTATGAACCCACTACGTGTGATCTTGTGTGTAATTGTAGCATCATGCATCCATGCACTCATAAGCATCTTTTGAAGAAATCTTATTTCAAGGGATTCAAAAGTTTACCATTTGTGAATATCTCAGGTAATTTTAACCATGGATTCTGGAAAAAGAAATACCGGGAAGTACAGCTTCAAGGATCCTAAGATAGATGAGTTGATCAGTCTAATTCTCGAGATTGAGTGCTCTGCAGATTTTCAGAAGAAGTATGGATCCATTATTCCTCTCATGAAGCTAAAGATGAAGGAGGGTATTCTCTTGACCTTGGTCCAGTTTTATGATCCGATGTATCATTGCTTTACTTTTCCCAACTATCAGTTGATGACTACAGTGGAGGAGTATTCTTATCTGTTGGATTTACCCGTTACTGATCGTGTTCCTTTCACTGGTTTAGAGCATGAACCAAAATCACATGAGATTGCTGCTTTGATCCATATGGGGAAGTCTGAGGTTGAATCCAATATGACTATTAAATGAGGGATTAGAGGATTACCAGCTCAGTTCTTATTGGAGAAATCTCGTTACTTTGCTAGGATGAAGAGTACAATCATTTTTGAGGCCATCTTTGCTCTACTTGCTTACGGGTTGTTCTTATTTCCTAATGTGGGCAAGTTTGTTGATATTAATGCTATCAGGACCTTCATGATTGGAAACCCAGTTCCTACATTATTGTGTGATGCTTATTACTCTATTCATCTTCGGAATTCTCATCATGGGGGGATGATTATCTATTGCACGCCTTTCCGGTGGTTTATCTCTCATATGCTTCAGTCTGATGCTTTCTGAGATGTCAGGAAGGAACCCCGTTGGGCCCCTAAAATCATGGAACTTACTCACTCAGATATTGATTGGTATCATCGGGACTTATCAAGATATAGAGATTGTTGACCGTTATGGTAGTTTCCCCAATGTACCTCTTCTTGGTACAAAGCGAGGAATTAACTATAACCCTGTTCTTGCATGACGACAGATTCGTTATCCGATGAGGGATAAACCAAATAGTATTTATTTGAGTATTTTCTTTCTAAAGGAGGGATAAGACTATAGGGAAGCTAGGGAGCTGATTGCGAAGGCCTGGCGTCACATTCATAAGAAGAGTAGGAAAGACTTGGGACCTAGGGGAGATGTTTCTTTGGAGCCATATCTTTAGTGGGTCCAAACGAGAGTTATTTAGTTGAAGATGCCGTATTCCCGGGAGACACCTATGCCTGATTTATTTGTGAAGACCACTCCTCCTTTATTGGATGATCTAGAAGAGCTGCGACTTACTTTAGTCAGAATGTAGCAGGAAATGGATGCTTGGAAGAATAAGTGCCAAACTTTAGATATTTCCTATAGAGCAGACTTGAAGGAGAAAGATGACTTAATTGAGATTCTTGAGAGTAGGGCTGTAGAGACCATGGAAAGGCAGGGGGATTTATTTTCTCCTAAGTTTCAGTCAGATGCTATTTGCTCACTTCCTAATTTAGGTGATTGGAAGGGGGTTGCTACCAGATATGCGGAAGAAAATCAGAGGTTGAAGGCTCATATTGCCAGGCTTACAGGGAAGCGCTAGCGTATAGAGTGATCTCCATCAGCTTCGCTTGGGTTTTAGACTTTATTTTCATCTTGTACTTGGGATCATTAAGACTTGTAACCTATTTTGAAGCTATTATAATAAAAAATTTCAGTATTTTAAAATGTGTTATTACTTTGATATTTGCAATATGTCTATAAACTTTAAATCCCTTGAAATATTAAATAACAAAATAAAATCATGTGCATTGCATATCATACATCATATTGCACATATTTCTTGCATTTGTTATGCATATCCAGGTGTCTTACCAAGCTTATTTACCTCGTTCAGCAAGCTGACTCACCACTACAACACTCGGGCTAATTTCAGGAGGAAGATGGACAACTTAGAACAAGAGAATCGCGAGTTGCGCGAGGAAGTTTCTGCTTTAAAGGCCGGCATAGCCAATCTTACTGCTATGGTGGAATCTCTGGTGGCTGCTCAAAGTCAGCCACCGAGTGTTCAACCTCAACCAACAAGAACTACTACTGATGCTCCAACTGTTCCTGTGTCTGCTACCCCAGGTGTTGTTCAGAATTGCATGCCTCAAGGTTATCCATGGGGAATGCCATAGAACTTTACGCCTGAAAGTTTCAATCTTGTTCCTCAAGAAGCTCCAGTTGTTCAGACTACTGTTACTCCTGCACCTCCTATGGTGCATGTTATTCCTACTGCACCTCCTTCTGCAAATATGGTTCCATTTGCTAATGATGATATGTGTCGTCCTTTTCCTCCACCAAGTGAAGACTTGGGTCTTTATGATAGAATGGATGATTTTCAAGAGCAGTTTGACAAGATGTTAAGGGAGATGAAGGCCCTTAGGGGAAAGGAATTGTTCGGGCAGAATGTGAATGATTTATGCTTAGTCCTGAATGTTAAGATACTTGCAAAGTTTAAGGTCCCAAAGTTTAAAAAGTATAAGGGAAACACTTTCCCTCGTGCTCATCTGGTGATGTATGTAAGGAGAATGTCTACCCATACCGATGATCAGCGTCTGCTGATTCACTTTTTTCAAGATAATTTGACTGGTGTTGCGCTGAAGTGGTATATGAGTTTGAATAGTGTCAATATCCATACTTTCAATGACTTAGGAGAAGCATTTATCAGCCAATACAAATACAACATAGACATGGCGCCTGAACGTGATCAACTCAGGGCCATGGTTCAGAAAGACTAGGAATCATTCAAAGAATATGCACATAGATAGCGTGAGGTAGCCGCCCAAGTGATTCCTCCCATGGAAGAGAAGGAGATGACTAAGATTTTCTTGAAGACTCTGGGTTCTTTCTATGATGAAAGGATGGTAGTGAGTGCGCCAAGTGACTTTACTGAAATGGTAGGCATGGGTATCCGTTTAAAAGAGGCTGTAAGAGAGGGTCGTTTAACAAAGAGTGAAGGATCTGGAGGTGCGAAGAAGCCATCTTATGGGTTTACCAAGAAGAAGGAAGGGGATGCAAATGTTGTTATGCAAGAGAGGAGGGTTAATTCTCCTAGAATAAATTATCAGTGTCATCAGCAAGTCGCCTTAGTTGCTCTAGTTGTCGGTGTAGCCCCAACCACCGTTGCTTATCAGAGACCATCCCAGCAGGGGAATCAAGGGTATAATCAGAGAAGGGAGAGTTATGATCCTATTCCTATGAGTTATATGGAGTTACTACCAATATTGATTCAGAAGAAGTTAGTTCAGACCCGACCACCTCCCGTTGTACCATCACTATTGCCTTGGTATTAAAAAGCAGCCAAACATGTGCTTTTCATCAGAGAGCACCAGGGCATAATGTTGAGATTTGCTATCCTATGAAGACTGAAGTACAAAAATTGGTGAAGTCCGGTATTCTATCTTTCAAAGATATGGGCCCTATATGAAAGACAATCCTCTTCCCAAGCATGGAGGAGCAAATGTTGTGAATATGGTGGTCGGTTGTCCAGGCGACTTCTGGATTTTTAATATTCATCTGGTTAGAGGAGATTTGGTGAAAATGCATGCATACCTCTATGAATTTAGCTACTATACGCATGACCATTCCGGTTGTGCTATTTGCAGTACAGACATACAAGGTTGCGGCAAGATAAAGGCTGATTTGCAGGAGATGATGGATGAGGGCCTCATCCATATAATCGGGCCTAGGGCAGAGTATGAAGAGGAGGTGAACATGATTTCTGGATGTCCTGTAGAGTTTAGAATTTTTGATGTGGAGTATATGAATGAGGATCTTGTACAATTGAATGCTACTTTCTGCCACATGGCTGGTCAGGTGGAACATTAATATGGATCTTGCCGAATTTGCTTCCCGGACTCCCGAGGATGTTCAATCGTGAGGAAAGGTGTTCATTTGTTGTTGGATAATGGAACTATCAAGGTTACAGGTCAAAGGGATGATTACCATGAAGTTGATATGATTGAGTTTTGTTTGGCTGAAGAAGAGTCAGATGATGAGTATGCCTCTGTAGATGAGTTCTTCTCCTAGGATGAAGATTTGTTTTCCAGAGATGACTCCATAATGACTGATTATGTTGAAGAAGGGGTAAACGTAATTGTGCTTTGTTTTGGTGCACCTGCCCATTTTGAAGTTATGTATCATAGAAAGCCGGCTATTACTCCATTGTTGATTAGTTTTCTGGGTCCTGTCCCCTACAAGTCAGATAAGGATGTACCCTACAAGTATAACGCTACAATCTTAGAGGATGGTGTGGAAGTTCCCATCCAGCCAATTCCTGATGTTGGAAATATTGCTGAGACTAGCAGAGTGACCCCCAACGGTCATGTATTTGCACCAGTTGTTTGTGGATATGTTAGCGCTGGAAAGAAACTTGCTGAGAATGTTGAACCCAAGAAGGCTATGGGTGAATCCAGTGGAGCTACGTTAGAGAAAGAAGTGGATGATATTTTGAAGATAATCAAGATGAGTGACTACAGAGTTGTAGATTAGCTACTGCAAACTCCTTCAAAAATATCTATCTTGGCTTTATTGATGAACTCCTCTGCTCACAGGGAATCTCTGATGAGGGTATTGGACCAAGCTTTTGTGGAAAGTGACATGCCTATAGACCAATTCAACAGTGTAGTAGGGAACATTACATCATGTAATAATCTGAGTTTCTACGATGATGAACTACCCGATGAAGGAAGGAATCACAACTTTGCCCCTCCACATCTCCATGAATTGCAAGAATGATTCACTATCCAATGTGCTGATTGATAATGGATCCGCTTTTAACGTTATACCAAGGAGCACGCTTATGAAGTTGAAATATTAGGGAACGCCTATGCACCCGAGTGGCATTATTGTGAAAGCGTTTGATGGATCAAGGAAATCTGTTATTGGTGAAGTGGACTTGCCTATTCACATAGGCCCACATTTGTTTCAGATTACTTTCTAGGTCATGGATATTGTACCCGCTTACAGTTGTTTGTTGGGACGGCCGTGGATACATGAGGCAGGGGCTGTCACTTCAACTTTACACCAGAAGTTGATGTTTGTACGTGAAGGAAAAGTGGTAATCATAAATGGAGAACAGACATTATTGATATCTCATTTGACCTCTTTCAGCATTGTGGAGGCGGATGAAGCTGCTGTTGGAACCCAGTTCCAAGCTTTATCCATTGATAACATAAGAGGAAATGAGAATTATATGGTTTCACTTAAGGATGCGCAACAGGTTGTGCGTAAGGGTCATAGTGAAGTTTGGGGACAGATTGTGGATCCGCCTGTAAACAAGACCAGAGCCGGCTTGGGGTTCTCTTTGAAGGATGACAAAGGTAAGAGCATGAAGCCGAAGTCTGCTATAGGTAAGTATCAAGACATCTTTCGTAGCGGGGGTTATCTTCATCTAACTATTTCCGGGATTAAAGCCATTGTGGAAGATGAAGCAGAGCCGGAAATGCCAAATTACGTGACGCATGGAGTTAGGGTTCAGAACTTGATCACCATTGATGTTCCCTCTTGCATACATGTTTTACAATAATTTGATTTGTTAATCTTTTTGAAAAGCTTTCACTCTGCCCGAGGTGGAAGTATTAATGATGTAGGGCTTATCTGTTTGCTGTGACTTTTAAAATCAATAATAAAAGTTGTCTTTGTTTCCCAAATTGTGTCTTTGTTTTCTGCTTTTTCTTTGAAAATGGTAATAAAAAAAACCTTTCAAAATAAATAATAACTGAAATACAATATGCATGATCACTTGTGATATATGACAGTTTCTAAGTGCAATTATAAATCATATGTGTAGATTAATTAAAAAACCCATTGAATACAATGACTCTGCACCCTCTCCCAATTTTGAATGTCCTATGTATTGGGCCGAAGAAGAAGACTATGATAAGATTCCAAAAGAGGTCTCACGGTTGCTTGAGCACGAGGAAAATTCCATTCAGCCATATAAAGAGCCACTGGAAGTGATCAATTTGGGTTCAGAAGAAGATCTGAAAGAAGTCAAGATTGGAGCATTGCTGCATCCTGATGTGAAGAGAAGGTTGATTAAGGTGTTGAAAGAGTATGTGGATATTTTTGCATGGTCTTATCAAGATATTCCTGGTCTAGATGCAAATATTGTAGAGCACCGTTTGCCGTTGAAGCCAGAGTGTCCGCCAATCAAACAGTAGTTGAAAAGAACTTACCCGGATATGGCAGTAAAGATCAAAGAGGAGGTTCTAAAGCAGATTAATGCCGGTTTTCTTGTGACATTAGTGTATCCTCAATGGATTTCCAATATTTTCCCAGTACCAAAAAAATACGGAAAAGTCCGCATGTGCGTAGATTACAGAGATCTAAACAAAGCTAGTCCAAAAGATGATTTTCCATTGCCACACATTGATATATTAGTGGATAGCACAACAAAATTCAAAGTATTCTCGTTCATGGACGGATTTTCCGGGTATAATCAAATAAGAATGGAGCCCGAGAACATGGAAAAAACAACGTTTATCACACCCTGGGGAGCATTCTGTTACAGAGTGATGCCCTTCGGGTTGAAGAACGCTGGTGCAACGTACCAGAGGGCTATGACAACCCTATTCCATGATATGATGCACAAGGAAATCGAAGTATATGTTGATGATATCATTGCTAAATCCCAGACTGAAGAAGGGCATGTATAAGATTTGTTGAAGTTGTTTCAGCGTTTGAGGAAGTATCGTCTCCGCTTGAATCCAAATAAATGTACCTTCGGTGTTCGATCAGGGAAATTGTTGGGTTTCATTGTTAGCCATAAAGGAATTGAAGTTGACCCTGATAAAGTTAAAGCAATTCAAGAAATGCCAACGCTAAGAACTAAAAAGCAAGTCAGAGGGTTCCTCGGGCGTTTGAATTATATTTCCAGATTCATTTCCCACATGACTGCAACATGTGAACCGATCTTTAAGTTGTTAAAGAAATATCAAGATTGTGTGTGGATGGATGACTGCCAAAGGTCATTTGAAATTATTAAAGAATATCTGCTTGAACCTCCTATCTTTCTCCCTCCTGTCGAAGGAAGACCGTTGATTATGTATCTGATAGTGTTAAATAATTCCATGGGTTATATTCTGGGACAACAAGATGAAACATGGAAGAAAGAGTACGCCATTTATTATCTCAGTAAAAAGTTTACTGATTGTGAGTTGCGGTATTCCATGCTGGAAAAGACATGTTGTGCTCTGGCCTGGGCGGCCAAACATTTGCGACAATATATGTTAAATCACACTACTTGGTTGATCTCCAAAATGGATCCAATCAGGTACATTTTTGAAAAGCCTACTCTTACCGGGAGAGTTTCCCGCTGGAAGATGCTATTATATTAATATGACATCGAATACCGCACTAAAAAATCCATTAAAAGCACCGTGTTGGCAGATTATCTTGCTCACCAACCAATTGATGATTATCAGTCTGTGAAGTATGATTTCCCCGATGAGGATGTGATGTTTCTGAAAGTGAAAGATTGTGATGAACCATTTCCTGAGGAAGGTCCTGATCCTGAATCTCGTTGGAGTATGATATTTGATGGAGCTGTGAATGCTTATGGTAAATGAATTGGTGTTGTGATTGTCACTCCACATGGATCACACATTCCTTTTACTACAAGGTTGACATTTTATTGTACTAATAATATGGCAGAATATGAGGCATGTATCATGGGTATCGAGGAAGCTATTGATCTCAGAATTAAAATTCTAGATGTGTATGGTGATTCAGCTTTAGTAATAAATCAGATTAAAAGAGAGTGGGATACTCGTCACCCCGGCTTGATCCCTTATAAAGATTATGCTAGAAGGTTGTTACCCTTCTTTAATAAAGTTGAATTCAATCACATTCCTAGAGATGAAAATCAAATGGCAGATGCTCTGGAAACTCTGGCTTCTATGTATCAAGTGAATACTTGGAATGATATACCTCAAATTATGGTTCAGCGACTGGATAGGCCCGCTCATGTGTTTACAACAGAAGAGGTAGCAGATGAGAAACCATGGTATTATGATATCAAGCATTTTCTTCAGACTCAGGAATACCTGATTGGTGCTTCGAAGAAAGATAGAAAGACAATGAGAAGATTGGCTGGCAGTTTCTTCCTCAGTGAAAATGTGTTGTACAAGAGAAATTATGACATGGTCTTGCTCAGATGCGTGGATAGAAATGAAGCAGACATATTGATGCATGAGATTCATGAAGGTTCATTTGGCCCTCATGCCAACAAACATTCAATGGGTTGTTTTTTTGTTTTGTGTACAAGTCATTGTGATTACATTCCTTGTTTGTAATATGGAATTCACCCGTATACAACCGTTACTCTGCCCAATTTTTGTGAAGACTTAATATACTTGAAGTTTGGTTCTCACAAGAGGTCTAGTATCTTTTCTTGCTTGGTTTCAATCCAAATAATGGGAATTCTATCTTGGCTCATAATATCAAGTATTGGCTTCTTGTTGGTTAGATGGTTCTTATCCCTAGCTTTTACATTATGCCTTAGGATAATATCTTCTTCTCCTCCCATCTTCTTCAATTTCAAAAATCTTCTTCCTTTCTTTTTTGAAAACTCTTCTTTGTTCTTTAAACTTAAATTACTTTCATAATAAACTTGGACTTAGGTCCATGCATTTTCAAAACATTTTCATGAATAAACCCTAATCAATTTAATAATACCTTGACATTTTTTGAGAGAAGGCTAAAAGTCAATCAATCTTATTTCAAACCATTTTTCCACTTTGGCTTTTACCTTAAAAGTTTTCTCAAAAGATTAGACTCTTTTCAATCCTTGTAGTGATGCGAACAACTATACTTCTACATTGTATAGTGAAGATAGATATTTTCCACTTGGGTGTTGAGTGAGACATTGTCGATTTTAAAATCCAAGCCATATCCTCTACTTTGAGATGATGTAAATTCTCCTTTCTCATGATTGTGTGTAGTAAGTATGTTTTCCACACGGACAATGACGATGATGTCTTATCTCATAAAATCATCCAACACACTTGTGTTTTAAAATTTTCAAAGAGGAACTACGTGTACCCTGATCCCCTATTGCACAAAAGGTGGTACGTATGCACTAAAGGTTCGCAACCACGTCGGATGCAAAAATCATAAAAAAATATGTTTCTTTTCTCACATCCACCATCTATTTTACATACACCATTTTATAGGCAAAATATACATATTTTTTACAAAGAGGTTCCTGCTGAGTACCGTAGATGTTTAGGGCACTAATACCTTCCCTTTGCATAACCAACCCCCTTACCTTGAATCTCTTCCCCTCTTTTTGGGTTATTCGCTCTTTTCCCATTCCTTTGGAAACAATAAAGCGTGGTGGAGATTTTTTTTAATTTTGATCTATATGAGTCAAGTCAATCCAATGGCTTAGTCTTAAACATTTCTACCACTACACTACCGCTACAGGAAAAAAATGGCGACTTCACTAGGGACAGATCGACCAAATGCTGGTCCATCCCTAAGTGGGTTAAGCCTATCTTTATTTATCTGTGTATGTGTTATTATTTGTTGTATATTATGTGTTGTATATATGTTTGTCTGTATTTTCCTGGTTTTCAGGGCGCTTGGTGATTTCTCATAAGTCCTCTACCTGGACATGGGCAAACTTAAGATATGACGTGTGGTATAGTCATGTTAACTTTGAGGGAGTAATCCAAAAAAAGGAGGCATGAGATCCCCCACTCAGTGGAGGCGCTTTTGACTGTAGTTTCGTTTGCCGAGTAATCGGGAAGACATGCTGCTTTCGACCTGGGAGCCTGCTGAAATTGAGGACCGTAGAACCTTTAACCCATCTTGGCCTTTTAGGTGTAGTGAGGAAACTATGATGGAGTAATCCGGAAATGGTTGTCATGCGATACTACACTCAGACGGGTTTTTCCTAAGAATATTACTAATTACCGAGTCAACTGGGATATTGGTAATATATGAAGGAAGGATGTAGACTCTGGGAACCTCTTAGAACCTTGTTCGATAGGTGATAAACTATTAGACCATACCTTGTGGGTAGTTACTTTGACCTCTTGCTTGTGACGTTGAACCTATAAACCCCCCATGTTTGTGACCTTGTGTGTGATTATTGCATCATGCATTCATGCACCCATGAGCATCCTTAAAAACATTTTGTTTCAAGGGACTTAAAGTTGACTTTTTGTGAATATCTCAAGTACTTTTTGAACATGGATTCTGGAAAAAGAAAGACTCAAAATTACAGTTTCAAGAATCCTAAGATAAATTATTTGATAAGTCTAATTCCTGAGATCGGGAGTTTTACAGATTTTCGAAAGAAGTATGGATCCATCGTGTCTCTCATGAAGCTCAGAATGAAGGAGGGAATTCTCTCGACTTTGGTCCAAATTCTATGATATGATGTATCAATGTTTCACTTTCCCTGATTATTAGTTAATTCCTACATTGGAGGAGTATTCTTATCTACTTGAGTTACCTATTACCGATGGTGTTCCTTTCACCAGTTTGGAGGAGGAGCCAAAGTCTCATGAGATTGCTGCTATGGTTCATTTAGGGAAGTCCGAGATTGAGGCCTACATGACTAATAAAGGAGGAATTAGAGGATTACCCGCTCATTTTTTATTAGAGAAAGATTGTTTTTTTGCTAGGATGAAGAGTACAGTTGCTTTTGACTCCATCTTTGCTCTGCTTTTTTATGGGTTGTTCTTATTTCCGAACATCGATAACTTTTTAGATATCAATGCCATCAGGATATTTTTGATAGGGAATCCAGTCCCTACATTATTAAGAGATTCTTATTACTCCATTCATCTTCGGGATTCTTATCATGGAGGGATGATCATTTGTTGCACACCTTTGCTGTATTAGTGGTTTATTTCTCACTTACCCCGGTCCAATGCTTTCTGGGATGCCAAGAAGGAACCTCGTTGAGATCCGAAGATTATGGCCCTCACTCATTCATATATTGTTTGGTATCATCAGGCTTACCATGATATAGATATTGTCGATAGTTATGGTAGTTTCCCCAATGTACCTCTTCTTGGTACAAAGGGAGGAATTAACTACAGTCATGTTCTTGCACGACAACAACTTGGATATCCGATGAGAGATAAGTCAAATAGTATTCATTTGAGTGTTTTCTTTCTTAAAGAGGGAGAGAATCATAAGGGATATAATTAGGAGATTGCAAAGGCTTGGCTTCATATTCATATGAAGAGTAGAAAGGACTTGGGACCTAGAGGAGCTGTTGCTTTGGAACCTTATCTCCAGTGGGTACAAGAAAGGGCAATTCAGTTGAAGATGCCATATTCCCGTGAGGAACCTTTACCTGATATGTTTGTGAAAAGTACTCCTCCTCTTTTAGATGACATGGAAGAGCTTCATCTTTCCCTAGTTAGGATGCAGCAGGAGAAGGAGGCTTGGAAGAATAAGTGTCAGACTTTAGAGTTGTTCTACCAAGAAGACTTGAAAGAGAAGGATGATCTGATTGATATTCTTGAGAGTCACACTGTAGATATGATGGAGAGGCAAGAGGATTTATTTTCCTCTAGAGCTCGATCAAGACCTAGTTGCTCACTTCTTGACTCTGGTGATTGGAAAGAGGTTGCCGACAAGTATGCAAAAGAGAACAAGCAGTTGAAGGCTCAGATTTCAAGACTCACGGGAAATCGTCAGTGTGTGGAGTGATCTTTATCAGATTTTCCTTCTTAGGATTTTAAATTCTATCTTCTCTTGTACTTAGGATTGTTGAAACTTGTACTAAAAAGTTGTAATCCATTTTGAAGTTATTATAATGAGATTCTCAGTATTTCAAAATTGTGTTAGTACTTTAATATTTGCAAATCGTATATAATTCTTCGAGTCCCTTGATATATTAATAATAATAAAATAAATCATATGCATTGCACATCATTCATCATCTTGTACATATTTCTTGCATTTCCGATCATATCCAAGTGTCTTACTGTGTTTCTATGACTTTGTTCACCAAGTTGTCTCACCGATACAATACTTAGGCTAATTCCATGAAGAAAATAGAGAATCTTGAACAAGAGAATCACGAGTTACATGAAGAAGTTACTTCTTTGAAGGCCGGTATGGCCAATCTGACAACTTTGATGGAATCATCGGTGGCTACTCAGAATCAGCCACCACTTATTTAGCCACAACAAACAACAATTGCTTCTGAAGGTCCATCAATTCCCGTTTCTGTTACTCTAGTTACTACTACACAGAATCGTATGCTTCAGGTTGACACTCAAGCTGCTCCAATTTTGCAAGTTGTTGCTACTCCCGCACCTCCTGTGGTGCATGTTACTCCTGCTGCTAGAAATGAGATTCAATATGTTGCACTTCCTTCTGTGAATGCTATGCCATTTGATAATGATGAAGTTTATCATCCTGTTCCTCCACCGAGTGAAAGTGTGGGTTTCTATGACCGGTTGGATGACTTCCAAGACTAATTCAATGAGATGTAGAAATAAATGAAGGCCCTTTGGGGAAATTTTTTTTATGGACAAAACGTCAGTGAGCTCTGCCTAGTTCATAATTTAAAGGGGACAACCATGTTTAAAGTGCCAGAATTTGAGAGGTACAAGGGCAACTCTTGCCCTCCTGAGCACCTTGTGATGTATATCAGGAAAATGTCTACCCATACTGATGATCAATGTTAGCTCATTCATTTCTTCCAAGATAGTTTAACTGATGCCACTCTGAAGTGGTTTATGAGTCTGGACAATAGTAGTATTTGCACCTTCAGTGATCTAGGGTAAGCCTTCATCAAACAGTATAAGTACAATATGTTCATGGCACCTGACCGTTGTTATACCCCAATTTTCCCCCCTAATATCCCTTCATCATATCATCTCAATTCCATCACAACAAGATCACGTTAGGGTTTGATTCTTCTCCCTATCTCTAGCTTTTACTCTAGGAGGAATAACCAAGAACCTTGACTTGTATTTTATGATCATAAATGCTTTGTATTGATTATCCTTTAGCTAATAAATACAATGAGTGTTTGCTCCCAATTATTAATTTTGTAGGTGAAAGCACAATACATTCCGACAAGATTGATCCAGGGATTCATGAGTTTATTTATGTGCCTTCCTCAACATACTTTATTAAGGCTCAAGCCTCATCATTAAATATGTTTTGAATTAATGTCATTATAAAGTCTTTTATGATTCATCATCACTCAAGTTGTCAAATTTAGTTCAAAAGTACAAGGGTTGATTGAAGAAGTTTGACTCAAATGTACAAGTCTTTCTTTTCAATGATCACAAGTGCATATCTCCTTCAAGTATCAAGATTTGGAAGTGGTTTTGGTTGATATGGCCTCTCCTTATCATCCTCAAAAATATATATTCATATGACAAATGTATTTGTGCAATAAGCTTGGTCAAAATTGCAAAGGTTTCCCAAGCCATTTTCTTGCTCCAGGAGCTAGGGTTTTGAACTTCAAAGGGGTATATCTTGTTCATATTTTGGTATTTTTGAGTGATTCCAAAGACATCCTTCTCTTCAAAGTGGTTTTAAAAAATCAATTCAAAAGTTTCAAGGAAATTTGTGTGGAAGAAACTTAATGATGAAGAAAGATCACAAGTCATCCAGATGAACCCTCAAATTCCCTTGTATGACTTCAAATGATCATAACTTAATAAATTTTTATCCCCTTGGGTCAATTATTTTTCCATAATGATCTTAAGGAGGTGAAATTCAACTTTTCTTTTGTTTGCAAAGCTTGAAAATGGATGGAAGATGCCTCAAGGATGTAAAAGATTATAGGCCATCTCATGAATTTTCACAAATTTTGCAAGACCTTAACATTTTCAATACTTGGTATTTTTGAGTGATCCAACTTCCAAAAAGCTCTTTAAGAAGTCTATTTTAAGCTAACATCATTTATTAAGGCAAAATTTTGGAGAAAAGTCTTGTTTGAGCTCAAAAGATTACATGTCACTTTTGAAGAAAAAAATGAAGTTTTTCTAAGTACAAAAAGTCAGCTTCTTTTTTCCAACTTTGACTCAGCACAACTTCTTGCTCAAGAATCCATTTGGTTCCATTCTTTGCAAATTGAAAACCTTGTAAACTCATATTTCTAAAGCTCCAAGAATCATGCTCTAAGACCCCTTGAATTGAAAATGCCATTAGTTCAAAAATGGTATCTTGAAAACTAAGTTTCCTCCCAAGTCAGAGTTGGAAATTCACAATATGGCTTCTAATCACCAAGTTTGTGCATGTTTTTGCTTCTAATCATGTTTAGAAACTTTCCAAAAGTATTTAGCATCATAAAACACATGATTTGGCTGAGCTTTGGTGCAAAAAAAGTCACACATTCCTCATGTTGCAGGTCCACACGAATTCACTCAAATACACCCTCATTCGCACGCTTAAGCATTTCTTCATTCTCTCCTATAAATAAAATGCATATCCCACATATTTTCACAAGTTTTTGATTGACAATCGACCCCTATTCGGATCCCACACGAACTCTGAATTTGAATTTCTAATTTCTTACATTCTCACCTTCAAACACCAAAAGCTCCATTCAGTTAGCTTCGTTGAACTTCTATGAAGCTAACCATACAATTATCCTCAAGAATCGTGACCTATATTGATCTGCAGAAGTCCAGTTTTAGAATAACTTCTCACTACTTATTTCAGGTATATTTCTTGGTCAAATTGATCCAAATAAAAGACTAACATACTCTCTATATCCTTCCGATCCTCGTGCTCTTTATAATTTGCAATTCCATTGAGATTTGAGTGAGATATCCCAGATTTTCGTACTCGCTATTTTTTTTCCTGGTTTTCTTCAAACACAAGATTGCCCAGTTTATATAAATTTAGCGCGATGGTAACATTAGAATCTTCTTGAAGAGACGAATCTAATGGTACCGGTCTAGTTTGCTAATTTTACAAGTTGAGGAATCCCAATCTAGGGCGTCTGGTGGTTGAAGACGACCTACGTGTCGTGCTTCAACCGATGATAGCGTGACATGTAATTTTTTTGAATTCCATTTGGTGTGCCTTCTCTACCATACGCGTGTTTTAATAGCCCTTAGATCTAATTACTTTCATTAGTCAGACTCCATCCAAAGCGCCGGATTTTTAGTTGTTTTATTTTTAAAATAAATGACCAGGTGTGATATCCAAGAAGGTCCATGACATGCACAGCATGCCAGATCCACTGGATCTGTTTACTAACGCGTTTTAACAATGATCAGATGGCCCATGTTTTTTTTTGGTTTGTTGTTTTATTTCTTATTTTTATATTTAATTGTTTTAAACTTCAAAAAATCATAGAAAATTCATTTCTGGCTCAAAAATTATGAAAAAATTCACAAAAATATTTTCAAATATTCTCTTTTTGATTTATATTTTTTCATAATTTTATTTTTAGATTTGATTTTTTTTTTATATTTTTTCTTTTTTTGACTTGTTTTTAATTGTTTTAAAAATACCTTTATTCATTTTTAAATTCTGAAAAAAGTAGGGAAGGATTCAATGATATTTTGACAAATATTGGCGACCTCATTTATTTTTTTATTTCTGACTTTACTATTTTTATTTATTTTTGGTTTGTTTTGTCTATTTCTTTTAAATTTAAAAATACTTTCTAACTTTAAAAAATTACAAAAAATTTCATAAACATATTTGAGTTCATTTCTAATTTTTCTAGGGTCTTATTTAATTTTTCTTGATTAATTTGAACATAGTTGCTATTTTTCTCTCTTATTTTCATTTTTAATCATTTTAAAAACCCTTTTCTTTTATTTTAAATACAATTATATATATATATATATATATATATATATATATATATATATATATATATATATATATATATATATATATATATATATATATATATATATATATATATATATATATATTCTGGCTGATCTTGGATTGAAATTTTGATCATGATCTTTATTAACATCAATGGATCCATGGTGTTGAGTCTAACTCCATAAAAATGGATGAATAATTTTAATAATAGTTTGATTAAGTTTTTGGTTCAAATGTGGTTTATTTCTCACCCCATCCCTCTTCATCTTATCCCATTCTTATTGTACTAAATGTTGTTGGAGCATGATTCATATATCATGTCTCAAAACATGAGGTGCATGGATTGCTATTGACCAGTCTCAAAATAGGTGCAACTTTTATATAAGTCCACTTACGATTGCTTAACATATGCTAAATTTTTTCCCGATTTTAGAAAAAATCATTCGTGGCCAAAACCTATGTTTGCAAGCCCAAGCATGTTAATTTGAACCCTTTGATCCAATAACCTTGAGATCCATTATTATGAGACTTTGGTTCTACCAATCCTCTAATGGATCCTTATCAATTTTGGTCAAAGTGGATCACTTAAACATCATTGATCATTAAGTGTCATATTGAGAATTCTTAAATGGATGATATACTTGACAAAAAGAAAATGCAACTTGTTGTTGAGAGGCTTTGGTTCTACCAATCCTCTAATGAGTTCCAAATACAAGTTTCAAGATGGTTATCCAACTAACTACTAATTCCTAACAATTGACTTTATTTTTTATGCTTTTATTTTATGCTTTTACTTTATGTACCATTTACTTTAGTATGTACATTTCATGCTATTTTTATTTTTGCCCACTTGAGCCTCTATCTTCATGTCATTTTTATTTTTCTCATTTGAGATTTTAATTTATTTTTAAAGATACCTAATAATCAACTTGAACCATAAAAAATTTATGTTACTTGGACTACTTGGTTACTATCCTTGGCACTATGGAGATTGTGAACTTCTTGGACTTAGGATTAGAAGCCTTGATCTACCTTGAGACCTTGTGACCTCAATTGTTATTTTGTCTTGAGTTCTTGGGGTTTACCCCAAGACATTAGGTTGTTTGTTTGTTTTGTATGTAGGTTATTGTGATTACATGCTTTGTCTGTGATCTAGAATTCATGTGTATACAGCCGTTACTCTGCCCAATTTTTGTGAAGACTTAATGCAATTGAAGTTTGGTATTCTTAAGGGATTTATTAATTGTTTGCTTGGTTTCAAATCCAAAGGATGTAATTCTACATTGAATCATTATGTCAAGTGTTGGCTTCTTGTTTGGTTAGATGGTCTTTCTCCTTAGCTTTTACCTCGTGCTTTAGGATAGTCTCTTCATCTCCTCCCATCTTCTTTAATTTCAAAAATCTTCTCCCTCCTTTTGAAAAATCTTCTTGTTTTTAAAACTTGAAAACTTTCATAATAAACTTGGACTTATGTCCATATATTTTCAAAAATTATTTCTTAATCAAATTCTGATCAATTTAACAATACCTTGACATTTTTTGTGAGAAGACTAAAAGTCAATGTATCTCATTCAAACTATTTTTCCATTTTGGCTTTTATCTTTAAAATTTTCTCAAAAGATTAGACTCTTGTCAATCCTTGTAGTGATGCAAACAACTATACTTCTACAATATGTAGTGAAGTGAGATATTTTCCACTTGGGTGTTGAGGTAGGCATTGTGGATTTTAAATCTAAGCCATATCCTCCACTTTGAGATGATGCAAATTCTCCTTTATCATAATTGTGGGTAGTAAGTATGTTTTCCACACAGAGAATGACAATGATGTCTCATTTCTTAAAATTAACCAACACACTTGTGTTTAAATTTTTTTAAAAAGAAGAAATACATGTACCATGATCCCCTATTGCATGGAAGGTGGTACGTAGGCACTAAAGGTTCGCAACCGTGGCAGGTGCAAAAATCATAAAAAAATATACTTCTTTCCTCATCACCACAATCTATTTTCATACAACATTTTATAGCCAAAATATACAGATTTTACAAAGAGGTTCTTGCAGAGTACCATAGATGTTTAGGGTGCTATTACCTTCCCTTTTCATAACCAACCCCCTTTCCTAGAATATTTCCCCCCTCTTTCGGGTTATTCGCTCTTTTCCCATTCCTTTGAAAACAATAAAGCGCGGTGGCAATTTTTATTTTGATATGTGCGAGTCAAGTCAATCAATGGCTTAGTCTCAAAATTTATACCGCTACATAAAAAAATAACGACTTCACTAGGGACAGGTTGACCTCTTGCTAGTCCATCCCTAAGTGGGTTGAGACCATCTTTGTTTATATATGTATATGTGATATTGTTTGTTATATATTATATGTTGTATATATGTTTGTCTAGATTTTCCTGGTTTTTAGGGTGCTTGATGATTTCTCATAAGTCCTATACCCGAACTTGGGAAAATTTAAGATAGGACGGGCGGTATAGTCATGTTAACTTTGAGGGAGTAATCCATAAAAAGGAGGCATGAGATCCCCCACTCAGTGGAGGCCCCTTTGACTGTAGTGCCGTTTACCGAGTAATCAGGAAGACATGCTGCTTTCGACCTGGGAGCTTGCTGAAACTGAGGACCGTAGAATACCTAACTCATATTGGCCTTTTAGGTGTAGTGCAGAAGCTATGACGAAGTAATCCGGAAATAGTTGTCAAGCGATACTATGCTCAGATGAGTTTTTCTTGAGAACATTACTAATTACCGAGTTAATCGGGAAGTTGGTAATATCTGAAGGAGGGATGTAGACTCTGGGAACCTCTAGAACCTTGTTCGGCAGGTGATAACTTTTAGAACATACCTTAGGGGAGTACCTTCGACCTCAGGCTTGTGACATTGAACCTATGAACCCTATGTTTGCGATCTTGTGTGTGATTGTTGCATCATGCATTCATGCACCCATGAGCATCTCTTAAAGACATTTTATTTCAAGGGACTTAAAAGTGGACTGTTCGTGAATATCTCAGGTACTTTTTGACTATGGATTCTAGAAAAAGAAAGACCGGAAAGTACAGTTTCAAAGATCCCAGGATAGATCAGTTGATAAGTCTGATTCCCGAGATTGAGTGTTCTGCAGATTTTCAGAGGAAGTGTGGGTCCATCATTTCTCTCATGAAGCTCATGATGAAGGAGGGTATTCTCTTAACTTTGGCCCAGTTCTATGATCCGATGTATCGATGCTTTACTTTCCATGATTATCAGTTGATGCCTACACTAGAGGAGTATTCTTATCTGGTGGCATTGCCTATTACCGATCGTGTTCCTTTTACTGGTTTAAAGGGTGAGCCAAAATCATATGAGATTGTTGCTTTGATCCATTTGGGAAAGTCTGAGGTTGAAGCACACATGACTACCAAAGGAGGGATTAGAAGATTACCATCTCAGTTCTTATTAAATAAAGCTCGCTATTTTTCTAGGATGAAGAGTACGGTTGCTTTTGAAGCCATTTTTGCTCTACTTGCTTATGGGTTGTTCTTATTTCCCAATGTAGGCAAATTTGTTGATATCGATGCCATCAGGATCTTTATGATAGGGAACCCAATTCCTACATTGTTGGGTAAATCTTATTACTCTATTCATCTTCATGATTCTTATCATGGAGGGATGATCATTTGGTGCACGCCTCTGTTGTATCAGTGGTTTACTTCTCATTTGCCTCGATCAGATGCTTCCTGGGATGCCTGGAAGGAACCTCGTTGGGCTCCAAAGGTCATGGAAATTACTCATTCAGATATTTTTTGGTATCATCAGGCTTATCGTGATGTAGAAATTGTCAACATTTGTGGGAGTTTCCCCAATGTACCTCTTCTCAGTACAAAGGGAGGAATTAACTACAACCCTGTTCTTGCACGACAACAACTTGGATATCCAATGAGGGATAAGCCAAATAGTATTCATTTGAGTAGTTTATTCTTGAAATAGGGAGAAGACCATAAGGAATCTAGGTAGCAGATTGCGAAGGCTTGGCGTCACATTCACAGGAAGAGTATGAAGGACTTGGGACCTAGGGGGCTGTTTCTTTGGAGCCTTATCTTCAGTGGGTACAAGCAAGAGCTATTCAGTTAAATATGACGTATTCTCGAGAAGCACCTATGCCTGATATGTTTATGAAGACAAATCCTCCCCTATTGGATGATGTGGAAGAGCTCTATCTTGCTTTAGTTAGGATACAACAGGAAAAGGAAGCTTGGAAGAATAAGTGCCAGACTCTAGAGGTTTCCTATCGAGCAGACCAAAGGAGAGAGACGACTTGATTGAGATTCTTGAGAGTCGGGCTGTAGAGATGATGGAGAGGCAAGGGGATTTATTTTCCCCTAAGCCTCAATCAAGCCCTAGTTGCTCACTTCCTGATTCAGATGATTGGAAGGAGATCGCCGCCAGATATGCAGAAGAAAACCAGAGGTTGAAGGCTCAGATTGCCAGACTTATTGGGAAGCGTCAACGTATTGAGTGATCTTCATCAGCTTTGCTTTTTAGGGTTTTAGACTTTATATTTATCTTGGACATGGGATTCTTGAAACTTGTAATCCATTTTGAAGTTATTATAATAAAATTTTTCAGTATCTCAAATATGTTATCACTTTGATATTTGCAAAATTTTCTCTAAATCTTGAAGTCCCTTGAAATATTAACAACAAAATAAAATCATGTGCATTGCATATCATGCATCATATTATACATGCTTCTTGAATTTTTTGCGCATTTCCAGGTGTCTTACTGAGCTTCTTTACTTCGTTCAGCAAGATGTCTCATTAGTACAATACCCGAGCTAATTTAAGAAGGAAGATGGATAACCTAGAACAAGAGAATCACGACTACACGAGGAAGTTTATGCTCTAAAGGACGGTATGGCCAATCTCATTACTCTGATGGAATATTTGGAGGCTACTCAGAATCAGCCACTGATTATTCAACCTCAATAGATAATGGTTGCTACTGAAGCTCTGAGTGTTCATGTTTCTGCTACTCCAGTTGTTGTTCAGAATCGTATGCCTCCGGGATATCCTTGGGGAATGCTAGAGAATTTTATGTCAGAAGGTTTTAATTAGGATCCTCATATTGCTCCTCTTACTCAGACTGCTACTGCTCCCGCACCTCCTGTGGTGCATGTTACCCCTGCTACTATAAACGAGATTCATTATGATGCACCTCCCTCGATGGAGGTGGTTCCGTTTACTAATGATGAAATGTATCGTCCTATTCCTCCATCAAGTGAAAGATTGGGTTTCTATGATCGAATGGACGATTTTCAAGACCAGTTTGATAAGATGCAGAAAGAATTGAAGGCCCTCAGAGGAAAAGAGTTGTTTGGGAAGAATGTGAATAATATGTGTTTGGTGCCAAATGTGAAAATACCTGCAAAATTCAAAGTACCAGAGTTAGAAAATTACAAGGGCAACACTTGCCCTCATTCTCACTTGGAGATGTATATAAGAAGAATGTTTACTCATACAGATGATCAATGCCTATTGATTCATTTCTTTTAAGACAGTTTAACCGGTTCAACATTGAAATGGTACATGAGCCTGGACAGTGCTAGTATTCATTCTTTTAATGATTTGGGTGAAGCATTTATCAGACAGTACAAATACAATGTGGACATGGAGCCTGACCGTGATCAACTCAGAGCCATGGTCCAGAAGGATAGGGAATCATTTAAAGAATGTGCACAGAGATGTCGTGAGGTAGCCGCCCAAGTGATTCCTCCAATGGAAGAAAAATAGATGACAAAGATTTTCGTGAAGACACTAGGTTCATTCTATTATGAAAGAATGGTGGCGAGTGCGCCCAGTGACTTTACTGAAATGGTGGGAACGGGCGTCCGTTAGGAAGAGGTTGTAAGAGAAGGTTGTCTAATAAAAAGTGAAGGTTCCATCAATGTGAAGAAGCCATCATATGGATTTATCAAAAAGAAATAGGGAGAAACAAATGTTGTTATTCATGAGATAAGGGTTAACCCCTCTAGAAGAAATCATCAGCACCATCAACAGGTTTCCTCAGTAACTCTAGTTGTTAATACGACTCCAACTACAGTCGCTTAACAAAGACCAGCCCCTCAGGGAAGTCAAGGGAAAAATAAGAGGAGAGAGCCTTTTGACTATATCCCTATGTGTTATGTAGAGCTACTTCCAGCATTGATCTAGAAAATTTTGGTCCATACTAGGCCACCTCCTGCTATACCTCCCCCTTTACCTTAGTACTACAAAGCAGATCAGACATGTGCTTTTCATCAGGGTGCACCAGGGCATAATGTATAAAATTGTTATCCTATGAAGGCTGAGGTACAGAAAATGGTTAGATCTAGCCTTTTGCCTTCAAAAATGTCGGTCCTAATGTAAAAGATAATCATCTCCTAAAACATGGAGGAGAGAATGCTATTAACATGGTTGCTGGTTGTCCAGGGGACTTCTGCATTTTATGATATTAACTTGGTTAGAGGAGACTTGGTAAAGATGCATGCAGACCTTTGCGAGTTTAGTTACTATACTCAAGACCATGCTGGTTGTGGTATCTGTAGTACTAATATACAAGGTTGCGATAAGATAAAGGATGCTTTGCAAGAAATGATGGATGAGGGCCTTATCCATATAATCATGCCTAGGGAAGAGTATGAGGAGGAAGTGAACACGGTTTTTGGATGTCCTGAAGAATTCAGGATCTTTGATGTGGAACATATGAATGACGATCTCGTACAATTGCATGCTACCTTTTTCCACATGGCTGGTCAGGTAAAGCACCACTATGGATCTTGCCTGGTTTGTTGCAGGTATTTCCGAGGATGTTCAATTGTAAGAAAAGGTATTCAGTTGTTTTTGGATGATGGAACTATCAAGGTTTCAGGCCAAAGAGATGATTAACATGAGGTTAATGAGATTGAGGTTTGTTTGGCTGAGGAAGAATCAAATGATGAATATGCCTCTGCGGATGAATTATTTTCCTCAAATGAGGGTATGTTCTCTGGCGATGATTCTTCGATGACCAAGTTTTCTGAAGAAGGTGTGAATGTGATTGTGCAGTGTTTCAGTGATTCTTCCCCTGTTGAAATTGAATATTGTAGCAAGCCAATTATTTCCCCTGTGGTGACTTGCTTTCCAGGGCCCGTTCCTCACAAATCAGACAAAGCTGTAACGTACAAATACAATGCTATAATTTTAGAGGATTGTGTGGAAGTTCCTGTCCAGCCTTTGTCTAGTGTTGGAAATATTGTTGAGACTAGTAGAGTGACCCGCAGTGGTCTTGTATTTTCACCAGTTGTTCGAGGAAATGATAATACTGGTAAGAAGGCTATGGAAAGTGTTGAATATAAGAAGGATGCAGGGGAATCTAGTGGTACTACCCTGGAGAAGGACGTAGATGATATTTTGAAAATAATCAAAATGAGCGACTACCGAATTGTGGATCAGTTATTGCTGACTCCTTCAAAGATATATATCTTGGCATTGTTGATGAATTCTTCTGCCCATAGAGAATCTTTAATGATGGTGTTGGATCAGGCCTTCGTGGAGTATGACATTCCATTAGACCAATTTAGCAGTGTGGTAGGTAATATTACATCATGTAATAACCTAAGCTTTTGCAATGATGAATTTCTTGACGAGGGGAGGAATCACAATTTGGCTCTCCACATATCCATGAACTGTAAAAGCGATTCATTATCAAATGTGTTGATTGATAATGGATACACCTTGAATGTGATACCAAGGAGTATGCTGATGAAGTTCAAATATCAAGGGGATCCTATGCACCAAAGTGGTATTATTGTCAAAGCTTTCGATGGATCAAGGAAGTCGATTATTGGGGAAGTCGATATGCCTATTCATATAGGTACGCATCTGTTCCAGATAACTTTCCAAGTCATGGATATTATACCCGCATATAGTTGTCTACTGGGAAGACCATGGATACATGAAGCAGGGGCCATTACTTTCACTCTGCACCAAAAACTGAAGTTCGTGCGTGAAGGAAAAATGGTTATTATAAATGGAGATCAAGCATTGCAGATATCTCATCTACCATCCTTTAGTGTTGTAGAAGCAGAGGATACTGCTACAGGGATGCAGTTCCAGGATTTGTCTGTTGATAATGTAAGAGGGAATGAGAACTCTATGACTTCATTCAAGGATTCTCAGCAGGTTGTGCGCAATGGCCCAAGTAAAGTATGGGGACATGTTGTTGATCCTCCAGTAAACAAGAATGGGGCTGGTTTGGGATTCTCTACCAAGAATGGAAAAGGCGAAAGTTTGAAGTCAAAGTCTATTATGAGCAGCTATCATGATGTTTTCCGCAGTGGAGGCTACCTCCATCCAACTATTTCTGGAGTTAATGCTATTAAGGTGGATGAAGAAGATCAGGAAGTGCCAAATCATGTGACGCCTGGAGTCAGAATCCAGAACTGGGTCACCTATGATGTTCCCTCTTGCATCCATGTCTCAAAGTAATTTGTTTTTGTTTATCTTTTGCAAAAAGCTTTCATTCTTCCCAAGATGAAAGTTAATATTGTATCGGCTTATCTGTTTTCTTTGATCATTAAATTTATAAATAAAAGTTGTCTTTAATTCTGAAATTGTGTCTTTTATTTTTCTTCTTTTTCATGGAAAATCATAACAATAAAAAACCTTTTGAATAAAATAATAATTGAAAATAAATCTGCATGATCACTTGATGTATGTGTCAGTTTCTAAAAGCAATCATAAATCATATGTGCATATTAATTAACAAACTTGTTGAATACAATGACCCTACACCCTCTCCCAACTTTGAATATCTTGTGTTTGGAACTGAAGAAGAATATGATGAGATTCTAGAAGAGGTTTCACGGTTTCTCGAGCACGAGGAAAATTCCATTCATCCGTATAAAGAGTCATTGGAAACAATTCATTTGGGTTCAAAAGAAGAGCCGAAGGAGGTCAAGATTAGAGCATCGTTGCATCCTGATGTGAAGAGCAGGTTGACCGAACTATTGAAAGAGTATATGGACATCTTTGCTTGGTCTTACCAAGATATGCCGGGTCTAGATACTGATATTGTGGAGCATCATTTGTCTTTGAACCCAGAGTGCCCGCCCGTCAAGTAAAAGTTGAGAAGAACTCACCCTGATATGGAAATCAAAATCAAAGAAGAAGTCTTAAATCAAATTAATGTCGGTTTTCTTGTGACATCAGTGTATCCTGAATGGATAGCAAACATTGTGCCCGTACTAAAGAAATATGGAAAAGTCCGCATGTGCGTAGATGACAGAGATCTAAATAAAGCTAGTCCAATAGATGATTTTCCATTGCCACATATTGATATGCTGGTTGATAGCTGTTGTACCCCAAAATTTGCCCTCCCATAATCTTCAAAGTTTTGACAAGCATCACCTCAAATGGTTCAAAGTCTACTCAAGGGCTACCCAGTCAACCATCCTCCTAAGCCAGTCAAACTAGGGTTTTTGGTTCCTGCAAGGAAGTTGAGGTTTTCAAGGGCTCAATCAAGTCCCATATGCTCATACACATTGTCAAGCACCTACATGTCAAGTTTCAAGGCTCACAAGGTCAAGTTGCACAGTCAAAGACCCTAATTGCTCAACAGTCAACTGCAGGGGCAAAATGGTCATTTGGCAGTCAAAAGTCAAAATTTTTGGTCAACATCTTATTTTTAAGCCACAATCATCATTTGGTCAAAGCTTGACCATGATTTCACAAGAATGGCTCAAAAATCATCAAGATGCAAAAGTTTCCATTTTTGGACAGCTGAAAAGTCAACTGTAACTTGACCAAGGCATAACTTTTTCATGGTTCATCAAAAAAATTCCATCCAATGCTTATATTGAAGGGGAAGACATTTCCTACAACTCATCTTCACATTCCAAGTCCAAGAAATGCTCTCACAAAAAGTTATCAATTTCAACATTATAGGTCATTTTCAAAAGTCAACAAAAAGGGACTTTAAGTCAAAGACCATAACTTGATATTGGTAAATCAAAATGACATGGGACCAAAGACATTGGTTAGAGGACTTCAAGACCTTTCAAAAATGTCCAAGAACATGTTCATAACTTCAAAATTGAGCAAGATATGCATTGGAGAAGTTGGGAAATTTTTGTGAAATGGCCAAAATCATTTATCCTTGAAATTTCATTTTTGACAAAAGGGGCCCACTTTTTCCACTTGATTAAGCTTGGCCATGCTTCCCACGCGTCCCACAAATTATTTCAAAATTTAAAATTAATTTTTTCATTTTTATTTAATTTTATTTGATTTAATTCATTTTAAATCATTTAAAATCAAATAAAATCAAAGAAGTTAATTAAAGGACATATTTTGCTTTGACTAGCTTTGAATCACCATCATTGACATTCCAATTTCGTGCAAGGGCTTAAAAGAAGCAAGAATTCAAATTTTGGTTTAAAAATGGAAGGTGTTTTAATGGAGTTCATAGCAAAATCCTAAGCATGAATGCATTGCATTATTGGCCATAATTTTGATCAAGACTCATTACATAAGGCATATGCAAGCTAGCACAAGCAGGTTCACGACCTAGAAAGCTAAAAAACGGCCAGGACCAAAACAAAAATTTGTCAAAAAAGTGAGGGATTGAAAGCTAGGTTACAGGCACTTTGAGATCAAAAGGAGCAAATAGCCTTCTTCATTGCCACGCCCTGAAGCTGAAGAGACCAAAAACACAGCCTGAGATCACCTATACGACGCTGGTTTGTGTATTTTGTTTTTAGGCGTTTGGTTTTCAGGAGAAATCAAGACGAACCATGAGTAGGGATGTGATCAGGGGACCAAGACGAATGTATCCATGGCTTTAGGTGGCGTTTTCATGGCCTGAGGACTATTTTTGAAGCAGCCTGCGAAACTTTCTGTGGATAGAAATCCGCAGGTAAAAAAACCAGTCCAAGGAAGAAGACGCTGACGCGTCCCCTCCTCATCTGTCCGTTTGAAATAAGCGCGCTTTTCTTTTTTTTTTCCAGGGGATTATTTGATTTGCTAATATAATGTTTATGTATTGTTATTGTTTCAACTAGCGCGCACAGCTCAGATGGCAATGCATTAGTGGATTTCTCCAAAGGGCACAAGTTCAAGTCCTGGTTCTGGCATTTCTTTCACCTTTTCCATAATTAACATAATTCCTTTGTTTTATTTTTTATTTATTTTTATGTTTCATCCTAATTTAATTTATATTCAAATAATTTTCTCATGCATTTAAAAATTCACAAAAAAACATTTTCTTTTTGCATTTTAATCAGAAAAATGTTTATTTAATTTTTGACATTAAAAATAATATTTTTGCATGCATATTTTAATTAATTGTTAAATAATCATTAATTTGACTTTTATTTTGCTTTTAATTATCAAAATTTGACCCAAAAAACCAAAAAAATATAATTAACACTTTTATTATTATTTTTATTTTGTAAATAAATCATAATTGAACTAGTTTTTAATTAGGCCATTTAAACATTTTAATAATTAAAATAGATTTAGATTTAGGTTAATCTTTAACTTTGTTTCTTTTTATTTCTATTTTATTTCATAAAAAATATATAAAAAAAAACAAAAAAATATTTTCTTGTAATTAAAATAATTAATTAGTTTTCAATCTCATTTAATTACCAAAAAAGACAAAAAAATTAATTCCCTTTTCTTTATTCGCGCGTATTTAATTTGTTCGATTATTATGTAATTGCTCCGGATATGTAATAGTAAATAGGACCTTTTACTATTTTTTTTTATTTTCCGCACTTATTTAATTAAAACGGGTCTTTGTAAAGATTTGGCGATGTATAGACCCGCGCCTTGTAATAGCGTAGGATTTACATTTTCCGCAATTTACTTTCCGCACCCCTTTTAACTGTTAACTTGTATGAAAGAATGCATGCTAATTAAAAAATAAGCATAGCTCACCTTAATGTCTGATCAAAGATAACATTAACTGAATACAACACACAAATGCACACACCACTTCTAGGGTACGCCTCACTGTTGCTTTGCCCCTCGAAACGTGGTCGTCGAGTATAGGACGTTTTAGTAAGTCCTTATGTCCATGACCCATGGCATAAGGGTAGCTTCCAAGGTGTCCTGTTGTTGCTCTGGTGACCACACTGTTTCCTTGCCCCCCGAAACGTGGTCGTCGAGTATAGGACGTTTTAGTAAGTCCTTATGTCCGTTGATCTAGTCGCCTCGAAAAGGTTGCCTCGAAATAGTTGCCTCGGAATAAAAAGATCAATGGCATAAGGGTAGCTTCTAAGGTGTCCTACCGTTACTCTGGTGACCACACTGTCCCTAAACTCGAATTGACCCGAACACCTCCAATGGTGGTGCTACCTACCTCTCAATGGTGGGATGGCACTACCTTAAGGACATTTACACAGCCTAATTCCTTAGGGTAGGTAGATGACTCGTAGATACTTGCTCTAATTCAAAACAAATAAAAAAAAAACTCTTTTCACACTGACACTTTCTAAAAGATTTCAAAACAAACGCTTCACAACACTCTTGAGGACTGATACAAGAGTCGAATTGAAGTTTTCAATGAAACTTTTTCAAACCCACGCACTTTTGAAAAGCAAACAAACATTTTTGAAAACACAAATGAGCAAGTATCTAAGAGCCCATGGATAACCATGGATAGAAAGGGTGCTAACACCTTCCCTTTCTATAAATCTACCTCCCGAACCGAGAAACTATCTCATAAGGAATTTTTCTGTGCTTTTGTCCTGTCCATGTTGGAGAAAATAAAAGACGGTGGAGACTCTTGCTTACCGCGACATTTCGCGAAACTAGCGTTAAACAGTCAGTTCCAGATCCACCGATCATAGAACTGGCGACTCTGCTGGGGAATATTATAAAGTGAGGTGTACCTTAGGACTAAGATCACTTGTGTTTTCAATTGCTTTGACTTGTTTGCTTTATTATCGTGGGACTGTCTTGGGAGTTACATAGATCCTAACCCAGATCTGGGGATACCCTGTTGGGTAGCATAAGCTGTGAGGGACCTGTCCGGCGTAGACCGACATGGGTGAAGCAGTGGCTACGTTGGTGTGGCGCCTTGGTCTGTACCGATATCCCTTGTGTTGCAACGAGGAGAATATGGGTCTTCTGAGGAGTCATTAAGCACCAACCGACCTTAGAACCTTAAATGACACAACTTGGCCAATAGAACAGTAGCAGTATGCTATGCCTATTGAGGCTAAACTCTCGTGATGGTTCTGGCCGCAAGAAAAGGTTGCAATGCTGGAGTTATGACCGATTGAGGGTAGTCAGTGATATTGGGATCCTCTAGAACCCGGTTACTTCTGATAGGACAGGTCCTAACCAACAAACTGAAAGAGGGTAATACCTAGACCTCATGCTGGCCTAAACTCTAAGGGCTGTGGTGTGACTTGTGTGCTTTCATACTTGACTACTTGCATGCTTGTTATCTAACACTTGAGTTTCTTGCAGGTTTTGTTTATAGTCCTTAATTGGGACTCATAACAGGGTTTACCTACATTACCCCATGCATAGCATAACATCATACCATTGCATACATCCTGCATAAGGACTAACCCATTTCAAGGATCTCAAGGGCTTGTGATGCAGGTCATGATAAATCAAACGTCTAGCAAGGAGCAAAGAGGATTTATTTTCCTCTAGCCAAGGTTGTCAGAGGCTATGACCCACTTGATATGGTGAGCTTTGACACTTGAAGAAGGTTCCCCGAGCCAAGGTTGTCAGGGGCTATGACCCACTCGATATGGTGAGCCTTGACTCTTGAAGAAGGACTCTCCATAATATGCAGTTCCTTCAATCAAGCTACCCAAATTCAAATGCTAACAATTTTCTTGTTTACCCCGCGAGATCCTTGAAAACATCGCATGCATATCATACATATCATTGCATAACAGGTACCCTTTCTCTACAGGTGGCTTACCTTCTTCGCTGTTTATTTCAGCAGTCATCATGAATCCTGAGTCATCCAATGCACAAGCTATCAAGGCCCTCCAGGCCCAGAACGCCCAGTTCCAGGAGCTGGTCATGAGCTTAGCACAAGGACAACAGGAATTGAAGACTCTGCTCTTGAAGAAGAAGAAGAAGAGGACTGTTTTGTTCAACCCTAGACGCATATCTGGGAACACACTGCAGAATGAAGTTGAGCGGACTACTCCATCTGTTGGGGAAGGCAGTCACCAAGAGGGAAGGGTTCCTAGTCCCGTGGCCTCTGACACTGAGATAGACTTCAATGATGAGCAGTACCCTCCTGCTGAAGACATGTACAAACAGCTGGAGGACCGGTTAAATGCTATGGATATCCAACGTGTGCTTGGGTTGGACTTTGGGGACCTAGGTTTATCTTCTGGGGTGGTGATCCCTCACAAGTTCAAGGCACCTGCCTTTATAAAGTACGACGGGGTTTCCTGTCCTAAGCTGCACCTCCGTTCATACGCAAGGAAGATCCAGCCCTACACGGCAGACAAGAATCTATGGATCCATTTCTTCCAGGAGAGTCTTTCAGGGACTCAGCTCGAATGGTTCTATCAGTTGGATGGAACCAGTATTCGTAACTGGGAGGACCTGGCAACTGCTTTTTATAAGCAATATCAGTATAATGCCGACCTCGCTCCCACGCGTACCCAACTCCAGGGTATGTCACTTGGGACGAGTGAAGGTTTTAAGGAGTATGCGCAAAGGTAGAGAGATCTGGCTGGAAGGGTGCAGCCGCCCTTGACTGACCGTGAGCTCGTTGACATGTTCTTGGGGACTCTGTCTGGTCCCTTCTTCAACCATCTGATTGGGAATTCTTCTGCTGGGTTTACAGATTTGATCTTGACCGGGGAGAGGATTGAAGCTGGTATCAAGGCTGGAAAGATTCAAGAAGCTGCACCTTCTGATACTCACAAAAAGCCTTACACTGGGAAGAAAGAGGCCAATGCTGCGTACAGCCAAAAGGGTCGCCACGATCAACATGTAGGGGCGGTCCAGATCTCTAATCCTAGGCCTGCTCAACAAGGACAGGGGCATCAACGTAAGGAGGTCGCACCCAAGAGACAATTCACTAAAATCAACATGTCACTGGATCAAGCGCTACAGCAAATGTTGAAGGCAGGGCTGATTACCTTGAGGGCTCCTCTCCGGAATCCAAACACCTCCGCTCCCAACTACCATCCTAATGAGAGGTGCGCATACCACTCCGATAGCCCGGGTCATACTACGCCCAACTGCTGGCCGTTGAAGAACAAGATTCAACACATGATCGACGCCGGAGAGATTCAGTTTGAAGCGTCAGAGACTCCAAACATAATCAATGCTCCTTTGCCCAATCATTGAAGACTTTTGTTTATTTGAATTTCCGAGTTGTAATTTTTTGCTTATACGAACAATTAAATGTCATAGCGAACTCTTTTATTTCATTAATGCACGGCATATGTCTATTTTTGAATTAATCCAATTATTTTCACTATATTCACATTGCCTTCATATTTTTTTGTGATGTTCAACTCTCGGTTAATAATTCTAAGCCTCTTGAGCGAGGATGACGAGAACGATACCATAATTTACAGTATGCTTTTGAACAGACCTCGCTGATGAGGTACAGGCATTGTTTCAAATCCTAAACACTGGAGTTATAAGGAAGATAATCCCTCGTAAACCCCTCTGAGCCAAAGAAGTAGGAGTTTTTCTTTTCGAAAATTAAAACCCTTAATCATAACCTGGGGCAGGGTAGTTCTCTCAGCTGACCCAAGTGCATAACGAACGACACCAAAGAGGTCCTTACAAAACGAAAGACAGTGATGGTTCCGAATAATCATAAAAGATAGGCAGTCATTATTTCCCAAAAAATAAGAGCCCAATAAGGAGACTTACAAAACTGGGGCATCCCACTGACTGTAATCACAAAAGACACAGTTCAGGCAAAAAATAGGGATCATAAAATCAAAAAAGAAAGAGGTCATACAAACCCTCAACAAAAAAAGGAAATGACTGCCTAATCAAAATAAATCGTCAGTATCCGAACCATCATTGGTATATCAAAGCAAAGACACAACAAGGTCTAACGCACGATTAGCTGAGTTTAGGATTGAAGAACATCACGAAGAGCGGGTGGGTACAAATAAAATTTGAGCCTTTATCCTTTGTTTCTTAAACCGTGAACCAGGCCACGTTATAACCCTCAAAAGTCCTAGCTGAAGCATGGGTTAGTTCGAAAGCATACTGTTACCAAAGGTATCCCGACTCCTTAAGGTTTGCGGTAAAATAACGAGTTGACATCACAATTTACAAAATTCACTTGTTTTTTTTATGAAAAATGCATTTTCAAAATCTTCAAGACAGAGATAATCTTTGCATTTTTGAAATAACATTGCTTGCACATATGACTATTTGTTTGAACAACAAAGAAATTCGCACGGAGAATATCTTATGAGCAAAAGCACTCCCAACAAAGGGGCAGGCATGATCATTGTTCATCATCTGGGGCAGTTAAGTCAAGATTCGGAGAATCTCTCAAAAGGCCAACCAGCTTGGGGCAAATCTCCATCTGGATCACCTGGGGCATTCCGACAACGAATCTTTCCTGATCAGACATCTTCTAGTGGTACGGCAATGCAATATCAATAATAGGGGCATCTCCCTACATCCTGAGAGCATGGACATAGTCGAAAAAATACTGCACATAATCAAAGACCCGCTGGGTTGACATACCTAGGCAAAAATAAGGGCTTCCCGACGAACCAAAAGGGTTCGGGCAAAAATAAGGGATAAAATGAAAAAAATCTGTACACCCGGCAAGTCGAAAACCTGAAAAGGCGACTTGGGAAAAAATGGGTATCCCGGTGGACTGAAAACCCGAAAGGGCGGTCCAGGCAAAAATTAGGGATCAAAGCATACGACTATGTCCTGGCATCTCGTCACCTGTCTACCAGAAGATTTGTCAATTACCCCCACAGGTGCCTTCTCCCACTGAAACTGGGGCAATAATGAGTCGTCTAAGCGATCTAATTGCTCTGTCCACCAAGGTACCAAGGTAAGTTCAGCTGAAGAACATAACCAATATATCTTAACTCCCCAGAGAATGAGCCAGCAAGTCAACATACTCTCCCCAAGCAGAGTTAGACTATTCAGTCAGCCTTAAGGAAGTTGGAGTATCCCCAGCAAATCTCAACATTCCTTAGCGGAGTATACAAACATTCTTAACAAGCATCCCTGACAGTCTTGATCTAAGATTGTTCCCCGGTGGTCTACCCGACATTCAGTGGGGCCACTTCCCCAGTACAGTTCAAAATTTCCCTAGGAAAGTCCAGTCCAGAAGTTTCCCCAGGAAAGTGGAATCCATCTCCCCAGCAGGAAGCTTATCCCCAGTAGATTCTGGAAGCTTATCCCCCGCAGAGCACGAACGCGTCCCCCGGCTTTATTCAAAGGTTATTCCCCACCAGAGCTTATATCTGGGTTATCCTCAGCTAATTGCCACGGAAAGATCGTCCTCGACAAAGTCTTCCTATCCCCAGCGGAGTTCCTCCTCCCAAACGTAACTCAACAATGGTATCCCCAGCGGAGTTCTCATACAACATCTCAGCGAAGTACCTCTCTTCCCACAGAGTATTTTCCCCAGCAAGATCGTTAGAATAATTTTCCCTGCAGAGTAATCTCTCCAAGCTTATTCCCCAACGGAGTCGTCTCCTCCTGCCGGTTTATTCTTGCAATCATTATCCCCAGCGGAAACGAAGAATTCTCTACTCTTCAAACATCAGCCCAGGATAAGCTCCCGACATTCGTCAAGGATTTATTTTCCTAGACAAAAATACATTCGCAAACATCACATTTTCATACATGATATAAACATCACATTCTACAATCCCATTGGTTATAAACGTCATGACACCGCGCATTCCATGCACCATGACATTGCATATAACCAATGTTTTTCCTTTTGCAGGAAAGGTCAATACAAAGATGATTACTATCAACTATCGCAATCCCAGATTCGATTCCTGTATCTAGCCAGGGCATGTCTGTGAGCGATTGATTGTGGATTCGATACCTGTATCCGGTCAGGCATGTCTACGTTAAAAAGATTAAAGAGATAGCTTGGAAACGCTCCAGATATGGATGCTGTTCTTTTGCTTATTCAAAATTCCTTTCTAGATATGGTTCAGATGTGACCCAGGCATGGCGACGTTCTGATACTTATTCCAGATTTCTTCTCAGATATAACTTAGAGATGCTCTGGACACGGAGGTTGTTCTATTGTTTATTCAGAGATCACCTTCTAGATATGGTTTAGATGTGACCCAGGCATGGCGACGTTCTGATACTCATTCCAGATTTCCTTTTAGAGATAGCTTGGAAATGCTCCAGATATGGATGCTGTTCTTTTTCTTATTCAAGACTCCTTCTAGATATGGTTCAGATGTGACCCAGGCATGGCGACGTTCTGATACTCATTCCAGATTTCCTTTCAGAGATAGCTTGGAAATGCTCCAGATATGGATGCTGTTCTTTTGCTTATTCAAGAGTCCTTCTAGATATGGTTCAGATGTGACCCAGGCATGGCGACATTCTGATACTCAGTCCAGATTTCCTTTCAGAGATAGCTTGGAAATGCTCCAGATATGGATGCTGTTCTATTGTTTATTCAAGACTCCTTCTAGATATGGTTCAGATGTGACCCAAGCATGGCGACGTTCTGATACTCATTCCAGATTTCCTTTTAGAGATAGCTTGGAAATGCTCCAGATATGGATGCTGTTCTTTTGCTTATTCAAGACTCCTTCTAGATATGGTTCAGATGTGACCCAGGCATGGCGACGTTCTGATACTCATTCCAGATTTCCTTTCAGAGATATCTTGGAAATGCTCCAGATATGGATGCTGTTCTTTTGCTTATTCAAGACTCCTTCTAGATATGGTTCAGATGTGACCCAGGCATGGAGACGTTCTGATACTCATTCCAGATTTCCTTTCAGAGATAGCTTGGAAATGCTCTAGATGTGGATGCTGTTCTTTTGCTTATTCAAGACTCCTTCTAGATAGTCCAGATGTGACCCAGGCATGGCGACGTTCTGATACTCATTCCAGATTTCCTTTCAGATATATCCTAGAGATGCTCTAGATCCGGACGCTGTTATATTGCTTATTCAGATTCAAACTTCTAAAAGACAACTTAGAGATGCTCCATCCCGGATGCTCTTCTATTGTTCAGTCCAGATACGATCCAGATTCAGATGACATTCTGTCGCTCATACAGATACAGTATGGATATACCCCAGACACGACGGTCATTCTACTGTTTATTCAGACGTCAACAACTAGATATAAGCTGGATATGCTCCAGGCACGGAAGCTATTCTATTTCTTATTCAGATTCAGTTATCCAACAGTCTCCAAATGGAACCTATAAGCCCATTCCCGACAAGGTTCTGTCACACTTCCAGATGGCATCTATAAGCCCATCCCCCTATCCATCATCTCTCCAAATGGCATCTTTAAACCCATTCCCGCTATCACACTGCTGACATGCTACTATGTGAGTGCAAATTTCCGGGCACTCTAGTGTTCAATCATCTTCCACCCTCGGATCACGAAAGGCACACAAGCCAATCTACATCCTCAGGTCTAAGAAGATTGAACAGGGGCAACTGTTGTACCCCAAAATTTTCGCTCCCATAATCTTCAAAGTTTTGACAAGCATCACCTCAAATGGTTCAAAGTCTACTCAAGGGCTACCCAGTCAACCATCCTCCTAAGCCAATCAAACTAGTGTTTTTGGTTCCTGCAAGGAAGTTGAGGTTTTCAAGGGCTCAATCAAGTCCCATATGCTCATACACATTTTCAAGCACCTACATGTCAAGTTTCAAGGCTCACAAGGTCAAGTTGCACAGTCAAAGACCCTAATTGCTCAACAGTCAACTGCAGGGGCAAAATGGTCATTTGGCAGTCAAAAGTCAAAATTTTTGGTCAACATCTTATTTTGAAGCCACAATCATCATTTGGTCAAAACTTGACCATGATTTCACAAGAATGGCTCAAAAATCATCAAGATGCAAAAGTTTCCATTTTTGGACAGCTGAAAAGTCAACTGTAACTTGACCAAGGCATAAATTTTTCATGGTTCATCAGAAAAATTCCATCCAATGTTCATCTTGAAGGGGAAGACATTTCCTACAACTCATCTTCACATTCCAAGTCCAAGAAATGCTCTCACAAAAAGATATCAATTTCAACATTATAGGTCATTTTCAAAAGTCAACAAAAAAGGGACTTTAAGTCAAAGACCATAACTTGATATTGGTAAATCAAAATGACATGGGACCAAAGACATTGGTTAGAGAACTTCAAGAACGTTCCAAAATGTCCAAGAACATGTTCATAACTTCAAAATTGAGCAAGATATGCATTGGAGAAGTTGGGAAATTTTTGTGAAATGGCCAAAATCATTTATCCTTGAAATTTCATTTTTGACAAAAGGGGCCCACTTTTTCCACTTGATTAAGCTTGGCCATGCTTCCCACGTGTCCCACAAATTATTTCAAAATTTAAAATTAATTTTTTCATTTTTATTTAATTTTATTTGATTTAATTCATTTTAAATCATTTAAAATCAAATAAAATCAAAGAAGTTAATTAAAGGACATATTTTGCTTTGACTAGCTTTGAATCACCATCATTGACATTCCAATTTCGTGCAAGGGCTTAAAAGAAGCAAGAATTCAAATTTTGGTTTAAAAATGGAAGGTGTTTTAATGGAGTTCATAGCAAAATCCTAAGCATGAATGCATTGCATTATTGGCCATAATTTTGATCAAGACTCATTACATAAGGCATATGCAAGCTAGCACAAGCAGGTTCACGACCTAGAAAGCTAAAAAACGGCCAGGACCAAAACAAAAATTTGTCAAAAAAGTGAGGGATTGAAAGCTAGGTTACAGGCACTTTGAGATCAAAAGGAGCACATAGCCTTCTTCATTGCCACGCCCTGAAGCTGAAGAGACCAAAAACACAGCCTGAGATCACCTATACGACGCTGGTTTGTGTATTTTGTTTTTAGGCGTTTGGTTTTCAGGAGAAATCAAGACGAACCATGAGTAGGGATGTGATCAGGGGACCAAGACGAATGTATCCATGGCTTTAGGTGGCGTTTTCATGGCCTGAGGACTATTTTTGAAGCAGCCTGCGAAACTTCCTGCGGATAGAAATCCGCAGGTAAAAAAACCAGTCCAAGGAAGAAGACGCTGACGCGTCCCCTCCTCATTTGTCCGTTTGAAATAAGCACGCTTTTCTTTTTTTTTTTCCAGGGGATTATTTGATTTGCTAATATAATGTTTATGTATTGTTATTGTTTCAACTAGCGCGCACAGCTCAGATGGCAATGCATTAGTGGATTTCTCCAAAGGGCACGAGTTCAAGTCCTGGTTCTGGCATTTCTTTCACCTTTTCCATAATTAACATAATTCCTTTGTTTTCTTTTTTTTTTTATTTTTATGTTTCATCCTAATTTAATTTATATTCAAATAATTTTCTCATGCATTTAAAAATTCACAAAAAAACATTTTCTTTTTGCATTTTAATCAGAAAAATGTTTATTTAATTTTTGACATTAAAAATAATATTTTTGCATGCATATTTTAATTAATTGTTAAATAATCATTAATTTGACTTTTATTTTGCTTTTAATTATCAAAATTTGACCCAAAAAACCAAAAAAATATAATTAACACTTTTATTATTATTTTTATTTTGTAAATAAATCATAATTGAACTAGTTTTTAATTAGGCCATTTAAACATTTTAATAATTAAAATAGATTTAGATTTAGGTTAATCTTTAACTTTGTTTCTTTTTATTTCTATTTTATTTCATAAAAAAAATAAAAAATAAAAACAAAAAAATATTTTCTTGTAATTAAAATAATTAATTAGTTTTCAATCTCATTTAATTACCAAAAAAGACAAAAAAATTAATTCCCTTTTCTTTATTCGCGCGTATTTAATTTGTTCGATTATTATGTAATTGCTCCGAATATGTAATAGTAAATAGGACCTTTTACTGTTTTTTTTTATTTTCCGCACTTATTTACTTAAAACGGGTCTTTGTAAAGATTTGGCGATGTATAGACCCGCGCCTTGTAATAGTGTAGGATTTACGTTTTCCGCAATTTACTTTCCGCACCCCTTTTAACTGTTAACTTGTATGAAAGAATGCATGCTAATTAAAAAATAAGCATAGCTCACCTCAATGCCTGATCAAAGATAACATTAACTGAATACAACACACAAATGCACACACCACTTCTAGGGTACGCCTCACTGTTGCCTTGCCCCTCAAAACGTGGTCGTCGAGTATAGGACGTTTTAGTAAGTCCTTATGTCCATGACCCATGGCATAAGGGTAGCTTCTAAGGTGTCCTGTTGTTGCTCTAGTGACCACACTGTTGCCTTGCCCCCCGAAACGTAGTCGTCGAGTATAGGACGTTTTAGTAAGTCCTTATGTCCGTTGATCTAGTTGCCTCGAAAAGGTTTCCTCGGAATAGTTGCCTCGGAATAAAAAGATCAATGGCATAAGGGTAGCTTCTAAGGTTTCCTACCGTTACTCTGGTGACCACACTGTCCCTAAACTCGAATTGACCCGAACACCTCCAACGGTGGTGCTACCTACCTCTCAATGGTGGGATGGCACTACCTTAAGGACATTTACACAGCCTAATTCCTTAGGGTAGGTAGATGACTCGTAGATACTTGCTCTAATTCAAAACAAATCAAAAAAACTCTTTTCACACTGACACTTTCTAAAAGATTTCAAAACAAACGCTTCACAACACTCTTGAGGAGTGATACAAGAGTCGAATTGAAGTTTTCAATGAAACTTTTTCAAACCCACGCACTTTTGAAAAGCAAACAAACATTTTTGAAAACACAAATGAGCAAGTATCTAAGAGCCCATGGATAACCATGGATAGAAAGGGTGCTAACACCTTCCCTTTCTATAAGTCTACCTCCCGAACCGAGAAACTATCTCATAATTAATTTTTCTGCGCTTTTGTCCTGTCCATGTTGGAGAAAATAAAAGACGGTGGCGACTCTTGCTTACCGCGACATTTCGCGAAACCAGCGTTAAACAGTCAGTTCCAGATCCACCGATCACAATAGCACAACAAAATTTAAAGTATTCTCGTTCGTGGATGGTTTTTCTGGATACAATCAAATAAGAATTGCTCTTGAGGACATGGAATAAACAACGTTTATCACACCATGGGGAACATTTTGTTACAGAGTGATGCCCTTCAGGTTGAAGAACGTTGCTGCAACGTACCAGAGGGCTATGACAACCCTATTCCATGATCTGATGCACAAAGAAATTTAGGTATATGTTGATGACATGATTGCCAAATCACAGACCAAAGAAGGGCATGTGGAAGATTTGTTAAAGTTATTTCAGCGTTTGAGGAAGTACCGTCTCCGCTTGAATCCAAATAAATGTACCTCCGGTGTTTGATCAGGGAAGTTGTTGGATTTTATTGTCAGGCAGAAAGGGACTGAAGTTGACCTAGATAAGGTCAAAGGGATTCAAGAAATGCCTGCGCCAAGGACTGGGATGCAAGTTAGAGGCTTCCTTGGGCGTCTGAATTATATTTCCAGATTCATCTCCCACATGACTACAACATGTGAACCGATCTTTAAGTTGCTAAAGAAAGATCAGGGTTGTGTGTGGACAGAGGATTTCCAGATGGAATTTGAAAGTATCAAAGAAAATTTACTTGAACCTCCTATCTTGCTCCCTCTTGTTGAAGGAAGACCATTGATCATGTATCTGACAAGGTTGGATAATTCTATGGGCTGTATTTTGAGACAACAAGATGAAACTGGAAAGAAAGAATACACCATATACTATCTCAGTAAGAAATTTACTGATTGCGAGTCACGATATTCTATGTTGGAGAAGACATGTTGTGTTCTGGCCTGGGAGGCAAAGCGGTTGCGACAATATATGTTGAACAATAATACTTAGTTGATTTCCAAAATGGATCCAATCAAGTATATTTTTGAAAAGCACGCTCTCAAAAGGCCATAAAAAGTAGTGTGCTGGCGGATTATCTTGCTCACCAACCAATAGATGACTATCAATCTGTCAAGTTTGATTTCCCTGATGAGGATGTGATGTTCTTGAAAGAAAAAGATTATGATGAACCGTTGTCTGGGGAAGGTCCAAATCCTGAATCTCGTTGGGGAATGGTATTTCATGAAGCAGTGAATGCTTACAGAAAAGGAATTGGTGCAGTGATCATCACTCTGCATGGATCACATATTCATTTTACTGCAAGGCTGGAATTTGATTATACTAATAATATGGTTTAGTATGAGGCTTTCATTATGGGTCTCGAGGAGGGAATTGATCTTAGAATCAAGGTTCTATATGTGTATAGTGATTCAGCCTTGGTAGTAAATCAGATTAAAGGAGAATGGGATACTCGTCACCCTGGCTTGATCCCTTACAAAGATTATGCTAGAAGATTATTACCTTTGTTCAACAAAGTTGAATTCCATGATATTCCAAGAGATGAAAATCAGATGGCAGATGCTTTGGCAACTCTGGCTTCTATGTATCAAGTGAATACTTGGAATGATGTGCCTTGTATTACGGTACAACGTTCGGATAGACCGGCTCATGTGTTTACAAAATAGGATGTGGTAGATGAAAAACCTTGGTATTCTGATATCAAGTATTTTCTCCGAACCCAGAAATACCCAATTGGTCCATCAAGTAAGGATAGAAAGACATTGAGAAGGTTGGAGGGTAGCTTTTTTCTCAATGAATATGTATTGTATAAAAGAAATCATGACATGGTCTTTCTCAGATGCGTGGATAGACACGAAGAAAACATGTTGATGCATAAGGTTCATGAAGGTTCATTTGGTACCCATGCCAATGGACATTAAATGGCGAAAAAGATGCTTAGGGCAGGTTACTATTGGATGACAATGGAATCTGACTGTTACAAATTTGCTAAGAAGTGCCATAAATGCCAGATTTTTGCTAATAAAATTCATGTACCTCCAACACTTCTCAGTGTTATTTCTTCCCCATGGCCTTTCTCTATGTGGGGTATTGACATGATCAGAATGATTGAACTAAAGGTGTCAAATGGGCATCATTTTATCTTGGTGGCAATTGATTATTTTATCAAATGGGTGGAGGAAGCTTAATATTCTAATGTCACTAAACAGGTGGTAGTGCACTTCATCAAGAACAACCTCATATGTCGGTATGGTGTGCCAAGCAGGATTATCACCGACAATGGCTCAAATCTAAATAACAAAAATGATGTCTGAACTTTGTGAGAAATTTAAGATTGTTCACCATAATTCATCTCCCTACAGGCCAAAGATGAATAGAGCTGTTGAAGTGACCAATAAGAACATCAAGAAGATAATCCAGAAAATGGTTGTTACTTATAAAGATTGGCATGAAATGCTCCCTTTTACTCTGCATGGATATTAAACACCTGTACGCACTTCAACAGGAGAAACCCCATTCTTTCTTGTATATGGCATGGAAGCAGTGCTCCCCATTGAAGTTTAAATTCCCTCTTTTCATGTAATAATGGAAGCCGAATTGTCGGAAGCTGAATGGGTCCAGAACAGGTTTGACCAGTTGAATTTAATAGAAGAGAAAAGAATGACAACTTTGTGTCATGGTCAATTATACCAAAAGAGAATGAAGAAAGCTTTTTATAAGAAGGTCAAACCTCGTGAATTCAGAGAAGGTAACCTCGTACTCAGGAAGATCATGTCTTTTAATGCTGATTCTAGGGGCAAGTGGACTCCCAATTTTAAAGGCCCATATGTTGTCAAGAAAGCCTTCTCTGGCCGTGCACTGATTCTTGAAACAATGGACGACAAGGAGTTCCCACGTCCTGTGAATGTTGATGAAGTCAAGAAATACTTCACCTAGAAAAATAAAAGAACAACTTGCTAAGATGAAAACCCGAAAGGGCGGCTTAGGCAAAAAAAGAGCATCTCGGTAGGCTGAAAACCCGAAAGGGCGGCCTAGGCAAAAATTAGAGACATAAACAAAATAAATTTTTCTGCTATGTTCAAAACCCGTAAGGGCAACCTAGGCAAAAGTTAGGGATTTTTCTGGCAAGTAACTGCATCAGACAAGACTTGATCAATGGAGCAACAATCTGCTTGGATCTTACTACTCTTCGACTAAAGTTTCGGCTCAGGAATTCAAAGTTGTTAGGAAGGATGGTGGTAATTTTATTTCAATGTATCTTTTCCAATATATGTTACCATGTTCAAAACTTTGTAATTATCTATGGAGTCTTGCCATTTGTAGACCACCATTCTATTAATAAAGTTTGAGCCTTCTGTCCAATTCCTTGTAATTCTTATTTTTATTTAGCTTAAAAAGATCTCATTTTTTATCGATAGTAGTGATCAAAGCAAACAGATTTAATAAAAAAATTATTTTTTGAAAAGAATTTACAAATTACTTATTGCTTTAGATTTTGTGATACAAGGAGAACAAAATTAGTGGCTTTAGGGACGGATAAACTCAAAAGTATTCGTGATATGAAGACTCTGTCCAAGATTCCCCAGTGAAATCTTCACTCATATAATTAAAATATTTTCTCCTCGTACTTGCTGAGTTAGACTCATTTGCGAAGCATCTCCTTTCGGCAATATTAGCATATTGTTTGTTTGCCCGACAGTTACGCAAGGGCAGTGTCTTATTCAAGAAGTGTTGAAACAATTATTAACTTTTTAGGTTTTCCCCCTCTGCCAAGTGCTGGATTGGATTTAAAATCCCCATAATTTTTCTTGCTGTAGTGTTGATTTCTTGAATTCCCTAGGTGAAGTTGAGATGATATACTTATCTAAAATTTCCGACCCCATAAGTTTTCATACTTTCTTCCCAGAGAAGTTAGTGCAATTATCACTCTCAATATTAGAGAATGTATCTCGATGTCTTCTTCGATGATATGGTATTAACTTCCCCAATGAAGTCAGTATGTCATCCCCAACTGATGTCTCAATGATGTGAATCTGTTTTCCCTAGTGAAATCAACCCTGGCAGAAGTACGAACTTCAGACATTTTGTTCCCCCCGCTAAAGTCTGTGTGGTTTCCCCGGTGAAACTTAGAGGAAGACATTATATCACCATGTTTGTGTTAATTTACTGTTTTTGATCTTGTTCCTTCCCAATAAATTTAAGCCTTGAAGTACGAATTTGTTTCCTCAGCTGGTGCTTACTGTTTTATGGACTTTCCATCTTGTTTGTGATTTAGCCTGGTCTTGATTGTACCCACTTTGGATTTTTTATGTTTATCCCTAGTGTTATATGTCTGTTTTATCAGCATATACATGATATCATTCATACTTTCATATCAGTATCACGCATAATCACTGCTCCTTTGCATTTTTTACATATTTGGTACATTACCCTATTTTTGCAGAGTTGTGTTACTCTCTCTCCAATAGAGTGTTAACCTTAAGCAGAAAGTGTATATTCTTTCAACTTCCCCATTGAGTTATCCCTCGTGGAAGAATTTTGTTTCATCCTTCTTTTCAGCTCGTTGTCTGGATGGAATGGGATTCCTTCTTGAGTTTATTTCTCAAGATATGTACTTTGGTTGACTACTTCATTCCAGTTTATTTTTGGTTGGGATGGATACCCTCAGCAATATCATTTGGATTTCCGCAAGCTTTGAGCTTTAGTTTGAGAATGTGTATTTATTTTGCAGAAGAAGATTTTATCCCCTCAGCAGGAATTTATTGGAAATTCTCCAGGAGTTCCATCTCTTTCCCAAGGAAGCCATATTCCTTTCTTCAGGAAGTCTTTATTGCATTTCCTCCTCATAGCAGCAAGTGAAAGGTCTCTTTATTTGAGCAACATGTACTTTCCCCAATGAATCTGATGGCTCCCAGAGAAGATTCAGATTTTGTTACTCCAATGGATGATAGCCTTGTCATTATGGAAGGTAGTTCGTTTTTGAGATTTTGTTACTCCAATGGATGGTAGCCTTGTCATTATGGAAGGTAGATTGTTGTTGAGATCTTGTTACTCCAATGAGTGGTATCCTTGTCATTATGGAAGGTAGTTCGTTGTTGAGATTTTGGTACTCCAATAGATGGTTGCCCTGTCATTATGGAAGGTAGTTCGTTGTTGAGATTTTGTTACTCCAATGAATAGTAGCATTGTCATTATGGAAGGTAGTTCGTTGTTGAGATTTTGTTACTCCAATGGATGTTAGCCTTGTCATTATGGAAGGTAGTTCGTTATTGAGATTTTATTACTGCAATGGATGGTAGCCTTGTCATTATGAAAGGTAGTTCAATTGTTGAGATTTTGTTACTCTAATGGATGGTAGCCTTGCCATTATAGAAGGTAGTTCGTTGTTGATATTTTGTTACTCCAAAGGATGGTAGCCTTGTTATTATGGAAGGTAGTTCAATTGTTGATATTTTGTTACTCCAATGGATGGTAGCCTTGCCATTATGGAAGGTAGTTCGTTGTTGAGATTTTTTTTGTTACTCTAATGGATGGTAGCCTTGTCATTGTGGAAGGTAGTCTATTGTTGAGATCTTTTTTCGATGAATGGTAGCCTTGTCTTTATGGAAGGTAGTTTGTCATTGAGATTCTATTGCTCATTAGAAGTTTATTTATTCGCAGTCATGAGTACTGAATACATCTTGAAATTTACTGGTATTATCTTACCATTCCCTTTCCCCGGTGGGTCAATGTTACTCTTTTTTGCTATCCCCTCAGTGAGTTGATGGTTCACTCTTTCAGCCACCGTTATCCTTCACCCTCCCTCCTCAATTTTGAGTTAGCAATGCTTTAGATCCTCTCTTGGGCATTCTCCCCAACAGAGTCTTGTCTTTTCTTCACCAGTTATTTATTTTCCTGGTCAAATTTTCCTTTTTCCTTTTTTACTTTTTTTACATCCCCAATAGTGTCTTGTGTCCCTTTATATTTGTTCATCTGCATTCATAATCATAAGTATGTCATGGTATCTTAGGGCCAAAAATAGGGTTTGTTTTATACTTATGTATCTTCAATCGTGCCGACACGAATATTTTAACCTTCGAATCTCTGGATAGAAGACACTTAAATAAGGGAAGTTGTTGTACCCTAATTTTCGCGCCTAAGATCCCTTCATCATATCATCTCAATTCCATCACAACAAGATCAGATTAAGGTTTGGTTCTTCTCCCTATCTCTAGCTTATACTCTAGGAGGAATCACCAAGCACCTTGACTTGTATTTTATGATCATATATGCTTTGTATTTATTATCCTTCAACTAATAAGTACAATGAGTGTTTTCCCCCAATTGTTGATTTTGTAGGTGAAAGCACAATACATTCCATCAAGATTGATCTAGGGATTCATGAGTTCATTTCTGTGCCTTCCTCAACAAAGCTTCATTAAGGCTCAAGCCTCATCATAAAGATGTTTTAAAGTAATGTGATTACAAAAACTTTTATTATTCATTATGACTCAAGTTGTCAAATTTAGTTCAAAAGTACAAGGGTTGATTGAAGAAGTTTGACTCAAATGTACAAGTCTTTGTTTTCAATGATCACAAGTGCATATCTCCTTCAATTCTCAATATTTTGAAGTGGTTTTGGTTGCTATGGCCTATTCTTATCATCCTCAAAAACTTATATTCATATGATAAAGGTATTTGTGCAAGAAGTTTGGTCAAAATTGCAAAGGTTTCCCAAGACATTTTCTTGCTCAAGGAGCTAGGGTTTTGAATTTCAAAGGGGTATATCTTGTTCATATTTTGGTATTTTTGAGTGATTCCAAAGACATCCTTCTCTTAAAAGGGGTATTAACAAATAACTTAAAAGTTTAAAGGGAATTTTATGTGGAAGAAACTTAATGATGAAGAAAGATCACAACTCATCCAGATGAACCCTCAAATTCCCTTGTGTGATTTCAAATGATCATAACTTAATCAATTTTTATCCCCTTGGGTCCATTCTTTTTCCATATTGATCTTAAGGAGGTGAAATTCAACTTTTATTTTGTTTTAAAAGCTTGAAATGGATGGAATATTCCTCAAGGATGTAAAAGATTATAGGTCATCTCATGAATTTTCACAAATTTTGCAAGACCATAACTTTTTCAATACTTGGTATTTTTGAGTGACCCAAGTTCCACAATTCTCTTTAAGAAGTCTATTTCAAGCTAGCATAATTGATTAAGGCAAAATTTTGGAGGAAAGTCTTGTTTGAGCTCAAAATATTATAGGTCACTTTTGAAGAAAAAATTGAAATTTTTCTAAGTACAAAAAGTCAGCTTCTTTTTTCCAACTTTGACTCAGCACAACTTCTTGCTCAAGAATCCTTTTGGTTCCATTCTTTGCACATTGAAAAGCTTGTAACTTCATATTTCTAAAGCTCCAAGAATCATGCTCTAAGACCCCTTGAATTGAAAATGCCATTGGTTAAAAATGGTATCTTGAAACCTAAGTTTCCTCCCAAGTCAGAGTTGGAAATTCACAATATGGCTTCTAATCACCAAGTTTGCACGCATTTTTGCTTCTAATCATATTTAGCAACTTTGCAAAAGCGTTTAGCATCATAAAACAAATGATTTGGCTGAGTTTTGGTGCAAAACAAGTCACACATTCCTCATGTTGTAGGTCCACATGAATTCACTCAAATCCACCCTCATTCGCACGCTTGAGCATTGCTTCATTATCACCTATAAATAAGATGCATATCCCACCTATTTTCACAAGATTTTGATAGCCAATTGACCACTGTTCAAATCCCATACGAACTATGAATTTTAATTTCTGATTTCTTACATTTTCACCTTTAAAGACCAAAGGATCCATTCGTTTAGCTTCATTGAACTTCTATGAAGCTAACCATACAATTATCCTCAAGAATCGTGACCTATATTGATCTGCAGAAGTCCAGTTTCAGAGATACTTCTCACTACTTCGTTCAGGTAGATTTCTTGGTCAAATTGATCCAAATAAAAGACTAACCTACTCTCTGTATCCTTCTGATCCTCGTGCTCTTTATAATTTGCATTTTTATTAAAATTTGAGTGAGATATTCCAGATTTTCGTACTCGTTAATTTATATAAGTTTGGCGCGATGGTACCATTAGAATTGTCTTGAAGAGACAAATCTAATGGTATCGGTCTGGTTTGCTAATTTTACAGGTTGAGGAATCCCAATCTAGGGCGTCTGGAGGTTGAAGACGACCTACGTGTCGTGCTTCAACCAATGATAGCATGACATGTAATTTTTTTTAAATTCCATTTGGTGTGTCTGCTCTACCATACGCGGGTTTTGAGAGCCCTTGGATTTGATTACTTTCATTAGTAAGACTCAATACAACGCGCCAAATTTTTAGTTGTTTTATTTTTAAAATAAATGATCAGGTGTGATATCCTAGAAGGTCCATGACATGCACAGCGCGACAGGTCCACTAGATCTGTTTACTAACGCATTTTGACAATGATCAGATGACCCATATTTTTTTTGGTTTGTCATTTTATTTCTGATTTTTATATTTAATTATTTTTAACTTACAAAAGTCATAGAAAATTCATTTCTGGCTCAAAAATTATGAAAAGATTCACAAAAATATTTTCAAATATTCTCTTTATGATTTTTATTTTTTTATAATTTTATTTTCAGATTTGATATTTTTTATAAATTTTCTTGTTTTGACTTGTGTTTAATTATTTTAAAAATACCTTTATTCATTTTTAAATTCTGAAAAAAAATAGGGAAGGATGCAATGATATTTTGACAAATATTGGTGATCTCATTTATTTTTTATTTCTGACTTTACTATTTTTCTTTATTTTTGGTTTGTTTTTTCTATTTCTTTTAATTTTAAAAATAGTTTTTGACTTTAAAAAATTACTAAAAGTTTCATAAAAATATTTGAGTTCATTTCTGATATTTCTATGGTCTTATTTAATTTTCTTGATTAATTTGAACATAGTTTCTATTTTTCTCTCTTATTTTCATTTTTAATCATTTAAAAAAACCCTTTTCTATTATTTTAAATACAATTATATATATATATATATATATATATATATATATATATATATATATATATATATATATATATATATATATATATATATATATATATATATATATATATATATATATATATATATATATATATATATATATATATATATATATATATATATATATATATATATATATATATATATATATATATATATATATATATATATATATATATATATATATATATATATATATATATATTCTTGCTGATCTTGGATTGAAATTTTGATCATGAACTTTATTAACATCATTGGATCCATGGTGTTGAGTCTAACTCCATAAAAATGGATGAATGATTTTAATAATAGTTTGATTAAGTTTTTGGTTCAAATGTGGTTTATTTCTCACCCCATCCCTCTTCATCTTATCCCATTCTTACTGTACTAAATGTTATTGGAGCATGATTCACATATCATGTCTCAAAATATGAGGTGCATAGATTGTTATTGACTAGAGGATGATCTACATGTCATCACTCTAAACATATGACATGTAGATTGTTATTGATCAACCTTAAAATAGGTGCGACTTATATATAAGTCCCCTTACGATTGCTTAACATAACGCTAATTTTTGTCCCGATTCGAGAAATGATCATTCGTGGCTCAAACCTATTTTTGCAAGCCCAAGTATGTTTAATTTGAAACCTTTGACCCAATAACCTTGAGGTCCATTGTTAGGAGGCTTTGATCTTATCAATCCTCTAATGAATCTTCATAAATTTTGGAACTAAGTGAATCATTTAAACATCGTTGATCATTTATTGTTTTCTTGAGATTTTGAAATGAATGATATAATTGAAAAAAAGCAAATGAAACTTGTTGTTGAGAGGCTTTTATTTTATCAATCTTCTAATAAGTTTTCAAATAAAAATTTTTAGGTGGTCATTCAACTAACCTCTAATTTCTAATAATTGACTTTACTTTATGCTTTTTACTTTAAGCACATTTATTTTAGAATCTATATTTCATGTTATTTTCATCTTTGCTCACTTGAGCATTTATCTTTATGTCACTTTTTTTACTTTGCTTATTTGAGCTTTCATTTTCTTTTTGAATATACTTAATAACCAACTTGAACAATAAAAAAACTTTAATGTTACTTGGACTATTTGGTTACTATCTTTGCCATTTTAGAGTTGTGGACTTTTTGGACTTAGGATTAGAGACCTTGACTACCTTGAGACCTTGTGACTTATATTGCTATTTTGTCTGGAGTTCTTGGGGCTTACCTCAAGACATTGGGTTGTTTGTAGGTTATTTTTATTATATACCTTGTCTGTAATCGAGAATTCATCTGTATACAGCAGTTACTCAGCCCAATTTTTGTGAAGATTTAATGCCATTGAAGCTTGGTTTTCTTAAGAGGTTTAATATCTTTGCTTGTTTGGTTTCATATCCAAAGGATGGGAATTCTACATTGACTCATTGTGTCAAGTGTTGGCTTCTTGTTGGTTAGACGGTTCTTTTCCTTAGCTTTTACCTTATGCTTTAGGGTAGTCCCTTCATCTCCTACCATCTTCTTTAATTTCAAAAATCTTCTCCCTCCTTTTCAAAACTATTCTTGTTTTTCTAAACTTGAACCGCTTTCACAATAAACTTGGACTTAGGTCCATGAATTTTCAAAACATTTTCTTAATCAAACTTTAAACAACTTAATCATACTTTGACATTTTTGTGAGAAGACCAGAAGTCGATCAATCTCATTTAAACCATTTTTCCACTTTGGCTTTTTACCTTAAAACTTTTCTCAAAAGATTAGACTTTTGTCAATCCTTGTAGTGACGCGAACTACTATACTTCTACGATATATAGTGAAGTGAGATATTTTCCACTTGGGTGTTAAGCGAGACTTTGTTGATTTTAAAATCCAAGCTATATACTCCACTTTGAGACGATGCAAATTCTTCTTTCTCATAATTGTGGGTAGTAAGTATGTTCTTCCACTCGGATAAGACGATAATGTCTCGTCTCTTAAAATTAACCAACACACTTGTGTTATTTTAAATTTTTTGAAAGGTGAACTACAAGTACCCTGATCCCCTATTGCACGAAAGGTGGTACGTAGGCAATAAAGGTTTGCAACCGCGGAGGGTGAAAAAAATTATAAAAAAAATATACTTCTTTTCTCACCTCCACCATCTATTTTTTGTATGCGACTCTTATAGCCAAAATACACAAATTTTCAAAGAGGTTCTTGTGGAGTATAATAGATGTTTAGGGTGCTAATACCTTCCCTTTGCATAACCAACCCCCAACCTTAGATTCTTTCCCCATCTTTTTGGGTTATTCTCTCTTTTCCCATTCCTCTGGAAACAATAAAGCGCGGTGGTGATTTTTATTTGATCTGTGCGAGTTAAGTCAATCCAATGGCTTAGTCTTAACATTTCTACTGCTACATTGTCGATAGGAGAAGACGAAAAGATTGCAGAGTATGTGTCGAAGGTTCAATAACTCGTCCATATCATGAAGAGTTATGGTGAAACCCTAACTGATAAGATGATAGTTGAAAAGGTAATGCGTACGTTGACCTTTCTCTTTCATCATATTATCGTAGCTATTCAAGAATCTAATCAACTTGAAACCCTAAAACTGGAAGATTTGGTTGGTTCGTTCGAAGTGCATGAGATTAAGATTGTCAAAAGGAAATGAGTTCCAAACTTGATACAAGCTCTGCAGGCTCAGTCATGGGAAAATAATGGTGGTTCCAACAAATTCAAAGGAATGTTTAACAAGACTCCTGGCAAGAAGTCTTGGTCAAATCCCCATAAGAATAAGGTCGATGATAGGGCTTCTAAATCCTCGAAAAGAGGAAGAGGAAACTATAAAATGACAAAGAAGATACAAAAGGTGTGTAGTGTTATAAATGTGAAAAGTGGGGTCACTTTGATAAGAGTTATTCGTACAGGAAAGACAAGGGATCGACAGACAAGGACGAAGGAACAAACCTTACATGCCAAGATTTAGATGATTCTGAAGGTATGGTGGTTATGGCTGCAATTACAGATAACCATGTCAAATCCAAGATCTTATTCCTCGACTCAGACTGCTCGAATCACATGACTAGTTAAAAAGTGTGGTGGGCAGATTTCGACGAGTAATGGAGGGAAAGCTATGATCAAAGATGTGCTATATGTACCTAGAACTAAGTGCAACCTGCTAAGTGTTAGACAACTGGTCAAAAAAGGTTTCTCAGTTGTTATGAAAGATGGACCTTTAAAATAGTTCGACACACATAATAATTTGGTCTTAAAATCTCCGCTATCAAAGAATTGGATGTTTAAGACCATGACCAGTTCGACTGAAGTACAATGTCTAAAAACTGTTGTCGACCACAAGGATAGTTGGTTGTGGAATTTGAGTTTTAGACATTTGAACTTTTGATCATTCAACCAGCTGATTACTCAAGATATGGTAACTGGTATCCCAAGTCTTGAGATGCCCGAGTAACTATGTGAAGGCTGTTTAGTTGGAAACCAATCCAGAAATTACTCTGTTTCATCTATGCCAATGAGATCATCCTACATACTCGAAGTTGTACATTCAGATGCATGTGGTTCGTTCGAAGAAAATACTATTTATGGAAACATATATTTTGTTTCGTTTGTCGATGAGTTTAGTCGAAAGTTATGGATCTATGTGATCAAGAGAAAGGACAAAGTAGTTAAAATCTTTAAGAGATTCATGATACTTGTCAAAAACCAGAGTGAGAAGAGGATCAAAGTTTTGAAAACAAATAAAGGTGGCGAATACACATCCAAGATGTTTGAAGATTTATGTGCAGAACATGGTGTTGATCATGAGGTAACTGCTCCTTATATGCCTCAACATAATAGAATTATAGAAAGAAGAAACAAAACCATATTAGATATGGTGAGATGCATACGGAAGCAAAACAATTTTCTAAAATCCTTATGGGGTGAAGTTGTTTTGAATGCAATTTATATTATGAACAGGTGTCCTACCAAGATATTTAAGAACAAAGTTCCTAAAGAAGTGTGGAGTGCAAAACGACCATTAGTAAGTCATTTGAATGCATTTGGCTCTATGTGTTACAAGCATGTTCCTGATGCGAGAAGAAGGAAGCTTGATAACAAGAGTGAATCTATCATTCTGGTAGGATATCATAAAACGGGTGCATGTAGGATATTCAATCCAATCAATGAGAAGATTGTGTTGAGTCGAGACATTATGATGGATGAAAATTCTTCCTGGGATGGGAATTATGGTGATACAATTAGCAAGCCAATGATGAGCGATGGTTTAGACAAAGAAACTGATGAAGTCGAAGTCGAAGAAATTGCAAATATTCCATTCGAAGCAGTTGCTAACATTCTCGACACTGTAAAAGTCGAAGAGGGTGTGGCTAGTATAAGCCAAAGACCTCAAACAACTAGAGTTCTTCCAGCAAGACATCATAATTATGAAGTTGAAGGTGATGATGAAGTAACACCAGATGGGGAATTAGTTTAATTTGTTTTACTTGCAGGTGCTAAACCAATCAACTATAGTGAGGCTTTGAAGATTAAACAGTGGAAGTCTTCTATGGTTGAATATTTACATGCAATAGAAAGAAACAACACATGAGAGTTAGTCGAATTGCCAACACACACAAAAGATATCAAAGTAAAGTGGGTCTTCAAGTTGAAACACAATTCTGATGGGTCGATAGTAAGACATAAATCAAGAATAATAGCTCGAGGTTTTCTTCAAAGAGAAGGACTCGACTATTCTGAAGTATTTTCTCCAGTAGCAAGATTGGAGATTGTTCGAATGGTGGTAGAATTGGAATATAATGGTGGTCTAAGCCTAGAATGTGGTCTATCTAAGGATTTTTTTAGGCCTAAGCCTGGCCTTTTCGAAAGCCTGATTGTTATATTAGTCTACATAAAAGCCTATTTTATGTGAACATTTTCAAATAAGAAATTGAGCTAATGTTAAAGTAGATTAACAAATTAAAGTATTAATTAGAAATAGATGCTTATTTGCGTTGAATTATATTAACATATATTTTTTGATAATATTTGTTTGAGAAAACTTATGAAAACAAATGATATTGTTCATATGGTTTTTTTCAACGTATTTTCATAAGTCCTTCTAGACATCTAAACTTTACTTTTGTATTTAAATTTAAAATACAAATACCATGCAATAATAAAATTATTCATGTTTATCTAAATAGGTCGGCCTAATAGGCTTTAAAGGAATTTTTTGCGGCTTGTGGTCAATATAAACACAATTTCAAAGTTTAAATTTTGTTTTACTTTTTGTGTTTTGTTTGCAAAAACGTCCAATGATTAAGCTGAATGAACATATGCATATGAACATGATTACTAGTAACAAAATATGTATAAAAAATAGGAATAAGTATTTACTCAAGACTGTAGGAAGCGGGATAATGTTCAAGTCATTCATAAATCCCCATAGAATAATCCCAGGTAAAGTTGCCCCACAGAGCAGTTTCCATAAGATAATCCCCCACAGAATAAGCTTCACAAGCTCATCTTCAACAAAGACATATTCCCCGTAATCCTGAAATACTCTAATTATACTCACCAACACATCCCCCAACGGGTGGGGAAGTATAATCTTTTCCCCGACAATGTCTCCAACCTACATGATTCCAATCTTTAGTAGATTATGATAGCAAAACAATTCACAGAAAATCTCTCCCTCAGTTGATTTTATTTCTTCAGCCCGGTTCAATCCCCTGCAAATTTCTCTTCTCTGCCAGGGCTCATGTCCCCAACAGAACATATTCCTCTAGCAGGTTTATTTCCTTAACATAGTGTTTCTTTAGTTGGGCTTATTTCCCAAACAAGGTTTATTTCCCCAGCATAATTCAGTCTCCCCAGCTTGAGTCTATCCTTCTGACTACTGTAAATCACCGGTAAAATTTCTCTCACCAACAAAGGGTAGCCTAGACCAATATCCTTGGAGAGTTGCTAAGAAACCTGAAATCAGACCAGACACCAATTAATCTTAACCTCCCCAGACGAGTCAGTATCCATGTCAAAGAATTCGGTCAGACAACACCTCAGAAGGTTATCTATCTCTTTTATCCAGTCAGGGTATATAAGAATTAAACTCCCCAGTAGAGCGATAAACGCCCAATGTTCTTGATCCCTTCTCCCCAAGAAGAAATCAAATTCCCTAGTGGAGTTTCCTCAAACAGTAAGCAGGAATCCCCAGCAGATTGAAGATTCATAATCGTCATCCCCAACAACAACGAAAGATTTATTTACCCTATCAAGAATGTTATACAAATCTACCGATACTCTTCAATGACATCACACATTCATACATCATTAATCATAGCATATGCATACAAATCACATCAGCATATTCACATTTATTTCAAGGGCATCACTATGGAATGCATTACATACATCATGGCGTTGCATTTCCCTTAGAGACTAAATCTGACCGGTAACTACTTAAATATCTTTCCCAGAAGGTTATTCTAAAAGACATCTCTTGCAGATGAAGTCGGGCGTAGATATCTTCTAGTGCATGATTTGGATGAAGTCAAGCGTAGATTTATTTCTCACACTCTTTTTGGAAAAAGTCAGGCGTAGACTCTTTTTGGCACCTCTTCTAGGTGAAGTCGGGCGTAGACATCTTCTAGTGTATCATTCGGATGAAATCAAGCGTAGATTTCTTTCTCATGCTCTTTTTGGAAAAGTCAGGCCTAGACTCTTTGTTGTACCTCTTCTAGTTAATGTCGGGCGTAGACATCTTCTGGTTTGGATGAAATCAAGCATAGATTTCTTTATGATATTCCTTTTGGAAACATTCAGGCGTAGACTCTTTCCGATACCTCTTCTGGTTAAAGTCGTGCGTAGACATCTTCCGGTTCGGATGAAATCAAGCATATATTTCTTTCTGATATTCCTTTTGGAAAAAGTTAGGCGTAGACTCTTTCCGACACCTCTTCTAGATGAATTCGGGCGTAGACATCTTCTAGTTTGGATGAAATCAATCGTATATTCCTTTTGAAATTCTTTTGGACAAAGTCAGACGTAGGCTCATTCCAAATACATCTTCTAAGACAAAGTCAGATGTAGACTTATTCTGATATTCCTATCAACAATTACTTTGGATGGCATCTGTAAGCCCATCTCCGAAGATTCTTCGTCACCTCTCCAAATGTAATCTTTAAGCCCATTCCTGGTATAATCAACCAACAATGTTACTCCATGAACATGTGAATGCAAATTTCCGGGCACTTAAGTGTTCAATCATCTTATACCTTCAAGTCACAAATGGCGGAGGTGCCACTCTAACTCTCCAGGTTTAAGAAGATTGAACAGGGGCAGCTGTTGTACCCCAAAATTTTCCCTCCCATTTTCCTTCAATATATTCTCATGAGATCCTTATTTTCTCAAGTTGGCTCTAGAATTGATCGGACAAATTTTCCTTCTAAGCAATGGGTCCACAACTAGGGTTTGGTATTTCTCAAGAAAGATTGGGTTTTCAAGTTCTCAAGTGATTTTAATGGTTCTTCATATGTCTTCAACAATGCTCATGTCAAGTTTCAAGTCTTGCATCACAAGTTTGCTCAGTCAATGGCTCAGATGACTGAAAATCAACTATATTAGGTAAAAAGTCAATTATGGTCAACATATAGTCAAACTTCAAGATTTTTGGTCAACATCAACACTTCTAAGTCATATTCATCATTTGATCAAGGGTTGATCATGATTCCTCAAGAAAAGCCCCAAAATCATCAGAAGTCAAAAGTTGCCAAATTAGGGTTTCCTTAGGAGAAGTCAAATGAACTTTGACCAAACATAACATTGACACGATTCATCAGATTTTCCCTAACCAAAGCCCATTTTGAAGGAAATTCAATTCTCTACAACTTTGTATCTCTATGCTCAAGTCCAAAAAATGCATCATTTGAGAGATATAAGCCAATACATTATAGGTCATTTCAAAAGTCAACAAAAAGATACTTTTTGTCAAGGCAACTTACATTAAGATAATATCTTCAAAAACAAAAATTATCAACATAGAGGTTGTACATTACATCTCGGGCTTTCCAAAAAGTCAAAGTTCACCATCAAAAGGTAAAAACTGAGTAAGTTATGGCCATTACAAGTTGGAAAATTTTGAGCAAATGCATGAAGACCAAAGTGAGCAAGCTTGATATTTTAGACTATTGGGAAATGGTTTTGAGGTCCAAACGTGTTTATGCCTTTCATACACCTCATATTTCATTCATACACCTTTTGGCTTTGTTTAATTTTAATTATTTTAATTATTTTTGATTTAATTCATTAATAATATAAAATAAATAAGATAAAATTATATCATTTTGTACAAGAGTCCAAGCCCATTTGTTTTTGCCCTAAAAATTCTCTATATATTCAGGCATCAAGACAAGAACAAGGACACAAAATCTATGCACCACAAAATTGTCAAAAACACCAAACTTTTCCAAGAATCCTAAGTTTTGAAAACCCTATTTTCAAGCCTCCTCACCACCAAACTTCCATTCCATTCACTTCCAGGAACATTGAAGGGTAAAATTGGATCAGTTACCATAATCCAAAGGACCTGAGCCAGCAGATATGCGCCATTATTTTTGAATTATTTCCTGATTCTTGTATTTTTGTTTACATAATGTTTTAACACACCCTAATGCCACTAATGTGCTTCTGAGATGCTAATGTGCAGGTTTGAGTCATAACATGAGTCATATGCTATATGAATCATGAATGGCCATGATCAAACCGATTCATATTATTTTGGACATACCTCACAAACCAGGACGAATTAGCCTTCGAAAATGTCCCCATTGGATTCACAACCTTTATTTTAGGGGGGTAGGATATGTTTGGATCACTAATGTTGTGTTTTTGCAGGTTTTAAAATAATAGGTCTCCGGATAAGACTATCGGAGATAGGGATTCGGCGCTTCTCCGACCAATGCATTTGATTATATAATATATATTTATGGTTTCCTTTATATGAATGGATGAAACAGCCACCCCAGTGGCAGAAGCGTGCATGATAAGGCATTAGTCTCAAAGGTCCTGTGTTCGATCAAGCCTTTTGACAAGTTTTTTTCATATTTCTTGTATGTTTTGCAGGTTGATGATAAAACATGTTGAGCACGTATACTAGCACCAGCACGCACCTGGCTCAGTTGGTATGCATGCTACCTGGAGATGCAGGGGGTGTGGGTTTAACACCCACCCCTTACATTCTTTTTTTCTCTATTCTTTACTAACTTTATTTTCCTTTTTTTCTTTAACTTAACCCTAATTTCTTAATAAAACCTAATTATTTTTTAATCAACATTAAAATAAATTAGGTTTAGTCTCTTTCTCATGAATTAATTTTGATTTTTTGAATTAATTAGGATAATTAGTTTCGATTAATTTAATTACTTAAGTTTTTCGATTAATTAAAATCAACCTAGAATTTAGGGTTTGTTTAAATTAAATCACTTAATCAATTATTTCAATTAAAATTAATTAGACGTTAGGCTAATTATCAAGTTTTTTTCATCACATTTTTTCTCTTATTTTACAATCTTCGCACGCTTTATTATTTTCACATTATTTTTCCTATTATGTAATTGCTACGGAACGTAATGGCTTAAATTAGGGTTTTTGCTTTCTTTCTTTCCCCAATTTAGTGTAGGAAATTTAATTTCTGTCTTTACTGCTTTCCTTGTAACTGTATAGTAACTCGGCGTGTATGGCAAGATCTAAAATGAAACGTTAGATAAACATACATCCAAGATTAAATAACTGAATTTAATGTACTATTCACACACTCAACTGTAGGGTAACCTCACTTGTTTCCTTCAAATAAACAGTCATGTCCCTCGAACGTGGGGGTGCTTTAGCAAAGTCCCTCTGATTAAAAGATTGTAGTCCCTCGATGAACCTTTAATGTTGCCTTTGTTAAATGATCTTAGTCCCTATGATAAAACTTCTGAAGCGTCCTTGCAAGTTGCCTTTATGACTGTACGATGACCTGCGCTTGTCCCTCCACATCCAACGATAGGGATTCCTACTAACTAATGGTAGGATAGTTATCTAAGGAAGAGGAAAATAACACGAAAGACTTTTTGAGTAGGTAGATAACTTGTAATTGCTTTCTCCTAAAAACAAAAAATATCTTTTCACACAAACACTTTTCTCTAAAATGTTTTCAAAAACATACACTTTATATGCGTTCTCAACTGATACGAGAATCATTACAAAGTTTTCCGAACTTAGGCATTTTCAAAATATTTTCAAACACATACAGAAAAGCATTTCAAACAAAGCGAGCTAGTGATTAAGAGCCCGTAGATAACTACAGATGAAAAGGGTGATAACACCTTCCCTTTTCATTACGTACCCCCCGAACTCAAGAAAATCTCGAAGGTCTTTCCTGTTATTTTCACCCTTTCCTTATTGGATAAAAGAAAAGTCGGTGGCAACTCTTGCTATCCGCAACATTTGCAATAAAACACAAAACCAAGTCAGTTCTCCCACCGTAATTACAGACTCATACTTAGTTGAATTGTAATTTGTAAAATGCAAATCTGAGTATGGTGTCTATGTTTAAGTTATGGAATAAGATATAACAATCATCTGCTTATATGTCTATGACTGCTGGTAACTAGAAATAGCTTGGAGAACTTGTCGATGTTCAAAGAGTTGATGATGAGAGAATTTGAAATGTCGGATTTGGGAAACTTGTCTTATTTCCTAGGCATGAAATTTCAAATGTCAAAGCAAGGTATGGTGCTACATCAAAGGAAGTATGTCAAAGATATAATTAATAGATTTAGAATGGATGATTCGAATCCTGCATCCTCACTCGTCAAACCAAATGTGAAGTTGGATAAGAATGGAGAGGAAGACAAACTCGATGTAACTTTGTTCAAGCAAATTGGGATAGTGCAAATGGTAAGGAGATAAAGCTTGCAAGCATAAGGTCATGAGTTAAAATATCATAGGTTCCACTATGGATATTTTTCTGTTATTTGTTACTAGCTTTATTTCCATTTTTAATTATTTTCAAATTCACAAAAATCATGTTTTTTTATTATTTAAATACTATTTTCCTTTTCTTTTATTTAGTGTACTTTAAAATATTAGTTTTTATTAAAATCATTATTTTATGTAAAAAATAGTCAAAGATTCTAAAAATAAATAAAATCTTATTCAATTTAAATATTTTTCAAATCTATTTTGCATCTGGTCACAAATAAATCCAGATTCTTATACTTGTTGAGAAAGATATAATCATAAACTTTGGGCTTTTCTTGGTGTGGGTTATTTTCTTTTTGGGGTGTTTTTAACCTAATTTCCCATCTATAAATAGGGCTCTCTCCACTCTAATTTTTCAACAACAATTCTCCATCTTTCTTTCATAAACATTTTTTCTACGTAATTTCTTTTGTTGGTTTATTTTAGGGTTTTGTCTTAAACAAACACTTAACCTGTTTTTTTCTTGAACAGGTGATTACACACAATCGTAAGCAATTTTGAAAATTCACACACTTCTATTCTCAAACTTATTTTTCTCCCACTTTTTTCAAAATCTTTTTCAAAGCTATCTTCTACTCAAAATAATTTTGGCCAATGATTAAAAAATGAGGCCATCCTTTTTATTTTTAATTCCTTTTAATTTATTTGTTTTCTCAACCAAATGATGAATATTCTTATGATTGTTATTATAAAAATTTATATTCTTATACTAATGATTTTTTTTTATTTAGAGGCAAATTTTCTAACCCTTATTCCACCGACTTTTACACATGATTTCTCCATAATTCTCTCTCTCTTTATGTTTCTTAATTTTTATTTATTCATTTCCTTTTATATTTATTTTGGTATAATAATAATAATAATAATTAGATATCGTATGTTTCTATAAAATTGGACATGCTTTGAATATTGAAAAAAAAATCATTATTGTTCATAAGATCATATGCATGGAGAGAGATATAAGACTGTCTGAAGATGAGTTTTATTTTTAGTTTTCCATTTTTTATTATAATTATACATATTTGGAAAGTAAAAAGCAAATCCTCCGCTCTGATGTTTCGTTTGTTATATTATAATTATTTTTCCTTTTCATTATTGTTGTTGTTGCTTTAATTGATATTATTCTTTCTCTTGGTTATTTTAATTATAATTACTAATATTAAACTATTATTTATAAATTATGATTTATTTGATCATTTATTTATTTATTTGTTTTAGTTAAAGTTTGTAGATTATTTGATTAGATTAGTTTAGATCTTTTAGTTTAACTTTTTATCATTAACAAAAATAACTAACATTTTATAAATATTATAGTAATCATATTAAATTAGGACAACTTTCTAAATTATATATATTACTAGGTGTAATACGGTGAGAGAATTGACTTGATTGTTTTACATTGGATTGCAAATGTTGCGGTTAACAAGAATCGCCACTGACTTTTCTTTTATCCAAAAAGGAAAGGTGAAAAAGCACAGGAAAGACCTTTAGAGATGTTTTCTTGAGTTCGGGGGGTAGATTATGAAAATGGAAGGTATTAGCACCCTTTTCATCCATGGTTTTTCATGGGCTCTTAGTTACTCACTAGATCACTTGCTTTTTTTGTTTGAAAGTGCTTGTGGTGTGAGATTTTGGGTATTAACATATTCAGGGGGAGCTGGTTAGTTTTACTGAATTTGCGTTCCATGGTGATTACCCTATATGAATTGTTCTATCAAAATATATGGTTTTGTGATCATCAAAAATGGGGAGATTATGAGAGCAAGATTCATTCTACATCTAGGCTTAAGTTCTGATGATAACTTTACATGTTATCTTAGAGAATAATTGTGTACTCTAATTGTTTGTCTACTGTGTAGCTTTTTCTAAACACGTTTTGACTCTGGTAAGAAGGCGTGTGACGTCACTAGGTTATGAACTTAACACTCTGGATGAATACCTATGGTGTATTACAAGTTAAGTCAAGGTTCTAGAATACTTCTTATGTAATGGTTCTAAGGAACGTTAGTAAAATAACTTTTGATCGTAACTTTTGCAAGGAAGCTTTAGAGGCCTTCTAAAGCTTTACATTTGATGTTCCAAGTTCTAAAGATGCTGAAGACAAGGTTCTATTTAATGAGATCTAAAGATCTGAAGACATTCTGAAGACCAAATACTAAAGACTCTGAAGGCAAGAGTTCTCTAAACAAGCCATGAAAGGCTCTAAAGACTTAGGTTCTGAAGATACATAGTTCTGATCCTTCTACAACATGCTTCATCAACAAATAAATCAGAAGCCTCTGAAGATATAGAACACGAAGATCAAGACTGAAGGATTGTGTGTGATGGTGAGTATAAAAGTACAAAAGTACTATGTGACCCTACTCTCTAGAGTGGTCTAATTTATTCTGATTCTTTTCCAGTTGAAGTCAAGTTTAGACTTAGTCTAATTTCTGTCAACAATCACCTTTGGATGGCATCTATAAGCCCATCTCCGACAACTCTCCATCATTTCTCCAAATGGAATCTTTAAGCTTATTCGTTACACCTCAACCAACACATCATCGAGTGCAAATTTCTGGGCACTCTAGTGTTCAATCATCTTCCACTTTCAAGCTACGAACGACAAACATGCCGATCTCACTTTTCAAGTTTAAGAAGATTGAACAGGGGCAGCTGTTGTAGCCTAAAATTTGCCCTCCGGTTTTCATTCAAGATATTATCCCATGGTTTCTCGAATACTCAATTTGGCTCAAAAGTTGATCAGTCAGATTCTCTTCCTAGGCAGTAAGTTAAAATTAAGGTTTGTTATTTCCCAAAGAAAATTGAGTCTCCAAGGTTTTAAATGGTATTCATAGATCTTCATGTCTCCTCAAGTATGTTCGTGCTAAGTTTCAAACCTTGCATTACAAGTTTGCTCAGTCAATGGTTCAGATGATTACAAATGACTCCATTGACCCAAAAGTCGACCTTTGCAAGATCAAGTTCAAATGATTGTAACTTCTTAATTAATTGATATTTTGAGCGGTTCTATTTGTGCATGACTCTCCTTGATGTCATCTCCAATTTCTATTCACAATTCAAGAGTTGATTATGTGCGAAAGATCATCAGAAATTCGAATATTTTAGAGGTCACTTTCTGGTTCTGACCTAATTTCAGATAATTGTGGCCTGCCTTCCTAGAGTCGTAATGTCCTCAATTTTCAAGATCTCGAGACGACTATTTTTGCACATTCTCATGATCGATGTCATCAACAAGTCCTCTTTAAGAATCAAAATAAATTGTCTTTAAGAGACTTTGGAGATTATCAATTTGTCATAGGTCATTTAATTGATTTAGAATGTTTTCAACTTCTAATTGTTTTCTCAAAGGCTATGATTCTCATGTTAAGATTATCCATAGAACGAGATGTTGAATTCAGAGATTCATATTGAGTTCGAACAAGATGTTGCTTATAATACAAGTTGCCATGTTGAAAATCAATTTATGATCTTAGTGAAAATGATTTAAGGATTCATTTGAATAATGTTCTTGATTTCAATCCAGGTTAGCAAAGAATTACACGATATCACAAGTTTCGTCCAAATCTTTTACAGTTCATTCGCGTGAGTTGTTTTGAATTCAAGGTATCAAAGAACGATTTCTCTAAAGTTTGCTCAAATTCATTTGAACTTTGGAATGCAAACATGATTAAAGTTATTCTTTTATTCATGGTTTATCTAAGTCACAATTCTCATGAACCAAATCAAATTGTCGAACCTAATTCAAAGTTCATGGCTATTCATATATTTTCAAGCGTGTCATTATTTAAATGCAAGATTATTCAAGTTTATTCAAGAATTTAAGATTTACAACAAGGCGTCATTTTTATTTAAAAGTGAATTTGAATATATTTTACAAGTCTCCAAGTCTTAAAATTCAAATCACAAATGGAAACCGCAATGTTACAAATGTCGCAATAATACAAAATTCCTACAAAATTGATTTTTCGTCACCTTCAAGTCTTCATCTAGCACGTCAGGCCGCTCTTCATTAATTTTCTCCATTGTCCAAATTGCTCGTACATGTAACAAAAGAAAGAAAAAGTTAGCTAACATGTGAAAATTCAAGAACTAATTGTTACGAGTTTTTATCTCATCATTAGAGTTTGCATTTTGGAATCAAAAATTAAAAGGGTATTTTTAATCATGGTTTATATCCTCCTACTTTTGCAAATCACTAAAAAGTGTGGATTTTTTTGTTCACAAACAGGTAAAAGAAATGTGCAAAGCTACAAGTCAAACAACATTGTAAAACAGCAAAACAACAGCACAACAACTCAAGACAGCAGGGCAAAAATGCAAAGCTACAAGCCAAACAACACTGCAAAACAGCTAAACAATAATGCAACAACTCAAAACAACAAGACAAACCTACAGCAAAGTTGCCAAGCAAGGCAACATAGGCTTCTAAAATAATAAAACAAAGCAAAAAAACCAAAGCAATAGGCCAATTAGTCATTAGCATAAAAAATAACAATGAAATCCATCAAAACCCCATGTCATCATTTTCCTAATCTATGCAAACCCTTCAGAAATTTTGACAAAGCAAAATTGCTTTATATCATAAAAAGATGAAGAGGGAAGGAGATAGGGTCAGGATGATATCACCTAAGCATATAACAATCTCAAAACTATCAAAAGCAACCTGCATTAGTTGCTGGAAAGAAACCTGTACAAAACAGGTCAAAATTTGCACCAAAATATACATGACGTAACCTGTACTCAAAAGGCCACAAAACAGTTAACCAAAAATGCTCAAAACCTCAACCTCCCCCCCCCCCCCCAATTTGTACCCTTTATCTCACCATAAGAAGAGAATCATCAGAGATTTTATAGAGATTTGAAAAGAAAACATTCAAAAACCAACAGTGAGAATAATACACAAAAACACTCCAATAACCTTAAATCTGTCTCCTCATCATCTCAATCCAAAAACTCAAAAAATCACTGAACACTTACATCTCACCCCCCTGTCAAAATCATGAAACCAATATCAAACCTCCAACCCTTCAAGACAGATTCAGTCTTCCATCTTCTACATCAAAACAACCTAGAATACACACTGGACTTTTTTTCTCTCATTCATAAACACCATCAATCACAGAAGAAATCACAAAGTATTCAGAGAGAGAGAAATAAGGAAAAGCTCACCATACTCAGTAACAACAATCAATAACCTCTTTAAGTCTCCCTCTCTTTCCTCATAAAAATGATTTTTGTTTTGTTATTTTACTGTCATTTTCATAAACACTATGTTAAAAAAAACATACAGAAAAATAATACAGTAAACTAAAAATTTACTCACGTCTCATCCACAAAACTTCTTCATCGCCTCTCTCACTCTCTATTTTTGCTAACCTGTTGCGACCATAGCTACTGACTGTCGAACCCACTCACACCGTCTAACCCACTCACACCGTTAAACCCAGACACACATTCTTTTCCATTCGTCGACCCAGAACTCATATATTATTCACCACTAGAAAGAGGAAATTACCTGAGACCGTACCGGAGTTGAAGTCTTCTCGGAATATTTGAAGGGGCTTAATACGAAAAATCGAGGTGTAACAATGACAGAGTCTTTGAACATGCAGTGGTTTTTTCTTGGAGAAACGTTGTTGTTGTTATTGAATCCTCTAGTGTTCTAATTGTAAGAGGAAGAGGGAGTGTTTCACGATAAAAAAGAAAAAAATTGGAAGTCGTAACAGTTATTTTGTTTTGTTGGAATTGACAGCAATTGATTTATTTTCTTTTCCCAATAGTAACACAAGCACCAGCGGTTCCTTCTGTCTCTTTAGGGTTTCAAAATCCTTTCTCTTTCCTTTCCAGAACCGGGTTTGGGCCTGCTTTATTTGGCCCAACCCAATTTTTAAACTTTAAGTTATATATTAGCAAAGGTAAATAAATAAATGAATGAGTGAATGGTACAGTTGGTTAAGACGTGATGCTTTGAAGGAGAAGTCCCGGGTTCCAGACCCCACTGGGACGTTTTCCTTTTCTTTTCTGAGTTTAGTGTCTTCTTTTTGGAAAACAAAAAAAACTATTGGGCTTTACAATTCTTTTCTAGCCCATCCAGATTTCTACCTCACACACCCATATTGAGTTTAACACCACCCTTCTACTTTGTTTTGTTAGTTTGATTTTATTTGTTTTAATTTAATAACTCGTGAAGTTTTGTTAGATAATTTTTGTAACTTAGTTCTAATTTTTAATTTAAGAAAATGGTGAATAATTTTATTAATTAACTTTTTTTTCCTTTAGTCTTAAATTTTTTGTTTAATTTCTTCATAATAAAAAATACTAAAAGACAAAAAATATACAAATGATTTAATTTCTTTAGTCAATTATTTTCTTTAATAGATTAGAATTTTATGTTTCTTTCTAAACTTTTCAAACAAATACCAAAATTTTTATTTCTCTACTTTGTTAATTATTTTTTACTTCATAGATGTTGTAGTTTTAATTAAATGTTCGATTCGATTTGGTTGTATTGATTGCCTATTTGGACTTCTAATCGCATTGATCCATCACCATTTGTAAATTTGTACCCCCATTCCCGAAAGCTCTGTAATAGCGTGGAACTTTAATTTCCGCAATTTACTATTTTACTTATACTGTATAGTAATTATGCGTGTATGGCAAGATTTAAAATCAATCGGAAGATAACCCTAATCACATAATAAATTAACTTGAATCAAACATACTTTCACACGCGCACCTCTAGGGTAACCTCGCTTGTTGTCTCGAAAACTTAGTCATGTCCCTCGAATATGGGACACTTTAGCAATGACCCTTTGATAAAAAAGATCGTAGTCCCTCGATGTTGCCTTCGGTAAAATGATCTAGTCCCTCACGAAAATTGCTAAAGCGTCTCACAAGTTGCCTTCTATGACTGTACGATTGACCCGTGCCCGCCCCTTCACATCCAAATGACGGGGCTTCTTACCAAATCAATGGTAAGATAGCAACATCTAAAAGAGGAGGAAAAGAACATTTAAGACCTTTTGAGTAGGTAGGTTGCTCCTAGTTGCTCGCTTGCTCACAACAAAAAAACATTTTTTACAACAACACTTTCATCTTGAAACATTTTCAAAAGACAAAGCTTTTTGTACGCGTTCTTATAGAGACAAGAACCATTACAAAGACGTTTTCAAAACCCCCACCACAAGCATATTTTCAAACAAAAGCAAGTGATCTAGAAAGAAACTAAGAGCCCATAGATAATTGTTTTACCCCAAAACTTTTCCCTCTCATTTTTCTCAAGACATTGCAAGAAAAATCTCCAAGTGGCTCAAGATTGCTCAAGAGTTGGACAGTCAAGCTATCTCCTAAGGCAGTCAACCCCAAATTAGGGTTTTGTGTTGCATCAAGATCATTGAGTACAAATGGCCTCAAGTTCTCTCCATTGTCCTAATATTCTCTCAAGATCATCCATGTCAAATTTCAAGCCTTACAGAGGAAGTTTGCTCAATCAAATGCTCAAAGGGTCCAAAAATTGACTGTGCTAGGGCAAAAGTCAACTGTGACCTATAAACAGTCAAACTTCAAGATTTTTTGTCAACATTCTCATTTTGAAGGATATTTCATCATTTGATCAAGGGTTGATCATGATTCATCAAGGGTTGCTCAAAATTCATCAAGACTCAAAAGTTGCTAAATTAGGGTTTTGTAGGAAAAGTCAACTCAAATTTGACCAAGCATAACTTTCTCATAATTTATGAGAAATGACACATCCAAATCTCATTTTGAAAAGGATTCAATTTCCTACGATCCATATTCATACCCCAAGATCATAAAATGCACTCACAAGAAGTTATGAATTTGGACATTATAGGTCATTTTTGAAAGTCAACAAAAACACCTTTTTTTCCAAAGCTTATAACTTTAGCATGGAATATCAAAATGAGATTAGACCAAAAGGGTTGGTTATAGGACATCTCAATATTTCTAAAAAGTCTAAGAACAGTCCCAAAAGTTCAAAATTGAAGAAGTTATGCATTGTTGAAGTTGGACATTTTTGAAGTATTGCCAAAAGTCAACTATCCCCAAAACTTCAAATTTTGTCAAATGGGCCCATTCTTTTCCACTTGATTTGAACTTGCATCATTTTACACGTGTCCTAGCTTCATCCATGAGCCCATATATTATTTTTATTATTTTGTTTGATTTTTTATTGAATTATTTCATTTTAAATCAAATTAAATTATATAAAATCCCAAACATTGATTAACCAAGATTTTTTTGGCTATTTCAGGTTGAGATCATCATCATTAATCTCATCAAATTCGTATCTCATCATACCATGTGCAAAAGGATTGATTTTTGACAAATTTGGCAAGCTTTCAAAAGGATATCAAATCAAATATGCAATGCATTGATGTGGAGGATTCAAGCCATATTTGTTACCCCTAATGCAATATACATTACATAAGGAAGGCAAAGGCACGAAAAAAAGGGTTAAAGGCTGCAAGAACAAGCAGGACCAAACTTGAAAAAAGTGACAAAAAGTTGGAATTCAAAATCATAGCAAGAGGGGTTTTCAGAAGCCAAGAAGCATCCCAATCGATTCCTGGAGGTTCACTGAGTTGAAACCAATCCAAAGCAAGCTTCCATACACGCCCAAGCACGCTGTAAGCATCACATTTCCTAGCTATGTATTTGAATTTGTAACTCATCATTCTTGCATCTTTTGTACGAATTACTTGCATATTTGTAATCCTCACAATGTTTCTGAGCCTTTTGCATTATCCAATTTTGTTTATGTGACCTATACTGTGAGACGCCATAGCTAGGGTTTCTTGGTCGTTTTTGGGCATTTTTATTTCATGGATAATTGTCCATCAAGAAGGGCATGGTTAGGATCAGGAGGTCAAGACGAGCACAACCATGCCCTTAGAATTTATTTTTATGGCCTACAGCAGATTTTGGAGGAGGTACGACTTGTAGCGACGGATTGTGTCCGTAGCTATAAGTTTTTATAGGTTTTTAGCTACAAACGAGGGTTGAAGATGATGCGTGGCGAGGCGTGATTCGCCCGTTCAAAGCAAGCGCGCTTCCTTTTGCTTTGCTGGCATATTGACTGGTTTTATTTCATTATATTTCTTTTGTATATTATTATCAAATGAACAAAGTGGCCCAGTGGTCAGCGTGTCCAATTCCAAGGCGTTGATAGCTGGAGGTCAGGGGTTCGATCCATGCCTCCAGCGCTTTGCATTTTCTCCTTGTTTTTCATGTAATCAGGGGTACAGATCCAGGCTTGTAGAATACCATACGCCTTCACACGTCCAACAGCCAGATGGCCAAAGGCCAGATCTCGTGATCCAAATTGATGGTCCACCATAGACCAAGTCAACATGCACGCATAGAATCAAGAAAGTCAAACAGGGCCAATGCAAATGGGCCTCAGGATTGCTATTATGACCTCCAAAAAATAGGCCCATACCTCTTTTCTCTTATAAATTTACCTTTCTTGTTTTATTTATTTATTTATTATATTTTATTTAATTAACTAACCAACTAAAAAAGTTCTTTTCTTTAAAATAAAATCACAAAAAATAGTTTTTATCAAATTAAACTTTAACTTTTATTTTTTTATTAATAAATACTAATTAAAATTAATTTAGGTTTTTAATGTTAGAATAATTTTAATCTTTTTTTGTAAATAATTAAAATTAACTAGACATAATTAGGTTTTTTTTTACTAACATTAATTAATTTTATTTTCTTTCTTTAAATACCAAAAACCCAAAAATAATTTATTTTTATTAGTTAATTTACCTAATTTAATTTAGTAATTAATTTAGAATTTATTTCTTTCCTAAAATAAAAACAACAAAAAGATCTTTTCTTTCAAAAAGGGTAAAAACCCTAGAATTCGCACTCGATTTAATTTCCCGCCGCGATTTATTTTCTTTTACCCAATTAATGTACTTGCTCCCGGATTGTAATAGCTTAATAGGACTTTTATTATTTGTATCGCTTTATTTATTTTTAAAGGGTTTGTCTTTGGCGATGTAAATACCCGACGCCTTGTAATTTAAATTCCGCAATTTATTTCCCACAAGATATAACTGTTAGATGTTTCATAATAGGAATGCATGACAAGACTGAATGTTTTAACCTAAAATCAACTTAGATCACCCTTAACATGTATAAAGATAAAATAAACTGAAAAAAACACACTCGCACATGCGCACTCCTAGGGTACACCCCACTTGGTTGCCTTCGTACGCGGTCATTAAGTATAGGTCGTTTTAGAGGTCGCCCTCTTGTCCAAAGATCATAGTCGCCTCGAAATGGTTGCCTCTGATAATGTTGCCTCAAAACAAATGATCTAAGACATTAGGGTTACCGCTAAGGCATCCTAACATTGCTTTAGTGACCGTATGTCCCTCTTTCGAATTGACCCTCAAATTCCAACAACGATGCTACCTACTCATCAATAGTGGGATAGCATTGTCTAAAGGACATTAGTATAGAACGATTCCTTTTTCGAGTAGGTAGATGGTTCTTAGATACTTTCTCTTTCAAAAACAAAAAACTTTTCACACTTACACTTTTCAAACAAAGTTTTCAAAAAAACTTCATACACTCTTGAGGACAGAAGCAAGAGTTAAATCGAAGTTTTCAAACAAAAACTTTTTCAAAACCCACAAGCACAAAGAAAGCAATTTGAAAACAATTGAGCAAGTACCTAAGAGCCCGTGGATAACCACAGATAGAAAGGGTGCTAACACCTTCCCTTTCTATAATCTACCCCCCGAATACGTAGGGGTCCATTTGCCCCTTGGATCACTCTGAGGAAGGATGATTCGCTTGATTACCAGATCCCCAACTTGATATTCTTGCGGTCTGACCTTTTTGTTAAATGCCCTGATCATCCGTTTCTGGTACGTCTGACCATGACAAATAGCAGCAAGTCTCTTTTCATCAATAAGGTTTAACTGATCAAGTCGTGTCTGGATCCAATCATCTTCGTTCAGATTTGCATCCTTCATTATCCGGAGAGAGGGTATTTGCACTTCGATCGGTAAGACTGCCTCCATACCGTAGACCAAGGAGAAAGGAGTTGCCCCGGTTGACGTCCTGGCTGAGGTACGGTACCCATGTAGAGCGATTGGTAACATCTCGTGCCAATCTTTATAAGTCACTGTCATCTTCTGCACGATTTTCTTGATATTTTTATTTGCTGCTTCTACAGCCCCATTCATCTTCGGTCTGTAAGGAGAAGAATTATGGTGCTGTATCTTAAACTGCTCGCAGAGCTCAGTGATCATCTTGTTATTGAGATTGGTACCGTTGTCTGTAATAATTCTTTCTGGGACGCCGTACCGACAGATCAGATTATGCCGAATGAACCGTGCCACAACGGTCTTGGTTACCGTAGCGTAGGAAGCTGCTTCAACCCACTTCGTGAAGTAATCAATCGTTACCAGGATGAAGCGATGCCCGTTAGATGCCGTAGGTTTAATCTCACCGATCATGTCTATACCCCACATTGCAAACGGCCAAGGCGCAGTCAGGACATTTAGAGGCACTGGAGGAACATGCACCTTGTCTGCATAAATCTGGCATTTGTGGCATGTCCGAGAATGTTGGTAGCAGTCTGCTTCCATTGTGGACCAGAAATACCCTGCCCGAAGGATTTTCTTTGTCATAGTGTGTCCACTGGAATGTGTTCCGAAGGTCCCTTCATGTAGCTCTTCCATGATCCTTTCTGCTTCTGTCTTGTCCACACAACGCAGTAAGGTCGAATCATGGTTTCACTTGTACAGGATGCCGTTGCTAAGGAAGAACTTCGCTGCGAACCTTCTCAGAAACTTTTTATCATTGACAGACGCACCTTCAGGGTATTCCTGAGCTTCCAAATATCTCTTCATCTCATGGTACCAAGGCTTCTCACTCACCAATTCAGTCTCGAGATCACAACAGTATGTCGGTTCGTCCAGTTTCCAGATGATGATCCGGGGAGCCTCATTGTCCCATTTGACCTTGAACATAGAAGACATTGTAGCTAACGCGTCCGCCAGCTGATTCTCCTCTCTTGGGAAATGTTCAAAGGTTATCTCTGTGAAGTGAGGGATCAATGTCAACACACATTCTCTGTAAGGAATAAGATTCGGATGTTTCGTATCCCACTCTCCTTTGATCTGATTGATCACAAGAGCGGGATCTCCGAAGACACTCAGAAACTTGATCCTTAAGTCGATCGCAGCTTGGAGACCCATGATGCATGCCTCATACTCCGCCATGTTGTTGGTGCAGTTGAAACATAGCCGGGCAGTGAGCGGAGTATGAGTACCTTGAGGGGATATGATTATAGCACCAATACCGTTACCCAAAGCATTGGAGGCTCCGTCAAAGTGCATAGACCATCGGGATCCTTCCTCAGGTCCTTCATCCGGTCCAGGTACTTCACAATCAGTCACAATCATGATGCTCTCGTCTGGAAACTCGAAGTTCATTGACTGATAGTCGTCTACTGCCTGATGTTCCAAGTGGTCTGCCAATACACTTCCCTTGATGGCTTTCTGGGTTGTGTACTGAATGTCGTATTCTGTCAAGATCATTTGCCATCTTGCTATTCTCCGAGACAGAGCAGGCTTTTCGAATATGTACTTTATAGGATCCATCTTTGAGATCAACAAGGTAGTGTGAGTCAGCATATACTGTCTCAGCCGGCGAGCAGCCCATACCAAAGCGCATCAAGTTTTCTCAAGCAGTGAGTATCGGGTCTCACAGTCGGTAAACTTTTTGCTAAGGTAATAAATGGCATGCTCTTTTCGGCCAGACTCGTTATGCTGCCCCAGCACACACCCCATTGAGTTGTCAAGTACTGTCAGGTATAGTATCAGAGGTCTCCCATCAACCGGTGGCATAAGGATGGGTGGTTCTTGGAGATACTCCTTGATTCTGTCAAAAGCAGCCTGACATTCATCATTCCAACGTACTACCTGATCTTTCTTCAGCAGCTTGAAGATTGGCTCACAGGTAGCAGTCAGGTGTGAGATGAATCGAGCAATGTAATTCAGGCGTCCTAAAAAGCCTCTGACCTCTTTCTCTGTCTTAGGAACTGGCATCTCTTGAATAGCTTTAACCTTGGCAGGGTCCACTTGAATACCCTTATCACTTACAACGAAGCCTAGCAACTTCCCAGATCTTACCCCGAAGGTGCACTTGTTCGGGTTCAACCTCAGCTTGTACAGTTTCCACCGGTCAAACAACTTCTGCAGATGATCTAGGTGCTCTTCCTCAGTTTGGGACCTTGAGATCATGTCGTCAACATACACTTCTATCTCATGATGGATCATGTCATGAAATATAGCAACCATGGCACGTTGGTAGGTTGCCCCCGCATTCTTCAGTCCAAAAGGCATGACCTTGTAGCAGAAGGTGCCCCACTGAGTAACAAAGGTAGTTTTTTCCATGTCTTCGGGTGCCATCTTGATCTGATTGTAACCTGAAAAACCATCCATGAAAGAGAACACCTTATGCTGAGCTGTATTGTCAACAAGGACATCAATGTGAGGTAGAGGGAAGTCATCTTTGGGGCTGGCCCTGTTCAGATCCCTGTAGTCGACACACATTCTGACCTTTTCATCCTTCTTAGGTACCGGCACCACATTAGCAACCCACTGAGGGTAAGAAGTCACTGCAAGGAAACCGGCATCAAACTGTTTCATAACCTCGGCTTTGATTTTCTCAGACATTTCTGGACGCATACGGCGGACCTTTTGCTTAACAGGAGGGAAGTCTTCCTTAGTAGGCAAGTGATGGACCACAATGTCGGTATCCAACCCGGGCAAGTCTTCGTATGACCAGGCAAAGATCTCCACATAATCATGTAGCATCTGAGTCAACCGTTGCTTCACGCTGAGCTCTAGGTTGGCACCAATCTTTACCTCCTTTCTATCTGCCTCAGTACCCAGATTTATTGTCTCCACTGGCTCTTCGTGTGGTTGAATTTCCCTCTCTTCTTGGAGCAATAGTCTTGCAAGCTCGCCAGGCACTTCGCAATCATCTTCACCTTCGTCTTCGGCTAAGTTGATCGGATTTTCGAAGTCATAACTGGCAGTAGCAGAGTCGTTACCAGTGAGATCCAGAGTGGATTGAAACCTGTATGAGTGAGTGTGTGTAAATACAGCTGTTTTGCAATATATAAAGAAAGGAAAGAAAGAAAAGGAGCATAAGATTTGAAATGCGAGAAAACGTCCAAGGTCTTTATTCATGATATATGAAATGACAATTTATATGCCCTCACAAATGAAGCCAACGGTGCCTCGGGTAAGACACCGGGCCATAGAGTTTAATTTATTGTTTATTACAAATAACAAAACAAAGAAGTTTATTACTGCGTAACAAAAGTAACAGGAGTATGGTCTTTGGCAATCCAATTGGTCAATCCGCCATCAGTTGTCGGGTAGATCCAGCTATTGAACTCTGACTCTCCCACTTCATCCTCATCCCCAATAGCATTCACTCCATGAGCAGGCAGGGGAGCTGTCACTACATTAGGCTTCTCAGATGCCTCGAACTGTACCTCCTTCGCATCAATAAGGTCCTGCAGCTTGTTCCTTAAGGCCCAACAGTCATCAGTGGAATGCCCCGGGCTATCGGAGTGATAAGCACAGCGAGCATTTGGATTATATTTGGGGGAAGCAGTGTTTACAACCTTTGGGGCCTCTCTGACAGTCACTAGGTTGGTGGATAGCAACTGCGGCAAGATTTGCGATAAAGTCATGCTCAAACAGGTAAACTCTCTCCTGGGTCTTTCAGCCCTTGGAGGATTGGTTTGCCGAGGGGCGGCAGCAGGCTTAGCAATCATCACCGCGTTGACAGATTGGCGGCGCTCAGGTTTCTCTTGTCTTCTAGACCCATATACAACACTGACCTCTTTCTTAAAGGGCTTCTTCTCAGAACTTGCAGATGCACCCTTCTGAATTTTGCCAGACTTCGTCCCAGACTCTATTCTCTCTCCCGTCAGAATAAGATCAGTGAACCCTGCAGATGAGTTACCGATAAGATGGTTGAAAAATGGCCCAGATAGGGTCCCCAAGAACATGTCTACCAACTCCCGGTCAGTTAACGGAGGCTGCACCCTGCCAGCCAGATCCCTCCACTTCTGTGCATACTCTTTAAAACCTTCACTTGACCCTAGCGACATACCCTGGAGTTGGGTACGTGTCGGGGCAAGGTCGGCATTATATTGATACTGCTTATAGAAAGCAGTAGCCAACTCCTCCCAGTTACGAACCTTGGTCCCATCCAGCTGATAGAACCATTCGAGATGAGTCCCTGAAAGACTCTCCTGGAAGAAGTGGATCCACAAATTCTTGTCCACTGAGTACGGCTGAATCTTCCGCACGTAAGACCTGAGGTGTAGCTTGGGACAAGACGCCCCGTCATACTTGGTAAAGGATGGTGCTTTGAACTTATGAGGAATGATCACACCAGTAGATAAACCCAAATCTCCAAAATCCAGCCCAGGAACTTGTTGGATCTCCATTGCATTCAGTCTGTCCTCCAGCTGCTTGTATCTGTCTTCTGCCGGAGGATACTGTTCCTCATCAAAATCAGTCTCGTTATCAGAGACTACCGGACTAGGACCTTTTCCCCCTTGGGGACTACCCTTGCCTATAGAAGAACCAGCCTCTTCATTCTGCAGAGTGTTGCCAAACCTTCGGCCCGTGTTGAAAAGAACAGTTCTCTTCTTCTTCTTCTTCTCCTTCTTCAGGAGCAGAGCCTTCAGCTCTTCTTGGCCCTGAGCCAAACCCATGATTAATTCCTGAAATTGCGCATTCTGCGCCTGAAGAGCCTTGATGGACATCTCAGTTGATGATGAGTCAGGATTCATGATGCTGAAATAAACAGCGACGAACAGTAAGCAACCTGAAAAGAAGAAAACCTGCTATGCACATGATGAATGATATGTGTTTATGCAATGCATTCAAGGGTTCGAAAGTTCAAATTTGTTGTAGACAAAAAGGAACACACGTTATCATTAAGGAAATAATTGTTCAGTACATCAAAGCCTCATGGGCACAAATTACAAAGCAAATCAATCCCAAAAGACACTACGCATCCTCTTTGGAGCTATGTAGGTGTTGAGATTCCTCTCCTCATGCAATAGGCGGGTGAGCTCCAAGACCTTCTTTTCACTAGCATGTAGACTGGTCTCAAGAGAATTCCGCTCTTCCTTAAGCTGGATCCAGCTCTTCTGCATCTCTTCCCAGGATGTGGGCATGTCAGGATGCTGAACGGTGTAGGACACTTCTCCTTCCAAGACTGGCTCTTTGATTACAGGGAGCATATGAGGATACGACATTACTAACTTCTGGGAGCGGGCTCGTACCCACATGAGATAAGGTTCCAACGGGATGGAGTTCCTGTGCCCCAGTGTCTTACTGTCTATCCTACTTGGCATCCTCCAGGCTCTGATAAATCTCTGGCGAAGTACTTGTGCATCGTTGTCGAAGTCAAAAACTATGTCAGGAATTAACATGTCATGAGGGCCATCCCTCCGATCATAACCAAACTGTCTCCAAGCCAGGCATGGGTTGTAAGTAATACCTCCTCTGATTCCAAGTAAAGGAACATTAGGGTACTCCCTGCAACGATCAATGATAGTGACATCCTCTCTAGACCGAGGGCACCAATGTATGTCTGCATGTGTAAGAGTCATCAACCGTTGTGACCATCTCAAACCCCGCTCGTTCTTCAAAGCTAATTGTGGAAGGTGCGAAATAAACCACCTTCCCAGGAGAGGAGTGCAACACATAAGGACACCTCTTTTTCTCATGGTTCGAGTGTAACATGAGTGAAGGATGTCCCCCAACAACGTAGGTATAGGATTCCTGGACATGAAGATCTGGACAGCACTGATATCTATAAGTTGATCTGGGTTAGGGAACAACACCAAACCATAGACAAGGAGGGCCACAACTTCTTCAAAAGCTTGTAAGTCAAGGGAGTTCCAACATTCATGGGCCTTTTCAAACAGAAACCTGGCTAAGAACCCTTTGATACCACTTCTAACTTCCCAATGTCCCTTGAGGTCAGATGACTGTAGGTGTAAGGCTTTAGCAATCTCTTCAAGCTTGGGTTCCTTTTCTGTACCGTTGTAGGGTAGTTGATCAAGGATATGGATCTTCAGGAGCCGGGAGAACTCCTCCAATGTAGGTACCAGCTGATAATCCAAGAAGGTGAAACAGTGATGCAGAGGGTCAAAGAATTAGAACAGGACTTTTATCATATCCTCCTCAATGTTGGTATTGACCAAGCTGATGAGTCTTCCATGTCTTTCACTGAATGAAGAGCTATCGGGAATCCTGGATATAAGCTCCTTAAGCTGAGGAGGGATCCTTACAAGGCTGATTTGAATTGTCTTTCTGCGAATAGTTTCCATGTCCTACAAAACAAGAACAAAGATGAAGATTCGAACCCCTGAAATGGTTAGTCAATGCATATGATGCTGGATGATGTCATGATGCTATGATTAAACACACCACAGATATTTTCAAAGACAAACATGTAAGGAAAACAAGGCACACAAGACAAGCCCTTAGAGTTTAGGCCAGCATGGGGTCTGGGTAGTACCCTCTTGAAGTTGGTGGGCTCAACCTGTCCTATTAGAAGTAACCGGGTTCTAAGGGTCCCAATATCACGAGATTGCTTTCATTGTTCATCGTTTCGATTTAGCCACTGAACTGGCGACCGAAATATTCCAGGAAAGCAACCCTCAATTAAGTGTAGTATCGAGTATCAACCAACCTCGGACTGCACCAAAGTCAGTTATCTCACTACCCTAAAGAGGCCAAGATAGTTCAATTAAGGTTCCTAAGGTCTGTTGATGCTTCATGACACCATGCGGAGGCCCCGTACTCTCCTTGACTGAACTCAAGGGTTACCAGTACACACCAAAGTGCCACATCAACGTAGCAGACTGTTTCAACCATGTCGGTATACCCCACACAGTTCCCTCACAGCCTTGTTGCTACTTTCTAAGAAGGTATCCCCAGATCCGGGTTAGGATCTATAGAACTCCCAAGACAATCCCACAATTTAAAGCAAGCAAATCAATACAATTGAAAACACAGTTATGAACTATCCTAAGGTACACCTCACTTTAAGTTTAAGTCCCCAGCAGAGTCGCCAGTTCTGTGATCGGTGGATCTGGAACTGACTGTTTAACGCTGGTTCGCGAAATGTCGCGGAAGCAAGAGTCGCCACCGTCTTTTATTTTCTCCAAAGGGAAAGTACAAAAGCACAGAAAAATTCCTTATAGAGATTGCTCTCGGTTCGGGAGGTAGGTTATAGAAAGGGAAGGTGTTAGCACCCTTTCTATCCATGGTTATCCATGGGCTCTTAGATACTTGCTCATTTGTGTTTTCAAAAATGGTTTGTTTGCTTTTCAACTGTGGGTTTTAAAAAGTTTCTTTGAAAATTTCAGTTCGACTCTTGTATCGGTCCTCAAGAGTGTTTAAAAAGTTGCTTTCGAAAGCTTTTTGAAAAGGTGTCGGTGTGAAAAGTATTTTTTGAATTTGTTTTGAAATTAGAGCAAGTATCTAGAGTCGTCTACCTACCCTAAGGAATTCGTCTGTGTAAATGTCCTTAAAGTAGTGCCATCCCATCATTGAGAGGTAGGTAGCACCACCATTGGAGGTGTTCGGGTCAATTCGAAGTTTGGGACATGGTGATCACCAGAGCAATAGGAAGATACCTTAGAAGCTACCCTCATGCCAGGTTCCCGGATCATGAGGACTTACTAAAACATCCTCTACTCGACGATCACCTTTCGAGAGGCAAGGCAACAGTGAGGCGTACCCTAGGGGTGGTGTGTGATTTGTGTGTCGTTTTCATTTACATTTATCTTGTTTATGTCGAGGGTGATCTACGCGTTGCTTTTAATTTAGGCATTCATTCTTGCATGCAATTATTAACAGTTTAAAAGAGGCGAGAATTAAAGTTCCTAAACTATTACAAAGGCGCGGGTCCACATCGCCAAATTAAATCCAGGACCCGATTTGACATAAAATAAAGTAAAGTGCGAGAAATGTAAATATCGATTTTACATGGCTTTGGGAGAATTACATAAAAGGAGGAAATAAAATAAATGCGCGAATTGGAATTGCGACCGAATGCGAGGGCGTTGGACCCTTTTTAATGAAATTAAATTATGATTAACAAATTAATTAAGTTAAAGTAAAAAGAAAAGATTTTTGAGTTTTTGTATTTATGGATTTTTAATAAGAGAATTAAATGAAACTAAGAAATTAATTAACCCCAATTCTAACTATTTTTATTTATTAAGAAAAAATATTAAAATTGAACCTAAAATTAAACCTAATTAATTAATGCAATTTTATTTACAAGAAAATAATTAATAATTAATAATGATAAAAGAAAAGAAAAAGATAAAAGTAATTAAAACTTAATTCTACAAATTTTAAATTTATTAAGAAAATGTTAAAGTTAATCCTAGAATAAAAAAAACTAATTAATTAATAAGACCTTTTTTACAAGAATAACACTTAAATAAAATATATTTTAATTTTTATGACTTTCTGATTTTTATTATTTTTTTTATGTTATGAAAATAAATTAATCTAAAGAATTAAAGGGAAATTAATTAAAACAAATAAAAGTAGAAAAAAATAAAAAAAGATGAAAGAGCAAACCAATGGGGGGTTCTGTCCCCAAACTGGAGGTCTTTGGCTAGCAATCAGGCCCAATGTTCCAAGGCCTCTTTTGACTTTCCTGGTCACGTGTGTCTGCATTGACTGATGCCCATGGTGCTCCTCAAATCTCAACCTTTGGATTGGAGTTATTGGCCATGTGGCAAGCTGAGATTGTGGGCATATGATGAACCTTTGGAGGCAAGCTGCATAGGATTATGTTGAAAGAAAAAAATATTGAAACAGAGTGGGGGACCTGGGAATCGAACCCAGGTCCCAGTGACTTATGATACAATGCCTTCACCATCTGTACCAAACGCGCACTTTGTTTATTATATGACAACTAATTATTATAAGAAAAGACAAACGTTAGTGGGACATTTTCGCGCGAATTTCAAATGCTCCAATCATTGGCATACACATCACCATCTTCTCCAATGGCTTGCTGTACCTGAAACAAAAAAACAAATTGAATAGCGGGGTTTTAAACCCCCACTAAATAGCAAGTATGAAAATAGCGATTAGGCCATCTTTGATCAGAAATTAGGCGCGATAGGATGGTTAGGTTCGTGTGAAGTTTCTCGTTCCAGTGGTACCAGTCTTGTTGCCTGATTTTTCCTTAAACGCAAAGCCCCAATTTTGAACCCCTGCAACCCTAAAATACTCCAATGGTGGATTCTCATATGATGCACGAAAACTCAATTAAAGTATATGGTTAGCTTTAGAATGAATCAATTAGTATAAATCCACAAAGAAAATGCCATGAGAATGCTTGAAAACTGAAACACGAATATGAATATTTTCATGAAAAGTGAAACATATTTCTACCAATTCTTTGTGTTAAAACTAGTGGCTTTGATCCAGGAATGTTCACTGATGCTTCAGGAATGTAATGGAGTCAATATTTTGCCTTGAAACTCCTTGAAATCGTGATTTCAGTTTTGGATTTTTTCACAAAAAGTGCAATGTTCTTCTTCAGCTTTGGGCGCAGCTTTTAGGTCTCTTTGCATTAGGTTTGCATCTTGCTTATGTATGGAATGTATTAGGGTTAAATTCTGAGTCCACAAATCCTTGTATTGATGAAAACAATATTTGATTTTCATGGCATATCTTCCAAATCTTTTTTCACATGTTTTTGATTCCAATCATGGCAAAACCTTCCAATTTTGATTATGCACGAATCTTGAGCTTTTAAGAAGAGTTTATCTTGCACAAAAAGATTTAAAAACTTTGGTTTAGTATTTATCCATATTTTATTTAATTTAAATGAATTAATTGTAATTAAAAATTCAAATAAATAAAGAAAAATGATGAATAACTCCCCTTTGGGCCAAATGGTCGTGCATATGCTTTGGATGATGAATCTTGGAAGAAAATGTGGCCAATTAGCAATTTTAAGACATTCGAAGCAAAGTTGACTTTTCAAAATATCCAAAAATTTCCCAACTTCCACAAGGCATATCTTGCTCAATTTTTAAGCTTTGATCATGTTCTTGGACATTTTGGAAAGGTCTTGAAGTCCTCTAACCAACGCCTTTGGTCCCATGTCATTTTGATTTACCAATATCAAGTTATGGCCTTTGACTTAAAGTCCCTTTTTGTTGACTTTTGAAAATGACCTATAATGTTGAAATTGATAACTTTTTGTGTGAGCATTTCTTGGACTTGAAGTGTGAAGAGGAGTTCTAGAAAATGTGATTCTCTTCAAAATGAGCTTTGGATGGAATTTTTCTGATAATCCATGTGGAAGTTATGCCTTGGTCAAGTTACAGTTGACTTTTTCAACTGTCCAAATATGGAAACTTTTACATCTTGAGACTTTTTGAGCCATACCTTGAAAATCATGATCAAGAATTGATCAAATGATGTTTGTGGCTTCAAAATGAGATGTTGACCAAAAATTTGAACTTTTGACTGTCAAATGACCATTTTGCCCCTGCAGTTGACTGTAGTGCAATTAGGGTTTTTGACTGTGCAATTTTGTGCTGTAAGTCTTGAAACATGGTATGAAGATGCTTGACCATGTTTGTAGGCATGTGGGACTTGATTGGACCCTTGAAAACTTCAATTTCTTTGTCAGAACCAAAACCCTAGTTTTTTGACTGTTAGGAGGCCCTTGAACTGTGCAACCCTTGGGGAGATTTTGAAGCTTGCTCTTTGAAAATCTTGAAGAATATGGGAGGGCAAATTTTGGGGTACAACATTGGCCATAGAACAGTAGCAGTATGCTACACTCATTGAGACTAAACTCTCGCGATGATTTTGGCTGCAAGAAAAGATTGCTAAACTGGAATTATGACCGATCGAGGGTAGTCAGTGATATTGAAATCCTCTAGAACCCGTTTACTATTTTTAGGACAGGTTTGAACCAACTGAACTGAAAGATGGTAGTACCTATACTCCTTGCCAGCCTGAAATCTAAGGGCTATCTGTGTGACTTGTGTGCCTTTACCATGTTTGCTATTTGTGGATACTTGCGGTGTGTTTTCTATCATGACATCATGACATCATGACATTGCATGCATCTTGAATTGGAATGACCAATTTAAAAGACAGGAGGGATTCATCTTTGTTCTGTTTTGTAGGTCATGGCACCCATGCGTAGGAACACCATCCGTATCAACTTTGTCCAAGTTCCCACCCAGCTTAAAGAATTGGTTGCAAAGATGTCAGATACTACCTCCTTCATCAGAAGACATGGATATCTTCTTGGTTTAGTCACTTCCAAATTGGACGAGCAGATGATGAGTGTCCTAGTCCAGTTCTTTGATCCACTGTACCATTGCTTTACTTTTCAAGACTACCAGTTGGTCCCCGCCTTGGAGGAGTTCTGTGATCTGCTTGGTATCTCTATTCTGGAGCAAACCCCATTCACAGGTTGGGAAAAGATCCTTAGGCCAGAAGAGATTGCTTCAGCCCTTCATCTGGCAAAGGCTGAGGTAATGTCTAATTGGGAGACTAGAAGTGGGACCAAAGGCTTTTTGACTAAGTTCTTGGTTGGTAAAGCTAATCATTTCTGGGACAGTCTAGACTTCCAGGCATTTGAATATATTCTGGCTCTACTCATATATAGTTTGGTATTGTTTCCTAACTCAGATGCTTTCGTCGACGTGAATGCAGTGAAGATTTTTATGTCTGGTAATCCTGTGCCCACTCTCTTGGGTGACATTCTTCATCAGCTTTATGCCCGTACTGCTCGGAAGCGGGGAACCTTGATGTGCTGTGCTCCATTGTTGGCGAGGTGGTTTATTTCTCACCTCCCCAAATCAGTTCTGAAGAACAAGGAAGGCATGGGCTGGGCCTATAGGATTATGTCTCTCTCTCATAATGACATCATTTGGACTATTAAGGGTATGGACGAGGTGGCTATTATTGATCGTTGTAGGAAGTACCCCAATGTTCCACTGATAGGAACCAACGGAGGAATCACTTATAATTCGTGCTTGGCCTTACGTCAGTTTCGGCGAGCTAGAAGAGAAGGACCTCATGAGTTGCTAATGCCTAGCATTGTCTTTGATTTCCAAGGGGATAGTGACGAGCAACGCCGCAGATTCATAAGAGCTTGGGATAGAGTACACAGGTCTGATCCACACGAGCTGGGTGCGAAGACTTCTCTACCAATGGAGCCATATCTCTGATGGGTTTGTATCCGTGCCCAAAAGCTGGGAATGCCCTGCGAAGCCGTCTTGCCTATCATTGTTGAAGTTGCTGATGAGGAAGGGGTTCCTCCTACCATTCTCCACCCTTACATGCCTACTGACATTGGGGCACTGAAAAGGTCTTGGATGCAGCTGAGAGGAGAGCGGGATACTTACCGAGAAAAGTATCATGAGCAAGAGCAGAAGATCCAGAAATTGACAAGACAGATGGAGAATGAGCAGATCATGAAAGACTATGTCAGCACCAAGGGGAAATGACCATGGGAGCGCTGATGTCTTTTGATTATTTCTAGTTTTGATCTATTTTTCAGTATTTCCTTTCTTGTAACGCCTTAAAGGCATCAGTTGAACAATTGATTTCAAGTTTATCTAATAAAAGTGTGTTTCATTTCTTGTTTACGAATTTGAATCTCTCGACGTCTTTGGAATCATATCATACGCATTTCATTCCATGCACCTTATAACAGGTACCCTTACAGGTTTTTCTCATCTTCTTCGCTGTTTATTTCAGCATCATGTCTTCTGAACCATCAACTGAACAAGCAATCAAGGCTCTGCAAGCCCAAAACGCCCAGTTCCAGGAATTGTTCATGAGTTTAGCTAAGGGTCAGCAAGATCTGAAGGCCCTTATCCTGAAGGAGAAGAAGAAGAAGAAGAAGAAGAAGAAGACGGTCCTATTTAATATGGGTCGCAGATTCGGAAATGATTTGCGAGAAGATGTTGAATTTGACCCCCTCATCTGGAGGGAAAGATAATCAGGAAGAAAGGAGGGCTCCTAGCCCAGTGGTTTCAGACAACGAGACTGACTTCGACGAAGACCAGTATCCTCTGGTTGAGGATAGATACAAGCAACTGGAAGACCGGTTGAGTGCGATGGAAGTTCAGAAAGTGTCTGGTCTGGACTTTGGTGATCTGGGTCTATCATCTGGGGTGTTGATTCCCCATAAATTCAAAGCACCAACCTTTGCTAAGTACGACAGAGTTTCTTGTCCGAAACTGCACCTCCGTTCGCATGTGAGGAAGATTCAGCCGTACACCGCTGACAAGAATCTCTGGATCCACTTCTTTCAAGACAGTCTCTCAGGGACTCAGCTTGAATGGTTTTACCAGCTGGAAGGAGCCAGTATCCGTAATTGGGAAGACTTGGCTACTGCTTTCTACAAGCAGTACCAATACAATTCCGACCTCGCTCCCACGCGTACCAAACTCCATGGTATGTCAATGGGTGCGGGCGAAGGTTTCAAAGATTATGCTAAGAAGTGGAGGGACCTTGCTGGAAGAGTGCAACCACCCTTAGCTGATAGGGAACTAGTGGATATGTTTCTGGGGACCTTGTCTGGTCCGTATTTCAACCATATGATTAGAATTTCTTCGTCTGGGTTTATAGAGCTGATTAATACTGGGGAAAGAATTGAGGCTGGTATCAAATCTGGTAAAATACAGAAGGGTGCTTCATCAGGCACCGAGAAGAAGCCTTTTAAGAAGGAGTCCATTGCTGTTTACAGTTTGAAAATCCATAATAGACCTGAAAGCCGCCAAGCTGTTAATGCGGTTGTTATTTCAAGACCTGTTGGTGCTCCTCAGCGCAACAATCAGCCAAGGCCCGAGAAACCTCGAAGACAGTTCACTCAGCTCAACATGACTTTATCCCAAATTCTACCACAGTTACTGAAAACCAACTTGGTGATTCCGAGGGAGGCCCCAAAGAATCCCAATACCACATCACCAAAGTACGATCTGAATGCCTGCTGTGCTTTTCACTCTGATAGCCCGGGGCATGATACATATGATTGTTGGGTTTTGAAGAATAAGGTACAAGACTTAATTGATGCTAAGGAGGTCGAGTTCAGAGCACCAGAAAAGCCTAAACATGACGCAGGGGTAAATGCTATCGGGGATGACGATGATGAAGAGTTTGATATTGACAGCTGGATATACCCAACTGCCGATGGTGGATTAAGCAACTGGACAGCGAAGGATTCTATTCCCGTTTTTGTTATCACCCAGTAATGAGACTTTTTGTTTTGTGTTTGTAACAGACAATGTTTTAAACTTTACGGTCCGGTGTCTTACCCGGGGCACCGTGGCTTCATTTGTGAGGGCTTTATGTGTGTCATCTACATATATCATTAATAAAAGCATTGGACATTTCTTGCATTTCAAATTTTTGCGCTCCTTGTTTTTCTTTTATTATATATTGTAAAACAGTTATTTTACACACACTCGCATATACAGGTCTACATCCACTCTGGATCCTACTGGTAACGACTCTGCTACTACCAGTTATGACTTCGAAAGTCAGATAAACTTAGCCGAAGACGAAGGTGAAGATGATTGCGAAATGCCTGGTGAACTTGCAAGACTGCTACTCCAAGAAGAGAGGGCTATACAGCCACATGAAGAGCCAGTGGAAACAGTGAATCTGGGTACAGAGGTAGACAAGAAAGAAGTTAAGATCAGTGCAAATCTGGAAGCTAGTGTGAAGCAACGGTTGATTCGGATGCTGTGTGACTATGTTGAGATCTTTGCCTGGTCTTATGAAGATATGCCTGGGTTGGATACCGATATTGTGGTTCACTGCCTGCCTACCAAGGAAGACTGCCCTCCAGTAAAACAGAAGGTTCGCCGAATGCACCCAGAAATGTTTGAGAAAATCAAAGCTGAAGTGATGAAATAGTTTGACGCCAGTTTTCTAGCAGTCACTTCTTACCTGCAGTGGGTTGCCAATGTGGTTCCTGTGCCGAAGAAGTATGTTAAGGTTCGAATGTGTGTTGACTATAGGGATCTGAATAAGGCAAGTCCTAAGGATGATTTCCCTCTACCTCATATCGATGTTCTGGTTGATAACACCGCACAACATAAGGTCTTCTCCTTTATGGATGGTTTCTCCGGTTATAATCAAATTAAAATGGCTCCCGAAGACATGGAGAAGACAACCTTTGTTACTCAATGGGGTACCTTTTACTACAAGGTCATGCCTTTTGGATTGAAGAATGTTGGAGCAATGTATCAGCGCACTATGGTTGCTTTGTTTCATGACATGATCCATCATGAGATTGAGGTATACGTCGACGACATGATTGCAAGATCCCAGAAGGAGGAAGAACATCTTGACCACCTTCAGAATCTATTTGACAGGTTGAAGTTGTACAAGCTGAGGTTGAACAAGTGCACCTTCGGGGTGACGTCCGGTAAGCTGCTGCATTTCGTCGTAAGCGATAAAGGTATTCAAGTGGATCCTGCAAAGGTGAAGGCTATACAGAAGATGCCATCTCCCCGAACAGAGAAAGAAGTTAGAGGCTTTCTGGGACGATTGAACTATATTTCCCGATTCATCTCACACTTGACTGCTACTTGTGAGCTAATCTTCAAGTTACTGAAGAAAGATCAAGTGGTAAGATGGAACAATGAATGCCAGGCCGCTTTCGAAAGGATCAAAGAATATCTCCAAGAGCCACCTATTTTGATGCCTCCAGTTGAAGGGAGACCTTTGATCCTATACTTGACAGTACTCGACAACTCAATGGGGTGTGTGCTGGGTCAGCATAACGAGTCTGGCCGAAAAGAGCATGCTATTTATTACCTTAGCAAAAAGTTTACCGACTGCGAGACCCGATACTCGTTGCTCGAGAAAACTTTCTGCGCTTTGGCATGGGCTGGTTGCCGGCTGAGACAGTATATGCTGACTCACACTACTCTATTGATATCAAAAAATAGATCCAATCAAGTATATCTTCGAAAAGCCTGCCTTGTCTGGAAGAATAGCAAGATGGCAGATGATTTTGACTGAGTATGACATCCAGTACACGACCCAAAAGGAAATCAAGGGAAGTGTGTTGGCAGACCATTTGGCACATCAGGCCGTGGATGATTACTAGTCTATGAACTTTGAATTCCCGAACGAGAATATCATGATAGTGACTGACTGTGAGACACCTGGACCGGATGAAGAACCTGAGGAGGGATCCCGATGGTCTATGTACTTTGATGGAGCTTCGAACGCTTTGGGTAATGGCATTGGCACCGTGATCATATCTCCTAAAGGCTCTCATACTCCATTCACCGCCCGACTATGTTTCAACTGCACCAACAATATAGCGGAGTATGAAGCATGCATCCTGGGTCTTCGAGCAGCAATTGACCTAAGGATTAAGTTTCTAAGTGTCTTCGGAGATTCCTCTCTCGTGATCAGTCAGATCAAAGGAGAGTAGGATACGAAACACTCGAAACATATTCCTTACAAGGAGTATGTATTGACGTTGCTTCCCCACTTCGAGGAAGTAACCTTTGAACACTTCCCAAGAGAGGAGAATCAGTTGGCGGACGCGCTGGCTACAATGTCTTCTATGTTCAAAGTCAATTGAGATAACGAAGCTCCCTGGATTATCATTGAAAGATTGGACGAACCTTGACATTGTTGTGATATTGAGACTGAAGAGGTAGCAGATAAACCCTGGTTTCATGAAGTAAAGAGATATCTTGAAGCTCAGGAGTACCCCGAGGGTGCATCTGTTAATGACAAGAAGTTTCTGAGGAGGTTCGCAGCAAAGTTCTTCATCAGCAATGGTATCCTTTACAAGCGTAACCATGATTCAACCTTACTACGATGTGTGGATAAGAACGAGGAAGAAAGGATCATGGTAGATTTACATGAAGGTACTTTCGAAACTGATTCCAGTGGACATACCATGGCAAAGAAAATCCTTCGGGCAGGATATTATTGGTCCATAATGGAAGCCGATTGTTATCAACATTCTCGGACCTGTCACAAGTGCCAAGTCTATGCTGATAAGGTGCACATACCTCCAGTACCTCTGAATGTTTTGACAGCTCCCTAGCCTTTTGCAATGTGGGGCATTGATATGATCGGCGAGACCAGACCTATGGCGTCTAATGGGTATCGTTTCATCCTGGTAGCGATTGATTACTTCACGAAGTGGGTTGAAGCAGCTTCCTTTGCTACTTTAACCAAGAACGTCGTGGCACGATTCATTTGTCATAATCTGATTTGTCGATACGGTGTACCAGAGAGGATCATTACAGATAATGGTACTAATCTCAATAATAAAATGATCACTGAGATCTGCAAGCAATTCAAGATACAACATCATAACTCTTCTCCTTACCGGCCGAAGATGAATGGGGTTGTTGAAGCGGTATATAAGAACATTAAGAAGATTGTGCAAAAGATGACAATGACATACAAAGATTGGCACGAGATGCTACCTTTTGCTCTTCATGGGTACCGTACCTCAACACGGACGTTAACAGGGGCAACCCCCTATTCCTTAGTTTATGGTATGGAGGCAGTCTTTCCCATTGAAGTTCAGATACCCTCTCTTCGGATTATGAAGGATGCAGGTTTGAGCGAAGATGACTGGATTCAGACCCGGCTTGATCAGCTGAACTTAATCAACGAAAAAAGACTTACTGCTATTTGTCATGGCCAGACGTATCAAAAATGGATGATCAAGGCATTTAACAAGAAAGTTAGACGACAAGAGTATCAAGTTGGGGACCTGGTTATCAAGCGCATCATACTACCTCAAGGTGATCCCAGGGGAAAATGGACCCCTACTTAAGAAGGGCCATTTGTGGTTAAGAACATTTTCTCAGGAGGAGCTATGATTCTAACCACCATGGATGGGGACGACCTTCCTCACCCCATCAATGCAGACATAGTGAAAAGATACTACGCATAATTAACGACCTGCTAGGTCGACTGGCCTAGGCAGAAATAAGTGCTTCCCGACGAACCAAAAGGGTCCGGGCAAAAATAAGGGATGAAAATGAATAAAATCTGTACACCCAACAAGTCGAAAACCTGAAAAAGGCGACTTAGGCAAAAAAGGGTATCCTGGTGGACTGAAAACTCGAAAGGGCAGTCCAGGCAAAAATTAGGGATCAAAGTGTAACACTATGTCTCATTGGATCACCTTGCAAACAGACTTCGGTATCAACTATCAAGTTCGGACGACACTAATCAATCTGATCTACCTTCAACCAAGTAGCAAACTGATGAGATGCTCGAGGATATAAAGGCAATAGCAGAGTTGGAACCCAGTAGGATTGTTCACATAGTTGTTTTGTTTTCTTTTCACAAATTGTATAAATTCTATTTGTTCGGCGGCGTTCTCTTACTAGGACGTCATCCTCTTGTACAAAAATGCCTATTTACGGGCCAAACTTCAAAATCAATACAATTCATTTTCAAAGAAATTTCAAGCTATTTTTCCTTTATCTGTTTTGTTTTGCAAAGAACGTCCAATGTTCATTTTTGATATATGCACTTGACATTAATTGCTGCTCATAAATATTTACATGCGAAACAAAAGACGATTACTGGTAATATCAGAAACAGGGGCAATAAGAATGGTCCAAGATGTACGGATGCTTTATCCACCAGGAACAAAGGTAGATTCAGCTAAAGAATATGGTTAAAGTACTTTCACTCCCCGCAGAGTAAAATGGTAATGATAATTCTCCCCAGCTGAGACTTGTAACTGTGAATGAATCAGTAATATTCTCCCCAAGCAGAGTTTATCTACCATCAACACTGAAAAGGCTTAATATCCCCGGCAGTCTTAATATTCCCCAACGGAGTATAAGAATATTCCCCGGCAGAATACAAGATATTCCCCAACGGAGTATAATAATATTCCCCAGCAGAATATAAGATATCCTCAGTGGAGTTTAAATTTTCCCAGCGCAGTCTGAAAAAGCTTCCCCAGTGGAGTGTGGAGAATCATCCCCAGTAGACTCTAGAAGTTCGTCCCCGGCGGAGTATAAAAATAAATATCCCCAGCCGAGTTCAAAGGAAGATTGTCCCCAGCAAAGCTCAAAGGATTATCCCCATAAGAGTCTAAAAGGTTATCCCTAGTGAAGTCGCAACTGAAAGATCATCCCCAGCGAAGTTCTTTCCTTTCACAAACAGGAATTCAATCCCCAACAGGATTCAGTATCACCAGCAATGGTAATTCATCCCCAACGGAATTTATCGACGGAATCCTCAGCAGAGCATCTCTTCCCCACATAGTAATCTCCTCATCAGTTTTATGCCCCAACAGAATTATACTCTCCTGCAGGTTTATTCTCGCAATCACCTTCGTTCTCCATCCCCAGCGGAAACGAAGAATTCAACTCTATTCTCCAGCAGCTATCCAGGATTTATTTTCCCCAGCTAGAAACATTACATTTCCATACATCATGATACATGCATATACGCATGATACAACACAATATCATTTATTTTGAGAACATCATTGCTTGATCTATATCATGCATTGCATATGACTGACCTTTACCTTTCAGGAAGGATGCAGTTAAGTTCTCAGCTATGTAGAAGACCTGACCGGTTCTTAAATCTCAACTGAATTATTATTGGTTGAATTACAGATAAGGTTCTCAATCTCGACAATTTTCCTCCGTCGAAGTGTGGACGAGTTCTACAATCTCAACAGAATTATACTCCATTGAAGACCAGACAGTTCCTAGATCTTGATGAAGATGTTTCCCTAAGTCGAAGACCTGACCGGTTCTTAAATCTCAACTGAATTATCCTCGGTTGAATTACAAATAAGGTTCTCAATCTCGACAATTTTCCTCCGTCGAAGTGTGGACGAGTTCTACAATCTCAACAGAATTATACTCCGTTAAAGACCAGACAATTCCTAGATCTTGATGAATATGTTTCCCTCAGTCGAAGACCTGACCGGTTCTTAAACCTCAACTGAATTATACTCGGTTGAATTTCAGATAAGGTTCTCAATCTCGACAATTTTACTCCGTCAAAGTGTGGACGAGTTCTACAATCTCAACAGAATTATACTCTGTTGAAGACCAGACAGTTCCTAGATCTTGATGAAGATGTTTCCATCAGTCGAAGACCTGACCGGTTCTTAAATCTCAACTGAATTATCCTCGGTTGAATTACAGATAAGGTTCTCAATCTCGACAATTTTCCTCCGTCGAAGTGTGGACAATTTCTACAATATCAACAGAATTATACTCCATTGAAGACCAGACAGTTCCTATATCTTGATGAAGATGTTTCCCTTAGTCGAAGACCTGACCGGTTCTTAAATCTCAACTGCATTATCCTCGGTTGAATTTCAGATAAGGTTCTCAATCTCGACATTTTTCCTCCGCCGAAGTGTGGACGAGTTCTACAATCTCAACAGAATTATACTCTGTTGAATACCAGACAGTTACTAGATCTTGATGAAGATGTTTCCCTCAGTCGAAGACCTGACCGGTTCTTAAATCTCAACTGAATTATCCTCGGTTGAATTTCAGATAAGGTTCTCAATCTCGACAATTTTCCTCCATCGAAGTGTGGACGAGTTCTACAATCTCAACGGAATTATACTCCGTTAAAGACCAGACAGTTCCTAGATCTTGATGAAGATGTTTCCCTCAGTCGAAGACCTGACCGATTCTTAAATCTCAACTGAATTATACTCGGTTGAATTTCAGATAAGGTTCTCAATCTCGACAATTTTACTCCATCGAAGTGTAGACGAGTTCTACAATCTCAACAGAATTATACTCTGTTGAAGACCAGACAGTTCCTAGATCTTGATGAAGATTTTTCCCTCAGTCGAAGACCTGACCGGTTCTTAAATCTCAACTGAATTATCCTCGGTTGAATTACAGATAAGGTTCTCAATCTCGACAATTTTCCTCCGTCGAAGTGTGGACGAGTTCTACAATCTCAACAGAATTATACTCCGTTGAATACCAGACATTTCCTAGATCTTGATGAAGATGTTTCCCTCAATCGAAGACCTGACCGGTTCTTAAATCTCAACTGAATTATCCTCGGTTGAATTTCAGATAAGGTTCTCAATCTTGACATTTTTCCTCCGTCGAAGTGTGGGCGAGTTCTACAATCTCAACAGAATTATACTCCGTTGAATACCAGACAGTTCCTAGATCTTGATGAAGATGTTTCCCTCAGTCAAAGACCTAACCGGTTCTTAAATCTCAACTGAATTATCCTCGGTTGAATTACAGATAAGGTTCTCAATCTCGACAATTTTCCTCCATCGAAGTGTGGATAATTTCTACAATATCAACAGAATTATACTTCGTTAAAGACCAGACAGTTCCTAGATCTTGATGAAGATGTTTCCCTTAGTCGAAGACCTGACCGGTTCTTAAATCTCAACTGAATTATCCTCGGTTGAATTTAAGATAAGGTTCTCAATCTCGACATTTTTCCTCCGTCGAAGTGTGGACGAGTTCTACAATCTCAACAGAATTATACTCTGTTGAATACCAGACTGTTACTAGATCTTGATGAAGATGTTTCCCTCAGTCGAAGACCTGACCTGTTCTTAAATCTCAACTGAATTATCCTCGGTTGAATTTCAGATAAGGTTCTCAATCTCGACAATTTTCCTCCGTCGAAGTGTGGACGAGTTCTACAATCTCAATAGAATTATACTCCGTTAAAGACCAGACAGTTCCTAGACCTTGATGAAGATGTTTCCCTCAGTCGAAGACCTGACCGGTTCTTAAATCTCAACTGAATTATACTCGGTTGAATTTCAGATAAGGTTCTCAATCTCGACAATTTTACTCCATCGAAGTGTAGACGAGTTCTACAATCTCAACAGAATTATACTCCGTTGAAGACCAGACAGTTCCTAGATCTTGATGAAGATGTTTCCCTCAGTTGAAGACCTGACCGGTTCTTAAATCTCAACTGAATTATCCTCGGTTGAATTACAGATAAGGTTCTCAATCTCGACAATTTTCCTCCGTCGAAGTGTGGACGAGTTCTACAATCTCAACAGAATTATACTCCGTTGAATACCAGACAGTTCCTAGATCTTGATGAAGATGTTTCCCTCAATCGAAGACCTGACCAGTTCTTAAATCTCAACTGAATTATCCTCGGTTGAATTTCAGATAAGGTTCTCAATCTCGACAATTTTACTCCATCGAAGTGTAGACGAGTTCTACAATCTCAACAGAATTATACTCCGTTGAAGACCAGACAGTTCCTAGATCATGATGAAGATGTTTCCCTCAGTCGAAGACCTGACCGGTTCTTAAATCTCAACTGAATTATCCTCGGTTGAATTTCAGATAAGGTTCTCAATCTCAACATTTTTCCTCCGTCGAAGTGTGGACGAGTTCTACAATCTCAACAGAATTATACTCCGTTGAATACCAGACAGTTCCTAGATCTTGATGAAGATGTTTCCCTCAGTCGAAGACCTGACCGATTCTTAAATCTCAACTGAATTATCCTCGGTTGAATTTCAGATAAGGTTCTCAATCTCGACAATTTTCCTCCGTCGAAGTGTGGACGAGTTCTACAATCTCAACAAAATTATACTTCGTTGAAGACCAGACAGTTCCTAGATCTTGATGAAGATGTTTCCCTTAGTCGAAGACCTGACCGATTCTTAAATCTGAACTTAATTATTCTCGATTGAATTACAGATAAGGTTCTCAATCTCGACAATTTTCCTCCGTCGAAGTGTGGGCAAGTTCTACAATCTCAACAGAATTATACTCCGTTGAAGACCATACAGTCCCTAGATCTTGATGAAGATGTTTCCCCCCAGTTGAAGTACAGACAAGTTCCTAAAACCCAGCAGAGATGTTCTCTCAGCTAAGGTACAGGCAAGTTCCTAAACCTCAACGAAGACCAGGTTTCCCCAAGCAGAATCTTCCACAACAACAGGTATGTAAGTTCTCGCTAAGGAATCTCTTATGCGATCGACACTCCCGTAGATGGAATCTGTAAGCCCATCCTCCTACCAACAATCTCCAAATGGCATCTGTAAGCCCATTTCCGACGTCACAAGGCTGATACCACTTTATGCGAGTGCAAATTTCTGGGCACTCTAATGTTCAATCATCTTCCACCTTCGGATCAAGAAAGGCACGAAAGCCAATCTACATCCTCAGGTTTAAGAAGATTAAACAGGGGCAGCTGTTGTACCCCAAAATTTGCCCTCTCATATTTCTCAAGACATTGCAAGAAAAATCTCCAAGTGGCTCAAGATTGCTCAAGAGTTGGACAGTCAAGCTATCTCTTAAGGCAGTCAACCCCAAATTAGGGTTTTGTGTTGCATCAAGATCATTGAGTCCAAATGACCTCAAGTGCTCTCCATTGTCCTAAATGCTCTCAAGATCATCCATGTCAAATTTCAAGCCTTGCAGAGGAAGTTTGCTCAGTCAAATGCTCAAAGGGTCCAAAAATCGATTGTGCTAGGGCAAAAGTCAACTGTGACCTATAAACAGTCAAACTTCAAGGTTTTTTGTCAACATTCTCATTTTGAAGGATATTTCATCATTTGATCAATGGTTGATCATGATTCATCAAGGATTTCTCAAAATTCATCAAGACTCAAAAGTTGCTAAATTAGGGTTTTGCAGGAAAAGTCAACTCAACTTTGACCAAGCATAACTTTCTCATAATTTATGAGCAATGACCCATCCAAATATCATTTTTAAGAGGATGAAATTTCCTATAATCCATATTCATACCCCAAGATCAGAAAATGCAGTCACAAGAAGTTATGATTTGGACATTATAGGTCATTTTTGAAAGTCAACAAAAACACCTTTTTTTGCCAAAGCTTATAACTTGAGCATGGAATATAAAAATGAGATGAGACTAAAAGGGTTGGTTATAGGACATCTCAAGCTTTCTAAAAAGTCTAAGAACACTTCCAAAATTTCAAAATTGAAGAAGTTATTGTTGAAGTTGGACATTTTTGAAAAATTGCCAAAAGTCAATTATTCCCAAAACTTCAAATTTTGTCAAATGGGCCCATTCTTTTCCACTTGATTTGAGCTTGCATCATTGTCCACCTGTCCTAGCTTCAGCCATGAGCCAATATCTTATTTTTATTATTTTATATGATTTTTTATTAAATTATATAAAATCCCAAACATTGATTAACCAAGATTTTTTGGCTATTTCAGGTTGAGATCATCATCATTAATCTCATCAAATTCGTATCTCACCATACCATGTGCAAAAGGATTGATTTTTGACAAATTTGGCAAGCTTTCAAAAGGATATCAAATCAAATATGCAATGCATTGATGTGGAGGATTCAAGCCATATTTGTTACCCTAATGCAATATACATTACATAAGGAAGGCAAAGGCACGAAAAAAAGGGTTAGAGGCTGCAAGAACAAGCAGGACCAAACTTGAAAAATGTGACAAAAAGTTGGAATTCGAAATCATAGCAAGAGGGGTTTTCAGAAGCCAAGAAGCATCCCAATCGATTCCTGTGGTTCACTGAGTTGAAACCAATCTAAAGCAAGCTTCCATACACGCCCAAGCACATTGTAAGCATCACGCTGCCTAGCTCTGTATTTGAATTTGTAACTCATCATTCTTTCATCTTTTGTACGAATTACTTGCATATTTGTAATCCTCACAATGTTTCTGAGCCTTTTGCATTATCCAATTTTTTTATGTGACCTATACTATGAGACGCCATAGCTAGGGTTTCTTGGTCGTTTTTGGGCATTTTTATTTCAGGGATAATTGTCCATCAAGAAGGGCATGGTTAGGACCGGGAGGTCAAGACGAGCACAACCATGCCCTTAGAATTTATTTTTATGGCCTACAACAGATTTTGGAGGAGGTACGACTTGTAGCGACGACTTGTGTCCGTAGCTATAAGTTTTTACAGGTTTTTAGCTACGGACGAGGGTTGAAGATGATGCGTGGTGAGGCGTGATTCGCCCGTTCAAACCAAGCACGCTTCTTTTTGCTTTGCTGGCATATTGACTGGTTTCATTTCATTATATTTCTTTTGTATATTATTATCAAATGAACAAAGTGGCCCAGTGGTCAGCGTGTCCAATTCCAAGGCGTTGATAGCTGGAGGTCAGGGGTTCGATCCCTGCCTCCAGCGCTTTGCATTTTCTCCTTGTTTTTCATGTAATCAGGTACAGATCCAAGCTTGTAGCATACCATACGCCTTCGCACGTCCAACAGCCAGATGGCCAAAGGCCAGATCTGGTGATCCAAATTGATGGTCCACCATAGACCAAGTCAACATGCGCGCATAGAATCAAGAAAGTCAAATAGGGCCAATGCAAATGGGCCTCAGGATTGCTATTCTGACCTCCAAAAAATAGGCCCATACCTCTTTTCTCTTATATATTTACCTTTCTTGTTTTATTATTTATTTATTATATTTTATTTAATTAACTAACCAACTAAAAAAGTTTTTTTCTTTAAAATAAAATCACAAAAAATGATTTTTATCAAATTAAACTTTAACTTTTATTTTTTATTTATTAATAAATACTAATTAAATTAATTTAGGTTTTTAATGTTAGAATAATTTTAATCTTTTTTGTAAATAATCAAAATTAACTAGACATAATTAGGTTTTTTTTTTACTAACATTAATTAATTTTATTTTCTTTCTTTAAATACCAAAAACCCAAAAATAATTTATTTTTATTAGTTAATTTACCTAATTTAATTTAGTAATTAATTTAGAATTTATTTCTTTCCTAAAACAAAAACAACAAAAAGATATTTTCTTTCAAAAAGGGTCAAAACCCTAGAACTCGCACTCGATTTAATTTCCCGCCGCGATTTATTTTCTTTTACCCAATTAATGTACTTGCTCCCGGATTGTAATAGCTTAATAGGACTTTTATTATTTTTATCTCTTTATTTATTTTTAAAGGGTTTGTCTTTGGCGATGTAAATACCCGACGCCTTGTAATTTAAATTCCGCAATTTATTTCCCGCAAGATATAACTGTTAGATGTTTGATAATAGGAATGCATGACAATACTGAATGTTTTAACGTAAAATCAACTTAGATCACCCTTAACATGTATAAAGATAAAATAAACTGAAAACAACACACTCGCACATGCGCACTCCTAGGGTACACCCCACTTGGTTGCCTTCGTACGCGGTCATTAAGTATAGGTCGTTTTAGAGGTCGCCCTCTTGTCCAAAGATCATAGTCGCCTCGAAATGGTTGCCTCGGATATTGTTGCCTCAAAACAAATTATCTAAGATATTAGGGTTACCGCTAAGGCAGCCTAACATTGCTTTAGTGACCGTATGTCCCTCTTTCGAATTGACCCTCAAATTCCAACGACTATGCTACCTACTCATCAATAGTGGGATAGCATTGTCTAAAGGACATTAGTATAGACCGATTCCTTTTTCGAGTAGGTAGATGGTTCTTAGATACTTGCTCTTTTAAAAACAAAAAACTTTTCACACTTACACTTTTCAAACAATGTTTTCAAAAACACTTCTTACACTCTTGAGGACATAAGCAAGAGTTAAATCGAAGTTTTCAAACAAAAACTTTTTCAAAACCCACAAGCACAAAGAAAGCAATTTGAAAACAATTGAGCAAGTACCTAAGAGCCCGTGGATAACCACGGATAGAAAGGGTGCTAACACCTTCCCTTTCTATAATCTACCCCCCGAACCCGAGAAATATCTCGAAAAAGGAATTTTTCTGTGCTTTTTTCCTTTCTTTGTTGGATAAAATAAAAGTCGGTGGAGACTCTTGCTTACTGCGACATTTTGCGAAAACAAACGCAAAACGCAAACCAGCATTCCAAAAAACAGTCAGTTCTCTCCCACCGTATCACAATAACTACGGATGAAAAGGGTGCAAATACCTTCCCTTTTCATAACCTACCCACCGAACTCAAGAAATAATCTCAAAAGGTCTTTCCTGTTATTTTCAACCTTTCCTTTTGGATAAAAGAAATGTCGGTGGCGACTCTTACTATCTACAACAATTGTGATCAAACTCAAAACACCAAGTCAGTTCTCCCACCGTGTTACACTTAGCCTTGATTCTAAAAATGTTAATACATTCATCCAAGGTTTTTGGAGTAGGTTTTTCATAAACAACCAAGGCTTGGGTAAGTTCAGGATGCTTTAGTTCAAAAGTTTGATCAGGAGTATTTTGTGATATCAGTTGTCTAGCCATATCAAAAAGTTCAGAACAAGTGAAAGGTTTAGTTGTGGAAATATCAACAGATCCACAATTATCAGAAATTGTCCTTTCAGACATTTTGTGATCAGAGTAATAAACTAGATCAAGATGGATAATGAGTGAGTCATGGATAGTAGTTTCTTTGTTAAAGAAGGCAAAATGAAGATTGGTATCGAAAGTTGAAAACTGAGAAGTTTGTGGAAGTGATTGGGATGAGGTTAATGGAGATGTAAAAGTGTGGTTTAGTACTGATGGAATAATGGTAGTGAGAGATGAAATAGGATTTAGAGAAAAAGCATGTGTGGTGGTGGTGGGTTGAGATTCAGAAATGGTGGTGGTTTATGGTGAAGTAGAAAAAGAGTTAAGATCATCAGATGGAGGAGTGGTGATAGTTGGTTGATATTAAGGAATTGTTAATGATGATGGTGTAAAGGAAATAGATGGAAAAGGGATTGAAGTGGTAACATAGTCAGAAACAAGTGTAGTTCTAGTTGGTGGTGGAAGATGATTAATTTGTGCATTGGAGGTTGTGGATGAACATGCATTTATAGTATTAGAAATAGACAATGGGTCAGGTGCAGAAGTATCAGACTTACTAGATGTTACAGAAGTTTCAGCTCCCAGAATTACATCTTTCAGAAAACCAGACTTTTCTTCTTCTTCTTCTTCTTCTTATGTGGTTCAGAAGCATCTGAACTTATCTTTCTTTTACCAACAGAACAATCAATACACTCAACAGACAAGTCTGAGTAATTAAAGGTTGACATATCATGTCCTTCTTGTTGCATCATTAGAACATATGTAGCCACGCTGGATACAAAATCTTGCTTGGATAATAAAGGATAGCCATTCACATGAATTCTTTTGTGATGATAACTCTCAGAAGGTTCAATCAGTGGCTTGACCTTGAGTTCTTCAATTATTCTTATGTTCTTCAAAGTTATACCATTGAAGGAGTCTCCAATGCTTGGAGTCAGAACCTCTTTATAGTTGGCTTCTTTGACCAAAAACCTTACTAAGCCACTTTCAACAAAAATATTCATTAGAAGACTTCCACAAGGAATACTAGGAGATACCTTTTTGTTGGGAAGGGCGGTGGTTCTAGACTTCCTAATAGAATCCCTCAGATAATTAAACAGAATGAAGGGAAGATTAATCTTCTGTTTGGACAGCATAAAGTACAACATGAACTTATGATTGATGTTGAAAAAGTCAAAGGAACTTCAAGGAGGTATATGGTTTATACAACCAAAATAATCTTGTGTCACAGTCTGAGATTATCATGAAGATCCTTGCTTTTATACTTAGATTTATCAGTAGAGAAATTCGTAAACAACAGTTGATTTAGATATTTATTTGCAACCTTTTGTGTATTTCCCAATCCTTACACATGTTTCCTTTCAAAAATGTCAATCATAACAGTTTTGCAATGGACTCTTCAGTAATAATGATTCTCTATCCAATAACATTCGAAATAATGTGAAAATCGTTTCAATAAGCATTTTTTTAGAAATCTATCACTAGCGGTACATAGACACGACTGTGAAGCCTTTGAAAATATTTTTCTTAGCCTTGAGCTTTTAATTCCTATTTTAAGTCACACCCACCTGCAACAAGATTGTTAAAATCAACCATTAATTCCTTAAGAACAATCATCTTTGTCAGTTTTAAGTTGCAATGAACTTGAGAACCTTTCTGCATAATGTGATTAACAACAACAAGGTTTTTAGAAGATGACATATCATATGAAGTTGATGGAGGAATTGTTGAAGATGAAGGAACCGCAGTTGATGGAGGAATTGTTGAAGATGAAGGAACCGTAGTTGATAAAGATGGAGCGGTGGTTGATGAAGACAGAGTTATTGAATTCATATTTTGTTCCACTTCTTTTCGAGTTCAATAGCAGTTTGTTGATTAGGAGTCATCATTGTTGAAGAGAGATGAAAAATGATGGAGGTTTATTGAAGAAAGCAGAAAACTTGTTAAACATTTTGAGAGAAAAAAGGGTTTAGGGTTTCTAATGTGTGGGAGTGAAGTGAGCGTCTGTGATTTATAGTGTTTGAGAAGTGAGAGAAAATAAAATAATAATAATACAAATAAACATAATAATTAGGAGCATTAAATGAAATTAATAATTATGATTTCATTCAATTCCAAAAAAAATACGCACACCGCTCATTGCATAGCTTAGATAGCATGTGATAAATAAGCATAACCAAGGGATACACATGTTAATCAGTACATCTAACTGAGTGACACGTTAGATATCCTCAGGGTCTGGACAACTAAAAAGGTTTCCATTTAATCAAAGACATTTCTGACTGAAACATCTTCTGATTACTGAGGTTCTGAAGGAAATACAATAATAGTAATAAGGTTTAAAGAGAATAGAAAGGTTACTCGTAGAAGTCTAATAGTTTATCAGCTAATTCTTCAAACAATTTTCAGGATCTATACTTTATTCAGAAGATGAGCTGGCACAAGCGAGATCATCAAATCTCAGATGCATTTCTCCAAAAGATTTAAAGTTTAGCTTGTTATGACAATAGCATCTTTGATTACAAGAATTTCAGAGCCAATCATCTTTATTTTTTGGTTGCTTCTGAAGCTATCTACGCCTCCAGACATAAGTTCTAAATCTTGGAACATATGCCATTCGTCCATCATGTGTTGCAAGCATCTATTGTCCATGTGTCATAATTGGAGTTTTTATTGCACCATCAAAAACATCTGCAACATATATTATCTGATCTTTGGGTACCAATTTTTTGGGTCCTCTTTTGTTAGACGTTCTAGAGGTTCTAACACATTTGGACTTTTTTGCAACAAGATAATCATGTGAAATTTGTGCATGATACTTTGGTTTAGAAGTTTCCTTTTGTGTTGATGTTTATGCTACAGTAGTATCAGAACCTTCTTGTTCTGAACATTTCAAATTTGTCCCAGCAAGCACGAAATGTTCAGAAAGAGGTTTTGGTTTGACATTCAGAGTCTCATCAATTTTCTTTGATGGTCTTGAATATCCCAAGCCTCTGCTTCCATTTCTACTAACACCATAGTTTATTGAAACCATTTTGCTCCTATTTATGATGTTATCAGGAAATGCTAAAAAGCTCTATCATATCTAATTACTTCATCACTAATATATGTGGTAGAGATTATATCTTCTTCCATTCTATAAACTTTACTTTTGAGATCTAGATTTGATTTTTCTAAAACAAATAATTTTTCATTTAAATTAGAATTGTTTTGCTCATCATTAGTAGAGTTTTTAGAAGTAACTACAAACTTCTTTTTCAGAGTTTTGTATTTACTTATAAGATTTTGATTCTTTCTCATTATTTTAGAAAACAAGATTCAAGTTGAAAACGCGAAAGAGAAGCAATTACCTCAGCTTCATCTTCAGAGTCTGACTCATCATCTTCTGTCAGCTCACGTTCTAGTGTTTCTTCATTTGTGCTAGTTCTGGCCATTAGTGCCACATTTGCATGTTGCTATGTGACCCTTATTTGCTTTGTAAGCCATCTTAGGCTTCTTTTCTTTCTTGAGCTTTGGGAAATCATGTTTGTAATGTCTAGGCTTGTTGCACTCATAGCAAGTAACCTATTTTTCAGAAACATTCTTCTATCCAAAAGTAGATTAACCTCTTCTAAAAGACCTTCGTTGACTTATGAATTTTCTTTGTCTAGGCTTCTAGATTTGACTAATTCATCTGGATATCAACGAAAGTTCCCCATCATCCGAATATTCTTCAGATTCTTCTGAATCTTCCTTAGCTTGACGAGCCTTTGTCTTTCCAGACTTAGACCTTAGAGCAACTTACTTAACTATTTTCTAGGGTTCATCTTGATCAAGCTCAAAATCAAGACTTCTTAAAGTGCTAATCAGCTCCTCAAGAGAGGTGTTGTTCAGATCCTTTGAAAGTTTCAAAGCAGTTATCATTGGTCTCCATTTTTAGGCAAACTTCTGATAATCTTCTTAACATGATATGCTGTAGAGTAACCTTTATTCAGAACCTTAAGTCCTACCATAAGAGTCTAAAATATTGAAAACATCGTTTCCACAGATTCGTTGTCATCCATCTTGAAGGCTTCATATTTTTGAATTAAGTCTAGAGCCTTTATTTCCTTTACTTGTGCATTTCCTTCATGCGTCATCTGAAGAGAATCAAATATAGACTTTGCAGTTTCTCTATCCGTGATCTTCTCATATTCATTGTTTGAAATAACACTAAGTATAATAGTTCTTTCTTTGTAATGATTCTTGTAAACATTATTCTATGCTTCTGTCATTGCACTACTTTCAATCTTCTGACCTTTATCTTCTACTGGGTGAGTGTAGCCATCAACTACCAAATTCCATAGATCCAAGTCAAATGCCAGAGAGTGACTTTCGATTCTATCCTTCCAATAGTCAAAATTTCCCCATCAAACATAGGAGGTTTTGAACTATAGTGATCTCTATCATTATCCCTATTATCAACAGTGGAAGTAGTTGTATCCATTAGTTTTTCCAACACATTGGATCGCTACTGAGCAATGTTAAGTGTTGATAAAAGTGCAAACTTTTTATCTCTTCATAACCAGAGCTCAGATGCCAATTGAAGGTGTGAAAAACACAAGAAGGGGGGGTTGAATTGGGTTTTAAATTAAAACATTTCTTTTAAAAATGTTCCCCTTTAATTAAAATACTTTTTCCTTTACTCTTGATAATAACAATAATTAAGAATATGTAGTAAAGAACAAGGTATGTTTATACTAGTTCACTTGAAAACTATCAAGCTAGTCTAGTCCACCCGCCAAGGTGATTTCGCCTCTCTTAATTGAGGACTTAATCCAATAATCCAAATGATTATTACAATGCACAAGCTACCCACAAGTGAGTAACAAATTCTAAGACACACCAGGCCTAGACTTCTTAAGGATAAAGACCTAACTGGTCCCTTAGTGAAAATAAAACCTCTAAGACACACTAGTTCTAGACTTCTTAAGGATACAGACCTAACCGTCCCTTAAGGAAATCAAAAAACTGTTTGGATACAAGTTTTGTTTACAATAATCTTGCTTCTACACAAGCTGAATATGTAAAATATTTTTAAGAAAAATGACTTAAGAAAATGAAAGCTATGAACAACGCTTATGCGTGGATATGCAGTAAATTAGCTTCAGCTTTGTCTCTTATTCTTCAAGCCGTTATATAGAAAATAAAAATATATCCGTTGAGGGGTACTCTTGGGATTTCCAAAAACATTGGCAGCATGAGCAATCACGTGGGGGACAAGATCATGCAAGGCGTCCGTCCTTTCATGGTATTGGAATGAAACGTTGGTTGTACCATGTACTATTTGTATCATGTTAACATATCTTCTTTCCTTCTGCACTTCAGAGGATTCTGCAAGCATAAGTTTAGAAGCAAGAAGATAACACAAGGTCATTAGAACATCAAGTCTTCAGAGCCTTAAGAACTACGTCTTCACAGTCTTCAGCACTTAGTCGTGAGAATCTTTTCTTAGAACCTTGAGTCTTTAGAATTCTAAGTCTTTAGAAAATCTGTCTTCATAGTCTTTAGCACTTGGTCTTTAGAACCCTTTTCTTAGAACCATGGGTCTTTAGAACATCAAGTCTTCAGAGTCTTTAGAACTTCGTCTATCATAATCTTCAGCACTTAGTCTTGAGAACCCTTTGTCTTCCAAAACATTAGTCTTCAGCATCTAGACTTAAGTAGAAAATTTTGTCTTCAGATCTTGTGACTGGATTCTTTAGAACACATTGTCTTTAGAAACACGAGTCTTTAGCATCTGGACTTAAGTAAAAACTTTTGCCTTCATATCTTCTGAATGGTTTCTTTAGACTTCATATCAGAGACTACACTTCAGAGTCTTCTGGAGTGTCTTTCTATTGTTCATCAGAATTTGTGTAGCACAAAAGCGAAAGTAATTCTCTTCTAATGTCTTGGCCACGCCATCTATCAGAAGCAGGACCTATTTGTTAAATACTCAAAAATAACAAACATTAGAGTATCAAAGTTTTTCATGCAAAATAGTCATTTGTTATCATTAAAACTCAGATAGTATTGCAGAACCAAATCTTGTTCTAATAGTCTTCTAAAGGTTCATAACTTTTATGATACTCTGATAAGTGAAGTTTTGGAAAAACAAAAGAAGTCTCAACGCACTCTTCTATACAACAGTTCTAAAGATTCAGTACTTAAGCTCAAGCTACACTCTGATAGTAAATACTTTGAAAAATGCAAATATGCTTCAACGTGTATCTCTCATCCAAGTTCTAATAATATGAATATTAAGAAACTATGAGGATCTATAGTTTCAATGATAAGTATCTCATTCTGATAAGATCCCAAGGAAGCAATGTTCGGATGTGTTATAACTCATTCATTACAAATCAAAAAGTAACAGCTGAACCAAGACAATGTCTGTATTTTTAGAAAGTGCATTAACGACACTTTATCAACCTTCCAAATACATCTTCTTATGTCTCTTATGCCTCACCTATAAAAATAAGACTATGAATAAGAATCATACATAACACTACTGCATATTCAAAAATAAATATCTTTACCTGTTCTATCGTGTGCTTTAACCTTGTGTATACATCACTGTTGTGATATAGTTTTGTTTAGAAACATAATTTGCACATGTCCTTATTGATTTATATTTTGTTATACCTTGAGAAATCGAGTTTTGGTTTATACTCAAGAAGACTTTGACAGTAGTCATTGTGTTATGTAATCAAGTTTTAATTAGTGGATTAAGACCTCGTTGAGAGAGGCAAAATAACCTTGGTGGACTGGAGTAATTTTAGTTCAAACAAATCAGGATAAACATCGTGTCATACTGTTTATTTTTGAAAACCCCAATTCAAACATCCATTTCTTGTTTTTTTTTCTATCCTTCAATAGGCATCAGAGCGCCTAGTTTTGGGTGAAAACATTTAATCGTGTCAGAAAAATATCCTAGCAAGAAAAACACTATGGTGGGAACAAGTCAGATCATCAGCAGTGATAATTATGATGAGAAAGACAAAATCAGCGAAAAACCTCTAATCTTTGATGGTGGGAACTTTGATTACTAGAAAGACAGAATCGAATGTTTCTTTCTAGCTCATGACACTGATCTTTGGGATATGGTAACTGGCATCTAAATCCATCCAGTTGACGAAAGCGATCAAAAGATCGACAGAAAGAGAATGAAAGATCAACAAAAGAAATATTTCAGAAATCATCACCAGGCCAGAATAATTCTCTTGAGTACTATCTCGTACACCGATTATGAAAAAAAACAAGAATAGAGAATCAGCTAAAAATATATTTGACTCTCTGAGAATGACGCATGAAGGTAACGCACAAGTCAAAGAAAACAAAGCTCTTGTACTCATTCAGAAGTATGAAGCCTTCAAAATGGAAGAAGATGAAACAATTGAGACAATGTTCTCAAGGTTTCAAATTATAGTTGTTGGACAAAAAGTTCTTGATAAAGGGTACTCAAAAACATATCATGTAAAGAAAATCATCAGAAGCTTACCCAAGAAATAGAGACCCATGGTCACAGCCTTAAAACTAGCCAAATATCTCAATAAAATATCTCTCGAAAAACTTATCAGTTACTTGAGAAGTCATGACATAGAACTAGAAGAAGATGAGCCATAGAAGAAAGCTAACTCTCTTGCTCTTAAATCTAATAAAAAATATGAACCTAAAGTTTTTCAGGATAAAGAAGAAAACTCTGGTGGATCCTCGTCAGAAGACGACGAACTATCTCTTCTCTCCAAAAGAGTCAATCAGCTATGGAAACACAGGTAGAGGAAATTTAGAAACCAAGGAAGAACAATAAATCTCTCTGAATCATCTCCTGGATATATAAAATCTAGAAACAAATATATTGTATGCTACTAATGCGACGAATCAGGTCACTACAAAAGTGACTGTCCAAATCTTCAGAAAGGAAATCCTAAAAAGAAGTTCTCCAAAGAAAAGAAGAAAAGTCTTATGGCAGCGTGGGATGACTCAGAATCTTTTGAAGCTGAAACAGAATCAGAAGATGAACGAGCCAATTTAGCCTTAATGGCCAACATATCAGATGACACTGGATCATCAGAATTAGAAGCAGAAGAGGTATTCTCTAACTTTCCTAGATCTCAATTAGAAGATAGTTTGTCAGAAATTCATGAAAGATATCACCAACTTTGAGTCAAAAATAAGAACCTGAAACACGATATAGTATTTGACTATGAAGAAACTAAGAAACTAAAAACAGAAAAATATGAGCTAAAAGAAACCATCTCTAAACATAAAAATGAAAACTATGTTATTAAAAATGAATTACAAAAAGCTCAGAAAGAATTGTTTCAGAAGTTTCAAATAGTTCTGAAAAAATCATAAAAGAATATGATCATAGCTGTGATACGGTGGCAGAACCGACTGTTAATACTGGTTTTCATTTTTGGTTCGCAAATGTCGCGGTAAGCAAGAGTCTCCATCAAATTTTCTTTTATCCAACAAAGGAAAGGGTGAAAAGAACAGAAAAAGACCTTTCGAGAGTTTTCTGAGTAAGGGGGTAGATTATGGAAAGGGAATGTGTTAGCACCCTTTCCATCTGTGGTTTTCCACGGGCTCTTAGATGCTTAGCTCATGTTTTGAAAATTGCTTGTGCTTCGTGTGTTTTGAAAATTGTTTGTGCTTTGTGTGTTTTGAAAAAAAAATTGAAAATGCCTTAGTGCGGCGATTCGCTTTGTGATAACTCTTGTATCAGTCCTCAAGAGTGTTGACAAGACGAATGCTTTTGAAAGTGTTTTGAAATATTTTTTTGTAGGTGCAAAAAGTTATTTTGAGAAAGCATCTAAGAACTAATCTACTTATACTCGAAAAGGTCGTTCTTTTCTCCCTATCCTTTAAACAAAGCTATCCTGCTATTAGTGAGTAGGTAGCCCTAGTTGTTGGATGTTGAGGGACTATCGAAAGGGACATTATGGTCATTAAAGGCAACATGTAAGGATACCTTAGTAGTTCAAAGGGACTGTCATCATATATTAATAGGAAAAATTGAGGGACAAGATCATTTCTCGTAGACAACTCGAGGGACATTGAGGGACTATGATCTTTATGATGACTTTAACCGAGGGTCTTTGTTAAGGGTATACCTACGTTCGAGGGATATGACCATTTTTTCCCGAAGGCAACAAGTGAGGTTACCCTAGAGGTGAGAGTGTGCAAATGATTCCGTTTGATTATTTATCTTGAAATTAGGGTTTCCATTGTTCATTTTTATCTTTCCATAAAATCCTATTAGTCTAAGCATTGCATAAAATATAGTAGCTGAAAGTAAAGGCAGAAATGTAAACCTAGACTATTACAGAGCTTTGGGACAGTTACAGAATAGTGAACAGTGTAGAAAAGAAATCCTAAAATAATTACATCCCGGAAGCAATTACATGATAATGATGGGGAAAAAAACCGGGAACAATAAAGCTACGCTATTACAGTTGAATGAGTCCTATACATTTTATCTAGGAAAATAAAAATAAGAAGAAAATAGCAAAGAAAATGTTTAGGTGATTTTTTATGAAAAAATTGATTTATGATAATTAATTAAATAAACCTAAAAAACCTAATTAATTTTAATTAATAAAAAAATGTTAATTTTGAAAAAAAGTTAATTAAAATACCTAAATCCTAATTAGTTCGAATTAAAAAAAAAGATTAATTTTGAAAAAAAAAAGGTTTAATTAAAAAAAAACCTAAAAACCTAATTAATTTTAATTAAAAAAAGGTTAATTTTGAAGAAAAAAAAAGGTTAATTAAAAAAACTTAAAACCTAATTAATTTTAATCAAAAAAGGTTTTTTAAAAAAAGTTTATATGTAATGGTTAACAAGAAAGAATTAAGTTTTCCAAAAAATAGATACGGGAAGAAACATCAATGAAAAATAGGGTTAGAAAATACAAATAATGCAAATGTCAGGGGTGGGTGTCGAACCAAAAATTAATTTAAAACCTAAAATTAAATTTTAAAAAAAAATTAAAATTAATTATTCGAGTTTATTATGAAAAATCAAAGGTTTGTGAAAAATGTTAAGTTTTATGAAAAATGTTTTAAACAGAAAGAATGTAAATAGGTAAAAGGATAAATAGAAATGAAGAAAATCAAAACCAATAGGGGTGGGTGTTGAACCCACTCCCTTAACCTTCTCAGGATGTCTGCCTCGCCATGCATTGGTGGTTATTATGATAAGGCCTCAGTGTTTTGTAATAATCCTGCATGGGACCCTGTCTAAATCTGCAGTGTTGAATCTCATGAACACATTAAATAAATTACTATATCACGAAATACAAATAAAGCAAATATATGAAATTTTGTAATGTTAAAACCAAAATGGCATGTATGAATGCTTCTACACTCTTTTGATCATGGAGATCAAACTAGCCTTAACCTTACTAGAGAAGTAGTGAGATGGAGGTTTGTAACAAGGATGACTTGTTTGTAGTGAGATGGGGGTTTGTAACAAGGATTTTAAGGTTTTTAGGGTTCTTGGAGGAATTTGATATTTTGACAGGGTTGTGGCAAAGTTTTTTTCGTGTCCTATTTGTGTGAAAAGAATGAGATTATATAATGAAAATTACAGCAAAGATATGGGCTTTGAATGTGCAATTGGGCCTCTAATAACCACAAGCAATAGTGCAAATTTTTATTCACTTGAGTGTGACACGTTCCAAGCTAAATCACAAGGACTTAAGTGCAATATTTGAATTTGAAATGTGAAAACAAAATGTAGCTGACATCAAGAACTAACTTCTGTCCGAAAATGAACTCAATCGGATAAACGGTGAATTAGTTATGAAATTTTGAAGTTTCGCCTCAGACAAACTTATTTTGGGCTCCAGTGTCAACTCTAACACGTTCTTCAATAAAAAAACTGGTATTAATCGAAGCAGAACCTGGTCTTGACTTTGGAAGAAAAGTTGTGGATCTCTGAGTCAATGACCTTGTGTAAAAAGATGGGCCCGATCTGATAACAATTGACCGAGTTATGAATTTTCAAAGTTTCCGCCCAGATGAAATAATATTCAGCATTCAGGATTTTCGGCGCGTCACACGCATTTTGAGCGGAAAAAAGAAGAACTTTTAGATATCGTTCGACCTTGATACCTCCTGTGAAAATGTAGACAACTCAATTTGTGAAATTTTGGCGCTGGAACCAGCTCAATACGATGAAAATCGACCAAGTTATGTTTTTTCTGAACATGACGCAAATAAACTTATGTCACAAATTTTATGTATAAAAAGACTTGATAAATCCACATTTTTGAAGACATTCTGATCGAAATTGGCTTCTAGCCATGAGAGATGAAAACGTAGATGATGTCAAGATGGAGTTTTGGCCACCGAAACGGGTTCAAAACGAGTCACGATCTTCAAGTTATGAACTTTTTAGTGCGTAAAAACTACACTTTCAGCACACTATTTCACCATATTTCTTTGAGAAAACTCACACATTCGAAGACATTCTTTAAAGAATTGGATCTCAAGCCGAACCTGAATTTGAGAATACGTTATCAAAGAGATCTTGGCGAAAGAACACCTGAATATGAAGCGTCGGGTTGGACTTGTGAATCTTTGAACCCCGAATTGTTGCAAAATGGCGAACCGATCTTCAGCACGGAAAATACTCTGGGAACATCCATTGGAGAAATAAACGTCACTTGTAACCTGACGAAGCTTGCTAAGTATACCTTTATTCCATAACCATAAAAACCAATGATATACGTGTATAAAAATAAAGAGGGTAAATTTTGGGGTACAACAGCTGCCCCTGTTCAATCTTCTTAAACCTGAGGATTTAGATTGGCTTGTCTGCCTTTCGTGATCTGAGGGTGGAAGATGATTGAACACTAGACTGTCCAGAAATTTTCACTCGTATGAAGTAACACTGATGGTTGATGACATCAGGAATGGGCTTATAGATGCCATTTGAAGAAGATGACTGAAAGTTGTCAGAGATGGGCTTAAAGACGCCATCATGAGAATGTGACGGAGAGTCGTCGGGGATGGGCTTAAAGATGCCATCCAGAATAATGATGATTTTGTGAGATATTACTTCGTGGGAATTCATGTTCCTATTGTTAGGGAGGACTTCACTAAGGAATGTTGGTCTCTATCTTGGGGAATAGAGTCTAGGAGCTTCAATTGTCTGTTATTCTACTGGGGAGTCATCTCTTGATTGAAGAAACGGAAGTGAACTACTTATCTGGTCAGGATCCAGGCTTCACAGTGACTGGTTGAGGATGATAAAGTTGACTGCTATCTGTTCGTATTCCAGGATTCACAACGACTTATTGGGGGAAATGCGAAATTAACCGTATCTGGTTGGGTCTAGGTTTTACAGTGTTGTAAACTGTTGTCGGAGATAAAAGAGAAGGAGCCTGTATAGGGATTTCTTGGGACAAGTCCATGTAAAATTGTGTCAGGTAATTCATGAAAAGGAGCCTGGATAGTAGGGCTATGAGAAGGAACCTGGGTAGTAGGGTTACTTCGAAATAAAAGCCTGGATAGTATGGCTATGAGAAGGAACATGGGTAGTAGGGTCAATTCGAAATAAAAGCCTCGGTAGTAGGGCTATGAGAAGGAACCTGGATAGTAGGGTTACTTCGAAATAAAAGCATGGATAGTAGGGCTATGAGAAGGAACCTGGATAGTAGGATTACTTCGAAATAAAATCCTTAATAGTAGGTCTATGAGAAGGAACCTGGATAGTAGGGTTACTTCAAAATAAAAGCCTGGATAGTAGGGATATGAGAAGGAACCTGGATAGTAGGGTTACTTTAAAATAAAAGCCTGGATAGTAGGGTTATGAGAAAGAACCTGGATAGTAGGGTTACTTCGAAATAAAATCCTGGATAATAGGGCTATGATAAGGAACCTGGATAGTAGGGTTACTTCGAAATAAAAGTCTGGATAGTAGGGCTATGAGAAGGAACTTGGATAATAGGGTTATTTCAAAATGAAAGCCTGGGTAGTAAGGCTATGAGAAGGAACCTGGGTAGTAGGGTTACTTTGAAATGAAAGCCTGGATATTAGCGCTATGAGAAGGAACCTAGGTAGTAGGGTTACATCGAAATGAAAGCCTGGATAGTAGGCCTATGAGAAGTAACCTGGGTAGTAGGGTTACTTCGAAATAAAGCCTGGATAATAGGGCTATGAGAAGGAACCTGGGTAGTAGGGTTACTTCGGAATAAAATCCTGAGTAGTATGGCTATGAGAAGGAACCTGAGTAGTATGGCTATGAGAAGGAACCTGAGTAGTAGGGTTACTTCAAAATAAAGCCTGGGTAGTAAGGCTGTTGAGAAGGAACCTGGGTAGTAGGGTCACTTCGAAATAAAAGCCTGGGTAGTAGGGCTGCTTCATTTGATCACATAGATTAGTTGACCCGTTTGGTTTCGGGAACCGATCTTCCATTATTTGTCTGCAGATATGAATGTATAGCTTTATGGATTTAATCTTGAACTGTTGGAATTGTTGATGATAACCATCTTTCCTGAAAAGGTACATGATTAATTATATGTGATGCATGAAATGCATTGTGTGATGATGTTCTCAAAATAAATGAGATTATGTTGTATGCAATATGTATGCGCACGTCACGATGTATGAAAATGAAATGCTATTGTGACATATCCTAGTTTGGGGAAATAAATCCATGACTGCTGCTGGAGAGTACAGGAAATTGAATTCCTGAATGTTGTAGAAAAAGTGGTTCTTCTACTTCCGCTGGGGATTGTGAACGGAGATGACTATGTCGTGGATTTTCTCCTTTCTATTTGTGAATATTCTGTCGGGGAGAGACTATGCTTGAGAATAACTCTGTGGAGGAATAACTCTGTTTGAGAGAGGAGATGCTTTGCTGGAAGATTTTGCCGATTTGGAGAAATAAACTTCGTTGGGGGATGAACTTTCGTAGATGGAAAAATAAACTCTGTTGGGGATTAAGCTTCTGTATTCAAAGAAATAAACTTTGCTCGGGAGAAAACTTTATGAACCGCTTGCGATTATAAAATTTGGCTGGGGAATATAAATATCGGCTCTCTGAAGGGATTTTACTGGGGAAAGTAACTCCTGTTTAGGGAAGCAGAGATCAAAACTTTGGTTGCCTCTAGTATGCGGGGTACATAGACGTCATTGGGACGTATGCTAAGGACGTAGCGGTGACTCTGCATCAAGACGTTTCTGCCCCTATACCTGTTGGAGAAAGTACCTGCGGAGGCTTGGTGGATGCTAATCAGGATGATAAGTCTTCTACTGATAAACAAATGACAAGATGATGGGACATAGTCATACGCTTTAAATACCTAACTTTTTCCTGGACCGCCCTTTCGGGTTTTCAGTCCACCGGGATACCTTTTTTTGCTGAAGCCGCCTTTTCAGATTTTTGACTTGCCGGATGTGCATATTTTTTGTTTTTATCCCTAATTTTTGCCCGACCCCATTTGGTTCACCAGGATGCCCTTATTTTTTCCTAGGCCCGTCAACCTAGCGCATCTTTTTTCATGCGTAGTATTTTCTGACAATGTCCATGTTCATCGGGTGCGGAGAATTGTCACTGTCCATAGCAGTAAGTGTTACCACACTGCCAAAAGATGTTTGTTTGATCGTACAGGATTCGTTGTTAGAATTCATGTCGAATGCCCCAAGTGATTCAGATTGAGATCTGCCCCTGGCTACTTGGCATCTTTGAGAGATTCCTTGAATCTTGACTTGACTGCCCCAAATCAGTTGGACATCATCCTATTCCCCTTAATTATGAAAGGCCTATCAATAGAATGTATTTCTGTCCGAGGTGATTCTGTTCATTGAGAAGATCTTTGTTCATTGAATATCCGTCGTGCGAATTTCTCTGTCATTTGAACAATTAACCATATGCAAACAATGTCATTTAAAGACTGCAAAGCTTATGTCTGTCTTGAATTTTTTTGAAAATGAGATTTTTCGTAATACAAATTTTGCAAGAGAGTGATATCAATTCATGATTTATAGCAAACCTTACAGGAGTTAGGATACTTTTTGTAATAGTATGCTTTCGAACTAACCCATACTTCAGCTAGGACCTTTAAGGGTTATAACGTGGCCTGGTTCACGGTTGAAGAAACAAAGGATAAAAGCTCAAAATTTATTTGTACCCACCCGCTCTTCGTGATGTTCTTTAGTCCTATGCTCAGTTAATGACACGTTTAGAATCCCAGTTGAGTTCTGGAATATTGTCTTTGATGTTTCGGTGATGGTTCAGATACTGAAAATTTATTTAGAAGAGGCAGTCATTTTTGTTATTTTTTTTAATTTGTAGTAACCTCTTTTTTTGGTTTTTTTTATCCCTTCTTCTGCCTGAACTGTTTCTTGTGTGACTATAGTCAGCGGGATGCCCCAGTTTTTTCTTAACTCTCCTTCATAGGTTTTGACTTAATGGGCTTTTATTTTGAGAGATAATGACTCCCGGTTTTATGATTATGTGGAACCATCACCATCTTCTGATTTGGAAGGACGTCTTAGATGCCATTCATTGTGTACAAAGTGGAAGATTGTGACTGAATGCGCACCTGAATTAATTGAGAAAACTACCCTGCCCCAGGTTACGATTAAAGGGTTTTAATTTGTGTGAAAATAAAAACACCTACTTCTTTGTCTCAAAGGGGTTGACTAGGGATTATCTTTCTTATAACTCCACTATTTAGGATTTGAAACAATGCATGTACATCGTTAGCAGGGTCTGTTCAAAAGCATAATGTAGAGATTGTGGTATCATTTTCGTCATCCTCCCTCTAAAGGCTTAAATCTTTTGATCGAGAGTTAAATATCACAAAAAGGAAAGTAGTTTAAATATAGTGAATACGAATGAATTGATTCAAAACATACATATGAAATGCATTGATAAAGTAACAAAGTTTGACATGAATAAATGTTCGAACAATCAAAAGAAAATTACAAATTGAAAATTCTAATGAACAAAAGCCTCTTTGCCTGAACTTGTCACTTCTGATGGTATGTCTTTGAGGGATGGCAGAAGACCTCAGCCTGACCATCTTGTGTAAACTCCAACACCCCTTCATCAATCAAGTTTTGAACCTTATATTTCAACCTCCAACAGTCGTTAGTATCATGCCATGGGTTGTTGGATTGGTATGCACACCTTGCATCAGGATTGTAGTTAGAGGAAGAAGTCTTAGGATTCAGATGAAGTCCTATCAACGTAATCAGATTCATCCTCAATATGTGTTGCAAAGTTTAAGACAATGACATGTTGAGTTTGGTAAGCTTCCTTTTGGGTATATCCGGCTTACTCTGATTAACCCATTGTTTTTGGCGAGGATGTTGTTGGACCCGTGAGGTAGTAGCAATTTGGAAATGTCCACTCTTCACCAAACCAACCTCTTGTCTTCTTGGAGGTTGATCAATGACTTGGTCCCCAGCCTCGACTGCTTTCTTCATACGGTTGTATCCGTCTTAATGAAGTTTGTTGATAATGTCTCTCAGCTCTTCTTGTCCCTGGGCTAGACCTTGGATAAGAGCCATCTGCCCCACCATCCGGGTTCTCATTTCTTCTACCTCAGCTTGAAGTTGTTCCAACTGTTCGTCCTTATTGTCCTCAGGACTTTTCTTGGCCAGGTCCCCAGTAAAGAGTGCTTTCAACTCTTCCCGCCCCTTGGATCGATTTAGGAACATTTCCATGAACTGAGCCTCTTGAATTTGGATATCTCTGTTGCCTTGTTGGAGAGCCATTTTCCTTGTTGAAATAAACAGTGAGAAAATGAGAGACCTGTAATGGAATACCTATTACGCAAATGACATGCATGCAATGTTTTCAAGGATCTCGCAGGGTAAACAAGAAAATGTCAGAAGTTGAAATTTGCAGCTTTGATTGAAGAACTTCGTATCGTTAAAAGTCCTCCTACGAGAGTCAAGCTCACCATATCAAGTGGGTCATAGCCCCTGACTCAAGTTGTCGTGTTTTGGTCTTTTGACGACATTGGCTAGAGGAAAATAAATCCCATTGCCCCTTTCTAGACGTCTGATTTATCATAACCTGCATCACAAACCCTTGAGATCCTTGAAATGGTTAAGGAAATGCTATGGCATGATGTTATGATGTGTATGCTATGCGTTTAGAGAAAATGCAGGGTAAGAAACCAATTTATTAGATTTGTAGAAACAAGGTCCTGCAAGGAACACAAACAAAGCCCTGCAATGAGTTCAAATTGTTAGGCAAAGAAAGCAAGTAAGTCACACAAGCAGCCCTAGGTTTAGGCTTGCATGGATTCCATAGGTAAGTACCCTCCTGAAGTTTAGTTGGTTTCAAACCTGTCTTAGAAAAGTAACCAGGTTCTAAATATTCTCGATATCATTGATCATTCTTTATCGGGCATTATTTCAGCTAAGGAAATCTTTTCTTGCGGCCGAAATATCCCGAAAGTCTAATCTCAATGAGTTTAGCATCGAGTATCAACCAATCCTCAACTTTATACCGAGGTCGGCTATCTCACTACTTTCTAATGGCCAAGTTTGTTCAACTAAGGTTCTAAGGTCCGTTAGTGCTTCACGACACCACGCGGCGGCCCCATATTCTCCTCGTTTCAACACGAAGGATACCAATACGAACCAAAGTGTCAAACCAACATAGCCATCACTTAAACTGTATGGGTCTATGTCGTACAGTCTCCACGATCTATTGTTGTTTACCTAAAAAGTGTCCCCAGATCCAGGTGTAAGATCTTCAACAATAACCAAGCAAAAACCCTTAAAGATAAAGCATGCAAAACAAACAAGAAAGAAATTTAAAAATGACCTAGATCCTAAGGTATACCCCACTTTATTAATTTTCCCCAGCAGAGTCGCCAGTTCTGTGATATGGTGGTAGAATTGACTATTAATACTGGTTTGCATTTTTTGTTTGCATATGACGCGGTAAGCAAGAGACGCAACCGACTTTTCTTTTATCCAACAAAGGAAAGGGTGAAAAGAATAGAAAAAGACCTTTTGATTGTTTTCTGAGTAAGGGGGTAGATTATGGAAAGGGAAGGTGTTAGCACCCTTTCATCCGTGGTTTTCCATGGGCTCTTAGATGCTTAGCTCATGTTTTGAAAATTACTTGTGCTTCGTGTGTTTTGAAAATTGTTTATACTTTGTGTGTTTTGAAAATTGTTTTGAAAATGCCTTAGTGCGGCGATTCGCTTTGTGATAACTCTTGTATCAGTCCTCAAGAGTGTTGACAAGGCGAATGCTTTTGAAAGTGTTTTGAAATATTTTTGTGTAGGTGCAAAAAGTTGTTTTAAGAAAGCATCTAAGAACTAATCTACTTATACTCGAAAATGTCGTTCTTTTCTCCCTAACCTTTAGACAGTCCTATTCTACTATTAATGAGTAGGTAGCCCTAGTCGTTGGATGTTGAGGGACTATCGAAAGGGACATTATGGTCATTGAAGGCAACATGTAAGGATACCTTAGCAGTTCAAAGGGACTGTCATCATATATTAATAGGCAACATCGAGGGACAATATCATTTCTCGTAGGTAACTCGAGGGACATTGAGGGACTATGATCTTTATGATGACTTTAACCGAGGGACTTTGCTAAGGGTATACCTACGTTCGAGGGACATGACCATTGTTTTTCTGAAGGCAACAAGTGAGGTTATCCTAGAGGTGCGAGTGTGCAAATGATTCAGTTTGGCTATTTATCTTGAAATTAGGGTATTCTATCATTCATTTTTATCTTTGCATACAATCCTATTAGTCTAAGCATTGCATAAAATATAGTAGCTGAAAGTAAAGGTGGAAATATAAACCTAGGCTATTACAGAGCTTTGGGGTAGTTACATGATAGTGAAGAGTGCAGAAAAGAAATCCTAAAACTATTACATCCCGGAAGCAATTACATAATAATGATGGGAAAAAAAAGCGGAAACAATAAAGCTACACTATTACAGTTGAAGCGTCTTATACACTTTATCTAGGGGAAAATAAAAATAAGAAGCAAATAGCAAAGAAAATGTTTTGGTGATTTTTTATGAAAAAAATGATTCATGATAATTAATTAAATAAAACTTAAAAACCTAATTAATTTTAATTAATAAAAAATGTTAATTTTGAAAAAAAGTTAATTAAAATACCTAAATCCTAATTAGTTTAAATTAAAAAAAGGTTAATTTTGAAGAAAAAAAAGGGTTAATTAAAAAAACCTAAAAACCTAATTAAATTTAATTAAAAAAAGGTTAATTTTGAAGAAAAAAAAGGTTAATTAAAAAAACCTAAAACCTAATTAATTTTAATCAAAAAAGGTATTTAAAAAAAAGTTTATATGTAATGGTTAACAAGAAAGAATTAAGTTTGTCAAAAAACATAGATAGGGGAAGAAACATCAATGAAAAATAGGGTTAGAAAATACAAATAATGCAAATTTCAGTGGTGGGTGTTGAACCAAAAATTAATTTAAAACATAAAATTAAATTTAAAAAAACCTAAAATTAATTATTCGAGTTTATTATGAAAAATCAAAGGTTTGTGAAAAATGTTAAGTTTTATGAAAAATGTTTTAAACAGAAAGAGTGAAAATAGGTAAAAGGATAAATAGAAAAGAAGAAAACCAAAACCAATAGGGGTGGGTGTTGAATCCACGCCCTTAACCTTCTCAGGATGTCTTCCTCGCCATGCATTTGTGGTTGTTATGATCCAACCTAAGTGTTTTGTAATAATACTGCATGAGACCCTGTCTAAATCTGCAGTGTTGAATCTCATGAACACATTAAATAAATTACTTTATCATGAAATACAAATAAAGCAAATATATGAAATTTTGTAAAGGTAAAACCGATATGGCATGTATGAATGCTTTTACACTCTTTTGATCATTGAGATCAAACCAGCCTTACCCTTGCTGGAGAAGTAGTGAGATGGGAGTTTGTAACAAGGATGACTTGTTTGTAGTGAGATGGGGGTTTGTAAAAAGGATTTTTAAGGTTTTTAGGATTCTTGAAGAAATTTGATATTTTGATAGGGTTGTGGCAAAGGTTTTTTTCATGTTCTGTTTGTGTGAAAAGAATGAGATTATATAGTAAAAATTAGAGCAAAGATATGGGCTTTGAATGTGTAATTGGGCCTCCAATAACCACAAGCAATAATGCAAATTTTTATTCAGAGTCTGACACATTCCAGGCTAAATCGCAGGGACTTAAGTGCAATTTTTAAAGTTGAAATGTGAAAACAAAATGTAGCCGACATCAAGAACTAACTCCTGTCCAAAAATATACTCAATCGGATAAACGGTGAATTAGTTATGAATTTTTGAAGTTTCGCCTTAGATAAACTTATTTTGGGCTCCAGTGTCAACTCTGACACGTTCCTCAATATGACCGAGTCAGTGATCTCTGAGTCAGTGACCTTGTATAAAAATATGGGCCCGATCCGATACAAATTGATCGAGTTATGAATTTTCGAAGTTTCAACCCAGATGAAATAATATTCAGCATTCAGGATTTTTGACGCGTCACACGCATTCTGAGCAAAAAATGAAGGCCTTTTGGATACCGTTCGAACTAGATACCTCATGTGAAAATATAACCAACTCAATTTGTGAAAATCTACCAAGTTATGATTTTCTGAACATGACGCAAATAAATTTTTGTCAAAAATTTTCTGTATAAAAATACTTGATAAATCCTCATTTTTCAAGACCTTCTGATCAAAATTGGCTCCCAGCCGTGAGAGATGAAAACGTAGATGACGTTAAGATGGAATTTTGGCCACTGGAACGGGTTCAAAACGAGCCACGATTTTCAAGTTATGAATTTTTTAGTGCGTAAAAACTACACTTTCAACACACTTTTTCACCACATTTCTTCGAGAAAACTCACACATTCATAGACCTTCTTTAAAGAATTGGCTCTCGAGTCGAACCTGAATTTGAGAATATGTTATCAGAGATATATTGGTGAAAGAACACCTAAATATGACGCGCTGGGTTGGACTTGTGAATCTTTGAACCCCAAATCATTGCAAAATGGCGAACCGATCTTCAGCACGAAAAATACTCTGGGAACATCCATTGGTTAAATAAATGTCACTTGTAACCTGACGAAGCTTCCTAAATATACCTTTATTCCATAACCATAAAACCAATGATATGTGTGTATGCAAATAAAGAGGGTAAATTTTGGGGTACAACAATAGCTTTCAAAAGTTTCTAGCTAAAAACATAGATAGAAGAAAATGGCTTCAATGATCTATGGAGTTAGTTGAAACGGAAGAAAAGGTATAGGATATGTGAAACCAATGGAAAAGAAACATATCAACAAAGAAAGCTGATGATATAGTTATAAAACACACACCTCTCTATTCACACTTTACATATTGACATGCACATAATATAAAATATACTAGTAATTCCTTCTCTGCGAAACAAAAATTCAAACAGAAATTTGGAAACTCTAACAAACAAGGACCCATAAAAGATATGGATACCTAAGTATAATATCATGTATTTTGTAGATGTCTTTAACAGCAAAGTTGAAATACCAATCTTGGTACCTGGACTCTGGAGATGCTCTCGACACATGACAGAAAGAAAGCAAATGTTCCAAAGTCTGGAACTTAAATGTGGAGGCTATGTAGGTTTTGGAGGCAATCAAAAAGGAAAGATTATTGGCTCTGGAACCATTGGTAATGATACACTTCCCTCTATAACTAATGTTCTATTAGTAGATGGATTAATGCATAACCTATTATCCATAAGTCAATTAAATGATAAAAGTTATGATATAATCATTAATCAAAAGTCCTGTAAAGCAGTTAGTCAGAAAGTTGGAACTATCCTCTTTAATGGTAAGAGAAAGAATAACATTTATAAGATTAAACATTTTGAACTAAAGAGTCAGAATGTAAAATGCCTTATGTCTGTTAACAATGAGCAATTGGTCAGGTACAAAAGATTGGGGCATGTTAGTAGAAGAAGAATATCTCAGATTAACCAACTCAATCTGGTCAGAGGACTTCCTAAAATGAAGTTCAGCTCAAATGGTTTGTCTAAAGCATGTCAAAAAGTCAAGTTTGCAAAACCCTCTTTCAAATAAAAAATGTTGTTTCTACCTCTAATCCACTAGAACTTCTGCATATAGATCTGTTTGGACTAGTGAAAATTGCATCCATTAGTGGCAAGAAGTATGGATTAGTGATCGGAGAATACTATAGCAGATGGACATGGGTAAATTTCTTAAAACATAAGGACGAGTCACACTCTGTGTTCTCTACTTTCTGTAACCAAGTTCAAAATGAAAAGGAATTTAGAACTGTTAAAAACAGAAGTGATCATGGTGGGGAATTCAAAAACAAAAGATTTGAAAAAAAATTTAATGAGAATGACATATCTCATGATTTCTCTTGTCCTAGAACTCCTCAACAAAACAGAATTGAAGAACCAAAGAAAAGAACTATACAATAAATGGCCAAAACCATGACCAACGAGACTAACATTGTTAAAACTTCTAGGCAAAAGAAGTTAACACAACATGTTATATTCATAATAGAATCTCAATAATACCTATTTTGGAAAATACTCCATATGAATTGTGGAATAACAGAAAGCCCAACATCTCTTATTTCCATCCATTTGAATGTATTTGTTTTATATTAAACACTAAAGAACATATGAACAAGTTTGATTATAAGGCACAAAAGTGTATCATGTTAGGATACTCTGAACACTCAAAAGGTTATAGAGCATATAACACATAAACACGAATTGTTGAAGAATCTATTAGTGTCAGATTTGATGATAAGCTTGGCTCTCAAAAGTCAAAGCAGGGTAAAACCTATGCAGATATAGAAGTTCAAATTATAAGTACTGGAGACAGATCGTTAGAAAATAAAAATACAGAAATTCATCCAAATATAGAAGAAGATGTCACAAATATTACAACTACTTCTGAAGAATCCATCCAGAAAAGACAATACAGAAGCAGTTTAACAGATCCGGAAAACATGATTCAGGGAAAGAAAGATGACCCAATCAGAACTAGATCTACATTTAGAAATACTGAAAAGTCGCTCATGGGATTAGTATCTACAATCGAGCCAACCTCCATTGTCGAAGCACTTCTAGACAATGACTAGATCCTTGCAATGCAGGAAGAACTAAATCAATTTACGCAAAATGATGTATGGGATCTAGTCTCTAATCCAAAAGGCTTCAACATTATTGGAACCAAATGGGTCTTTAGTAACAAGCTAAACGAACAAGGAGAAGTCGTCAGAAACAAAGCCCGACTGGTAGCACAAGGTTATAGCCAGCAAGAAGGGATAGACTATATAGAAATCTTTGCTCCAGTCGCCTGGTTAGAATCTATCAGACTTTTAATTTCTTTTGCTGTAAATAATGGAATCACTCTTTAACAGATGGATGTTAAAAGTGATTTTTTAAATGGTTACTGTGATCGGTGGATCTGGAACTGACTGTTTAACGCTGGTTCGCAAAATGTCGCGGAAGCAAGAGTCGCCACCGTCTTTTATTTTCTCCAAATGGAAAGGACAAAAGCACAGAAAAATTCCTTATTGAGATTAGCTCTCGGTTCGGGAGGTAGATTTATAGAAAGGGAAGGTGTTAGCACCCTTTCTATCCATGGTTATCCATGGGCTCTTAGATACTTGCTCATTTGTGTTTTCAAAATTGTTTGTTTGTTTTTCAAGGTGAGTGGGTTTGAAAAAGTTTCGCTTAAAATTTCAGCTCGACTCTTGTATCAGTCCTCAAGAGTGTTTGAAAAGATGTTTTTGAAAGCTTTTGGCAAAGTGTCAGTGTGAAAAGAAGTTTTTTGATTTGTTTTGAATTAGAGCAAGTATCTACGAGTCATCTACCTACCCTAAGTAATTAGTCTGTGTAAATGTCCTTAAGGTAGTGTCGTCCCACCATTGAGAGGTAGGTAGCACCACCGTTGGAGGTGTTTGGGTCAATTCGAGTTTAGGGACAGTGTGGTCACCGAGCAACAGCAAGATACCTTAGAAGCTACCCTTATGCCATTGATCCATTTTAATTCCGAGGCAACCGTTTCGAGGCAACTGGATCATGTCATGGACATAAGGACTTACTAAAACGTCCTATACTCGACGACCACGTTTCGAGGGGCAAGGCAACAACGAGGTGTACCCTAGGAGTGGTGTGTGAATTGTGTGTCGTTTTCAGTTATTATTTGTCTTGTTTATGCATTGGTGATCTACGCTTTGATTTTTATTCGGGCATACATTCTTTCATGTGATTATTAACAGTTAAGGGTGCGGAAATTTAAAGAGCGGAAAGATAAAAGTCCTACGCTATTACAAGGCGCGGGTCTACATTGCCAAATTAAACCAAGACCCGATTTGAATGAAAGAAAAATGCGGAAAATAAATGTTCTAATTAACTATTACAAGGCTTTGGGGTAAATACATCACATTCATAAAAGAAATAAAAATAGATGCGAAAAGAAATAAAAATCGAGAGTGCGAGGGCGTTGGACCCTTTAAGGAAATTAAATATGAAATTGAAAATTGATTTAATTATTAAATGAGAAAAAGAACTTATTTTTATGTTTTTGGATTTATGAAATTAAAGAGAATTAATTGGAATTAAAAGTTAAATATAAAAACCTAGTTCTAAATTGTTTTTAATTTATTAAGGAAAAATGTTTAAGTTTGACCTAATTTAACCTAATTATTTAAATGGCGTATTTATTTATAAAATAATTAATTATTAATAATAATAAGAAGAAATTTTAATTATTGAAAAAAAGGAGTAAAAAAGCTAGAAACCCTAATTTTTATGTTTTTATTGGTTATTAAAAAATATTAAAATTAAGCCTAAAATTAAACTAATTTGGTTATTAAAACTTATTTAGAAAATAAATAGAAATTAATATTAACAAAACATATTTTTTATTGTTTTATGATTTTCTGGTTTTTATGTTATAAGGAACTATTTTTATGAATTTAAAACAAATTGAAAAGAATTAAAATTAAAGAGGAAAATTAGAAAGAAAATAAATATACAAACAGGGGGGGTTTTCTGGCCCAGTAGGAGGTGTATGCAAGCAATCAGGCCCACTCAATCCCAGGCCTTGTTTGACTTTTGATGGTCACGTGTAGACCCCTTGACTAAAGTGCATGATGGAACTCACATCCTGGCTCTTGGATTGGTCTCAGGGACACATGGCAAGCATATGCGTTGGGGTGTATGGTGAACTGTAGGACGGCCAGTGTACCTGAACATATTGCAAGAAAAAATATTAAGAGTATAGGGGACCTGGGAATCAAACCCAGGTCCCAATGCTTGTAAACACTCCTTTCCACCAGCTGAGCCAGCGCATTCATTCATAAGCATAGTGGAACATAATTATTATATACAAAAAGTGCCAATATTCTGGAACAAAAGAAAACTCGCGCCAATTATTTGAACGCACCATTCATGTCCCTCCATGCATCATCTTCTTCCATTGTTCTGAAACAAAAAGCAATTAAATAGCGGGGGTTTTAAACCGCCACAAACTGAAAACGTGAAAATAGTGAATAGCTGTGTAATCAATATAAAAAAGGCGCGATGACATCAATCGTGTCGTCTTATTCTGACGAATTTGCCTGTATTAATTTGATGGTCCAATTTTCCTTTACGTGAAAAACCCTAAATCAAGGTTTCTGGAACCCTAACGTGCGTTCATGGTGGATTATGGTACAGGCGGCCATTTTTCAATTGGGCGGTACCATTAGCTTCAGAGCAGTCATGTTAGTACAAATCAACAAGAAAAATGCATGGATAATGCGTGTAAATCAAAATACGAATATGCAAATTTTAGAAGAAAGTCCAGCTTCTATCTACCAATTCTTTGAGTATGGAAGCGTGATTTTGATTGGGATAGATTCCTGGTAACCTTGGCAAGCTTGTGGGATGGTTCTTTTGCTTTGAATTGCGCTGGAACTGTGAAAACAGTTTTGAGTTTTTTATGAAAATAATGCAAAGTTGTTTGGTGTTCTTGGGCGCAGCTTCCTTGTGTCTAGCATTAGGGTTGCATTGTGTATATGTATGTCAATGAATTAGGTCACAAACAAAGCCCAAAAATCCATGTTTTAATGCTTTTCAAATTTGTGATTTTCATGAATCTTTTTCAATCTTTTTCATGTCCTTTTGATGCCAATCATTGCCAATCACCTTGATTCTTTCCTTATTGAATAGTGCACGAAATCTTGAGTGAATTCTATGCACAAAAAGATTTGAAAAGCATGGATTAGTATTTTTCTTATAATTAATTTTAATTAAATGAATTAAATAGATTAAATATTCAATTAATTAATTAAAAATAGGAAAATAACTCCCCTTTGGGTTAATGGGTCGTGCATAGCTTTTGGGTGATGATTCTTGGAAGAAATTGTGGCCCATTAGCAATTTTGAGGCATTTGAAGTAAAGTTGACTTTTCAAAATTCCCAAAATTTCCCAACTTCCACAAGGCATATCTTGCTTACTTTTTAAGCTTTGATCATGTTCTTGGACATTTTGGAAAGGTCTTGAAGTCCTCTAACCAATGCCCTTGGTCCCATGTCATTTTGATTTACCAATCTCAAGTTATGGACTTTTACTTAAAGTCCCTTTTTGTTGACTTTTGAAAATGACCTATAATGTTGAAATTGATAACTTTTTGTGAGAGCATTTCTTGGACTTGAAGTGTGAAGATGAGTTGTAGGAAATGTCATTCTCTTCAAAATGAGCTTTGGATGGAAATTTTCTGATAATCCATGTGGAAGTTATGCCCTGGTCAATTTGCAGTTGACTTTTTCAACTGTCCAAATATAGAAACTTTTGCATCTTGAGACTTTTTGAGCCATGCTTTGAGAATCATGATCAAGAATTGATCAAATGATGTTTGTGGCTTCAAAATAATATGTTGACCAAAAATTTTGACTTTTGACTGTCAAATGACCATTTTGCCCCTACAGTTGACTGTTGAGCAATTAGGGTTTTTGACTGTGCAATTTTGTGCTGTAAGTCTTGAAACTTGGTATAAGGATGCTTGACAATGTTTATAGGCATGTGGGACTTGTTTGAACCCTTGGAAACCTCAACTTCTTTGCTAGAACCAAAACCCTAATTTTTGACTGTTAGGGGGCCATTGAACTGTGCAACCCTTGGGAGATGCTCTTAGCAAATCTTGAAGGATATGGGAGGGAAAATTTTGGGGTACAACAGTTGCCCCTGTTCAATCTTCTTAGACATGAGGATGTAGATTGGCTGACGTGCCTTTTGTAATCCGAAGGTGGAAGATGATTGAACACTAGAGTGCCCAGAAATTTGCGCTCACATGTTAGCAGTGTGATGATGGGAATGGGCTTACAAATGCCATTTGGAGATTGATGGGTAGGAAGATGGGCTTACAGATGCCATGTTGAGAGGTGATGGATAGGTGGATGGGCTTATAGATGCCATCTAGGTGTCGATCGCGTAAGAGATTCCTTAGTGAGGACGTGCGTACCTGAAAAAGAAAAATGATTACCTGACCTGTTACAGGAGTTGGTCTTCAAACTCTTTGTGTAAATGTGCCCTGACTGGTTACAGGAATCGAGTCTGGAGCTTCAAAAGGTGATGAATGAATCAGGGATGGTTACTACCTCAACGGGACGATGAGAGAACCTTGGATGATTACTACCTCAACAGTAACGATGAGAGAACCTTGGGATGATTACTACCTCAATAGTAACGATGGGCGAACCTGGGGCGATTACTACCTCAACAGTAACAATGAGAGAATCTGGGGTGATTACTACCTCAACAGTAACGATGAGAGAATCTGGGGTGATTACTACCTCAACAGTAACGATGAGAGAATCTGGGGTGATTACTACCTCAACAGTAACGATGAGAGAATCTAGGGTGATTACTACCTCAACAGTAACGATGAGAGAATCTTGGATGTCTTCTACTGAGTCTTCATCAGGAAAAATCTTTAGGAATTGATTTAATTGGACCAGAGAAGGCCCTTGACTGGATAAGAATCAGAAAAATCTTTAGGAGTCGATTTAACTGAACCGGATAAGGTCTTGGAATCTTCAACTGGATAAGAATCAGGGAGATCTTAGGGTCGATCTGACTGAACCAGAGAAGGCCTTTGACTGGATAAGAATCAGAAAAATCTTAGGGTCGATTTAACTGAACCGGACAAGGTCTTGAAATCTTCAACTGGATAAGAATCAGGGAGATCTTAGGGTCGATCTGACTGAACCAGAGAAGGCCTTTGACTGGATAAGAATCAGAAAAATCTTAGGGTCGATTTAACTGAACCAAGCAAGGTCTTGAAATAACTTCAACTGGATAAGAATCAGGGAGATCTTAGGGTCGATCTGACTGAACCAGAGAAGGCCTTTGACTGGATAAGAATCAGAAAAATCTTAGGGTCGATTTAACTGAACCAAGCAAGGTCTTGAAATAACTTCAACTGGATAAGAATCAGGGAGATCTTAGGGTCGATCTGACTGAACCAGAGAAGGCCTTTGACTGGATAAGAATCAGAAAAGTCTTAGGGTCGATTTAACTGAACCAAGCAAGGTCTTGGAATCTTCAACTGGATAAGAATCAGGGAGATCTTGGGGTCAATCTGACTGAACCAGAGAAGGCCTTTAACTGGATAAGAATCAGAAAAATATTAGGGTCGATTTAACTGAACCAAGCAAGGTCTTGAAATAACTTCAACTGGATAAGAATCAGGGAGATCTTAGGGTCGATCTGACTGAACCAGAGAAGGCCTTTGACTGGATCAGAAAAATCTTAGGGTCGATTTAACTGAACCAAGCAAGGTCTTGAAATAATTTCAACTGGATAAGAATCAGGGAGATCTTAGGGTCGATCTGACTGAACCAGAGAAGGCCTTTGACTGGATAAGAATCAGAAAAATCTTAGGGTCGATTTAACTGAACCAGGCTAGGTCTTGGAATATCTTCAACTGGATAAGAATCAGGGAGATCTTAGGGTCGATCTGACTGAACCAGAGCAGGCCTTTGACTGGATAAGAATCAGAAAAATCTTAGGGTCGATTTAACTGAACCAGGCTAAAGTCTTGGACATAGCTGAGAACTTAACTGGATTTTTCTTGAAAGGTAAAGGTCAGTCATATGCAATGCATGATATGGATCAAGCAATGATGTTCTCAACATAAATGAGATTGTAAGGTATGATGCGTTTATGCATGTATCATGATGTATGTGATGTTTTTGAATGTATGTTTTCGTCTTAGGAAAATAAATCCTTGACGGGTGCCGGGAAGTTAAATCCTGGGCTGATGTAGAGCTTCTGTTTCCACTAGGGAGTGATGGTTGCAAGAATACCGGTAGGAGAAGATAACTCCGTTGGGGAATAAACTTGGCGAATAGAACACTCTGCGGGGAGAAAATTACTCTAGCGACCTTGATGGAAAAATGCTCTGTGGGGAGAGAGATGTTTTGCTGGGATGATGATAACTCCGCTGGGGATACCATTGTTATGTTGGAAGTGTTAATAGACTCCGCTGAGGATAGGAATACTTCGTCGGGGACGATCATTCCGTGGCTTTTGGCTGAGGATAACCCAGTTATATCCTGGTAGGGAAATAACCTTTGAACAAAGTCGGGGGACGCGTTCGTGCTCTGTAGGGGGGAAGCTTCCCGAGTCTACTGGGGATAAGCCTCCTGCTGGGGAGATGATTCAAACTTTCCTGGGGAAATCTTGATTGGACTCTCCTGGGGAAATTCTGAGATATATTGGGGAAGTGGCTCCGCTGAATATTTGGTATACCGCCGGAACAATCTTAGATCGAGACTGTCGGGGATGCTTGTTAAGAATATTCGTATATTGTGTTGGGGAATGTTGAGATCTGCCGGGAATACCCAACTTCCTGGAGGCTGATAGCTTTGCTTGGGGAGAATGCATTGACTTGCTGGCTCACTCTCTGGGGAATTAAGGTATATTGGTTATGTTCTTCGGCTGAACTTACCTTGGTACCTTGATGGACAAAACCATTAGACCGTTTGGACGACTCATTACTGCCCCTGTTTCTGAGGTGAGAGAGGAAGACCTGTGAGGTGCTGATAGTTGTTGATGGACAAACCTTCTTCTGGTAGGCAGGTGACAAGATGACAGGACATAGTCGTACGCTTTGATCCCTAACTTTTTCTTGGACCGCCCTTTCGGGTTTTCAATCCACCGGGATACCCATTTTTGCCCAAGCCGCCTTTTCAGGTTTTCGACTTGCCGGGTGTACGGATTTTTTATTTTCATCCCTTATTTTTCCCGAACCCTTTTGGTTCGCCGGGAAGCCCTTATTTTTGCCTAGGTGTGTCAACCTAGCGGGTCTTTGATTATGCGTAGTATTTTTCGACTATGTCCATGCTCTCAGAATGTAGGGAGTTTCCCCTGTTAGAAGTGTTTTTCCATGCCACCAGAAGATATTTGTTTGATCATCCAATGCCCCAAGTGATCCAGATGGGGATTTGCCCCAGGCTGTTTGGCCTTTTGAGAGATTCTCTGAATCTTGACTGGACTGTCCCAAATGATGGACAATGATCATGCCGTGCCCCTTGATTGGAAGTGCTTTTGTTCACTAGGTATTCCTCGTACGAACTCTTATGCTGTTCAAACAAATAGTCATATGCAAACAATGCTATATCAAAAATGCAAAACTTATGTCTGTCTTAAAAAAAAAAAATTTTAAAAATTAATTTTTTAGTAAAACAAGCAAGTTTTGTAAATTGTGGTGTCAACTCGTTATTTTACCACGAGCCTTAAGGAGTCAGGATACCTTTGGTAACAGTATGCTTTCGAACTAACCCATGCTTCAGCTAGGACTTTTGAGGGTTATAACGTGGCCTGGTTCATGGTTTAAGAAACAAAGGATAAAGGCTCGAATTATTTGTACCCACCCGCTCTTCGTGATGTTCTTCAATCCTAAACTCAGTTGATCGTGCATTAGACCTTATTTGAGTTTTTGTCCTGATATTCCTGTGATGGTTCGGATGTTGATAGTTTATTTTGAATAGGCAGTCATTCTTTGTTTTTGTTGAGGGTTTGTATGACCTCTTTCTTTTTGATTTTGCTATCCCTATTTTTTTTTGCCTGAACTGTTTCTTTTGTGATTACAGTCAGCGGGATGCCCCAGTTTTGCAAGTCTCCTTCATAGGTTTTGATTTAATGGGCGTTTATTTTGAGGGGTAATGACTGCCTGTCTTTATGATTATTCGGAACCATCACTGTCTTTTGTTTTGTGAGGACCTCTTTGGTGCTATTCGTTGTGTACTTGGATCAACTGAGAGAACTACCCTGCCCCAGGTTATGATTAAGGGTTTTATTTTTCGAAGAGAAAAACTCCTACTTCTTTGGCTCGAAGGGGTTGACGAGGGATTATCTTCCTTATAACTCCAGTGTTTAGGAATTGAAACAATGCCTGTACCTCATCAGCGGGGTCTGTTCAAAAGCATACTGTAAAGATAACGGTATCGTTTTCGTCATCCTCCCTCAAGAGGCTTGGAATTTTAAATCGAGAGTTGACATCACAAAAATATGAAAACAGTTTGCATATAGTGAATACGAAATAATTACTTCAAAACAGACATATGCGATGCATTAATGAAATAACAACGTTTAACATGAGTAAATGTTTGAACAAAAGAAAATTACAACTTGAAAATCCTAATGAACAAAAGTCTTTTCTTCTCAGGGCTTGTTACTTCAACTGGTGAGCCTTGGAGGGATGGTAGAAAAACTCAGCCTGACCATCTTGTGTAAACTCCAATGCTCCTTCATCGATCAGGTCCTGGATCTTGTTCTTCAGAGCCCAACACTCATTTGTGTCGTGTCCCGGGCTGGCAGAATGGTAGGCGCACCTTTTATTGGGATGATAGTTAGAAGCTGCTGTGTTGGGATTCCGGAGAGGAGCCCTTAATGTGATCAGATTCAATCTCAACAGGCGTTGTAAGGCTTGAAACAGCGACATGTTGAGCTGGGTGAATTGCCTTTTGGGCTTGTCTGCCTGAAGTTGGTGAGGTTGATGCTGAATTTGTGGCACTGAAGCCATTTGAGGAGCTCTCCCCTTATCCCCTCGTCTCAAAGGTGGTTGAATGATGGCTGGCTTTTTACCCTTAGATGTTTGCCCCAGTTGGTTACTCCGAAGCAGTTGGTTGACGAGAACCCCGAGCTCTTCTTGTCTTTGAGCTAAGCCTTGAATAATAGTCATCTGCCCCAGCATCTGGGCTTTCATTGTATCCATTTCAGCTTGCAGGTGTTTCAACCGTTCATCCTCAGCACTGTTCCTGACCAAAGTCCCCATGAGAAGTGTTCTCAGCTCCTCCTGCCCCTTGGATAGATTCAGGAGGATTTCCCCGAACTGAGTCTCTTGAGCAAGAAGGTCCTGGTTATCTTGTTGGGAAGCCATTGCTGAAATAGACAGCGAGAAAGGTAAGTGACCTGCAACAAGGGTACCTGTTATGCAATGATGTGTATGATATGCATGTAATGTTTTCAAGGACCTCGCGGGATAAACAAGAAAATTTGTTAGAATTTGGATCCGGTAGCTTGATTGAAGGAACTTCATGTTGCTGAGAGTCCTTCTTCAAGGGTCAAAGCTCACCATATCTAGTGGGTCATAGCCCCTGACAACCTTGTCTAGAGGAAAATAAATCCCCTTTGCCCCTTGCTGGATAGTTGGTTCATCATGACCTGCATCACAAGCCCTTGAGATCCTTGAAAGGGATTAGTCCTTGTGTAGGATGTATGCAATGGTATGATGTTATGCTATGCGTGGAGTAATATAGGTAAACCCTGTTATGAGTCCCAATTAAGGACTGTAAACCAAAACCTGCAAGAAACTCAAGTGTCAGATAACAAGCATGCAGATAATCAAGTTGGAAGGCACACGAGTCACACAAAGAGCCCTTAGAGTTTAGGCCAGCATGAGGTCTAGGTATTACCCTCTTTCAGTTTGTTGGTTCATACCTGTCCTATCAGAAGTAACCGGGTTCTAGGGGATCCCAATATCACTAACTACCCTCAATCGGTCATAACTCCAGCATCGCAATCTTTTCTTGCGGCCAGAACCATCACGAGAGTTTAGCCTCAATGGGCGTAGCATACTGCTACTGTTCTATTGGCCAAGTTGTGTCATTTAAGGTTCTAAGGTCTGTTGGTGCTTAATGACTCCTCAGAAGACCCATATTCTCCTCGTTGCAACACAAGGGATATCGGTACAGACCAAGGTGCCACACCAACGTAGCCACCGCTTCACCCATGTCGGTCTACGCCGGACAGGTCCCTCACAGCTTATGCTACCTAACAGGGTATCCCCAGATCCAGGTTAGGATCTATGTAACTCCGATGCAGCCCACAATAATAAAGCAAACAGGCACAACAATTGAAAACACAAGTGATCTTAGTCCTAAGGTACACCTCACTTTAAAAGTTTCCCCAGCAGAGTCGCCAGTTCTGTGATCGGTGGAAATAGAACTGACTGTTTTTTAGCTGGTTTCGCGAAATGTCGCGGTAAGCAAGAGTCGCCACCGTCTTTTATTTTCTCCAACATGGACAGGACAAAAGCACAGCAAAATTCCTTATGAGATAGTTTCTCGGTTCGGGAGGTAGATTTATAGAAAGGGAAGGTGTTAGCACCCTTTCTATCCATGGTTATCCATGGGCTCTTAGATACTTGCTCATTTGTGTTTTCAAAATTGTTTGTTTGTTTTTCAAGGTGAGTGGGTTTGAAAAAGTTTCGCTTAAAATTTCAGCTCGACTCTTGTATCAGTCCTCAAGAATGTTTGAAAAGTTGTTTTTGAAAGCATTTTGCAAAGTGTCGGTGTGAAAAGAAGTTTTTTGATTTGTTTTGAATTAGAGAAAGTATCTACGAGTCATCTACCTACCCTAAGGAATTAGTCTGTGTAAATGTCTTTAAGGTAGTGTCGTCCCACCATTGAGAGGTAGGTAGCACCATCGTTGGAGGTGTTCGGGTCAATTCAAGTTTAGGGACAGTGTGGTCACCGAGCAACAGCAAGATACCTTAGAAGCTACCCTTATGCCGTTGATCCTTTTTAATTCCGAGGCAACCGTTTCGAGGCAACTGGATCATGTCATGGACATAAGGACTTACTAAAACGTCCTATACTCGACGACCATGTTTCGAGGGGAAAGGCAACAGCGAGGTGTACCCTAGGAGTGGTGTGTGAATTGTGTGTCGTTTTCAGTTATTATTTGTCTTGTTTATGCATTGGTGATCTACGCTTTGATTTTTATTCGGGCATACATTTTTTCATGTGATTATTAACAGTTAAGGGTGCGGGAATTTAAAGAGCGGAAAGATAAAAGTCCTACGCTATTACAAGGCGCGGGTCTACATCGCCAAATTAAACCAAGACCCGATTTGAATGAAAGAAAAATGCGGAAAATAAATGTCCTAATTAACTATTACAAGGCTTTGGGGTAAATACATCACATTCATAAAAGAAATAAAAATAGATGCGAAAAGAAATAAAAATCGAGAGTGCGAGGGCGTTGGACCCTTTAAGGAAATTAAATATGAAATTGAAAATTGATTTAATTATTAAATGAGAAAAAGAACTTATTTTTTATGTTTTTGGATTTATGAAATTAAAGAGAATTAATTGGAATTAAAAGTTAAATATAAAAACCTAGTTCTAAATTGTTTTTAATTTATTAAGGAAAAATGTTTAAGTTTGACCTAATTTAACCTAATTATTTAAATGGCGCATTTATTTACAAAATAATTAATTATAAATAATAATAAGAAGAAATTTTAATTATTGAAAAAAAGGAGTAAAAAAGCTAGAAACCCTAATTTTTATGTTTTTATTGGTTATTAAAAAATATTAAAATTAAGCCTAAAATTAAACTAATTTGGTTATTAAAACTTATTTACAAAATTAATAGAAATTAATATTAACAAAACATATTTTTTATTGTTTTATGATTTTCTGGTTTTTATGTTATAAGGAACTATTTTTATGAATTTAAAACAAATTGAAAAGAATTAAAATTAAAGAGGAAAATTAGAAAGAAAATAAATATACAAACAGGGGGGGTTTTCTGGCCCAGTAGGAGGTGTATGCAAGCAATCAGGCCCACTCAATCCCAGGCCTTGTTTGACTTTTGATGGTCACGTGTAGACCCCTTGACTAAAGTGCATGATGGAACTCACATCCTGGCTCTTGGATTGGTCTCAGGGACACATGGCAAGCATATGCGTTGGGGCGTATGGTGAACTGTAGGACGGCCAGTGTACCTGAACATATTGCAAGAAAAAATATTAAGAGTATAGGGGACCTGGGAATCGAACCCAGGTCCCAATGCTTGTAAACACTCCTTTCCACCAACTGAGCCAGCGCATTCATTCATAAGCATAGTGGAACATAATTATTATATACAAAAAGTGCCAATATTCTGGAACAAAAGAAAACTCGCGCCAATTATTTGAACGCACCATTCATGTCCCTCCACGCATCATCTTCTTCCATTGTTCTGAAACAAAAAGCAATTAAATAGCGGGGGTTTTAAACCCCCACAAACTGAAAACGTGAAAATAGTGAATAGTTGTGTAATCAATATAAAAAAGGCGCGATGACATCAATCGTGTCGTCTTGTTCTGATGAATTTGCCTGTATTAATTTGATGGTCCAATTTTCCTTTACGTGAAAAACCCTAAATCAAGGTTTCTGGAACCCTAACGTGCGTTCATGGTGGATTATGGTACAGGCGACCATTTTTCTATTGGGCGGTACCATTAGCTCCAGAGCAGTCATGTTAGTACAAATCAACAAGAAAAATGCATGGATAATGCGTGTAAATCAAAATACGAATATGCAAATTTTAGAAGAAAGTCCAGCTTCTATCTACCAATTCTTTGAGTATGGAAGCGTGATTTTGATTGGGATAGATTCCTGGTAACCTTGGCAAGCTTGTGGGATGGTTCTTTTGCTTTGAATTGCGCTGGAACTGTGAAAACAGTTTTGAGTTTTTTATGAAAATAATGCAAAGTTGTTTGGTGTTCTTGGGCGCAGCTTCCTTGTGTCTAGCATTAGGGTTGCATTGTGTATATGTATGTCAATGAATTAGGTCACAAACAAAGCCCAAAAATCCATGTTTTAATGCTTTTTAAATTTGTGATTTTCATGAATCTTTTTCAATCTTTTTCATGTCCTTTTGATGCCAATCATTACCAATCACCTTGATTCTTTCCTTATTGAATAGTGCACGAAATCTTGAGTGAATTCTATGCACAAAAAGATTTGAAAAGCATGGATTAGTATTTTTCTTATAATTAATTTTAATTAAATGAATTAAATAGATTAAATATTCAATTAATTAATTAAAAATAGGAAAATAACTCCCCTTTGGGTTAATGGGTCGTGCATAGCTTTTGGGTGATGATTCTTGGAAGAAATTGTGGCCCATTAGCAATTTTGAGGCATTTGAAGTAAAGTTGACTTTTCAAAATTCCCAAAAATTTCCCAACTTCCACAAGGCATATCTTGCTCAATTTTTAAGCTTTGATCATGTTCTTGGACATTTTGGAAAGGTATTGAAGTCCTCTAACCAATGCCCTTGGTTCCATGTCATTTAGATTTACCAATATCAAGTTATGGACTTTGACTTAAAGTCCCTTTTTGTTGACTTTTGAAAATGACCTATAATGTTGAAATTGATAACTTTTTGTGAGAGCATTTCTTGGACTTGAAGTGTGAAGATGAGTTGTAGGAAATGTCATTCTCTTCAGAATGAGATTTGGATGGAAATTTTCTGATAATCCATGTGGAAGTTATGCCCTGGTCAATTTGCAGTTAACTTTTTCAACTGTCCAAATATAGAAACTTTTGCATCTTGAGACTTTTTGAGCCATGCTTTGAGAATCATGATCAAGAATTGATCAAATGATGTTTGTGGTTTCAAAATAAGATGTTGACCAAAAATTTTGACTTTTGACTGTCAAATGACCATTTTGCCCCTACAGTTGACTGTTGAGCAATTAGGGTTTTTGACTGTGCAATTTTGTGCTGTAAGTCTTGAAACTTGGTATAAGGATGCTTGACAATGTTTATAGGCATGTGGGACTTGTTTGAACCCTTGGAAACCTCAACTTCTTTGCTAGAACCAAAACCCTAATTTTTGACTGTTAGGGGGCCATTGAACTGTGCAACCCTTGGGAGATGCTCTTAGCAAATCTTGAAGGATATGGGAGGGCAAATTTTGGGGTACAACAGTTACATTGATGAAGAAGTTTATATGTACCAACCCCCAAGTTTTGAAAATACAAAACATCCAAAATATGTTTATAAACTTAAGAAATCATTATATGCTCTGAAATAAGCTCCCAGAGCTTGGTATGAAAGGCTAAGTAATTTTCTGTTAGAAAATGTATTTACCAGAGGGAAGGTGGACACAACCTTATTCTTTAAACCATTTAAAAATGACATCCTAGTCTGTCAAATTTACGTAGATGATATAATTTTTGGATCTACTAAAGCCTCTTTTGGGAAAGAATTTACTAAGACTATGCATGCAGAATTTGAAATGAGCTTGATGGGTGAACTCAAGTTCTTTCTAGGAATTAAAATCAATCAAACTCCAGAAGGAACCTACAAACATCAAAGCAAGTATGTTAAAGAACTTCTGAAGAAATTTGATTTGTCATAAAGTAAGCCATCCAAAACTCTTATGCATCCAACATGCATTCTAGAAAGGGAAGAGGTAAGTAAGAAAGTGTAACATAAGCTCTACAAAGGTATGATTAGTTCTCTCTTATATTTAATAGCTTCAAGACCTGATATTCTGTATAAAGTTTGTCTTTATGCCAGATCCTACAGAATCTCACTTAACAACAGTTAAGCAAATTTTCAAGTATCTGAAGGGTACTACTAATCTTGGTCTTTGTTATAGAAAATCCAGAGAATATAAATTAGTAGGGTATTGTGACACTGACTTTTCCAGAGATAGAATAGAAAGAAAAATTACCTCTGGAAGCTTTCAGTTTTTGGGAGACAACCTAATCTCTTGGTCCAGCAAAAGACAATCCACTATTGCACTATCAACTATTAAGGCTGAATATATAGCTCCCGCTGGATGCAATACTCAGATTCTTTGGATGAAAAGTCAACTTGAAGACTTTAACATTTATGAGTTTAACATTCCTATCCTCTGCGATAATACTTATGCTATTTGTATTTCTAAAAATCTTATTTTACAATCTAGGGCTAAACATATAGAAATTAAACACCATTTTATTAGGGACTATATTCAGAAGAGAATTCTTTCTTTAAAATTTATAGACACAGACCATCAATAGGGCGATGTCTTCACTAAAACCCTTTTTGAAGATAGATTTAATTTCATTATGAAACACTTAAATATGGAATTATGCCCAGAATAAAAAGTGTAGTTTCTGTATATTTAATCCTCAGAACTTTCTACTTTATTTTTTGTGAACATCTTATCAAAAGTTCATCAGAAGTGAGAAGGAAAGTTGTATAAAAAACTATCCAGAAGATCTGAACGTCTTCCCAAAACGTTTTATTTCTAAGATAGAATCAAGCAGTTCACCATATCAACATCTATCAACTCTAAACGCAAGGTCACCCTCTAAGGCTAACACGTGTTCAAAATCTGAAAGGGCTGAAACGGTTGAGTTGATGCATTGACGCACGAGTTAAATCAATAACTATTCAAAATCTTCATGTTATCCCTCTTTTTAGAAATCATTAATGCACTTAATCATTATGTTTATATATTTTTAATTAAAATTAAAATCCTTGTTTTCTCCCATTGGCTATTTATACCAACTCTCGCACAAACACTCTCACATCTTCACTTTGACTCACTCTAATTTCTCTAAATTTGTTACTCTCTCAACACTCTAAAAGTCTGTGAACAATGACTTCCTCTCTACAAATGTCTCAAGATTCTCAAATTAACATTCATGGTTCTTCCTCTACTAATGAATAAAGGTACGTTAAACCATCAAGAACTCTTCTCACCCCTGTTGATTCTCTGGAAGTTCTATATGAACTTATTATTGATTTTGTGAGTATGAAATAAAAGGGGTATGACCTAATGCCTGATGTTGAGTTCCAAGGATGGACGAAATACTTTGATCGTCTACTAGGTCCAGTTTCCCCAAATTAGTGAAAGAATTTTTTATTCATGCCACAACTTCAAATCATCAAGTAATTCTTATGTTATGGGAAAGAATATTGTCATCACTGAAGATATTATTGGAAAGCTTATTTGTCATGACGGCAGCGGTATAAGATGTATTGAAATGGCAGAAAAAGGTTCTGAACTAACTATCATTTCAAAAGAAATATTTTCCTCTAGACAACCCTGAAAGAAAATTAAAGATCTTAAGGATTATCTCAGAATTTGCTCTACAGTAATTCTTGGGTGCATCAATCACATAAAACCAACCAACTCTCCTGACTACATCAACATTGATCAACAGTATCTACTGTAATTCATCGCCACTATGTCCAAAGTTATTCTTCCTCATTTTTTGTTCAACCATATAAAGACAAGTGTCAAAGAAACAAGGGAATAAGAAAGAACTAAGATAGGTTGGATTCCTTTGGGAAGGATCATTTCAGATATTCTGATAGAAAACAAAATGATAGAACATGTGACTGAGGATCAACAAGCAAATGTTCTGGAACCATGTGCTGGAGAGCCTCTAAATGCCATGAATCTGAAGAAAATAAAGATAATTGGAACTATTAAGAAGGATCCAACACTTACAACCAAGGAATTTATCACCACGATAAGAGTTCCTCTAAAGGATTTTCCTCTCTTCACTCAAGCAAATTCCTCTCCAGAAATTGTCCTCAGGTATCTGGAAGCCTGCAAGAGTGATGGTACAATTCCAGATTTGAACATTTTTTATCTAAGGCAACATCCTCTGGAAGTTTCTCCCAAAAAATCAAGAAAAATGAAAGCTACTGGAGAAGGAACTTCTCAGAAAACCCCCAAAGCTGCCAAAAAGAAACGTAACTCGACTTTTGTTTATGTAATTGAATCAGTATTTTTATCAACATCTGAAACCCCCTCATCTCCAAAACCTACTGAAGGTCCATCTCCTCAAACCCTTGATGATTTTGACCTAGAAATTGACACCTGAATACCTGCAAATAATCCTCTGATGAATCCACCTTCTACCCAATTTGATCAGACTCAGACAGAACTTGCACAAGTTCTTTTTGATATTGATCAATTTGATCCCTTTTTTGAAGTTCCCCAAACTGAAAATCCAAATATTTCCTCTGATACCAGGTCAGCCATTCCAGACATCACTTGCCCACTCATGACCTCTCAACCACCAATAATCTCCACAAATACATCACAAACTTTCTCTATTCCAGATATTCCATCTCCCTATAATTCAACACCACCTAAATCACCGATAATTCTTTTAGAATCTCCCACTCCAATTGACTACTCAGAAGATCCCCTCAGAACCATCATTGATCTAGAAGCTTGGGAAAATCTTGTCACAACTTCTCAGAAAATAGCCTTTCCAAAACCAACACCCAAACTATCCAAATCAGATGTTGGTAAATCTTTGGTGGTTTTTGAAACAGAAATACAGGAATGGGTTAACTCCTTAACACAAGCTTTCATGGAGAATCTTAACCCAGCTGCCTCTGATTCTCACTGGAATTCGTTTAGAAAATGGTTTAATTCTGAATCTCTGGAGCTGAAGGAACTCAGTTATGAAATTACTCAATAGAACTTCTGCGATCACCTGAAAATCTCCAAGGATCAAGTTCTACGACACTGATTAAAGAAACACCTCCTTATTCTAGAAAACACTTCTTGGGAATCCTCTCAAGAATTAGAATACAATGAACCATCTCCTGAACCTCAACCTCTTCCTTTGGTCCTATATAAAGACAAATGCAATACAGTTGAAGAATCTCTTGAGCAAGAATCGGTTGCAGTGATTTTGGAGAATATGGGTCCTTCTGTTGAAATAGCCTCCTCGCCTCTTGTGTTGAAAACTATGGAGGAGTTGAAGAAAGAAAACACATTTGTTAAGGAAAGGCTAGACAAATAGGATAAAATGAACAAAGAAATTAAGGGCATGCTTGGGAAACAAGAGGAATCAAACAATCAGATCAAGAGTCTATTGAAAGCCTTGTTCACACGACTTCCACCTCCTCAACCATAGTTCTGATATATTGTTTTGTTTCTGCTATGTTTTTTTCTTATTTCAAAAACTTTTGTTTATCTACCTTCTCTGTATTAATCTAATTTGAATGCAAGATCCATTTTGTTATCTTTACATGTTTTTATTGCTTTTTTATTTTTAACAAAAAGGGGGACAACATAAGATATTTTGGATATAACAGTGCCAAGACTTAGTCTCAAACATTTTGAATATCATAACTTCTGTCTTATCTTATGAAAGCAAACAAGAGAAAATCTCTTGGAAGTAACTTCTGTCAAATGGACTTATCAGAACTTCCATCACAAGGATCAGATCAAAACATCTTTAGGGAAGCATTTTTTTCTTTAGTTGAGTTTTCAACTCAGCGGGGAGATTCTAATTCTTTATGTTCTTACTTAAACTATCAAAATATACAAGTTTTTGTCATCATCAAAAAATGGGAGATTGTTAGAACATAGTTTGGTTCTGCATTTTAGAAATAATTTTGATGATAAAAAATACATGATACATATAAACAACAAATATTCTCTCTATTAATGTATTTAAATATGCAGAGAAGTTATGAAAAAAAGTGCATAGAAGATGATGAGAGATTTACATTTTGAAGCTCTGATTAGACAGAACATACAAACTTAGAAGCAAATATGTGTAACATGGTAATAGAAGAAGTTATGATGTTATAACTTCTGAAGCACCAAATCTGCAAGTAAAATTCTGATACTCTGTTAAGTGAAGTTCTGGAAATTCAAAAGAAGTCTCAACACACTCATCTATACAACAGTTCTAAAGATTCAGCACTTAAGCTCAAGCTACACTATGAAAGTAAATACTCTAAAAAAAGAAAAGAAGCTTCAATGTGAATGTCTCATCCAAGTTCTAATAATATAATTATTAAGAAACTCTGAGGATCTAAAGTCTCAACGGTGATATACTCATTCTGATAAGATCATAAGGAAGCAAAGTTCTGATGCATTACAAATCATTCATTACAAATGAAAAAGTAACGACTGAACCAAGACAAGATCTGTATTTTTGGAAAGTGCATTAACAACACTTTATCAACCTTCCAAATACATCTTCTCATGTCCCTTATGCCTCGCCTATAAAAAGAAGACTAAGAAGAAGAATCAGACACAACACTATTGCATATTCAAAAAGAAATATATTTACCAGTTCTATCTTGTGCTTTAACCTTGTGTATACATCACTGTTGTGATATAGTTTTATTTAGAAACATCATTTGTACACATCCTTATTGATGTATATTTTGTAATACCTTGAGAAACTGAGTTGTGGTTTAGACTCAAGAATACATTGATGGTAGTCACTGTTTTGTAATTATGTTTTGATTAGTGGATTAAGACCTTGTTGAGAGAGGAAAAATCACCATGGCGGATGGACTGAAGTAGTTTGAGTTCAAACAAACCAAGATAACCAACATGTTATTCTATTTTATTTTTGAAAACCCCAATTCAAACCCCTTTTCTTGTGTTTTTCTATCCTTCACATACTTCTTGTCAAACTTTTCCTAGAACTGTATCAACGCATCATAAAGTTACTTGAACGAGGCCTCATGAGCACCCATACTTTCATCCTTCTTATCCAAGCTTTGATAGATGAAATGATACTCTTATTGTTGTCCATTGTGTCCCTTACCTCAGCTGGTTGAATTCTTGCTTGTGTATAGTTTTGCTTCTTAGATTTCTTCTTGATCACAGAGGAATCTCCCTGAAATTCTTTTCCAGAACATTCTCGTATTCTTAACTATTTTTTCCTCATCAAATAAAGCAGAAAACACAAGTTTAGGTTGTTGAACCAATGGAGGAAAATATTTTTCTTCTTGAGAAAGCTACCAGATTTAACTTCTCAGGTTCCTTAATTACTTCAGTAATTAAAGACATGTCTAGCAAATCTTTATTGTTTAAATATTTACCAATTACGACTTCTTGAAAAAATTGTTGATTTAAAGAATCTATAATTTTTCTATCAATCAGGAATGCAGAGATCAATCTTCCATAAGGAATCTAATTTATTTGATTCATGGATATATTTTTGGAAAAGCTGGAAGAGTGACAGATAATCAAAGAGACTTGTGGGCAAGTTAATCATTTCTCCTTTCTCCAAGTGATACAAAAGATACTTGAGATCTAAATCCATAAACTTAGAAGAATTTGTTGAGCTCTTGTGAAAGATACTGCCAATGAAAATCCTGAACTAAACCCTTATGATATTGAAAAGGTTGTTAGCTGACTGATAATCCTTTCTTCTTTTGAAGATGACTGGAGTGACCTTTTGAATAGCCTCAGAAAATTTCAACTCAGGTCTTAATAACAGAGCAACTATATGTTTATAGCAACGAACACCCGATTTTTCATGTTTAAGAAGTTTAGCAATATTAGCTTCTCGAATGCAGATTTCATGACCTTTGATTTTAGAGAAAACAGTACGTTCATCTAAAATGAAGGCATTCTCCCAAAAATATTTGACAAGATTATGATAAGTTGGTTCTTTTAGGAGATTGAAGTAGTTTTCCCATCCTTGGGTTTTTAACACACCAAAAAATTAAATCCATGTAGATCAATATTGTCGAAGTCTACTATCAATTCAGTAATCACGTGCAGATGTTCAACCGGCAAGGCTAGAGTGGTTTGAGGTACATCATAGTTTTGAATAGAGGATGAGTCTTGATGTTATTTTAGTTTTTGTTGTTGTAGAAGGATATGTTGAGCATTGGACAAGTAGGTAGCCATGGATCAGAGAGATCAAGGATACTCACTGGTTTGGGGGATAAATAGCTTAAAAGGGAACATAGTGTAACAATATTATAGCAATGGTGTGTGAAGTGGAGATAGTGTGTTTCAATAAAATTTTATCAATGATGAGAAAAACCTAGAGCAGGGAAATAATACGACAGTGGAAAGACGTAAGGAATTAAACTTAATATCAAGATAATATCATTTCACAAGGTACCACATTAAATGCTATGTGTGATTTCGAAAAGGCAGTTGTCGAAAGTTTTTTCATTAACCTTTCACTAAACTGACAACCCTTTTAATGAAGTAAGCTCTTTAGTTTCTAGTGGAAAAAGATATTCTCAAGAGAATATCTTGAACAAGGACATTAATGATATGAGAGATTCATTAGATTGAAGTACCATATCCCGTAAACTAACATCTAGAAATATACGTACCTGAGAAATTCATACATACGTGGAACTCCATGTTGAGTCAAGATTCTTTTCCATAAATGCCATCATTTTCTGAGAAGAAATTGATTTCATTTGGAGTAGCCAGAGACCAATCTTTTTTTTACATGACCATCAACATATGTAGACCTATCAAGTCCACAAGAAATTCTTCAGAGGAGTCTGAGCTTCAATAATGTCAAGATAAGCCTCTTCTAATATTTTGACTTCTCATCCTTCTGCAGTAGCTTCACTACCTTTAGAGCCAGAAAAGGTAATCTCTAGGTTTTCAAAATTTTCAACTAGCTTTGACTTTTCAAGGTCAATCTTATCATTAAATATAACATAGATTAATTCTTCAACACTAGGTGTTTCATTATTGTATATTATGTAGCCTTTTGAGCGTTCAGAATATCCCATCATGATACAACTTTGTGCTTTGGAGTTTAACTTTGTCAAGATTTTCTTAAGAATTTGATATAAAACAAGATCATCCAAAAGGATGAAACTAAGAAATTTCAGGATTTTTCTTCCTTCATAATTCATAGGGAATATTACCCATAATAGATCTTAGAAAGACTCTACTTTGAATATAACACTCATTGTTTACAGCCTCTGCCCAGAAGTGCTTTGCCAGGTTGATTTCATTGATCAAGATTTTGGCACAGTCCTTTAAGGACCTATTCTTCCCTCTATAACTCCATTATGTTGTGAATTAGAGCATGAGAAGACAAGAGAAATGTCATTTTAACCAAACAACCTCTCAGAGTTTTGAACTTATCATTTCAACCATGATCAAATTTGAAATTTATTTTGTTAAGCACTTGGATACAAAAGGTGGTGAACATAGAGTGTGACTCATCCTTGTAACAAAAAGACATCAGCCAAAGAAATCTTCCATGGTTATTAATAATGACTAATCCATACTCTTTTCCATTAGTTGACATAGATTTTACTAGTCCAAACAAATCAATGTGCGGAAGTTCCAATGTTTTGAAGGTAGAAAGAACATTCTTTATCTTTAAACAAAGTTTTTAAAAGATTTATCCTTCTGACATGCATCATAAAGAGATTTTTAAAATCGAAGAGTGTGATCTTAGAGGTGTTGTTTTTCCTTTTTACTATTGAATGGAATAGATTCATTCTTCTAACAAATAACATGATTCTTTAATAAGGATAACACCATAACAACACTTAATTGATTTAAGGACAACACATAATGCATTACTCTAGCAGTTTATTAAATTATTAAATAGAGATAAGAAATTCATTTCCAACTATTTCAGAGCTTATCACATTTTACTTATGATCACCTCTGAAACCCACGATGGAGTTTCAGGCCTAAGTTCCCGATTTTGGAACATATGCCTTTTCTCCACCATGTGTTGCGAGCAGCCAGAGTACATGTACCATGATATGTATTTTAACTGCACTGCTAAGAATACCTGCATTATAGATTATTTCTTTCTTAAGTACCCACTTTTTCTTGGGTCCTCTTTTGTTTTTCCCCTCGAGTTCTTAATAACTTTGGGTTTATCAACAAAATAATCACATTTACATGAATCAAACCTAGATGATTTTGCCAAGGGTTTTGCCTTAGGTTCAGAAGGAGATTCCTCTTTTTCTTTTCAATTATCTTTAGGCACAAACCCATCAGAGAGAAAATGGGAATGAAGAGTATTAGATTTGTTTTCCTTATCATAATTAGATTCGTCATATGAGTTATAAATAATACCATTTGTTCCATTTCTAATCACGCCAAAGATCATATAAGCCATCATGTTTCTCCCTTTGTATTACAAGTTCCATAATTTCAATTGGAATTAGATCATACACCCTTTTCTGTCTATTAGGTGAGCTCCATAGAGACTATTTTCAGGTACTATGGATAAAGAAGGAGGATACAACAATAGACCACCTCTGTTAGATGGTTCCAATTATGACTAGTGGAAAGTCAAAATGATGGCTTTTTTGAAGTCCATGGATAATAAGGCTTGGAAGGTTATTTTGAAACGATGACACCATCTTGTTAATAAGGATAAAGATGGGAATGTGTCTTTGAAGCCAGGGGAAGATTGGTCTAATGAGGATGATAAATTGGCAATTGGAAATTCCAAATCTTTGAATGCTCTATTTAAGGGAGTAAACAAGAATGTTTTCAGGCTGATTAATACATGCACTGTAGCCAAGGGTGCTTAGGAAATTATCAAGACAACTCATGAAGGTACATCTAAAGTGAAGATGTCGAGACTTCAACTTCTAACTTCTAAATTTGGTAATCTAAAGATGGATAATGATGAAGCCATCTAGGAATATCATATGAAGATTCTTGAAATAACTAATGCATCCAATTCCTTGGGAGACAAGATGTCAGAAGAAAAACTTTTCTGAAAGATTCTTAGGTCTCTACCTAAAAATTTTGATATGAAGGTCATAACTATTGAAGAAGTTTAAGACATCAACAACTTAAGAGTTGATAAACTTATTGGGTCACTTTAAACTTTTGAATTGGCTATTAGTGATGGGACTGAGAAAAATAATATATCTCTTGTATCCAATAATGAAAAGGAAGAAGGTCAATATGATCTGGATACTAATGAGGGGATATCTGATGCTATGATTTTTCTTGGAAGAAAATTCAATCAAGTGTTCAACAACATGAACTCAAGACCATATGTCTAGAACACCTGTCATGATGTCACCAAGATATTTGAAGTTAAAAAGAAAGGAAGAACGTAGGATAAGGAAAATCAAGGAAAAGGTGTTCAGTGCTATGTGTAACACCCCGATTTAATTAGAATTGTTTTTAATGAAATAATTAGAGGATGCGGTGTATTCTTATGAATTAGTTGGAATTTTTTGATTAAATAATTAGATGATATGATGTGTTTATATGTGTTGATGAATTTTAATATGTATTTTGATGGGATTATTGATAGATTAGATGTAGTGAGACTTATAGAAGTTAAGGTGTAGGGGTGTGTGGCTAAAAGTGTAGAGACATGAAGGTGAATGGAGAATATGAGTATCATTGTTATTATTATTATTATATTTACTATTTCTATTATATGATATAAGTAGTAATTATAATATTAATAATTAAATAGTTAGATTAATCTAGTAATAAGAACAGGGGTATGATGGGAACATCTATATTAGGGGTCTAAAAGAGAGAAGAGGTTTTGGTTATTCTGACAGATTGTAGAAAACAAGAGAAGAAGAGAAAGAGAGAAGAAGAGGATGAATATTAGGAAGCTAGAGCAACAGATTTTCACCATAGAGATTTTGAATCGTCAATTCAAGGTAAGGGTGGGGTTCCGACTCTCTAATAAGTGGTATAATTGTGGGTAGATGATGATATTGAATGTTAGGTTTTATGGTAAATTGTTGTAATTGCTTGTAAATGATGAAATTGATGTGTTAAGTGTGTTGGGTTTGTGGTATATGATGTGTGTTGATAATTTAAAACAATTGGTGTGTTTGATTTTGCCTAAAAAGTGGTTTTTGGATGAAGAGAATGGAAATTAGTAGCAGAAAATTACTAATTTTTGGGCTCTGGTTCAATGGTAACCGGTTACTGGGATTGAGTAACCGGCTACTGCTGAAGGTTTTTGCGTGATTTTCTACTATTTTATATGAAGTAACCGGTTACTGGGATTGAGTAACCGGTTACTGCTGTGTTGGACAATTTTTTTAAAAAACTTGAAAAATTATAACTTTCACCTCGGGTGTCTGTTAGACGCATCATTTAGACTATCGAAAAGCTAAAAACATTTTCTACGATGTGATAATAATTTTGATAACAATAGGTAAATTATTTTTGGGTTGGAGGCTTATGCCTTGAGTGTCAGTGTTAGTTGCAGTAGGTTGTTATTGTTGGTGAGTTTTGTAAAACCTCAAAAATCCATAACTCGAGTATCAGATATCTGATTGACGCGTAGTTCGGATCACTGGAATATTGGGTTAATGTAATTTCTCTTGAAAATGTTTTCAGCACCATAAGTCCTACTATTTCAGGCGCGACCGAGTGTTTTGTACTGTGAAGTTATGTTGTTTTGGTGAAATGTAGGCAAATGCTTTGTATAGTAGATTAATTTGGGATTGTCCTATTTTAATGATGAATTGTTGTCGTCGTGAAATTAATCATGAGGATTTTGGTGTTGATGTGATGTGATATTTTCTATCTTATGATGATTATCTTGGTGAAGGCTTATGCCTTGTCTGTTAACATTGTATGAAGTGTGGTGCATATTGTTGTGATTGAACGTGATGGTGTTGTACGAATGATGTATGAATGGATTGCACAATATATTGCAATATGGAGAAGATGTTGTTTTTGTACTAGAATTGGCATGATGTTGATGGTTATGCTTGTGGAGAATGCAAAACACAAGTAACAGAGGTTTGAATTGGGTTTTTTTTTAAATAAATAATAGACGTGTTGGTTATCCTGGTTCGTTTGAACTCAAACTACTCCAATCCACCTGCCAAGGTGATTTAGCCTCTCTCAAATGAGGTCTTAATCAACTAATCAAATTTTGATTACACAAATACAATGACTATTGTCAATTTCTTTTTGAGTTTAAACCACAACTCGATTTTCTCAAGGTATTACAAGATAAATGAATTAATAATATGTACAAATATGTTTCTAAACAAAACTATATCACAACAGTGATGTATGCACAATTGAAAATAATAAGATAGAATAGGATAATAATATTTTTCTTTGACAGTGCGCAATAGAGTTGTGTGTATTTCTTCTTCAAGTTTTATTTATATAGGCGATGCATGAGAGACATGAGAAGATGCTTTTGGAAGATTGATAAGGTGTAGTTAATGTGCTTTCAAAAATATAGATCTTGTCTTGGTTCAGCCGTTACTTTTAATTTGTAATAAATGAGTTGTAAAGCATTAGAACATTGCCTTCTTGGGATCAGACCAGAAGATGAATATTTCCGATGAGACTTCTTTCATTCTTCCAGAACTTTTCTTTTTCAAAATATTAGAGTTTGGCTGACATCATTGGTGCAATCAGAAATTGTAACATTAGAACTTCTTCATTTAAGTGTGTTATACTTATTTGCTTCTAAGTAAGATGTGTTACAACAGAGCTTCAAAAATGTATCTCTCTCATCTTCTATGCTTCTTACATCAAAATTTCCTGCATATTAAGATACATTATTATAAAGCATATTTGTTATTATATATATATATATATATATATATATATATATATATATATATATATATATATATATATATATATATATATATATATATATATATATATATATATATATATATCATGTGTTTGTTATCACCAAAACTCTTACAATGGTGTAGAACTAAACAATGTTCTAACATATTGCAATATTGTGAAGATGTTGTTGTTAGCCTGGAATTGGAATGATGTTGATGGTTATACTTGTGATTGCATAATTTTGGTTGTGGCATGTCGCACTTCATGCATCGTTGAGGGCTTATGCTCTGGCCTGTATTGGAAATATTTGAGGGCTTATGCCCTGTTGTTGGCCTGGATTGGCAAAAATGTTGAAGGCTTATGCCTTGTCCTGTATTGGAAAAATATTGAGGACTTATTCACTGGCCTTATATAGAAATTTTGGAGAGGGCTTACGCCCTGATGGTACCACATGCATCTTGCATCAGGGTCAGTCGCATTGCATCTGTTAAATTATTGATACACGATGAAGTTGAGTTGTATGTTTGATTCATGTTGTATGATGGGTGATGATAATTAAGTATGTATCCATGTAATCGTTATGAACTATAATTGATGATTGTTGAACCTTTAATCTTGCATGATATATCCGTTGTATACTCATGATTATATAACTTATTATTTTGTTGCAATATCTCACATCTTCTATTTGAATGTTACCTCTACATGGGTAATATGCATGTGATCCCCAATAGAAGAGGTTATTCATCATTTATTTTTTAGTCGGAGTTATGCTCGGATACGTAACAGCGGGGGGATGAACGCTTTCTTGTTTATTTTAGTTGTTGTTTTATGTTGAAGAATTATGGGAGTATTATAGACTCTATTTATTTTATTTAAAATGTTGTTTTATGATGAATTTAAGATGTTAAAAATAATTATGGTTTCGTTTTGTTGCATTAATAAAGTTTAAGTTTGAATACTATGTTGAAATATTGTCGGTTCATTCGAAATATGTGTTATGTATTTGTTTCATTATATTTGAGCAAGTTTTAAAATGATTGAACGATGTGACATCTTATTTCAGGAGTTTTATTTTATTTAAATTATTGATGGGGCAATAGGGTGTTAAACTTATAATTAGAGCAGGTTGGTCCAGCCGGGCAAGTGGTTGAGTCTATAGTACGATAGTTGAATATTGTTGATGTGTTATTCCTTAGTACACGACATGTGTGTGAAACACTGTCGGTACTTTATTGTATTTCTAATCACTTGTTTGCAAGAGTGGGATTGAAATAAGTGGGGGATAAGCTTGTGCTTCTCTATGATGGTGCAGGTGTGAATAGTTGGTTTAGTATATCGTGAATTGCATGGGTGTAGATGTTAGTGCTACTGAGTTGTTTTTCTGATTTCGAAGGAAGTATGGATTCGAGAATTATGCCTAACGGACAGTCGAAGTTTCCTTGAGCGGGAATGATTATGTACTCGTGTTGTTTGTATCTCTAGGAGTGGAGGGAGATGTTATGGATAATGAAGTGCCAATTGTGGGTGATTTTTGATGTCTTCTCGGGGGTAATTGCGACTTGTTGTTCGGTAGTGATGTTGGATTGACTTAATGTTATCTTTGTAGTGAACATTTTGGAGTTAGACAAAATGATTATGAATTATTTTGATTAGTCAATGCATATTATTATTCCAAAAGATATCTATTAATCAAGTAAGATAACTATTAGAAGGTGTAACTCAAATGATTATAATGTTTTCAGCTCTGCATGTTGATTGTGTAGTTGTCTGTGTTGAGTTACCATTGTTTGTGCTATCGTTGTTCAGAGTAATGTTGGAGTGATGAATGGTTGTTAATTTTGTTGTTGGAATCATGTAAGTGGTTATTGAATGTCTTTAATGTTGTTGGGTATTTTTGAATCGCGAGACAGAGTCGGAACTTAAAGATATTAGTAGTATTGTGAAAAGAATTGGAATATTGATGTTTTGGTATGATTGGGTATCAATGTCGGTGTTGAAATTGTTGAGATGTATTTAACGTGTCAGTGGTGAAATTGATGTTATATGATTGAGTAATTGCATGATTAAACGTGTTACTTTATGAATTGGAACATTGATAATGATGTAAGTAGATAAGAATTATAATTTAGAACATGAACGATGAAGTATGTGGAAGTTAGGGATGTTTGAGTACGAAATAAAAGGTTTTCGTAACTTAAAATTTTGATTTTTTTTTAATTTGGTTCAGTGTAACCAGTTACTGGGATTGATTAACTGGTTACCGCTCAAAAAAATTTAGCATTATTGGTTTTTTAAGGGGTGTAACCGGTTACCGCTATTAGGGTAACCCGCTACCGCTGAGTTGACAACATTTTGTAATTCTTTGAAAAATTCATAACTTGAGTTCTAGACGTACGATTTGAGTTCTGTTTGAAGCGATAGAAAACTAACATGATGAGATTTGTTTTAAAAATGGTTCCAACACCTAGAAGTAATATTTTTGTCACGTGGTGATGTTGGACGAGAGGCGAAGTTTGCTGTTGATGTCTTTCAAAGTTGGGAGAATTGGAGAAGTTATTAGAAGATGTGCAGAGAAATAGATTTATAAAACCGAGTGTATCATTTTGGGAGCTTTTATGTCATTAGTTAAGGAGAAAGAAATTAGTACGAAATTGTATGTGGATTACCGATAATTGATTAAAGTAGTGGTTGAGATCACATATCCACTTCAAATGATTGACAATTGGATGGATCACTGGTAGGAAAGTATGTTCTCAGTATAATTAAATTGGGGTCAAATATTCTTAAAATATAGGTGAAGAGTGAGGATAGTTAGAGGTCAACTTTTAGAACTCGGTGAAGTTATTTTGAATAATTTGATCAGTCTGTTGCAGTGGTTATTGAGGACATTTTTATTTAGTCTGAGTCAGAAAAAGGAAACGTTGAATGTCAGAAGGAAATAAAACGTGTTATAGGATGTCGAGATGTAGATCATTATTTGAAGAGGTGAATTTTCTTGAACATGCTATTTCGAATAAAGATAACTGTGGAATTTATCCAGAGTAAATATAGGTCTACATTGAGAGACTCTGAAATTGGTTACAGATACTAGAAGCTTTTCGAGATTAACTACTTATTATTGCAGTTTAATTGAGACGGTGTCAAGTGAGATCTGTTGTTAGTGAATGAGTTAAGGGAATGGGATGTTTGCCAGTAGTAAGGATGTGAATTTATTACATAAGTGCATAGAGATGAAACTTATGCTGATTAAGGATGACTAGAATGGAGATAGTTTTTTGAGGAGAAGAGAAGTAATGCTAGAGTAAAGATAAAATCAAGAAGGATTGGAATCATGGTTATGACAGAAAAGTATAGACATGAGTTAGGGAGAAATTGGGGAGTTTTATCACCAACCATATGAAGAAATGATAGTGTTGAGATTGTGATTAGGATGAGATCCAAATATGAGATTAAAGGAAAGAGTAAAGATTTATTGATGTGGTCAAAATCTACTAATTGGATAAAGACTTCCTTTGGAATGAAACGATTTGGAATGTACTTGGTGTAGTAGTTTCCTATATTAGAATATACTTAACAATTATGTTCTGCTGCGTGCGTGTAAAGGAGACTATGAAATGGATTTTTGGCATTTAGGTATCATTGATGATTTTGAAATGATGGAAGTTAAGAAAAACTTTCGTAAGCCTTGGAGAGATTGTTGGACATTATGCTCACGAAACTTTAACCACAAGGTGAAGGATGCTATTATAGTTAGGTAACGATGATTTATGCCACCATTATTGTTTTCAGCTACCTATTGATAAATTCAGGAACTAATCACCCTTAATATCTTGTTGATAGTAGACAGAACCGTATTTGATAGGATAAACTTGTCGTGTGATAACACGAAAAGTTATCGCATTTTCCGCTTGATTTACATGGATAAAACATCTGATTATTCGTTTATTATATCACATTTTATCTGTATTTGTAGTATTTGTAGCATATTTCAGGTACTTAGCTTTTGCAAAGCATAAATGAGAAAAGGAAGAAAAACAATGGAGAAATGAAGAAGAAATGGCCATTTAGCAGCATTATGTACCAGAAGGCGTGTCGTCCGCCACAGGCGCGTGCCGCCCGTCACAATTTGCAAAAGTGTGCCCCTCGGAATGCTTCATGTCCCGACCGGTACAGTGTCAATATGTGTGCCCCACGTCACAGCGCTCATGAAGCTCATGACAACCCATATAACTGCTGCGGGAAATATCTCCACGAAGCGGACAGAATGGACAGTTTTGTCGGAGTCTTCTCCACGGTGGAAGAATAAGGATCAAGGGAATTCCTCCTATTTTTGCTCACTTTTGGAATCTATAAATTGGAATCAATTACCAACATTTTTACGTCCATACTTTGCACCAATTTTTATTGTTTCTTCTACGTACTGTAGCTTGCGATTATTTTCCAATTTTGCAAATTTACTATTATTTCAGTTTCATAGTTTTAAGTATTTTGTTTTCCAGTTTCGTAGAATTCCCGTAAGCATAGAAAACCCTCACCATTAAAGTAGTATTTCTTCACATCGGAGGAATACTACAACTCTAGTTTTCTTCCTAGCTTCCAGAATTCGTCTAGGTCCATTTTATTTAATTCAAGATATTTCATTACAAGTTAATCCTGCCGAATTGTGGAGGATACACACTACTCAAATTATTTGCTTCAGTATTTAATTTCAGGTACCTATTTTATGTATAATTTATTTATTCTTACCATGCATGTGTTACTAAATTTATGTTTTAATTTTAGGTTATCCTACAATAAAATTATGTCTGGCTAAATTCCCCGATACCGGTATGTAAATCTTAAACATAAGGGATTCGGTAATAATTGGCATTAATATTTTACAAAAGAACGTTTCTGGTTTTAATTTCCAATTTGGATATTTAATTGTTTTTGTACGAGAGTAAAAGACAGATTAAGGTTAAAATCAACAGAGAAAGAGTTTGAGGTTTTAACCAGATATTGGTTATTAAACATTAATTTTAAAAACATCAAGAGCGCTTTAAAATTAATTGGACTCTATTTGTTTTCAAAAACTACTTTTGAATTTTAAATGAAAGAGTGAGAGAGCTCATTTGATTTTAATAATATGACCCAAATCGATAGAACGAAAGTGTGAGACAAGGGTTTTTAAATGAATAGTTTCCACTGAAACAGTGTTTTAATACTGAAAGCAAGTGCCATTGACTTATTGAATCCCTAAAGTTGATAAAGAACATATCGGTGTCCCGTTATTAATTATTAGATTTTAGTTATCTCCCGATTAAACCCAAACACCCATTTTATAATTAGCCATAGCTTTACACAGTGACCCTAAGATAACAATAGTTTGACCATCAGTCCTTGTGGGTTTGATATCTTTTTAAACTACGTGATAGATTGTGCACTTGCAGTCACTACACTCAACAAAATCATACAGTGGCTATCAATCTTTTGGCGCCATTGTCGAGGACTGATTTAGTCAATACTAGAAATCCCTTGTTACACAGTATAGACTAAGGAAACCAATTTTATTTTATTTTATTCGTTTATTGTATTCCAAGCACTCGCTCTAAAGATAAAGAATTAGAGCAACCAACTGACGAGGCCGAGCGTTTTATTAATATAAGATGTTGAATTAGAGAGTACCAAGCCAAGTACAATCTTCCCGAATTAAATCTTCCTAAATATTCTCTTCCTGACCCAAGAATGCCTTAAGGACCCCAAAATCTCCCTCTGAAGGAATATGTTGCCCCATCGCAAGAGGAACCCCACAACAGTATTCTTGCTCCCACTATCGCACAGAACGATTTCGAGCTAAAACCTTCGTTATTGCAGGCTATCCAACAAAACCAATTTTCAGGATGTCCTACGGACGATCCAAATCTTCCTTTATCCGTGTTAGTCCAGTATGCAGACACAGTGAAAGCAAATGGTGTCTGCCCTGAAGTAATAAGACTTCGTCTTTTTCCATTCTCGTTACGAGATAGAGCTAGAGCATGGCTCTGGTCTCTACCATCCAACTCTGTTACAACATGGAACAAATTGAATAAAGTTTTCCTAGCGGGATATTTTCTGCCGAGTAAAAAGGTTATGCTAAGAGCCAATATCAACGGTTTTAAACAAAAGGAACACATATCTCTCTTTGAAGCATGGGAAAGATACAAAGACATGTTGTGACTCTGTTCGCATCAAGGTCTAGAAGAATGGCTGATCATCCACACCTTTTACAATGGTCTCTTATATAACACAAGACTAACGATTGATGCAGCTGCTGGTGGTGCACTGATGGATAAACCATACCACGATGCCTATCAACTTATCGAAAGTATGGCTCAAAATCATTATCAGTGGGGAAGCGATAGAACCATGATGGAGAAACCTCAAACGAAAGGCGGTATGCACGAAGTTAGTAGCTTAGAACAGGTTAACACCAAGGTAGAAGCCTTTACCCAAAAGATAGAAAGCTTGACCACAACTCCCGCAGCCACCATAGTTGCAGTAGCTCCATCCTATGATTTATGCAGACTTCACGCGCATGTTGCACCTGAATGTCCACTCTTAACAGGATTACCAGTTGATCAAGTGAATTATGCTCAAGGAAACCCATACGGCAATAGATAAAACCCTTCTTGGAAGAACCATCCAAACTTCTCATACAAAAGCAACAATGCTTTGTACGCACAAGGGTAAGCTCCTACTACACCTCTAGGATTTCAGAAAGCCACCCAAAATGTCTCAACTATTCTGAATATCCCTAGGAAGTCCAACATTGAAATAATGATAGAAAAATTTGTAGCCACCCAAGCTCAAACTAATAAAGATTTCATGAATCAAAATATTCACACTAGTGAGAAAATTAAGCAACTGACGAATAAGATTGATGCTCTTGCCACACCCAACTAAATGTTAGAAACACAAATCTCCCAAGTGGCTCAACAGCAAGCAGCTACAGCTGCTCCAGCTAGAACTTTTCCTGGACAACCCCAACCAAATCCAAAGGGACATGCTAATTCCATAACACTTCGGAGTGGGACAGAACTAGGCAGGCTAATTGAAACTAGAGTCGAGAACCCAGCCATGTACCAGAAACATGGAAAAGGAACTGAGGAGGAAGCTGAACCGGAGGAAGTAGTAAAAGAAGGTGATAAAGAGGCCATGGAAAAAGAAGAACCTTATGTGCATTCGTCACCCTATATAATACCTATTCCATATCCTCAAAGATTTTCTAAGTCTAAAAATGTAGGGAAATTCAAGAAATTTAGTGAACTTCTGAAACAACTTAAGATTACCATACCTTTTATAGAAGTTATCACACAAATGCCCTCCTACGCTAAATTTCTTAAAGAAATATTATCCAATAATAAAAAGCTTGAGGATAATGAAACTATACTGCTCACTGCTGAATGTAGTGCTATAATCCAAAACAACATGTCTCCTAAACTTAAAGACCCAAATAGTTTTTCCATACCTTGCATAATCGAAAAAATTTCCATAGACAAAGAATTATGTGATTTAGGAGCTAGTATTAGTCTAATTCTCTTATCAATTTGCAAGAAACTCAACATGGAAGAACTAATACCAACAAGAATGTTCATACAATTAGCAGATCGTTCAATGAAATTTCCTTTATGTATGTTAGAAAATGTTCCTGTATGTATAGGACAATTCTATATCCCCACTGATTTCATAATCATGGACATTAAAGAAGACTCCAATATTACTATTATATTAGGTAGACAACTCCTAGCCACTGCAGGAGCCATCATAGATGTTAAAAATGGAAAACTGAGTTTCGAAGTTGGAGAAGAAAAGTTGAATTCATCTTGTCTAAATTCTTTAAGGCACCAGCCATCAACGATTCATGATGTTTCTTAGATGAAATCGATAAATGCGTAAAAGAATTGGAGAAACAACAAACCACCTATTCGAAGGTATTGAAGATTCCTACACCTCTAATTATCGAAGATAATAATTGGATCCCTTAATATCAAGATGGAAATCCGAGTGAATTCCTAGCTCTAACTCCCGATCCTATACCTTGTGCAAAGAAGCCAGCCATAGAACATAAAACACTACCCAAAGACATAAGGTATGAATTCCTAGATACATAACTTGAATGGCCATTTATAGTCAATACAGACCTAAGACAAATAGAAACTGAAAAATTATTACATTTCCTAAGAAAATACCCAACCACTTTAGGATATAACATCTGAAATCTAAAAGGAATAAGTCCCTCTATCTGCATGCATCGTATAATGCTGGAAGAAGACTGCAAAACCTCTAGGGAACATCAAAGAAGGATCAATCCTATTCTGAGCGATGTAGTAAAAAAGGAAGTAGAAAAGCTATTAGAAGCAGTAATCATGTACCAAATATCCGACAGTAAATGGGTTAGCCCAGTACATGTCGTACCAAAGAAAGGAGGTGTTAAAGTTGTCAGCAATGCTAAAGGAGAATCCATAGCGTAACGAACTCACATCGGGTGGAGAATGTGCATCGACTATAGAAATTTAAACAAAGCCACTCATAAATATCATTTTCCTTTACCTTTCATTGATCAAATGCTTTAACGACTAGCTAAACACTCTCATTTATGCTATTTAGACAGTTATTCCGGATTTTTCCAAATTCCTATCCATCCTGACCACCAAGAAAAGACAACTTTCACTTTTCGTTATGGTATGTTCACCCATCGATGAATGCCATTCAGACTATGTAATGCCCCTGCAACATTCTAGAGATGTATGATGTCCATATTCTCTGATTTTCTAGATGGTATAGTGGAAGTTTTTATGGATGACTTCTCCGTCTGTGGTGAAAGTTTGAAGGATGTCTATTGAACCTTGAAATGGTACTAAAAATATGCGTAAGTGTAACCCTTATGCTAAAATGGGAAATTCCACTTTATGGTCCAACAAGGAATTGCCTTAGGGCACATCGTATCTGATAGGGGAATTGAAGTAGATTAAGCAAAGATCGAAGTAATAGAAAATCTTCAACCACCCAAAACTGTTAGAGAAATAAGAAGTTTTCTAGGACACGCTGGTTTTTATCGATGTTTCATTAATAACTTCTCTAAGATAACCAAACCTCTAACCGAACTGATAATGGAAGATGGTGAGTTCATTTTCATCGACAAATGCCTGGACGCGTTTACAACATTAAAAAAGGCATTAATTTTAGCACCTATTATGCAACATCCTGATTGGAACGAACCATTTGAAATAATGTGTAATGCTAGTAACTATGTCATAGGTGCAGTTCTAGGACAAAGAAAGGATAAAAAGCTTCATGAAATTTATTACGCAAGTAGAACCCTAGATCTTGCACAGACAAATTACGCCATCACTGAAAAATAATTGTCAGCTATTGTGTTTTCCTTAGATAAATTTTGTTCTTACTTAGTAGGAGCACGAATAATTATCTATACCGATCACACTGCAATCTGGTACCTCTTAAGTAAGAAAGATGCCAAACCAAGATTACTAAGGTGGATCTTACTTCTACAAGAATCTGATTTAGAAATCAAAGACAAGAGAGGAACTAAGAATGTAGTAGCTGACCACCTGTCCAAAATAAAAGGCGTCAAACCAGATCATGTACCCATAAATGATGATTTTCCTTATGAAAGCCTTGTAGCCCAACTAGAAGTGGAGAGTAGTACAACAGAGTACCCTGTGACTTATGAAGACAAGAACATAAATGAGATTATTGAAGCAGTCTACACTAAAACCATACTACCATGGTATGCCGATTTTGTCAACAACTTTGCTACTGGAGTGCTTCCACCTGATATGTCTTATCAACAAAAGAAGAAATTATTTCATGACCTTAAACACTATTATTGGGACGAGCCTTTACTTTTCAAGAGAGGCGCCAATGGTATTTTCCATCGATGTGTTCCCGAAAATGAAATTGAAAACATAATTTTTCGCTGTCATGATTCTCCCTATGAAGAACATGCGAGTACTTCAAAGACCTGCGCTAAAATACTACAAGTTGGCCTCTATTGGCCTAATCTGTGGAAAGATGTCCATATCATGGTTAAAAATTGCAACCAATGCATACGCACTGGAAACAACTCTAGACGCGATGAGATGCCTCAAAAAGGCATTCTAGAAGTGGAATTATTTGACGTATGGGGAATTGATTTCATGGGACACTTCCAGTCTTCCTTTGGAAATCACTATATACTAGTTGTTATGGACTATGTTTCAAAATGGATCGAGGTTATAGCCTCTCCAACAAATGATAAACGATTAGTAGTCAAGCTTTTCAAGAATATAATCTTTCCAAGATTCGGTGTACCGAGACTCATCATCAGTGACGGTGGCTCCCATTTCATTTCCAAAATCTTAGAAAAATTATTAGCAAAGTATGGAGTGCGACATCTTGTCGCAACACCTTATCATCCATAAAATGGTGGGAAAGTAGAGTTCTCCAATAGATAGATTAAGCCAATCTTAGAAAAAATGGTAGCAACCTCTAGGAAAGATTGGACATCTAAGTTACACGGAGCTCTATGGGAATATAGGATGGCATACAAAATTCCGATCGGAACCACACCATTTAAACTAGTCTATGGAAAGTCATGTCATCTGCCGGTAGAAATATAACATAAATCTTATTGGGCCATTAAGACCCTTAATTTAAATTAGACCGTTGCAGGTGAGAAAAAAATCTTAGATATCCACGAACTAGAAGAACTTAAACTAGACGCTTACGTGAATGCTCGGATTTATTAGGAGAGAACTAAAAAATGGCACGGTAAACGAATATCTAGAAAAGAATTCAATTAAGGAGATATAATTATACTATTTAATTCTAGATTTAAACTATTTCCGAGAAAACTTCGCTCTAGAGTGTCTGGTCCCTTAGAAGTCACTAAGGTTTTTCAAAATGGTCTAATAGAAATCAAAGGAATGTGTTGTGAACCTTTTATCGGCAACGGAAAACGTCTAAAGCATTATCATATCATCGATAATAAAGAATATTACACAACATATAGGCTATATGCGCTGCCACCCTATTCATTAGACTAATCACCATGTTATGTCGAGCTTAAGAATTTAAACAAAGCGCTTATTTGAAGACAACCCACTTTTTAGTCTTTTCTTTTTGCTTTGCTTATTTTTAGTTTTTCTTTTCTTATTTTTGGTATTGCTTATTTCTAATCTTATAAAATTATGCAGTATTGTTTCTCTAATTTTACCCTCTACTAAGTTAATTCTAACTGTCAACCTACTTCAGGCTAACTTTACTAGTTGCTAATTGTACTAACCACGATGAATTTGGTTGATACTATGGGCATTGTTTTTAGAGGAAGAAATCAACAGAGGAGGTTTGAGTATTTATCTGATAGGGAGATAGGATTGAGTGTCTACCCTGACGGACTTGCTATGATCACATTAGGAATCTGAGACATTATCTTGTTCCTATTAAGCCAAATAAGCTGGGGCACATCTTCCCTAAGAAGAAGGTTTAGTTGCTACCGTAGATTGATCCTGGAGTTTCTAAGCTCTCTTGTCTACAAACCTAACCATGGTCTAGGGTTTAATAGAGGACTAATTAGGTTTAGGTTGTTTAATATTGAATACGCCTATATCCATAAGGAGATGGCAGAACTGTTAGGATTTCCATACGGCCTAGTGGCATTCACAGTAGTCCAAGAAGAACTTTTTGACGTGGGTGAGCTATACTATCTCTTGGGGGATATTACAGGTATATGTAACCCCGAGCTTGATGACACGCACTTAGAAAACATTCATAACCATGCCTTAAGATATTTTCATAAGAACCTAGAACACACCCTCTTTGGTAAGCTAGAAATTATAACCACAGTATCTAGAGACGAGCTTTTCATTATGTTATGTGCTTCTCAAAACCGTCCCATAAATGGAGCTACCTTTATGATAGCCAACTTTCACCGTCTTGTAAGAGTCGTCCATGAACCAATCTTGATAGGTGGCTTAGTAACCATGATAGCAGATGATGTCGGCTAAAGACAACCACTGGTAAACCTTGTACCTCTAGGTAGATTTCAACCAATGAATATCAATTTTTATTTTAACAGGGGAATAATTGGAAACTTGGGCCCGGGTAACTTTGAACTGCTCAATAGCGATCAGTTAAGGTCCCTTTTTACCCTGCCTAACCCTAGGACTAGTGTGCATGACAGGAACAACTGGTTATATGATTGGGTTGAACCACACATTTCACCACCACCTACTCCTAAGACACCCATGATTTATGACCACCTTGGCTCCTTCCTGTCTGATGAGGAAATGGATCCCGAAATCCCTCCTTTTTACCATCATTCTCCTTCTCCCAATCAGGTTGACTCAAACACCTCCGTCGCTCCAGTTACTACTCCACCTCCCATAATTGATCACAGGGTTGCTATAAATGCTTTACAATCCGAGCTTGAGTTATTGAGGGATGAGCTTGTTATTTTGAGGATCGACTTCCATTCTTTCATGGATGTGGAAGTCGAATAGTTGGACCATCTTTACCTGCATATCTACTTTGCTTCTCTTCTTAACAATCGACGTGGCTAATTTTTCGGACTTACTACATATCTTCTTTTTACATTTAAACATTGTGGACAATGTTTTGTTTAAGTGTGGGGAGAAGACTTATTAGACCAGAATTTTCATTATTTGATATTTCAATTTCTTAAGTACAATTTTTACCATTATTTTCTATTTCAATTTCTTAAGTACAACTTTTATTTACTTTCAGTTTTGTTATATTTTGTTCAGTTTTTGATTCATTTATTTGTGGAATTTACATTACATTACTTTTCATTTAATGCACTATTATTGTCATGTATATATATATATATATATATATATATATATATATATATATATATATATATATATATATATATATATATATATATATATATATATATATATATATATATATATATATATATATACGTACAGCATGCTTGCAAGTATTGAAAAATGTATGAGTTTAATGTTTGAAATATATGGGAAGTCTGGGAAACGAAATTTTAAGCTTTTATTATGATTCTGGGCAGCTTGACATCCGTCAAGCTTCACAAAATTTATCCCGCTCAGCACAATAGCGTTCCCCTTGGCACGAAGTTAGAAATAGAAGCCTTACTCTTTTATCACAAAAACCCTCGTCGAAATCTTCTTCTTCACATTTTCTTCAAACCTCCACTATAACTACATTAAACATCCGCCTATTTCAATCAATCCATTATCATTATCATAAAAACTCATTAATCCCCACCTATTACCCTTATTATATTTCTCTACATATACACTCTCTAAACCCACTTCCATTCTGAAACCCCCAACTGCTCACACAAACTCCTACCCATCTTCCATCCTTGCTATAACAATGGCACACAGAAGTTCAAGACCAGATCCAGACGTTCCGGAATTACGCTTTGAAATGGAGAAGCCGGAGAGCACCAAAGAGTGCAATATCTCAAATTTCATCAATGCTCCGTAGTCCCTACACGGTATGTTGACACTGAGTGCTTGCGAAAATTAGGATTGCTTGATTGAGTGCGGTGGTTACTCCGAAACTATGACTTAGCATTCATCTGCACACAGAATCTTCTAACGTATGAGTCACTGACTTGGAAATTTTTAAGCTAGTTCTCATGCAACCCACCGTGTGACGAAAGCCAGCACCTATCCAGCTCAGCTACTTTTAGAATTTCAACAATGAATATTCTATAAGTCAATCTATTGTGAGTGATTTCTTCTGTTTACCTCGTGAGGGAGTAGTACACCACCGTATTCCTAGAGACCAAGATTGGGCATCTACAGCTTTCAAGCTTTGGAAAGCTCTCTCTGATGAGGAACCGAACAATTTGGAGGGACTTTATGCTTCATCCATTCATAATCCCGCTATCAGGTATTTTCATAGTGCCATCTCCAACACTATTTTTGGGAGGATTAACAACAACAAAGTTAATTCTAAATAATTATTCCTCCTTCATTATACCTTCACTCCCAACCAAAATATCAATGCGAGCACTTTCCTTCTATCGCATGTCCAGTCTTTTTGTGCAAGAGGGTCTACGCCTTTCTGCATTGGAGGGCTAGTAACCTCTATTGCAATTGGCCTGCACCTTGAATACAAGCTTGCAAATTTTCCACCACTACCACCCGCATTCATTTACATCGACAAATGTCGAGTTGGCCACTTGGTTAAGGTCAGAGGAGATGGTAGGTATAATCTGATAGTGCATAACAAAGCTGTCCCTGGTGTGATTTTGCCAAATAATGCACTTACTGATATCACAAACATGGAAAAGTGGCTTTATGACCTTAATGCTCCTGCACCTGGAGATAATGCACAAAACGACCAAGGGAATATCCAAACTGATGAAATGGACCAAGAAATGGAACACGGGGATACTAAACAACAAGCTCCTTCTGAAAACATTGCAAGAAAGTCCGCAAGACCCAGAAGAAGATTCAGAAGAGCACCGTCCTAAAAGGATGACATTATGGATGCCATCATATAACAAGATGAAAGAGTGCAAGCTATGCAGAACAATCAAAATGCAATGATGCAACTTATGCTGGCTATGCAAACTCAACGGCAGTAATATGACGATAGAAATGAGAGTTGGGCTACAAGATTAACCGAGGAAATGGCATCCTTAACTATACGCATGGATGGTTTTCAAGATTATATATACCATGTGGCTATGCCTCATCCTCCGAGTACACGTGGCCGAGCACGAGGGCGAGGAAGAGGACGCGGTAATGAGCAAAAATAAATCAATTTTGTTTCTCTTCCTATTTCCTTTTTGTTTTTTTAAGCATTGGGACATTGCTTGTTTCAAGCTTAGGAGAGTTAGTTAATTTAGAAACTCTTTATTGCTTTCTAAGTAGATCTTTGATTCCCATTTGTATTCCTTGTAATCAAAAACATCTTTGTACTTTTGAGTTAGTTTATGCAATTTTTCCGCTATTATCTAATTTCCCCATTTTCTTGAGCCATAACAAAAATTGTGTTCGTTACTTGCATAACCTGACGCGTTCGAAGAGTATACAGGTTGCTCACTTTTTAAAGATATATGAGAAACCTTGAGTGAAATCAAAGTACGATGGATACTGTCATAGCACTATAAATCCCCATATTGTGTTGTATCGATTTCAGTACCCTTTATACTGAAAACTTAAACTTTAGTTTTAAAGTAGCCCCGAGTAGTTTATTTAGCAGTCAACACTCTTAAACACAAACTACGTAAGGAGTCGATGAATATAAGTGAATGATACAACATATTTAAAAGATACATGCTTTACTGTAACAAAATGGGGAATGCAACAATTATGTTTGGCGACCCTCACCCGGTCACTTAATCCAACGGATGCAGAACCTACATGATATAACATAGAAACACGTTGTCGGTTGGTTCAGAGGTGTATGATACTGAACTTGGTAGGAAGGACTATGGTCCGATCCCCCGCAAATTTCAATTGGGTGAATTAAAGGAGGTTACCGCATTTATGTTCAAGAACCTCGTTCTTAAAAGGATCATAGTCACAAACCGGCTACTCTACTATGTGCGTGTAAAGATAAAGGGCTTAATATAATTTTGCTAGAATGAAAACGGTTGAAATTTAGCGAGAAGAATTAGGTTGAGTTATAATGGCATGGATGGAATTTGTCTGCATAATGGGGGGCGTTTAGTGTTATTACTGTATCTTTTGTGTTATGTTGAGCTTATGTTTTTGCAAAAACATTGGCAACCTCTTACGGATCGAACTGCATCATGTATTTGCTTTTAACTTGTATTTTATTATTTTTATACTACTACTTTGCTTGAGGACACCCAAAGGTTCAAGCCTAGGGGAGTTTGATAACACGAAAAGTTATAGCATTTATCACTCGATTTACATAGATAAAACTTATGATTCTTCATTTATTATATCACATTTTTATCTCTATTTGTAGTATTTGTAGCATATTTCAGGTACTTAACTTTTGCAAAGCATAAATGAGAAAAGGAAGAAAAACATTGGAGAAATGAAGAAGAAATGGCCATTTAGCAGCATTTTAGCAGCATTTTGTACCATAAGGCATATCATCCACTAGTGGCGCGTGTCGCCCGTCACAACTTGCAAAAGTGGGCCCCTCAGCACGCTTCATGTCCCGGCTGGCACAGTGTCAAGATGTGTGTCCCACGTCACAGTGCACATGACGCTCGTGACAACCCATATAACTGCTACGGAAATATCTCGACGAAGTAGACGACACCGACCGTTTTGCCATATTCTTCTCCATGATGGAAGAACGAGGATCAAGGGGATCCATCCTATTTTTGCTCACTGTTGGAATCTATAAATTGGAATCAGTTACCAACATTGTTACGTCAAGACTTTGCACCAATTTTTATTGTTTCTTCTATGTACTGTAACTTGCGATTATTTTCCAGTTTTGCATCTTTACTTTTATTTCCGTTTCATAGTTTTTAGTATTTCATTTTCCAGTTTCATAGAATTCCAGTAAGCATAGAAAACTCGCACCATTAAAGCAGTATTTCTTCACATCGGAGGAATACTACAACTCTAGTTTTCTTCCTAGCTTCCATAATTCGTTTAGGTCCATTTTATTTAATTGAAGATATTTCATTACAAGTTAATCCTGCTGGCTTGTGGAGGATACGCACTGATCAAATTATTTGTTTTAGTATTTAATTTAAGGTTCCTATTTTAAGTATAATTTATTTATTCTTACCATGCATGTGTTACTAAATTTATGTTTTAATTTTATGTTATCCTGCAATAAAATTATGTTTGGCTAAATTCCCCGATACCGGTATGTAAATCTTAAACTGAAGGTATTCGGTAATAATTGGCATTAATATTTTACAAAATCACTTTTCTGGTTTTAATTTCCAATTTGGATATTTAATTGTTTTTGTACGAGAGTAAAAGACAGTCTAAGGTTAAAATCAACAGAGCGAGAGTTTGAGGTTTTAACTAGATAGTGGTTATTAAACATTAATTTTAAGAACAGCGAGAGTGCTTTAAAATTAATTGGACTCTATTTGTTTTCAAAAAATACTTTTGAATTTTAAATGAAACTACGAGAGCGCTCATTTGAGTTTAATAATATGACCTGGATCGATAGAACGAAAGTGTGAGACGAGGGTTTTTAAATGAAGAGTTTCCACTGAAACAATGTTTTAATACTGAAAACAAATGCCAATGACTTATTGAATCCCTGAAGTTGACAAAGTACATACCGGTGTCCCGTTATTAATTATTAGATTTTAGTTAATTCCCAATTAAACGCAAACACCCATTTTATAATTATCCTTAGCTTTACATGGTGACCCTAAGATAACAGTAGTTTGACCATCAGTCCTTGTGGGTTCGATATCTTTTAAAACTACGCGATAGAATATGCACTTGCAGTCATTACACCCTACTGACTCATAACGTTGATATCATCTTACTATCTTGATAGTGTGTAAAGTGATTGATGTTGTATCGAGAGGATAGTCGTTTTCCAATTTGCATGAACCTAATGGAAAGTGGCTATGAAAGAGTGGGAATTTATTAAGCAGTTTAGAGACTTGAGTTGGTATGCGAGCTAACGCCGCATGATGGAAGGTTAATGATGTTGAAAAGTGAACAATGATTTTTTGGTAGTTACCATTTAGAGTCTAGAGATAGATGTGAAACTTGTAGATCTGATAGTGGATGGAAATCCAAAAGAAGACAATGACTTTAAAGTAGATCAGAGTGTCGCAGCTGAAGTGTGATGTGGCGCATATCGCTATGTGGTGTGACTTTTTAGGAGTCAAGGGAAAATGTTAAACTCCTGAATGAATGATGCAAAATAGTGGATATTCCAGAATGGATTGATAGGTGAAGGGTTTGTATGTTATTCGTGTTGCTGACATGTCAATGGAAGTATTGATTTACATGTTCGATTGGTGAAATGTAACATTGTGGCACTAAGGTTGTGTGTCAATGTTGTTGGTAATTGGTAGTGTTGATGTTCTTATGACGATATTGTCATGTAATGAATTGATAGATTCTGTATATTAGGGTGATGGGATGAGGAGTGAGACGAACCTGTGTGTTCACAACTCGTAACGAGGAATTCCATGGGATCATGGTGGTTGCATGAAGAAGTTTCAACAGTTTCAAATGGATGTAAAAAGTGTCTTTCTGAATGGGTACTTGCATGAAGAAGTTTGTGTTGAACAACTCAAAGGGTTTGTTCATCCTAAGTATTATGCATACAACTTCCTTTATTAGATGTTTTATATGATGTCAAAGCTGGGAAAATCTAGCATTTCTGTCTATTGGATGATATCTCTATGTCTTTTGGGACTCCTTTGCATTATAGGTATTTGGAACCATTAAAAAACATTTTGAAATTGATTCATGTCATGAAAAACAAGTTTCTGCATAAATTTTGATTGCATGTGTCGACACATACGATTTTTCAGGTCGACACATTGTTGCACACCAAAATTCTCCCTTTTCATTTGAACCCTAATTGTCTTATACTTCATCATCAGATGCATACATACATGTCATTAGGTCTATACTCATGGAAATAATGGATTTTCTCTGTGAAAAGAGCTGCAAAAGATGAATATTTCGTTAGTCAGCGTTGTGAAGTAAAACTTGGGGTTTTCATATTTTAAATGGATGGCGTATATGTTCTAAGCTATCCAATCAGTTATTAATCAAGTTATCATCATATCAAGCTCTCATGTGTTTCAGCAAGCTTTGAATTGCACAAAAAGTCAAGCCTTTCAATTAATTTGAGATAGTGCAAACAGAAATTCAGTATCTTGCGGTGCGAGGTCAAAAAATTCATAACCTGAGACAAGAAAATGGTTAGGGAATGGTTCTTAAATCTTTATAACTGTCTTGAGATCTTCTCTAATTCATCTGTTAAAGTAGAAGGCTAATTTTCTAAGGAAGATCTCCAAAGTGAAAATATCTGAAATCATGTTATATAGTGGATTTGTTGGTTCACTGGTTTTCGGATGCTTTAAAATTTGTAACTTATGACTGAAAGATCACCTTTGATTTGCTCTTGGAGCATTTGAATCGTATTTTTATTTTCTTCATTTCATATGTTAGCTTCAGAAGCTGATTTGGTGAGGAAGATCCTTGGATATGCGAATACTCTAAGACTGGTACCATGAAACAGTATGTTGAACCGTTGTTTATCAAATGTTCAAGAATTCATAACTTTCACCCGGTTCGATGTTTTTGGATGGTTCTTTGGGCGTAAAATTCATCTTGGTATTGCCTTCAATTCGTATGCTCAGGTCAGAAGTTAATTCTTTGAAGAAGATATCTAAAAGTGCAAATTACTTGAGAAAATTGCACTCCGAAATGGTTTTCTACCAGACTGTTTCCTCATATTGAAAATTTGTAACTTTCTCAAATTTTATCGGTTCAAGATGACTCTCAAAGCATGAGCTCAAAAATTTTGTTAGCTACAACTTTGCTTCAGGTCCCGGGTTCGGATTATGCTCCGAAGGCTTCGGTTTATGGCTCACTTCCTAAAGTGGGCATGGAAATAAGCTGAAAAAAGTCCTAGCCAATGTTGTTTTGTTTTTCATTGGGTGTTTATCTTTATACCTTATATCCCGTTCATTTGTATATATTTGAGCATATGTATGCAATGCATTTTATCGCTTTCCATATATTGGTTATATATGTTATGTTGGCTCTGTTGGTTTTCCATGTTAGGTGGGTGTTACTATTGAGGTAAAAGGCCCAATACGCGGGCCACAATTGTAAACCATTAGGAACACATATGAATAAAGTGGAGTAATGATGGCTATTGGATGTAGGTCCACACCAGTGCGGTCATGTATGCCATGCTCAGGCGAGGTCCAAGTGGGGAGCTATTGTTATAACATAGGTGTTGCGATGATAGTGACTCCAAGTAGACTCACGACTCTGAGTTACCATTGAACTTAACCTAACCTAGTCTTTACCCGTGTGTGGGAAGGGAATGATTTTATAGGTACAAATGGTGACTATATGTTTTAATGGTTAATTTATGTTCTGATGGTGAACGTATGTTCTGTTGGTGACTTGGTTTTCTTTGGTTTATGTTTCGTACCTTTGATCTTGGTATTCTCGACATATTCTAAAACAGCACAGCGAATAGCCATTATTGTGGAAACCTTGATTCCGTGTTATTGCACTGGCATCATGGCATACTTATTTTTATAAATAAAAAAATGTATAAAAAATGTATATGAAAAAAAAGTTGACTTGCATATGCATATCATTTCCAATATATTCCAAGGTTTTCATCATCGTCAAAGATGGATAGCAACACCTTCATAGACAAAGAGATTTCCAAGAATACTTTCTGTTATCAAGTCCACAGTTTTATCCTGACTGTGTTGAAGGAAGTAAGAGCTTTGTTTAAAGGTCTGAATGGTAAGATCTTCAGAAAGAGTTATGCGGACCTGCTTCCTTTTTGAATGACGGGTACGATAATTGGGCCATGGTGGCACTTTTACAGTTCTATGACCCGTTGCTATGATGTTTCACTTTCCAGGACTATCAGTTAGTGCCAACCCTGAAATAATATGCTTATATCCTTGGTATTGAGGTGACAAACCGTATTCCTTTTGTTCGTGTACCGGTGATTCGTGATTATGAAGCCACCGCTAAGGCCCTTTATTTGAGTATGAGAAATGTGAAATATAACTGGATTAGTAAGAGCGGTATAAGTGGTCTTCTTCTGAAGGTTGTGATACCTAAGGCTAAAGAGTTTTCGAGGAACAATAATTGGGTCGCGTTCAACGCATTTCTAGTTGTCATGATCTATGGTATAGTCCTCTTTCCTGTCGTGGAGAACTTTTTGGACTTAGCGACGATCTCTGTTTTCATGAATGAAAATCATGTTTCGACTATACTTGTTGACACCTATTATACCATCCACTCCAAACATGGCAAAAAAGGAGGGGTTCATTGTGTATTCATGTGCTCTATAAATGGTTTATGTTGCATTTACCCATGAAAGGACCATTTGTGGATACCACTGATTTGTCTCTTTGTTCGTAATGGATCATGGCTCTCACTTCTTATGACATTGTTCAGCATAACTTAATGGGTGTGAAGGTGATAATTTTAAGGTTTGGTGAGTTCCCAAACGTTTCGCTCATGAGAACGAAAGATTACATCAACTATAATCCTATTTTAGAACATCGCCAACTACGATATATTATGACTAATAAACCCACATATCATAAGGTGGAAGAAACTATTTGTTTTGGAAAAGGAGAACATATTGTCTTGCTGGAAAGATTAAAATTCACCTGTAGTCAGGTTCACAGAAAAGGGAAGCTTTTCTTTGGCCAAAAAGGGTATATGGCCTTTGATGCTTATGTGAAATGGATCAAGAGTCGAGCAAAGGTGATGTTTTTTCCTACAAAAGGGAGGAGCCCTTGTATCGTCAGCCTACTTCTATTCATCAGTTGAAGGTCAGTTACCGCCAGGAGTAATGGTTAATCAATCACCCTCAGCTAAATCATCTATCCAGTTCAAGACATAACAACAAGAGAAAAGCATCAAACTCTTCTTTGCCTTGCAAGACGAGAGGAGATTGAATCATGAGTCCAAGCTGAAGGACAAATTGTTAGATGATTATGGCTTTCTTGAGATGCCAAAAAATCCAAGGGTTGAAATCTCCCATACAACTAGTAATCAGATCGAAGAGCCAACGAAGCGTGAACAATAGTTTAAAAGTCTCTAGTTTTCCAAGGACAAGTCGAAAGTGAAACATACTGAAGAAATTAAAGCTCTGATGAAACAAATTCAGGAGGAGGAATCCAAATCTCTAGAAGCTTGCAAACAACGAGAGAGTTTGGAACAATAAATTCAAAGCCAACAAGTGCATATCACCAGGTTGACTGAAGGAGTTGGCAAGCTCAAGATTCAGCCCAGAGAGAAGGATGGTTAGAAGTTTGAAGTAGAGGCTCAGTTGGGAGGAAGATATCTCTAATTGGCCCAAGTGGTAGAAGAGTTGAAAAAGCTTAAAGCCCAAATGGGGAACAAAGACAAGATTCCGACAGAGGAAATTGATGTGGAAAGCATATGTCATGATTGGGAGCTCAAGTGAAGTTACTATCAGTTATGATGAGGAAGAAAGATCGTCTACTTCAAGATCTGATTCAAAGGATAAAAAGTGAGATGACCAAGAACCAATTTGAAGATTCTAAAACATGTAGTCATAAATTCTCGGGGTTGGGTCCTCTCAGTAATCTGGAGTTTGATGCAAGTTCTCAGTAATATTGAGTTTTTATTTGTTGATAAGATCACCGCCAGATTTGTTGGACAAGATCTTTATGATGTTTGATTATATTCATGTTGAGGATTTTATTTATGAATATTGTTGAGCTATATGATATGATCAACTTTCTTTCTCAAATTATCTTGTATATTGTTTCTTTATCCTGTCTTTATTTGATGTTTAATGAAAATTGCAGGATACCTGGAAATGGTAAAACATTGCATGCATAATCATGCATTCATTAATATCATATCATGACAGGTTATACATGCGGGTCTTGTTACTTCTGATCTGGTTCTTTTTAGAGATTGATACTTCTAATTCTCACTTATACAACACCTGACGTAATTCTAGAAGATAGATGGAACAAATTCAAGTCGATGTTTCTTCTATGGGTGTTAAGAAGGACACTTGCGCCGAACAGTTCATGGAGATCATACAAAATATGGCCTGTCAGTAGGAAGAGTTGAGAGCCTAAATTCTGAGGCCTGTTGTAACTACAGATAATGGGAATGGAACTCTGAATCCTCCTCTTGGAGATACTGGAAATCTTGTGGGGGTTACTGTCAATAATCTTGTTGGTAATCTAGGATGTCAGTATATGAATGGTAATGCTGGTGGTAATCTATAAAATGGTCCCATTGTTAACCATAGTAATCCTGCTGGTAATAATCAAGGTATCCATGTGATTCAAGTTTTGGGAAATCAGCCTCCATCCACTCCTCCTCTTCGTAATAATGAACATCCTTTTGTCCAGTCAAGTCTTGTTCGCATACTTGTGCAAAAACTTGAAAAGGATAACTATGAGGAAAGGATTTCTAATGTGGAAGAACCTTCTGGAGCTGATAAGAAGCTGCACATGCTCGAGGAGCGTATGCGGACTTTTCAGAATCAAGGTTTCGTGGGCCTTGATATATCTAATTTGGGATTAGTCCCCAGAGTAAAGATTCCTCTTAAATTTAAAGTGTTGGACTTTGTAAAGTACAAAGGAACCTCCTATCAAAGGACACATGTCAAGTCTTACTACAGGAGGGTACTCTGATTTGCACCCTAAAATTTTCCCTCTTCATCTTACTTTTGTGGTTTATGTTTCGTCATCCGCATTCATGCATTTTAAGGACTAGATCAAGGAGACCTTTTTGTTTTCATGATTTTCTAAAAATTGTGAAGTTGGTTGTTTCATCAATCATTGAAGATATAAGTCTCGGACCCTCAATTTTTGGGCCACTCAAGCTACATAAGGTTCCCATACATCAGGATATCTTGAATGTCTCTCTAATTTATCAGAAGTTTGAACGGGAAAGTATATTGAAGATGATCATTGTTTAATCCTATCCATTGGCTTTTGCGCCAGAGTTTTGATTATTGAATTTGACGTCTTTCTTGACAAAAATCTTTGAAGCATTATCATCCTGAGCTTTATCGCAGGGCACATTCAATCATCAACTGAGAAGAAATTTTATTTGGTTCTAAGATCAAGTGAATATTTGATTGCTTGAAGAGTAAGTCGTTTATGGTTAGATAGTTGGAGAAAGATTCATCTATAAATTGAGGATTGGGATGCATTTCTACTGCATTTAGTATCATCAGTTGACTCAGGTCTTGATCCAGCAATTATCATCATTTAAAGTGCCCCAGCTTTAAGGTTTCATTTAGTTCTTATGATCTTTTGGAGGTTTATTCATCATTTAGGGTTTTGGTTGATTTGTGTAGTGGAAGAGAATCCATTTGAAATGTTTGGTCAGGTTTCATTCATGGCCGTTTCCTTGAGATTTATGTCATACTTTCATTATACACTTCAAAGAAAACAAAGTAAGATGGAGAAAGATAATAAGAATTGGCTATCATTGGAATTCAAGTTCTATGCATTCATTTTGGTACCCATTTATACAACTCTAACCTTATACAAACTTCATCCATTTCTCAACAAAGTTTCATTTTCAATAAAAGAAAGATTGTTCAAGTTCAAGTTCCAAGTCTTCAAGACTTACAAGCTCAATTTCAAATTTGAATACATACAAGTTTAAAAATGTTGAAAACACAAGTTCACTTCAATATGAAAGAAAAAGTTGAAGAAGTCTTTATTTGGATTCCATTCAAGATTTAGTTTGTTACAAATACTTTGACAAAAAGTTTGTTTTCACAAATTCTATCCAAATTTTTCTAAGCTTACAAAATATTACATTGAGGCAAATTCCATTTAAATACAACAATAAATCAAGAGTTTCCTAAGTCTAAGTTCTCGAGTTTGACTTCTTCTTTTTCAAGCATCCTCTCCATGCTCATTTCGATCCACTTTATATCTTCTTTCTTCATACTTTCACCATTTTTGTGTTCATAAAACAAAAAGAAAAGAAATTGGTTAGAAAGAAATCATACTTTGAAACTTAAACAGGATTTTCCAAGAAGTTTCATCTTCGAATTCATCACGAGGGTTTGTGTAGAGGAATTAGTTTAGAGGGTGATTTTTTTAAGTCGCATTCAAGAATCCACAAAGCCTCATATCCATATGTTTCAAAGTAAAATCAGAATGTGAATACATAATCATGGGCAAAATTCTATTGCAAATCTCAAAACCAGTTTTGCTTCATAAAAGAATTCCAACATCAGAAAATTAAAACAACAGAATCAGTTTTCAAGAAGGCAATCATCGGCCTGTTTCCTATGCTACAAATTGAATAAGTGAAAAACACAAGAAGAGGGGTTGAATTGAAACTTAAAAATCAAAAGCAAATGACACGATGATTTTTATCCTGGTTCGCTTGATCTCAAACTACTTCTGTCCACCCGCCAAGGTGATTTCGCCTCTCTCCAACGAGGTCTTAATTCACTAATCAAAACTGATTACAATTCTACTTCGACAACTGCCAAATTCTTCTTGAGTCCAACCACAACCCGGTTTATCTCAAGGAAATTCACTAATCAAAAGAAGAAATAATTTGTGTACTAGTTGTTTTTCATTACAAAAACTGTATCACAAACTTGTGATGTATTACACAATTTTAGATTATAGTATGGATATGATTTGCAGTGTTGAGAGATTGTATGAAGCAATTATGTAAATCGTGAATGATTTAGCCTTGGTGCTTGTTTAAATAGGCATGGAAATTTGTGCAAATGGAAACTTGATAATTGGCACTTAATGCACTTTCCATAATATGAAGATCCTTGTCTGCTTTGATGGAAAAGTAATGCTTCAGAACATAAGTAACTTGCTTGCTACTTTGCTTCAGGACTTGGGAAGTCAGAGTCTGTGAAAGAATCTTCTGATTGGTTTGCGGTAGCGTGTTGATTTTTTGGTTCAGGGGTTTCAAAGTTTGGATTTTCAGTTTGGGGAGTGTGAGGGTTTTCATTTTCTGGTTGAGGAGAATGGAGGTGTTGATGTTCTGGTTATGGAGTATGAAGGTTTGGATTTTCTTAGGTAGGTGTTTGAAAGTATTGATCAAATAGATCAATTTCAGAAAGAACTCTAGCAAGTTCTGGCTGATTTTGTTCTAGATGAAGATTGGGAGATTGAGGTTCGTTTAGGAAGTTGCCAAGGGTTACAGAAGGATCAAACTCTATGTCAAAATCGTCAAAAGTTTGAGGTGAGGGATATTATGTTGGTTGAGGGGGGATGGTTTCAGATTTTGGAAAAACTATAGATTCTACAATAGAAACAAAGGAAGTGTTGCCTTTCTTTTTAGCAGCTTTGGGTGTCCTCTGAGAAGATCCTTCTCCTGCTGCCTTTCTCTTTCTGGATTTCTTCAACACAACATTTGGAGCTGGCTGGTGCACATCACGAATGTTAAGTTCTGAATCTGTTCCATCTTCCTTGCAAGCTTCTAGGTATCTGACCACAATCTCTAGTGAAACATCAATCTCAGAAAATAACAGAAAATCTTTCAGAGGGATTCTCTTTGATGTGATGACTTCATGAGTAGAAACTATTGATTCATTTTTAATGCTTTCAATAATCTTCATCTTCTTCAGATTTTTGGCATTAAGAGGTTTACCAGCACATGCCTCTAGTGTGCTGATCTGGTGAGCTTCTGTCAGATGTTGTATCAACATGGTCTTCGTCAGAATATCAGATATTAATCTGCCCAGAGGAATCCAATCCCTCTTTGTCCTTTCTTCTTCCCTTGATTCTTTCACACTTGTTCTCAGATGATTGAAAAGCAAGTGTTGAAGATTTATTTTGGTCTTCTTTGAAATAAAGTACAACAGAAATTGTTGATCGATGTTGATGTAGTCAGGAGAGCTTGTTCGCTTCCTGTGGTTTATACATCCCAGAATGATCCTGGCCCAGATTCTGTAGTAATCCTTTAAATCCCTTATCTTGTTGGATGGCTTTCCAGAAGTAAAAATAACTCTAGCAATGGTTTTTAGGTCAGAACACTTTTCAGCCATGTCGCTGCACCTAACTCTGCCACCATTGTACCCAATTAGTTTTCCAATCAAGTCTTCTGTAATAACAATGTTCTTCCCAATTATGTAAGACGTAACTTGATGATTATATGAAGAAGCATGAATCCAGAATCCCTTTAGAAGAATGGGGAATACTGGACCTAGAAAACGATCAAAGTACCTATTCCAGCCTTGAGCTGTTACATGTTCATACAAATCAAAACCATTTTCCTTTAAGCTTTCAAAATCGAAGATTAGCTCACATAAAACATCAAGAGAATCGACTGGAGTGAGAAAAGTTCTTATGGGTTCCTCATATTGTTCATCTGTTGAACAAGAACCAGGAGCACTTTGAAGATTTTTGATGCTTGAGGAAGATGCCATTGTTCACACAGTTTATTTTGAAGTTTATGAGAAAAGGGTTTTTGAAAAACAAAAGCAAGAGAAAGTAATAGATGTGAGATGAAGTGAATGAAATAGTGATTTTGTATTTATAAACAGTTTTGAAAACTTAATCAGTAAGAAATAGAAAACAAAATAATGATTATGTTGTAATTATGAAACCTGAAAATAGGGGATTGCGTGTAGATACTGAACAGTTACCATAGACGCGTGTCTCAATGCATCCAATCACAACCTTGGACCCTTCAGAATTTGAACACGTGTTCAGCCTTAGAAGGTAGCTTGTGAGAGGATGACAAATGTTTGATGGTGAGAACTGCACGCCTTTATCTTTGAAATGAAAGGTTTAGATCTTCTTAGATAGATTCTGAAGCAACTGTCCTCCTAACTTCTGAAGACATGTTGATCAGATGTTCACAAAGAAAATATAAAGTTCTGAGGGTTATAGAATATGTAAATAAAACTTCTTATTCTGGACATAATTTCATGTTGAGATGTTTCAGAATGAAATTAAACCTATCTTCAGAAAGGGGTTTTGTAAAAACATCATCCCATTGATGGTATGTGTCAATAAATTTTAAAGTGAGGATTCCTTTATGAATATAGTCCCTAATAAAATGATGTTTTATTTCTATATGCTTAGCCCTAGAATACAAAATTGGATTTCTAGATAAACATATTGCAGAAGTATTATCACAGAAAATAGGGATGTTACTCTTAAATATGTTGAAGTCTTCAAGCTGACTTTTCATCCATAGCATCTGTGTGGTGCATCCAGTAGCTGTAATGTATTAAACTTCAACTATTGACAATGCAATTGTAGACTGCCTCTTGCTGGTCCATGAGATCAGATTATCTCCCAGAAACTGGCAGCTTCCAGAAGTTCTTTTTCGTTCTACTCTGTCTCTAGCAAAATCAGCATCACAGTACCCTACTAAATTGTATTCACTGGTTTTTCTATAAAACAAATCCAGGTTAGTAGTACCTTTCAGATACTTGAAATTTCGCTTAACAGTTGTTAAGTGAGACTCTCTAGGATCTGATTGGAATCTGGCACATAAGCAAACACTGTATAAAATGTCAGGCCTTGAAGCTGTAAGATATAGGGGAGAACCAATCATACCTCTGTAGATCTTCTGTTCTACCTTTTTACTTACCTCTATCATTTCCAGAATGCACGTGGGATGCATTGGAGTCTTTGATGGCTTACATTCTGAGAGGTCAAATTTCTTCAGAAGTTCTCTGACGCATTTGCTCTGGTGAATGTAAGTTCCTTCTGGAGTTTGGTTGATCTGAATGCCCAGAAAGAATTTAAGTTCTCCCATCAAGCTCATCTCAAACTCTTCCTGCATAGAATTAGCAAATTATCTCCCCAGAGAAGATTTAGTAGATCCAAATATAATATCATCTACATAAATCTGACAAACTAAAATGTCATTCTTAAATGTCTTACAAAACAAGGTTGTGTCCACTTTCCCTCTGGTGAATTCCTTTTCTAACAGAAAGTTACTTAGTCTTTCATACCAAGCCCTGGGAGCTTGTTTCAGACCATAAAGTGACTTCTTTAGTTTGAAAACATATTTTGGGTGTTTAGAATTTTCAAACCCAGGGGGTTGGTGCACATATACCTCTTCATCAATGTAACCATTTAAGAATTATCTTTTGACATCCATCTGATACATAGTGATGCCATTATTTACAACAAAGAGATTAAGAGTCTAATAGATTCTAACCTGGTGACTGGAGCAAAGGTTTTTGTATAGTTTATCCCCTCTTGCTGACTATAACCTTGTGCAACCAGTCGTGCCTTGTTTCTGACGATGTCTCCTTGTTCATTTAGTTTGTTTCTGAACACCCACTTTGTTCCAATGACGTTGAATCCTTTTGGTTTGGGAACCATATCCCATACGTAATTTCTGGTGAATTGATTTAACTCCTCCTGCATAGCCAGAATCCAGTCATTGTCCAGAAGAGCTTCATCAATTGTTGTTGGTTCAATCAGAGATACCAGTCCCATGAGGGATTCTTCAGAATTTCTGAACGTTGATCTTGTTCTGATTTAATCGTCCTTCTTTCTCAGAATTTTATCTTCAGGGTGAGCTATGCTGCTTCTGGATAGTCTTTTCTGGAGTTGTTCTACAGAAGTTGTTGAAGTGCTTGTGACATTTTCTTCTGATGTTGTTGGAGCGTCTCTGTGTGGGAACTTCTGATGAATTGCCTTCAGCACCTGTGAATTCAACTTCTATATCTGCAAAAGATTCATTCTACTTTGACTTTTGAGGGCCAAGCTTGTCATCAAATCTAACACTGATTGACTGTTCTACAATATGTGTTTCTGTATTATATACTATGTACCCTCTTGAGCATTCAGAGTATCCTAACATAATACACTTTTGTGCTTTAGAGTCAAACTTTTTCAAATGTTCTTTAGTGTTAAGTATAAAACAGGTACATCCAAAAGGATGGAAATAAGAAATGTTAGGCTTTCTGTTATTCCACAATTCATATGGAGTCTTATCCAGAATAGGTCTTATAGAGATTCTATTATGAATGTAACATGTTGTGTTAATTGCTTCTACCCAGAAGATCTTAGCAATGTTAGTCTCATTGATCATGGTTCTGGCCATTTCTTGCAATGTTCTGTTCTTTCGTTATACAACTCCATTTTGTTGGGGACTTCTAGGACAAGAGAAATCATGAGAAATGCCATTTTCATTAAAAAATATTTCAAATTTTTTGTTTTCAAATTCTCCAACATGATCACTTCTGACTTTGACAATTCTAATATCATTCTCATTCTGAATTTGGTTACAGAAAGCAACGAACACAAAATGTGACTCGTCCTTGTGCGTTAAGAACTTTACCCATGTCCATCTGCTATAGTCATCTACGATCACTAACCCATACATCTTGCCACTAACAGATGCAGTTTTCACTGGTCCAAATAAATCTATGTGCAGAAGTTCTAATGGCCTAGAGGTAGAAACAACATTTTTTGCTTTAAAACTAGATTTTGAAAATTTTCCTTTCTGACATGCTTCACATAGAGCATCTGAGATGAAATTCAGATTAGGAAGTCCACTGACCAGATTGGGTTTGTTAATCTGAGATATTCTTCTCACACTAACATGCCCCAATCTTCTGTGCCAGACCCATTGCTCGTTGTTAACAGAAAGAAGGCATTTTACATTCTGACTCTTCAATTCAGGAAGTTTTATCTTATAAATTTTGTTTTTCCTCTTTCCATTAAATATGATAGTTCCATCTTTCTGACTAACATCTTTGCATGAATTTTGATTAAAGATTATATCATAACCGTTATCACTTAATTGACTTATGGATAACAGATTATGCATTAATCCATCTACTAACAAAACATTATGGATAGAAGGGAGGTTATCGTTACCTACTGTTCCAGATCCAATGATCTTCCCTCTTTGATTTCCTCCAAAACCCACGTATCCTCCAGGTTTAAGTTCCATACTTTGGGACATATGCTTTCTTCCAGTCATGTGTCGAGAGCATCCAAAGTCCCGGTACCATGATTGGTGTTTTAGCCTTGCTGCTAAAGATATCTGCTACATATATAATTTTGTCCTTAGGTACCCATATCTTTTTGGGGACTTGTTTGTAATTTTAACCAAAATTTTGTTTGAATTTTGGCTTGGCAGAATAGTCATTACTAGTGTATTTCAGATCATGTGTGTGCCCATAGGTGAAGTGAGATTTTAATGGTGTGCGTTTAATTACTAAGTCCATGACTTTCTTAGGTGGGGATACTTTACCTTGCTATCCTATTCCTTTTCTGCCATTTCTGCTAACTCCATAGATCATTGAAGCCATCTTGCTTTTATCTATGTTTTTAGCCAGAAACATCAGAAAGCTCTGATCATATTCTTTTATAATCTTATCAGCATTACTGGGAGCCTCTGAGATTATTTCCTTCTAAGAGTTTTGTAAATCATTTTCTAGTTTTGAAATCTTTTCTTTTAACTCAGAATTTTCAAACCTCAGACTCTCAGTTTCTTCAGAGTCAGAAACAAGATCCTTTTTCAGGTTCTTGAATTTGACTCTAAGCTATTGATACCTTTCTAGAATTTCACTCAGACTTTCTCCTAATTCAGCTTTAGTAAAATTAACAGTAAAGTTAGGAAATACCTCTTCTGTGTTTGATTCTAATTCTGACCCAGATGCTTCGCTGTCTTCTGTCACATTTTCCATAAGAGCAATGTTAGCTCTTTCATTATCTGACTTTGTGTCTGCGTCAGAAGTATCTGAGTCATCCCATGTTGCCATGAGACTTTTCTTCTTCTCCTTGAAGAACTTCTTTTTGGGTTTCTCCTTCTGAAGCCTTGGACAATCGCTTTTGTAGTGCCCTTGTTCATTACACTCATAGCAGATGATTTCCCTGTTGCTTGTCTTTCTATGACCAGAAGAAGACTCAGACTTTGTGTCCAGAGGAGGGTTCATACTTTCTGTATCCAGAGAAGGAATCAAACTTTCTATATCCAGAGGGTGATTCATTATGATTCCATGTTCCTCTGGAGTTTTAGAATTTTCTTTGCCTCTGCTTCCACAGCTGGTTGACTCTTCTAGAGAGAAGAGACAATTCGTCTTCTTCTGATGAGGATCCATCAGAGGTTTCTTCCACAGCCTGTAAAACTTTAGAATCAAATTTTTTGTTAGATTTTAATGCTAAAGTCTTACCTTACTTCTGAGGCTCGTCATATTCTATCTCTATCTCATGACTTCTGAATGAGCTGACTAGTTCCTCCAGAGATATCTTGTTGAGATCTTTTGCCAGCTTGAGAGCAATGACCATTGGCCCCCATTGCTTCGGTAAACTTCTTATGATCTTCTTTACGTGATCAACAGTTAAATACCCTTTATCAAGAACTCTCAGCCCAGCAACTAGAATCTGGAATCATGAGAACATTTCTTCAATGGATTCACTTTCTTCCATCCGGAAGATGGCACTAAGAAGAATCATTTTGGCCTTGTGATGGTTTCTGAAGTCACGCTTTTGCTGGTAAGACATTATTTTTCTATCAATCTTCTGACCACTTTCATCCACAGGATGCATGTATCCATCAATTACCATATCCCATAAATCAGCATCATGAGCCAGAAAGAAGCTTTCAATTCTATCTTTCCAGTAGTCAAAGTTTTCTCCACAAAAGACTGGAGGTTTGCCGCTGATTCTGTCCTTATCATCATGATAGTCATTGCTGATGTTCTGACTTGGTCCCACTATAGTGTTTTTCTAAGCTTGGATCTTATACTGACACGGTTAAGTGTATGAACTTAGAACCAGACGCTCTGATGCCAATTGAAGAATTGAAAAACACAAGAAGGGGGGGTTGAATTGAAACTTAAAAATCAAAAGCAAATGACACGATGATTTTTATCCTGGTTCGCTTGATCTCAAACTACTCCATTCCACCGGCCAAGGTGATTTCGCCTCTCTCCAACGAGGTCTTAATTCACTAATCAAAACTGATTACAATTCTACTTTGACAACTGCCAAAGTCTTCTTGAGTACAACCATAACCTGGTTTATCTCAAGGAAATTCACTAATCAAAAGAAGAAATAATATGTGTACTAGTTGTTTTTCGTTACAAAAACTGTATCACAAACTTGTGATGTATTACACAATTTTAGAGTATAGTATGAATATGATTTGCAGCATTGAGAGATAGTATGGAGCAGTTGTGTAAATCGTGAATGATTTAGCCTTGGTGCTTGTTTAAATAGGCGTGGAAATCTGTGCAAATGGAAACTTGGTAATTGGCACTTAATGCACTTTCCATAATGTGAAGATCCTTGTCTGTTTGTAGCCGTTGTAATTGATACTGCTTTGATGGAAAAGTAACGCTTCAGAACATAAGGAACTTGCTTGCTGCTTTGATTCAGAACTTGGGAAGTCAGAATCATAAGGTTTTGTTTGCACGTTAGCCTTCCGTTCAGAATTAATATGTCTTTCTCTTTAGCGAAAATTCTAATATGCATTCTTCAGAACATTCTGATATCAGTCTGCTTACTCTGCTTGAGCACATTTGTACCTTAACTTCTGATCCACTTCTGTCAGAACTTCTGTACACAATAGAACACAAATTTATAGTGCATATTTGTTCTTTGTGTTTCTTATAATCAAAACTCTTATGAGGGTTGTAGAATCAAACTATGTTCTAACACAAATCACAAACTCAATTTGGTTCATAGCAAGTCAAAATCAAGTCTCAACCCAACAAATTTGCAAACTCAGTTGAGGCCCCAAAGAAATCACAAGTCAGAATCACATTTTAAGCCTGAAAGTAAAAGCGAAATCAGAAAGTTTGTTATCACAAAAAAATCAGAGGGTCCAACATCATATTCCACACATCAGAAATCATAAAATAAAGCAGTACAAAGTTCATGTTCTAATCCCACACGCAAAAATCACATTTCAGCCCAACAAGCATCACAGTTCACATTTCAGGAAGTGTAAACTGAGCCTCAACCCAACAGCGTTAAGCGACATGTTAGTAAAAAAATGTAATCACATCTCAAATGAAATCAGATGTCAGAAAATAATTACAAATCAGATGGATCAAAGCCCACGTAAAAAAAACTCATTCAAAAGTCTGTTAACAAACATCAGCAAGCCTATAAATGAAACTCAGAGCCAAAACCCTAAAATCATATCAGTATTTAAGCATTCAAAGGCACTGGAACAAGAGGGAGGATGCATTGTTCACAAACTTAGAAAATTTAGGCGTATCACAAAAACCATAAAAACCCTAAGTTATCATCACGTTCCTTTTCATAGAAACCCTTCAGAGAAATAAAAAAAAGTTGTTCACAGAAAAAGTAACATCAGCAAGCTTACAAACCAGAGAACCCTAGCCTAATCATCATTTCCTTAACACAAATACCTTCAGAATCGTAAAGAAAGACGAAGTGGAAAAGATATTTATCAAGCCACAAAAAACCACAGAGAATCAAAACAAAAACCAAGAATCAGAAAGATATTACTGGAGAAATTTTAGAAGATTGATAATCTCGCAGATTTGAATCCTCCGAGACCGAATATATTCTCCTTTCCTTTATTTTTCTTCCTATTCCTTTAATCTCTGTCATCATTCAAGCATGATCTTTGACATCTGTTTGTTTTGAATAATTAGGGTTTTCATTTTCCCCTTTCAAGATCTATGCGAAACAGTCAAACACCTGCAAAATCAAATGTCAGATTCGCAATCAAAAGAGACAGGCGAACAAGATGACATAAAAAAAAATGAAGATCGGAGCAAGTTCTCCGCTCTCCACCATCATCTCCGCCGTGAGGTGATTTCCGGCATAACTGATTTTCCATCTCAGGCGAGGTTTCATCGTGAGAGAATGAGAGAACAACGTGTAGATGGAGAGAGAGATTTATTTTGTTTTGTTAATTTTTGCTTAAATTTGTTTATTTTGTATAAATGACCTTTGATTAAGAGTTAATAAGGTGATGACAATTGTCATCACCTTTGTGGCTAATTTCATAATTTTGTGCAGTGTTCCTACCGCATGAACCATGCTCCCTCACTTTAGAGTCACTAGATCATCATCAGATCTTCGTTGGATCCTCATCAATGGATCAGATCTTTTCTCCCACGATCTAACGCTCCATAAATGCCTCCTCTTAATGAGCCCTCACTAGATAGCTACACAGGATCAAGCTGGTTGTCCTATTGGGCCCAACAAAAATCTTTTCAGCACCCCCCTGGTTGCTATTATTTCTGGCCCATTAATTCCTTCTCAATTCATTTATATATATATATATATATATATATATATATATATATATATATATATTCTCTGACATTCTTTTTTTAGTTATTATTTTGATTCTTATCATAAATAAAATAATACAAAAGATATACTTTCTTATCTTTATTAATTAAAATTAAAAAAATATATACATTATTTTAATATTATTTATAATTTTACTAAAAAGTTAGTTTTAGTTTAATTAATTTTCTATTCGATTGGGTTGTATTGATTGTTCATTTAGACTTTTAAATCGTATTATTGATTCGATTCATCCTCATTCGTAAACTTGTACCCCCATTCTCATATGGTTTGTAATAGTTTAGAATTTTATTTTCTTTTCTATTTGCTTTATATGATTAAATCGCTATTATGCATAATCGTTCAAATAGAACACTTGGCCTCCTCTTGGGCTTGTCATCAATGAGAACGTATCCACCTACACATGCACACTCGCACACATGCATAGTTTGGTCCTGGGCTTTTCTACAACGACAACTACTCGATCGATTTCTCCAATGGGTCATTTAGAATACTAGTGTCACGCTAGTCCCACTTTTCTAGGAGCATGCATAGAGCCACCTTGTATGGGCTTTTGATTTTTATCTTACGCATTGAACCAACTCTCTTCTCTCCCTTTGGTTCACATACCAAGAATCTTCATAAAGGGTCTCATAGTTGAGTTTGATCATGGCCATTCTCACGAGGTTAATCATGTTTTGCCCTTGGTTAACCATAACCCGAATCTACCACTTTGGTCCATATACCAAGTGTTTCCATGCACAGAGGATCTCATGGTTAATGGTAGGAACACCTACTCTCACGAGAATAATCAAGTACGCCCCTTAGTTAATCATAACCCGATTCAACTCCCATACCCAAAGCATTACCTTTATCTTGTGGACCTTTGTGTTATGACCTTGCGATTGATCGTTGATGCAACTCGAGTATTCCTAATTAATGGTTGATTAAGGAAGTTTGAGGAGTCTTTATGTAGAGTTGTTTTATCTCATGCACTACGAAGAGGCAACGGACCTACTCCGTTAGGTATCATTGTGACCTCATTATTATCTCTGCATTTTAATGCTTTCTAGAAATCATGTTAAGCAGTAATAGAGATGCGTGAAAGGGACTTCTGTTGCTGATATATGTCAGGAGTCCTTCTAGTTATTTAAAGACCTGTTTAAGGAGATTCTGCATATGTACCTTGCTTGCTACTCATGTTTAAACGCTTGACTGTTTATTTGTTTGGCATTTACCATGCTCCCTTAGGATTGCTCATGTGGGGTTAGTCCTAGAGCTAGACCCTATGATAGGGATCCATGCATGCTAACATAGGGTAGAAACTTCCCTTTTCATCCTCAACCTTAGGGCCAATCATTGTATGATAACATTAGGGATAGAGATTAGGATAGTCTCCCTTAGTTATTTTCTTTTTCTTTGCATATTGCATCTTAAAACTAAAACTTCGTCTTGGAAAATCATAAAACATCTTTAATAATCTTAAATCCTTCTTCCAGGTAAAAAATATAAACCAATCTTAATTGTTTGTGCGCCTTTTGGCTTTGTTTTAAACTTTGTCAATGGATGTTTTTCCATCTTTGCCATGATATTTTGTTATCTTTTTGCTGATGTCTCGCCATCGCACATGATTGCTATCCTACTTTGATTCTCAATATCATTTCTAGGTGTGATGTTTTATCATCTATTTTGTTGATGTTTCGCCATCTTTTCCATGATATCTTGCTACCCTTTTGGCGATGTTTCGCCATTGTATATTTGTTTGAAGCCAATGTTTCGTAATCGCACATGTTTGTTATCCTACTTTGATTCTCAATATCATTGTTAGGTGTGATATTTTGTTCTCTGTTTTATTGATGTTTCGCCATCTTTGCCATGTTATCTTCCTATCTCTTAGCCGATGTTTCTCCATCGCACATTCTTTTAGTTGGTGTTTTTCCATCGCACATTATTTTAGTCGGTGTTTCGCCATTGCACATTCTTTTAGTCGGTGTTTCGTCATCGCACATGTTTGTTATCCTACTTTGATTTTCAATATCATTGTTATGTGTAATGTTTCAGCATCTTGTCTAATATTTTTCTATCATGCTGGCGTTTTGTCGCCTTATCTGAGTTTGTGTTGCCATGTAATGTCTTGTCATCTCTTCTTGCAATTTTATCATCATTGTTGACATTTTTGTTGTTCTATCAGATGTTTTGCAATTTTGATTGTTGCTTTTATCTTCTTAACTAAAAAACACCAACCAACCAAAATATGTGAGCTGAACTACGGCTGCTCTGATTCCTTAAAAGAGATACGTAGGCATTGGGGTAGGGCCCGAACGGACGAGCACAACTTTTATTTTCCCTACATTATTTTCCCTTTTCTTTTGCATGCATTTCCTCTTTGCATTTTCTTTTAGCTATTGACCTTTATATATAGATTTACACACCCTTAGATTAGAACAAACAAGAGTGGATACTGTAGAGTACTACGGGCGTGTCGGGTGCTAATACCTTCCCCTCGCGTAACAGACTCCCTTACCCAATCTCTCGGTCGTAAGACCGTGATTTCACCCTCTTCAGGTTTTCTCGATGTTTACCTTTCCCTTATTGTAGGATAAAAGACGTTTGGTGGCGACTTCATTGATTTCATTATTGAATGACGGTTCGGACAGTTGTTTCATGTACTTGGAGAGTGCTAGGTGAAGCTTTCGTCTAACATTATCGATACAACTCTGACATGGCGCCTACAAGAACTCAGTTCTAGAATCTTTTGCAGAAGAAGAATGAGCCATTTAAGGAATACGCGCAAAGATGGCATGAAATAGCGGCTAGGGTCCAACCGTAATGATTGAAAGAGAAATGGTAGACATGTTTACCAGCACCCTGCAGGGGCACTACTATACTGCTTGTAGTACTTCTGATACCTTTGATGAATTGGTAACCTATAGGGAAAGGATTGAAGTTGGAATTAAGATTGGAAAGGTTCAGAAGGATGTCTCTGGAATTAATGCTGGTAATGCAAATAAGCCTTTGGTGGCTACCAGAATAAGAAAGAAGGAAAAGCCAGTGCGCTATATGCGCAAAAGGGTGTAGGAAGGGCTCATCAGGAGTATGATCATCAAATTGGTGTTGTGATAATCCCAAGTGCAGCACCTCAACAACAAGCCTATGCACCCCATCAGGGTAATCAGTAACAGAAGCCAAGATAACCTCTGAGAAAGTTTGATGCACTTCCCATGTCTTATACTGAACTGCTACCTTGTTTACTCAAGCTGAAATTGAATGATTTGCGCACTTGGAATGTTAACCTTGAATTATTGCCATCGAACTTTGATGCTAACACCCGATGTGAATTCCACTCTGTAGGACAGGGGCATAACATTGAAAACTACATTACTTTTAAACACAAAGTACATGATCTACTTGATCCCAAGACATCAACTTTGGGCCAGTGCCGACACCAAATATTCTCCGGCAGTCGTTACCAACTCATGGGGGAGCTGTTGTCAATGCCATTATTGAAGAGGAAGGTCTGAATTTAGTGATGGATGTGAACCTGTTAAAAACTCCTTTATCTTTTGTGAAGTAACAACTGTTGAAGAAAGGTGTGTTTCCGTGTTGTGTTACCGATTGTGAAGAATGATTAATTTATCAAGAGGATTGTGATTGCTTGAAAAGTGAGAAGTAAAGGTTGATTACTGAAGGGTCCCTAAAGATTGACAGATTAGTGTTTGAAACCCGGGCTGAGGAGAATGAAGTGGATGCGATCACCAGTCCCTTTACACCCAAGTAGATTACTATTCCAGTAACAATTGTGATTCCTGCTAAGCAGTCTCCTTTGACGATTACCTTTCCTGGTCCAGTTCCGTATACCAATGACAAAGAAGTTCCCTGGAATTATAGGGGTGAATATTATTATTAGAGAAAGAAGTATGTAACAGAGATATCTGAAGAAGATAAGTTTGAGGTTCATGACATTGTATGTGAAAGAAGAATCACCAGAAGTGGTCGAATCTTTTTTCCTCCTAATCCACCAGAAAACAGTGTTGATGCCTCGGCCAAGGTCAAAGGCAAGCATATTGTAATAAAGGGTGGAGAGTCAGTATAGAATCCTCCTGATTTGACTTTGAGTGTTTATATAGCCAAAGATGTGGCGGAGTTTATGCGATATATAAAGAAGAGTGATTATAAGATAATTAATTAGTTGGGCCAAACAACAACTAAAATTTACATTCTAGCTTTGCTTCGGGACTCCAAGTTTCACTGTAATGCACTGATGAATTTGCTAGGTACCTCTTTTGTTCCTCAAGAAATTTCTGTGAATCAATTTAAAGGAATTATAGCTAGTATTTCTGCAAGCAATGGGCTAGGTTTTACAAATTTTGATTTACCTCCCGAGGGGAGGAACCATAATAAGGTGTTGCATATCTCAATGGAGATTCCAATGACTACCTTATTATGTGTGTTGGTTATCACGGGATATTACCTCAATGTTCAGCCAAAGTCTGCTCTCTTGAAGTTAGACTACGAAGGGGTGATGTTGAGGCCTAGCGATTTGGTGGTTAAGGTGTTTGATGGGTAGAAGAGAATTATATTTGGTGAAGTTGATTTGCCTATAAAAATAGGACCTCATATCTTCAACACAACATTCTTTATTTATCATAGATATCAATCCTTCCTACTATAGCTTTCTAGGGCGCCCGTGGATCCATGAGGTCGTTGTTGTGACTTCTACGTTGGCATCAGAAGTTGAAATTCATAATTAATGGGAAATAGGTCACGATTTATGGTAAAGAGGAATATATTGTTAGCCATCTGAGTAACTTTTGGTATGTTAAAATTGAGGGTGAGTTACATGAGACTTCGTGCCAAGCGTTTGAAACTGTGCAAGTTGTCAAAACTCCTCGTGAAGAGGTTAAAAGGACGGAAGTCGCAATGGCATCATACCACAAGCTCGGGTATTTAGAGAATTTGGACATCCTGAAGGCTGGGGCAGGGCTTTAGACCTCCCTACACATAAAAAAGAAGGGTTTGGGATTCATGGCTGGACAAAGCATGCTGATTACTATTCCAATGATTCAAGGTATTCCCCCTTCGATCAAATTCGTCAATGGTGGTATCATCCATGATGAAGCTCATGCTATGAATGATGAAGGTGACAACGATTGTGATATGGACAAATGGATTCGTCCTACTGTTCTGAGACAAGAGCTCGACCATTAGTTTATCGAGGACGTCGTCATAGTTACTCGCTATGAAGAGTAATTTTCTTTTGTTTTTATCATGCAATAATTCCTATGTTATGCCCAAGACATAGTAATCATGGTGTATGGCCACAATGTTTTTATTTTCAAAATTATCATCAATAAATGACGTCTTTTTGCATTGAAATGTTTCGCTCCATGTCTTTCTCTTTATTTTTCAAAAAAATTGGCAATGTGTTTTTATTTTTATTTTTAAATCTTAAACTAAAATAAAAACAAAAGCACAATCATGCAAATACAGTCCCCCATTAATCCCATATTTTATCGAAAACGATTCTGCTATGGCTCATTATAACTTTGAAAATCCAATCTATCGAGCTGATGAAGATTGTGAACTTTCCGAAGAGTTGGCTAGATTATTGAGGCAAGAGGAAATGGCTATTCAGCTGCACCAAGAGACTTTAGAATTTATCAATTTGGGTAACAACGAGGTCAAGAAAGAAGTCAAGATTATGGCCGCTTTGGAGGAAAGTGTGAAGCATAGATTGATTGAAATAATCCAAGAGTATGTTGATATCTTTGCTTGGTCCTATGAAGACATGCCTTGGTTGGATTTAGATATTGTTGTGAACAAGCTGCCCCTCAGAGAAGATTATTCTCCGGTCAAGCAAAAGCTTCAAAGAACTCATCTCGAGATGTCCAAGAAGATCAAAGAGGAGGTCCATAAACAGCTTGATGCGGATTCCTGAAACTTATCTCTTATCCGCCATGGGTTGCAAACATTAAGCTAGTGTCGAAGAAAGATGGAAAAGTCAGAATGTATGTTGATTATAGGGACTTGAAATGAACAAGCCCTAAAGACGATTTTCTGCTTCCTCATATTGACATTCCGGTTGATAGTACTGCTTAGTCAAAAGTGTTTTCCTTCATGGATGGTTTTTCTAGCTATAATCAGATCAAGATGGCAACAGAAGACATGGAGAAGACAACTTTCATTACACCTTGGGGAACATTTTGCTACAAAGTAATGGCCTTTGGTTTGAAAAATATGGGGGAAACATATCAACGTGCTATGGTCACTCTCTTTCATGACATGATCCATAAAGAGATTAAAGTATATGTTGACGATATCATTTCCAAATCCCAGACAGAAGAGGAATATCTTGTCCATCTACTGAAGTTATTTGAAAGATTGAGGAAATTTAGACTGAGGTTGAACCCTAACAAGTGTACCTTCGGGATGAGATCAAGGAATTTATTGGGCTTTGTTATAAGTTGTAATACGGTGGGAGAACTTGCTTGTGGTTTTGTGTTTTATCAAAAATGTTGCGGTTAGCAAGAGTCGCCATTAACTTTTCTTTTAACCAATACGGAAAGGTGAAAAGAAAAGGAAAGACCTTTTAAGATTTTCTGAGTTCGGGGGGTAGATTATGAAAAGGGAAGGTGTTATCACCCTTTTCATGCGTAGTTATCTACGGCTCTTAATTTCTTAGCTCACTTTAATTTGCTTTGTGTATGCTTTGAAAAGGTGTTGAAAGTGCCAATGTAAGGAAGACTGATTTATAATAACCCTTGTATCAGTCCTCAAGAGTGTTTATAAAGCGTTCGAAAGAAGTTATTTTGATAGTGTGAGGTGTGAAAATTATTTTAATTTATGATCAAGAAATTAAGGGTTTCCTTACCCACTGAAAGGTCTTCCGTTATTCTTTTTCCTTCTCCTTTAGGGATGGTGCTATCCATACTAATAGTTGGTAGGTAGCCCCATCCATTGGATGTGAATAGACATGCATAGGGTCATCATTATGGTCATAGAAGGTAACATGTAAGGATACCTTAGCAATTCGAAGGGACTGTCATCATATATTGATAGGAAATATTGAGGGACAAGATCATTTCTCGTAGGCAACTTCGAGGGACATCTCGGGACTATGATATTTATGATGACTTTAACCGAGGGTTTTTTCTAATGGTATCCCTATGTTCGAGGGACATGACCATTGTTTTTTTAAAGGCAACAGAGAGAGGCTACCTTAGAGGTGTACGTGTGCAAATGATTCAGTTAAGTTATGTTTGTCTTGAGAGTTAGGGTTATCTAACGATTGATTTTAAATCTTACCATACAAGCCTATTACTAAAAATTAAATATATACAGACAAGCAATCATAATATAGGTGTAGAAAGTAAAGTGCGGAAAAGTAAACCCTAATTAAGCTATTACAAGGCTTTGGGGCAGATACAATAGTATAAATTTGCTAAAAATAAAACTACAGCTATTACAAAAAAAAATTGTGCGACCTATACAATTTCCCTAAGAAAGTAAAGGGACAAATAAATAAGAAAATGTTAGAAAAGATGTTTTAAAGACCTAAAATATAAAACATTATAAATTTATTTATTTTGTATATTTTTGTGGAAAATAATTTAAGTTAATAATTAATAAAAACCTAATTATTCTAATTAATTTTACAAATTAAAAAATAAGACCTAAAATCTAATTAAATGAAAAAAGTTAATTTAAGAAAACCTAAAAGACTATACATTTTTAATTTTATGTAATATTCTGATTTTTTATATGTTTTGATTTTAATGGTAAAAAAGAAAAAAATTAGTGGAAATGGAGTTTCAAAGAGAGAATTAGGTTGTGCCCTAGCCATGGTAACTCATCATCCCTGCGTTAAAGCTTGCATTTTCTTATTCAAACATGTTCTAAACACCATGATAAACTCATCTGTGCACACGAAATTAGTTAAATATGCATAGATTAAAAGATTTGAATTCAAGAAAATTACCAAAACCAATGGGCTTGTCTAAGCTATTCCAGACGTAAATAGATTTGTTTCTGGACTTGGTGAGATTCCTGGGAGCTTCAGGAACATGATTTGAGGCTTGGTTTTGATTGAGAGTTGCTGGAAATTTTGATACGAGTTTGCACCTTTCTTTGAAAAATTGTGATTTTGAAACCTTGCTTCTATGGCAGCCACTTTGTGTTTCTTTTGTACTTGAGTATTGCATGTATTTATAGAGGAATGAAATGGATCAAAACAAGGAAAGGATCTTATATCATTATGTCACAATTCATTGCAAGGAAAACACATTGAAATCTTTCCAAAATTGTTTTAAAAACCTTCCAAACTTGAAGATTTTAGTTTCCAACATGTATTCACGCTTTTAGCAAGCTCTTAAGAGGCCTTGGGCCTTCTAAAAGATACCTAAATGAAGCCCACACGCCCTTTGGTCCATCAACTCATATTTCATTTGATTTATTTTGATTTAATTTGAATAAATAAATAAAATAAAAAGTCAAAGTAAGGTACAAATGGACTTAGAGGTCCTCTAATATATTATAAATATGTTTAAACCTCAAAAGTTAGGCCCATTAGTCCAAAAGTTCAAAATAGCTCAAAGCAAGTTTCATGCATTTTCTAAAACATTTTCCAACTTGCACAAACCATATCTCACTCAATTTTTATCTTTTGAAGATGATCTTTGACTTTTTGGAAATATCAAGATTCCCTCTACAATATCTATGTTGATTATTTTTTCATTTGAAGACTTTATCTTGATGTAAGTTGCCTAGACAAAAAGTGTCTTTTTGCTGACTTTTGAATTGACCTGTAATGTATTGGCTTATATCTCTCAAATAATGCATCTTTGTACTTGAGCTTGGAGATACAAAGTTTTAGAGAATTGAATTTATTTCAAAATTAGCTTTGGTTGGGGAAAAACAGATGAAGCATGTGAAAGTTATGCTTGGTTAAAGTTCAGTTGACTTCTCCTAAGGAAACCCTAATTTGGAAACTTTTGACTTATGATGATTTCAGGGGTTTTTGAAGCATATGTGGAGTCATGAAAACCATTTGAGGCATTAGAAGTCCACTTTCCTTTGAGAAAAGCAAAACCCTAGTTGTAGGCTAATTGCTTAGGAGAAAACTTGTCTGATCAATTCCTTGAGTAATCTTGAGCAATTGAGAACCCTAGGAAGATGAGAAGACGACTTGAAATAATTTGATTTGAAAATGAGAGGGAAAACTTTGGTGTATAATAGATGCCCCTGTTCAATCTTCTTAAACATGAAGGGTTAGAATGACATGCTCGCCATTTGTGGTCTGAAGGTGGAAGGGGAATGAACACTTAAGTGCCCAGAAATTTGCACTTGCATCTGCATGAAGTAACATTGTTGGTTGGTTGTACCGGGAATGGGCTTAAAGATGCCATTTGGAGAGTGACGAGATGTCGTTGTAGATGGGCTTATAGATGCCATCTAGAGTAACTTATTGATAGAATATCAGAATGAGTCAGCGCCTGACTTTGTCCAAAAGAATATTAGATTGAATCTACACTTGATTTTATCTGAATGATGCACTAGAATGAGTCTATGCCCGACTTTGTCAAGAAGATTTACGTGCATGAGTTTACGCCTGACTTTGTCCAAAAGAATAATCAGAATGAAATGTACGTTTGATTTCATCTAGAATATTCCTACACCCAACATCATCCATAAGAGATATTGGAAGGACTCTACTCCTGACACTTTTTCCAAAAGAGTTTCAGAAGGAAATTCTAAGCTTGAATTCATCTGAATGATGCACTAGAATGAGTCTACCCCCAACTTTGTCTAACAGATGCATTTGGAATGAGTCTACGCTCGACTTTGTCCAAAAGAATATTAAAAAGAAATCTACGCTTGACTTCATCTAAAAGATGTCTACGCCTGACTTTTTTTCCAAAAAAGTATCAGAATGGATCTACGCTTAATTTCATCTGAATGATGCACTAGAAGCTGTCTAGCCCAACTTCATCAAGAAGATGTATTGGAAGGAGTCTACGCCTGATTTTTTCCCAAAAGAGTTTCAAAAGGAAATCTACGCGCGAATTCATCTGAATGATGCACTAGAATGAGTCTACGCCCGACTTTATCTAGCAGATGCATTTGGAATGAGTCTACGCCTGACTTTGTCCAAAAAAATGTTAGAAGGAATCTACGCTCGATTCTATGAAAATGCTGGTTATGTAGATAGTTGCCCCTTCAAGTTTCAGGAATTAATCTACATATTGTTTGTAAATTGTTGATAATATTCGTCTATTTGAGGATTTAACCTAAAAAGACAAAGTTAGCTTTATGTAATGTCATGATGTATGCATTACGTAATGATGCTCTCAAGATAAATGAGAATGTTGCATTCGCTTTGTATGTATATGTTACGATATTGTAAACAATGTATGGATGCGACATGTCATTGGAGCATATCGGTAGCTTGTTATAATGATGTTCTTTTGGGGACAATGAATCCTTGACTGTCTCTAGAGACGAAGAAAGTAATTATTCAGTTTTTGCTGGGAATAATTTTTCTGGAGATTTTGTCTTCTGTTTAAGGATACTTCGTTGGGGATCTTTGACTTCTGCTTGAGGATAATCAAAGAGAGTCGGTTGCTCGATGTTCGTTGAAGGAAATGATTTTTGCATATACTGACTGGGGAAAAGAGATATTGATACTATCAGACCAAGTTTTAGGCATTATAGCAATTTCTCTTGGGATAACAACTTTGGTCAGACCCTGATGAAGGGAAGGAGAGGATTTCATGGTGTTGGAGAAATAAACTCTGTTGGGGAATGAAATACCTATAAATTGTGTTAAGGAAATAATTTTTGTCTGGGATTAGTATTTCATAGGCTGTGTTGAGGAAGTTTTCACCGTATACTGGGGGGAATGATCAGATCTTCCTATCTATTGGGGAACCTCTTGAGGAAGATGGTCTTGTCAAGCTATCAATCGGAGATATGGAAATGAACTCCTGGAAGATACCCCAGTTTTGGTCTGACTTACATATTTAGGTTTGCTAGGGAATGTATCGCTATTGAAGATGAGATTGTGCAGATAACTCTGTAGAGATAATTCTGTGGAAACTGCTCTGTGGGGATTTATGGATGACTTGAACATTATCTTAACTTCTAGAGCCCTCGATAAATGCTTATTAGGGTGATAAGTCTTCTACTGATAGATAAGTGATGAGATAATGAGACATAGTCGTACACTTTAATCCCTAACTTTTGCCTAGACTGCCATTTCAGATTTCCAGTCCATCGGGATACCCATTTTTGCCCAAGCCGCCTTTTCAGGTTTTTGACTTGTCGGGTGTACACTTTTTATATATCCCTAATTTTTTCCCGAACCCTTTTGGTTCGCCGGGATACCCTTATTTTTTCCTAGGCCTGTCGACCTAGTGGGTGTCTTTTACGCATAGTATTTTTTTGACTATGTTCGCATTTATATGGTGCGGAGAATTTTCACTTTAAGTGTTGTAGTATGCCAGAGAATGTTTTCTTGATCGTACGTTGCCCTTTTCTAGAACTCATGTTCAATGCCCCAAGTGATTCAGATGGAAATCTGCCCTTGGCTATTCAACACTTTTGAGAGATTCCTTGAATCTTGACTTGACTGCCCCCAGTTCAGTTAGACACCATGTCATTGCCCTTGATTATGAAAGGCATGTTACTGGAAATGTCTTTCCATCTGAGGTGATTATGTTCATTGAGAGGATTTCCTTTCATTGAATATTCGTCGTGCGAATTTCTCTATTGTTGAACAATTAGTCATATGCAAACAATGGTATTAAAAATGCAAAGCTTATGTTTGTCTTGAAGTTTTGAAAATGCATTGTTAGTAAAAAATTAATTTTTTAAGAATATCAATTCAACTCAGGTTTTATAGTACGCCTTATAGGAGTCAGGATACCTTTTGTAACAATATGCTTTCGAACTAACCGATGCTTCAGTTAGGACTTTTAAGGGTTGTAACATGGCATGGTTCATAGTTTAAGAAGCAAAGGAAAAAGGCTCAAAATTTATTTGTTCCCAACCCATTCTCCGTGATGTTCTTCAGCCCTGTACTCAGTTAATTGTGCGTTTAGATTCCAATTGAGTCTGGAATGATATTTTGGTGATAGTTCGGATACTGGAAGTTTATTTGAGAAGGCACTCATTTTTTGTAACATTTTTTCTTTTGTTGATGATTTGTAGCAACCTCTTTTGACTTGATTATCCCTAAGTTTTGGCTGAATTGTTTCTTTTATGATTACAGTCAGCGGGATGCCCCAGTTTTTTTCCTAACTCTCCTTCATAGGTTTTGACTTAGTGGGCTTTTCTTTTGAGAGATAATGACTTCCTGTTTTACGGGGAACCATCACCGTCTTTTGATTTGGAAGGACGTCTTTGATACTATTTGCTGTGTACAAAGTGAAAGCTTGCGACTAAATGCGCATTTGAATTAACTGAGAAACTACCCTGCCCTAGGTTATGATTAAAGGTTTCAATTTGTGTGAAAAAGAAAACTCCTACTTCTTAGGCTCAAAGGCGTTTACTAGGGATTATATTCCTTATAACTCCAATGTTTAGGATTTGAAAAAATGCCTATACATCGTTAGTAAGGTCTGTTCAAAAGCATATTGTATAGATTATGGTATCGTTTTCGTCATCCTCCCTCTAAAGGCTTTTAGCTTTTAATAGAGAGTTAAATATCACAAAATGAAGTAAGAAGCAGTTTAAATATAGTGAAAACGAATTAATTCAAGAAAAACATGTGCAATGCATTAATGGGAAAACCAAAGTTTGACGTGACTGTAATTTTTGAACAAACAAATAAATTTCAAATAAAAAATTGAATGAAGAAGCTTCATTCGTTGGCAGTAGGGGAAATCCAGTTATTCAGGTCGTTGCTGCTATCAACATCTTCCACAACATTAATCTGATCCTAATTATGATTCGGCATGGGAGCGATGAATATGTTGTGAGTCTTAGGAGGTATGAATTTAATCTCCTTGGTGTCAATCATATTTTTAATCTTGTATTTTAGTGCCGAACAATCGTTAGTATCATGCCCAGGACTGCTGGAATGATATGCACGCCTTGCATTTGGATTGTAGTTAGGAGAAGAAGTTTTTGGGTTTAGATGAGATTCTATCAACGTAATCACATTCATCCTCAACATGTGTTGCAATGCTTGAGACAGCGGCATGTTGATTTTGGTAAATTATCTCTTGGGCTCGTCTTTCCTTCGCTAATTACCTTGTTGTTATTGTCGCACTAGTGCAAGATTAGAGATCAGAACTGCCCCAACAAATTGGTTTGGTTACTCTTATTACTACCATTATGGCCGTACACGACAATGGACTCTTTCTTCATATTGTATGGCTTCTTCTGAGTATCGCAAGATGTAGCCACTTGGATTTTACCACTTCTGTTTCCATTCTAAACACGTTCCCCCATCAATATCAGTTCAGTGAAATCGACTGAAGAATTTCCAAGTAGGTGGTTATAGAAAGGACTTTTCAGCATGCTCATGAACATGTCAACCAATTCCATTTCAGTTAAAGGAGGTTAAACCCTGCCTGCAAGGTCTCTCCATTTTTGGGCATACTCTTTGAAATTTTCATCAGAACCCATGGACATACTCTGTAGTTGCATGCGGGTTGGTGAGAGATCAACATTATACTGGTATTGTTTGTAGAAAGCAGCAGCCAAATCTTCCCAAGTATGAATATTGATCCCTTCTTGTTGATAGAACCATTCTAACTGTGTTCCCGATAAGATTTCTTGAAAGAAGTGTACCCATAACTTTCTGTCAACGGTATGGGGTTGGATCTTCCGAACATAAGACCTCAAATGAAGTTTAGGACAAGACACACCATCATATTTGGCAAATACGGGGACCTTGAACTTGTGAGGGATAACAACCCACGTGATAAGACTTGGATCTTCAAAATCCAACCCAGGACTCTCTAGATCTCCATGGCATTGAGACGATCTTCCAATTGTTTGTATTTGTTGTAATATCCAGCTTTCAAATGATTCTCAATTCATTTTTTTATAAAGACAAACTATATTGGCAAGAAGGAAAAGATTTTGATCAAGCTAAAAGCATCAATGGATAAAAGTCTTTGGTTCAAGCTCTTGGAAATTTCATAAGGTATAATAACAATTCTTGCTATGAACTAAAGTCTTAGATGCTCAATGATCAAAAGAAGTGTTTTATCTTGTCCAATCTTTTTCTCACGTTTTCAAAGTATTAGCTATTGTTTCTAAGTGCAATCAATTTGCATGTTTGTGCAATCGATTGCTCTCTATCAAATTTTGCTACTGTTTTAAAGTGAAATTGATTTACACACATGTGAAATCGATTGCTCACTAAAAATATTTGAATTCTTTAACTGTTAAAATCCGTGCAATCGATTTACACAAGGGTGCAATCTATTGCATGCTCGACATTTTTGAAAATCAGCAGCTTTGAACATACCTTTTCACAACACCATTTCATGGAAACTTTTCATTGAATCTTGGAAAATGTTCATGATTCATTTGCAGAAATTTATGTTGTTTCAAAGATGTACTATGAACATATAAATACTGAATTTTCCAAATCATTTTGTACCTCTTCCAATCAATAGTTTCTAAATTTTAAAATATTAAAACTCAATCTTTTTCTTCACTTTCATACACAAAGTTTTTCTACACATTTTCATATATTATTAAACAGAAAAATTTGAGCATTCTATAGTCTTGAGTCATTGTGTATTATTGTTATTGGAAGAGAAGATCAAGTCATTGATAAAATCACTTAAAGTGATTATTGCACTACAAACTCTATCAATCAAATATTGTTATACACTTTCTTATTTCTCCGGATTGTTGAAAATAAGTTCAAGTGGTTTTGTAATCTTGTTTTTCCAGGATTGTTGGATACAAGTAAGGTCACCTTGAGAGGATTGTTCTCATTGTTGACACAGTGAAAATCCAAGAGGATTGTTCTTTGTCCAAGAGGATTGTTCTTGGTGGTTTTATTGGTTAGAGTCTTGTATAAAAGGACTAGGGTGTCTTTTCTAGAGATCTAACAATAAGGAAATCTCTTTCATGTTGAAAGGGGATTGGAGTACTCTCGGACTGTAAGGGGAACCAGGATATATCGTTCGTGTCTCTTTATTTTTCTGCATTTTAATCTTTCATAAACACACCATAAACCAGAAAAATATTATCCATGATCACTAAAAACCAGAAAAATTTTAAAGTCCCTAATTCACCCCCCCCCTCCCCTCTTAGGCGCACTTCGTACTTAAAGTTGGCATCAGAGCAGGTTATAGGTAACCTGTTCCTAAAAGATCCAGAATGGCTTCCGCAAATCAAAATCCCGTTTTCAGAGATGGTGGTAGTAATAACAAGCCTCCTCTATTTTGTGATGAATATTTTGACTTCTTGAAAATGCGCATGAAGGCACATTTAGAAACACAAGGAGAAGAAATATGGGATGCCATAGAGAATGATCCATTTATTCCTATAACCGTGATCAATGGTGCTGGCTCATCAAAGCCTAAAACTACATGGGATGAAGATGATTAGAAAAAGGTCCTCTATGATAAAAAGGCAATCAATCTTCTTCAAGGTGCATTTCGTGTGGATGAATTATTTCGTGTCTCGACATGCAAAATGGTGAAAGAAATATGAGATACTTTAGTAGAAACTCATGAAGGAACCGCTGAAGTTAAAAGATCGAGATTAAATACATGAGTCAAATATGAACTATTCAGAATACAGCCCCGAGACTCAATCCTCGACTTGCAGAAAAGATTCGTGCACTTGAAAAATCATTTGAAAGCACTCAGTAAGACTTTAATTAATGATGAACTTAATCTTAAAGTGCTTAGATCTTTATCCAGGGAATGGCAACCAAAAGTGACAGCAATATTCGAGAAGAAGAATCTATCAAGAATGACTTTCGCCACTTTGTTCGGAAAACTTCAAGAATATGAGACAGAACTTGCAAGACTTGAAAAGAATGAAATCCAAGTAAAAGATTCAAAATACATTACTTTAAATACAAGGATAAAAAATCATGATAGCAATCAAGAGGATGAATCCACTAGTAGTGAAGATGATGATCTCATCGGGAAGATTGAAAAGGTTCTACGAAAAGAAAGAAAAAGTGAAGCACCAACAAGGAAGGTTATATGCTTTGAATATGGAGAAAAGGGACATGTTAAAAGTGAATGTCCTAAACTTGAAAAGAAGAATAAATATTTCAAGAGAAATAAAGATAAGAAGTCAAAGGAATCATATATAGCATGGGAAAGTTCATCTTCCGATTCCGAAAGCAATGAACGTGTTAATCTTGCATTAATGGCTTCACATCATTCGAATTATGAAAATGATGAGGTTAATAATGAATTTTCTCTTTATGATAATGATGTACAAGGTGAAATAGATGAACTCTTAAATGAATGCAAAATTTTATATAAAACTATTTCATCTCAAAAGAAACATATTTCATCTTTAGAAGAAATAATTGAGACATTGGAAAATAATTTCAAGGATGAAAAACAAAATATTATTAGTGAGCAAAAACAGAATTTTGCATGCAAAAATTGTGAATCACTTTCTTTTCAAATTGTCCAATTAAAAAGAGTTCTTGAAAGATATGAAAAAGGACAAATTGGATTGGAAGGTTTTCTCAGTCAACAAAGATATTCAAAGTTTTCAAAGCCAAGTTCTAACAAAACTATCTTTGTTAAGGCTAGTGACCAAAAAAATCAAGAGAAAGTGAACAAACCTAAAGTGGTTCATCATTATCCTAAGAAGAAAGTATTTCCTAAGAAGAAATCTTACCCTCCTAGAAATAGAAGTAATTTTTTTCCTACTTGCCTTTATTGTGGTATTGTTGGCCATACACCTAATGCTTGCTATGTTAGAAACTTTAGTGTAACAAGTGGGCATTATGTGTGGGTTAAGAAGGGAACTAACTATGATGGACCGAAAGCATATTGGGCACCAAATCAATCTTAATTTGTTTTGTAGGTTTGCTTGAGGACCACTTTAAATCTAAGATGTTTTGATAAGTGGTGGCTCTAAGAATTTGATGGAAGACATACACTAACTTTCAAATCTAGTTCAAGTCCGAGGATTATTTCACATATGGGAAATACCTTAAAGGAAGAATTCCTTGCATTGGCAAAGTTCATACACTAACTTTCATATCCATTGAAGATGTACTTTATGTTGAAGAACAAAAGACAACTTCTAAGTAAAAGATAACTTTATTGAAAAGGCTTCAAATTCATCAAGGAAGAATGGTTTATGAAGTCACTCTTGAGGTAAAACTCATAGGTAAAAATTGTTTTTATGTTTATAATTTCCTTTTATATTTTAAGTCTTTCCCCATTCCTTTTTGTAAATACAAAGGGCATAAGGTTTAGTATATGTATGTATATATATTTTTTATGTATCTTTCCCTTCTTTTTGATAATGTCAAAGGGGGAGAAGGATGTTACACTTTATGCTTGTGTATTTCCTTGTCTTAAACTTTTAAGGTATAAAGAATCCTTCAGGATGAGCAAATCCAAATGATTTCAAAGCTTCTCATACAAAGGGGGAGTTATACATCTTAGGGGGAGAAGTCTCTTTCCGGAAATAACAAAGCTTCAAGAAATATTGTTTGTCATCATCAAAAAGGGGGAGAATGTAATATCAAGCTTCTCAAATGATTCTCAATGCATTTTGTTTTGATGAAGACAAACTATATTGGCAAGAAGGAAAAGATTTTGATCATGTTAAAAGCATCAATCGATAAAACTCTTTGGTTCAAGCTATTGGCAAATTTCATAAGGTATAATAACAATTCTTGCTATGAACTTACGTCTTAGATGCTCAATGATCAAAAGAAGTGCTTTATCTTGTCCAAAATGTTTCTCAAGTTTTCTAAGTGTTAGCTACTGTTTCTAAGTGCAATTGATTTGCATGTTAGTGCAATCAATTGCTCTCTTTCAAATTTTGCTACTATTTTAAAGTGAAATCGATTTACACACACGTGAAATCGATTGCTCATTAAAAATATTTGAATTTTTTAGCTGTTAAAATCCATGCAATCAATTTACACAAGGGTGCAATCAATTGCATGATGGACGTTTTTGAAAATTAGCAGCTTTGAACATACCTTTTCATAACACTATTTCATGGAAACTTTTCATTGAATCTTGGCAATTGTTCATGATTAATTTGAAGAAATTTATGTTGTTTCAAAGAGGTGCTATGAACATATAAATACTAAATTTTCAAAATCATTTTGTGCCTATTCCGATCAATAGTTTCTGAATTTTAAAATATTAAAACTCAAGCTTTTTCTTCACTTTCATACACAAAGTTTTTCTGCACATTTTCATATATTGTTAAACAGAAAACTTTGAGCATTCTATAGTCTTGAGTCATTGTATATTATTTTTATTGGAAGAGAAGATCAAGTCATTGATAAAATCACTCAAAGTGATTATTGCACTACAAACTCTATCAATCAAATATTTCTATACACTTTCTTATTTTTCAGGATTGTTGAAAATAAGTTCAAGTGGTTTTGTATTCTTGTTTTTCCAGGATTGTTGAATACAAGTAAGGTTACCTTGGGAGGATTGTTCTCATTGTTGACATAGTGAAAACCCAAGAGGATTGTTCTTGGTCCAAGAGGATTGTTCTTGGTCCAAGAGGATTGTTCTTGGTCGAAGAGGATTGTTCTTGGTCCAAGAGGATTGTTCTTGGTGGTTTTATTGGTTAGAGTCTTATATAGAAAGACTAGGGTGTCTTGTCTAGAGATCTAACAATAAGGAAATCTCTTTCATGTTGAAAGGGGACTGGATTACTCTCGGACTGTAAGGGGAACCCGGATATATCGCTCGTGTCTCTTTATTTTTCTGCATTTTACTCTTTCATAAACACAACATAAACCAAAAAAATATTAAAGTCCCTAATTCACCCCCCCCTCTTAGGCGCACTTCGTACTTACATTTGTCGACAGCCGGAGGAAATTATTCATCTGAATAGACCGGTTCTTCTTCATCAGAACCTTGGTTGTTATTCTTCTCAGCCTTCATACTTTTATCATCTTCCTCTTGGTCATCATTTTCTTCTTCAAACTCCAAAGCTTGCTTGACCGGACCTTTGAACCTCCTACCCATGTTGAGGATACCAGCTAGTTTCTTGATTTTCTCCTCCCTCTCCTTAGTGATGAGGGCCTTCAGCTCTTCCTGCCCCTTGGCTAGATTCAGGGACATTTGTTGAAATTGAACATTCTGAGCTTGAAGTTATTTCACAGTTTGTTCGAGAATCATCTTTTACTGAAATAAACAGTAAGGAGATAAGAAAACCTGTCTATGAGGAAAACTTGTTATGCATGATATGTAAATGCAATGTATTCAAGGAACTTATGAGATTTAAATTTGTTAACCAAAAGGAAACAAAAACAATATTTTTATTAGTAAGTTCATGTGAATACAAAAGATTTCACAGGAATAAATTAAAAACTCCTAATGCTTTAAGTTTCTCATGGACGTCTCCTCTTTATGTTGACATATGCATTAAGAGTCTGCTCCTCGTGAAGTTGCTTCATCAGCTCCAACACTTTCTTCTCACTTGCATAGAATTGAGTCTCAAAGGTGTCTTGTTCTTCTTTGAGTTGAATCCAGAACTTCTGTAGTTCTTCAAGGTCAGTAGGCATGTCTGTATGAAGGATGGTGTGAGAAACGTCTCCTTTGACAACATGATCCATGATAATTGGTAGGACAACAGGATATGGAATCATAAGGTTTTGAGCATGAGCTCATACCAATTTGAGATATGGCTCTAGAGGGATGGAGTTCTTATGCCCCAGAATCATGCTATCAATCTTATTGACCATACTCCAAGCACGGATAAATCTTCATCGGTAACCTTGAAGATCGTTGTCATAGTCGAATATAATACCCTAGATAAAGATATCATGAGGACTGTCTCTCCGAGCATAACTGAACTTACGTAAAGCTAGAGAAAGGTTGTAAGTAATACCTCCCCTTATGCCCAAGAGTTGCACATTAGGGAACTCTCCACAGCGGTCAATAATAATGATGTCTTCCTGGGATCGGGAACACCAATAAATGTTTGAATGAGAGAGTGACATTATCCTTTGAAACTATCTCAAACCTTGTTCACTCTTCATTATCGAGCGGGGAAGGTGCAAAATAAACCACTTGGATAGAAAAGGTATACAACACATGAGAGTTCCTCTCTTCCTCATGGTACGAGTGTGAAGAGAATGCAGAATATCTCCGAGCAAAGTAGGCATAGGATTATGAGCGAGGAATATCTTGATGGCGTTTACATCTATAAGTTATTCTGAATTGGCAAATAGTACCAAACCATAGATTAGTAAAGCCAAAACATCTTCGAAAGCATGAAAACTCATGGCATCTAGAAACATATGAGCTTTCTCCTTCAAAAGTTTTACAAGGAGACCTTTAACCCCACTCCTGGTTTCCCAATTAGATGCAATGCCAGACGATTTCAAGTGTGAGGCTTTGGCAATATCTTCAGGTCTTAGATCTTTCTCTAAACCAGTGAAGGGTATTTGATCTAGTATAGGCACCCCAAGTAAATTATAGAACTCTTCCATTGTGGGAACGAACTGATAATTGGGGAAAGTAAAGCAATGGTGTTTAGGATCAATGAACTGGAATAAAACGCTCTTCATGCCTTCTTCAAAACCGGAGATAACCAAGTTGAGCAAATGACCATGTATTTTGTTGAACTGATAGTTTTCTAGAACCTTTGAGACCAATTATTTGAGTTTAGAATGTATTCCCATGAAGTTGATCCGGATAGTATTTCTGCGAGCGGAGGCCATAACCTATAAAACAGAACAAAGATAAATTTGTTAGTCCTTGAAATGGCCAGGGAAAATTCTATGTTATGATGTTATGTTTAAACAAGATAGAAACATGGTACCAAGCACAAGAAAATCACACAAAAGGCCTTAGGTTTAAAGGCTTGCATGAGGTTCATAGGTAAGTACCCTCTGGAAGTTTAGTTGGCTCAACCTGTCCTTAGAATAGTAACCAGGTTCTAGGAGTCTCATATAATCGATCTTTCTCTCAAGCATTGTTTCAGAAGAGCAACTTCCTTGCCACCGAATATCACGAGAGTTGAATCTCAATGAGCGTAGCCTCGAGTATCAACCAACTTCAGAATGCACCAAAGCCAGCCATCTCACTACTTTCTAATGGCCGTGTTGGGTCAACTAAGGTTCTAAAGGTCAATTAGTGCTTATGAAACCATGTGGAAGCCTAATGTTATCTCGACTGACTCAAGGAACACTAGTACAAACCAATGTGTCGCACTAACATGGCCATTACTCCAACCATATCGGTCTACTCCGTATAGTTTCCATGATTTATTGCTACTTACCTAAAATGTCCCCAGATCCGGGTATAGGATCTTTGCAAGAAATTAAATCCGAGAAAAACCCAAAATATAAAGCAAACAAACAAACAAAGCAAGTAAAAGTGATATATCCCCAAGGTAACCCCTCTTTTTTAATTATAAGAATCCCCATTAGAGTCGCCAGTTCTGTAATACTGTAGGAGAACTGACTTGTGGTTTTGCATTTTATATCAAATGTTGCAGTTAGCAAGAGTCGCCACCGACTTTTCTTTTATCCAATACGAAAAGGTGAAAATAATAGGAAAGACCTTTTAAGATTTTCTGAGTTCGGGGGGTAGATTATGAAAAGGGAAGGTGTTAGCACCCTTTTCATCCGTAGTTATCTACGGGCTCTTAATTGCTTAGATCACTTTATTTTTATTTGTGTATGCTTTGAAAAGGTTTTGAAAATACAATGTTAGGCAGTCTGCTTTATTATAACCCTTGTATCAGTCCTCAAGAGTGTTTATAAAGCATTTAAAAGTAGTTATTTTGAAAGTGTGGGGTGCAAAAATTATTTTAATTTGTGAGCAAGCAATTAAGGGATGGTTTTATCCATACCATTATATGGTAGGTAGCCTTATCCATTATATGTGAAGGGACAAGCTTAGGGTCGTCGTTATGGTCATAGAAGACAACATGTAGGAATACCTTAGTAATTCGAAGGGACTGTCATCATATATTCGTAGGCAACATTGAGGGACAAGATCATTTCTCGTAGGCAACTTCGAGGGACATCGCGGGACTATGATCTTTATGATAACTTTAACCGAGGGTCTTTGCTAATGGTATCTCTATGTTCGAGGGACATGACCATTGTTTTTTTTAAAGGCAACAGAGAGAGAGACTACTTTAGAGGAGTACGTGTACAAATGATTCAGTTCAGTTATGTTTATCTTGAGGGTTAGGGTTATCTAAGATTGATTTTAAATCTTGTCATACAAGCCTATTACTAACAATTAAATATATACAGACAAGCAAGCATAATATAGGTGCAGAAAGTAAAGTGCGGAAAAGTAAACCCTGATTAAGCAATTACAAGCCTTTGGGGCAAATAAAATAGTATAAATTTGCGAGAAATAAGACTACAGCTATTACAAAAAAAAATTGTGTGACCTATACAATTTTTCTAAGAAAGTAAATGGGCCAATAAATAAGAAAATGTTAGAAAAGATGTTTTAAAGTCCTAAAATCTAAAACGTTAGAAATTAATTTTTGTGTATTTTTGTAGAAAATAGTTTTAGTTAATAATTAATGAAAATCTAATTATTCTAATTAATTTTATAAAATAAAAAATAAGACCTAAAATCTAATTAAATGAAGAAAAAAAAGTTAATTTAAGAAAACTTAAAAGACTATATTTTTTTGATTTTATGTAATATTCTGATTTTTATATGTTTTGATTTTAATGGTAAAAAACAAATAAATTAGTGGAAATGGAGTTTAAAAGAGAGAATTCGATCGCGCCCTAGCCATGGTAACTCATCATCCTTGTGTTAAAGTTTTCATTTTGTTATTCAAACATGTTCTAAACACCATGATGAACTCATCTGTGCACACAAAATTAGTTAAATATGCTACCAAAACCGATGTGCTTGTGTAAGCTATTCCAGACGTGAATAGATTTGTTTCTGGACTTGGTGAGTTTCCTAGGAGCTTTAGAGACACAATTTGAGGATTGGTTTTGATTGAGACTGGCTGGAAATTTTGATACGAATTTGCACCTTTCTTTGAAAATTTTTGATTTTGAAACCTTGCTTCTATGGAAGCTACTTTTTGTTTCTTTTTAACTTGAGTGTTGCATGTATTTATAGAGGAATGAAATTGATCAAAACATGGAAAGGATCTTGTACCATTATGTCACAATTCATTGTAAAGAAAACATATTGAAATCTTTTCAAAATTGTTTTAAAACCTTCCAAACTTGAAGATATTTGTTCCCAACATGCTTTCACGGTTTTGGCAAGCTCTTAAGAGGCCTCAGGCCTTCAAGAAGATACCCAAATGAAACCCACACGCCCTTTGGTCCATCAACTCATATTTTATTTTATTTATTTTGAATTAATTTGAATAAAATCGAAACAAATAAAATAAAAAAATAAAATTAATGTATAAATGTATTAGAGGTCCTCTAACATGTTATAAACAAGTTTAAACCTCAAAAGTTAGGCCTATTAGTCAAAAAGTTCAAAATTGCTCAAATGAAGTTTCATGCATTTTCTCAAAAACATCCCAACTTGAACAAACCATATCTCACTCAAATTTTATATTTTGAAGGTGATCTAAAACTTTTTGGAAAACATAAGATGTACTTTATAATCTCTATGTTAATCATTTTTGCATTTGAAGAGTTTAACTTGATGTAAGTTTCCTTGACAAAAAGTGTCTTTTTGTTGAATTTTGAAATGACATGTAATGTATTGGCTTATATCTCTCAAATAATGCATTTTTGGACTTAATCTTTGAGAGAGAAAAGTTGTAGAGAATTTAATTTCCTTCAAATGAGCTTTTGTTGGGGAAAATTAGATGAAGCGTGTGAAAGTTATGCTTGGTCAAAGTTCAGTTGACTTCTCCTAAGGAAACCCTAATTTGGCAACTTTTGACTTTTGATGATTTGGGGGTTTTTTGAAGCATATGAAGAGTCATGAAAACCATTTGAGGCATTAGAATTGCAATTTCCTTTGAGAAAATAAAAACCCTAGTTGTAGGCTAATTGCTTAGGAGAAGACTTGTCTGATCGATTCCTTGAGTAATCTTGAGGAATTGAGAACCCTAAGAAGATAATGAGACGTCTTGAAATATATTTTTTTGAAAATGAGAGGGAAAATTTTGGGGTACAACATAAACGAAATAGGAACTGAGGTTGATCTTGCCAAAATAAAAGTGATACAAGAAATGCCTGAGCTAAGAACAGAAAAAGAGGTTTGTGGTTGTCTCGGGAGGTTGAACAACATTTCTAGATTCATCTCTCACCTTACAACCATGTGTGAGCCAATATTCAAGCTATTGAAAAAAGATCAAGTGGTTAGGTGGAATGACAATTTCCAAGCGACAATTGATAAAATAAAAGAGTATTTGCAGGAACCTCCAATTCTTTTACCTGCTTGTGAAGGCAGGCCTTTGATGATGTATTTGATAGTGTTGGAAAATTCTATGGGTTACGTACTAGGTCAACATGACGAGACATGTAGGAAAGAGCATGTTATTTACTACCTGAGTAAGAAATTTACTGATTACAAGTCAAGATACTCATTTCTAGAAAAGACTTGTTGTGCATTGGTGTAGGCAGCAAAGTGTCTCAGACAATATATGTTTACTTACACTACTGACTTGATATCCAAGATGGATCCAATCAAGTACATTTTTAAAAAAGCCAGCTCTCATAGGAAGATTAGCCCGTTGGCAGATGATTTTAACTGAATATGATTTCTAGTATATTACTCAAAAAGCCATCAAGGGTAGTGAATTGGCAGATTATCTTACTCACCATCCTATGGAAGATGACTATCAACCAATAAAGTTTGAGCTTCCAGATGAAGACATCATGTAAATATGGGATTGTAATATCCCCGACTCAGAGGAATGACCCAAACCAGGATCGCGGTAGACGATGTTGTACGATGGTGCCTCAAATGGATTGCGTAATGGTGTTGGTTCTGTTATTACCTCTCCTGAAGGTTTCCATACTCCTTTATTGCTAGAATTTTCTTTGATTGTACCAATAATATGGTCGAGTACGAAGGTTGTATCATTCGGATTGAAGCTGCTTTTGATTTACGAATCAATTACTTGGAAGTATATGAGGATTCTGGTATCGTAATTAGTCAGAACAACAGAGATTGGGAGACTCATCACCTGAATTTAATTTTGTATCATGAGCAAGTTATGAAGTTGATCTTGTATTTTGACGAGATTACTTTCAATCATATCCGAAGAGATGAGAATAACTTGGCAGACACCTTGGCTACTCTGTCATTAATGTTTAAAGCCAGATGGGAAAATGAGGCCCCCCTATATTACTTCTTGAGGTTGGATGATCCAGCGTTTTGTCATGAGATAGAAGAGGAATTGACGAGAAACCTTGGTTTTATGATATCAAAAGATATCTTGAAACGCGAGAATACCCAAAGGATGCATCTATTATAGATAAGTAGACTTTGCGAAAGTACTCATCTAAGTTTTTCCTCAATGGTAGAGTTTTGTATAAGAGGAACTATGACTTTGTTTTGCTCAGATGCATGGATAGACACGAAGAAAATAATATCATAAAAGAGATACATGAAGGTTCCTTTGGGACGCATTCTAGTGGGCATACCATGGCCAAGAAAATCTTGAGAGAAGGTTATTACTGGTCTACTATGGAAAATGATTGTTACAATCACATCAGAATCTATTACAAGTGTCAGATTTATGCCGACAAAATGCACGTGTCGCCCAATCTACTGAATGTTTTAAGTTATCCTTATCAATTTGCAATGCGGTGAATTGACATGATTGGATGCACCGAGCTGACTATTTCAAATAAACATCATTTTATTCTGGTTTCCATTTATTACTTCACGAAATGGGTCGAAGTTGCACCGTATGCTAATGTCACCAAGCAAGTGGTTAATCGCTTCATCAAACTGAATTTCATTTTTCGTTATGGGGTTCCCGAAAAGATCATTATTGATAATGGATTGAATCTGAACAATAAGATAATGAAAGAGCTGTGTGAAAATTTCAAGATAAAACATCACAATTCTTCTCCATATTGTCCAAAGATGAATGGTGTCGTTGAGGCAGCAAATAAGAACAATAAGAAGATTTTGTAGAAGATGGATGTGACCTACAAGGATTGGCATGAGATATTTCCATTTGCATTGCATGGATATTTTACTTCAGCGTATTCTTCGACTAGGGAAACCCCATTCTCCTTTGTATAGGGTATGGAAGCAGTCCTTCCCATGGAAGTGTAAATTCCTTCTTTAAGGATCATGACATATGTAGAACTTTATGAAGCTGAATGGGTCCAGAATAGACTTGATAAGTTGAATCTCATTGATGAGAAGATATTGATAGCTATTTGCCATGGGAAGTTATACTAGAGAAGGATGAAGAAAGCTTTTGATAAGCAGATGCGTTCTCAGAATTTCCAAGCTGGTGATATTATGCTAAAAAGGATCTTGCCTCCCAACAATACAAATGCTCAAGGAAAATGGGCTCCGAATTACGAAGGACCATATGTTGTAAAGATAGTCTTTTCAGGAGGATCCATGATGCTTACAACTATGGACAAAAAGGATTTTCCTTACCCCATAAAAACAAACGTAGTTAATAAATACTTCACATAAAATAGACCTGCTAATTCGACGGCTTAGGCAAAAAAGGGCGTCCTGGAAAACCATAAAAAATGAATAAATAGGTTCGAGCAAAAATTAGGGAAAAGAGAGAAGAAGTTAAAAGAATAAAAAAGAATTGTGTACACCCGCTAAGTTTAAAACCTAAGAAAAGGCAACTTAGGCAAAATTGGGTATCCTGGTGGATAGAAAACCTGAAATAGAAATCCAGGAAAAAGTTAGGGATTTAAAGCGAATGAATATGGTATGTGTTGTTTCTGTGTTATCATTCTTTTACTGCTGTTGGTTAACTTGGAAGGATAAAGAATCAGTCCAATCAACTTTTTCAAAAAGCAAGGTACTAAGGAGCTTTGAGGTTATAAGAGTCATATTAGAGTCGGTACCCAATGAATCTGCCTTCATATTTCCATCTCTGTAATCTCCCTTTATATGTTTTATATGCAATTACCTCTTTTCAGGAATTGCTTCTTGATGTAAAATTCCTATTTATAGACCAATAAATCAATAAAATTCTTTTTTATCCAAATAGTGCCTCTTGGTTTTTACATTTACTGTTTTGCTTGCAAAAGACGTCCATCATTTTTTTAAAAATTTTCATTTAAAAAACATTAAAGCTTTACAACACATGATATAAATATATGAAATTTCTTGATGTTTTAGGTGTCTGGGGTGCCGACTAAGGTTGCCATTCCATACCTGGAACATGTTGTTGTGTTTATATTATAGCAGGTACTTTTGTCCATTTACGACATGAGAATAAGGCAAGTTTGGTTTGTTGCCAACATGAAATTCCTAGTAAAGACGTACAATTGCTTAAACAGAGTTGTAATCCATAGTGTAGTCTGCACTCTTGCTAAGAGTTTTTTTAAGAGTTTGTCCCCTTTCCAAGTACTTATCTACAGAGAAGTGAATTTTAGCAGGATCCTGTATGATCCTTCTCCCTAGGGCATCCTACTCCTTTTAAGACATCTATGAAGAATTATTTTATTTACTAGTGGGAGATTTTTTATATATATCCCATTCGAGTCGTTTGTAATCCCTAGTGTGGGTCGCATTTTTAATTAAAACTTTATCCGAAGAGATTTCAGTTTACCTGAGGGAGATTCTTGTTTATACCCTTATGAGGTCGTCATTTACTTCCTCAGTGAGGTTGGCATTCATCTTCCCCGTGAAGTTCACATCCTTATCCCTATGGAGCCGGTTGTTATTCCGAGTGGAGAAATTTCTTTTCTTTGGTAAATTTCTTTGTTGACATACATCATGCAAAAATGGCTTCCCCAGTGTAGCTTATACCGAAGATATTGCTATTAAGAACTTTTCTATTCCTTAGTGGAGGATGTGTCATTCCCCCTAGTTAGAGCTGAGTTTCGAGGATTTTCTTGATCAACTTGCTTCTTATCCCCTAGCGAAGCAAATTTTCTTTTCTCCAATAAAGCCTGGTGATGATTGAGAATCATACAAAATCATGTTTGCCCGGTGTGGTGTATACATGTGAGTGTTGGTCAGAACTCTTTTTATTCCCAATGGAGAAAGATTGTTGTGCTGCTTTTAGTGGAGTTTTGCACTTCGATTTTCTGGTTCAAGGTTTTCTCCTCTTCCCCGAGCGTATATATGTACTCCAAAGGTAATTATCCCCAATGTGGTCTGATGGCAGAATCCTTGTTGTTCAATAGTTTCTATGATCCCATGTTAAAGTTATCTTCATTGAGAACTCTACACAAGAAGATCTCAATTCCCAACGAAGTTCTCTTCATCCCCGCTAAGAGATAGTTGATCTGTTCCCCATGAAGTCAAGATTTTGTTAGGAATCAGAAGTGGTGCTCTTCTGAAATGCAATTTATTTCTGCAGCGCTCTTCCTAAAAACCCTCCCCCATGTGATATCAAGTCATCATCATATCAAGCTCTCATGTGTTTTGATACGCAGTGAATTGCACAAAAGGTCAAGCGTTTCAATTAATTTGAGACAGTGATGACAGAAATTCAGTATCTTGCGGTGCGAGGACAAAAATTCATAACTTGACACCATAAAATGGTTTTGAAATGGTTCTTCAATCTTTAAAACCTTCTTGAGATCTTCTCCAATTCATCTGTTCATGTCGAAGGCTAATTTTGTGAGGAAGATCTTCAAAAGTGAAAATACCTGAAATCATGTTATACAGTGGATTTGTTGGTTCGCCGATTTTCGGATGGTTACAAATTTGTAACTTCTGAATGGAAGATCATCTTTTTGGCACTTGGAGAATTTTAATTGTCTTATTATTTTCTTCATTTCATATGTTCGGTTCGGAAGATGATTTGGTGAGGAAGATCCCCAGATTTGCGAATACTCTACGACTGGTACAATGAAACAGTGTGTTGAACTGTTGTTTATCGAATGTTCAAAAATTCATAACTTTCGCCCAGTGTTGAGCTTGCATGAAGACCGTAGAGTTTCTTTGATATTCTGGTTTAATTTCTGCATTGTCTTTTGTTTTCCATGCCATGAGATGTAGGAATAGAGATGCATGACTGAGAGTCCCTACTTTAGGTGGGAAAATCTGTTTTAAAGATCTTTAGAAGGCATTTTTAAGTGCACATTTTCTTGTGTTTGCTTGTGTGTAAAAGACATCGACAAATGCAAATACCATTTGCCTCTCATTTCCCATTTACTTTGTGCTTTCTATCGAGTCAATAAGTAAAACAAAAGGCCTGCAATCGGCCCCAACACTTTCTAGTTTGTGTCCTTCTTAGCTAGCGTTATACGTCAATGCTTTAAACCGTGCTTATTATTGTCCATTGATTCAAATAAAGTGGAAGAAAGGGTTCATAACCAACCTCCACACTTTTTCATTCGTTTCGACGATGTTAGCTCACGTTTATTTAAATATTGATGCTCTGATTTGTTACTCAATGTCGGTGCTCGAGTAAATCAAGTGGGAAGAGTTCCTTACTCCCACTTTGAGATCCATTGGACTCTTTGTTTGTTACTAGCTCGCACTCAATTTTGTTTTGGTTTTGGTTCAACTTTGTTTGATTACGCTTGTGTTTATGCTTCTCTTTATACCTTTGTATGATCCCTTAGGATTGCTTGTCTCGTTTTTTATTCAAGTTGGATATTAGGTTGTAACCTTTTCATGCTCCCTTAGGATTTCTTGTTTCGTTTTTGATTCAAGTAAGATATTAGGTTATGATCTTGCTTGTTCCCTTAGGATTGTTTGTTTCATTTTCAATTCAAGTTGGACATCAGGATTTCAAATCATGCATGCTAACTTAGGTAGTGTTTACCTTTCAAACTCAACTATAGGATCAATCATTGTATGATAACATTAGGCATAGAGATAGATAGTTTCCCTTAGATGTTTTTTCTTTCCCTTGTGGGGTAGAGTGAATTTGTTTAGACTGGGCCTCGCTATATTTTAACTTTCAGACTTTATTACGGTTCAAATCGCAAATTCATTTGCAATAAAAAGTACAAAAGAATGCAAAAATTTTTGTCTTCATAATTTTTTCCTTTAAAACCTTTTCAATAAGGATGTGTTGTATCAAATTCGAACAACTTGGAAAAGCTAAGTGTGCGAGGGGCCGAGCATGAGTCTCTTTATGAGCTGAAACTCCAAGCACGAATTGCATTCCTTGTCATGACGAAGCGAGTGCGATATTATCCATAAAAAACACAAAACAAACGGAAACTTTTGAGCCAAACTATGATGCTCTGATTCCTAAAAGGGATACATAGGAATTTGGTCGTGGGGCCTAGGTGAGCAAAAATTTGTAAATATTCCTTCTTTTCCCCATGTTTTATTTTGCATGCATTTCCTCTTTGAAATTTTTTCCTTAGCTCTTAAGCTTTAGCTTTAGAACAGAACACACCCTTCGATTAGAACAACATGAGTGGATCCCATGGATTACCACGGATGTGACAGGTGCTAATACCTTCCCCTTGCGTAATCGAATCCCTTACACGTATCTCTCAGTCGCAAGACCTTGATTTCACATTTCTCAGGTTTAATCGATGTTTACCTTTCCCTTTCATTGGGATAAAAATGTTTGATGGTGACTTAATTGATTTTCTCTCGATGATATTCGGTCGGTTGTTTCACACACTTAATTCAGTTTTGAAGCATGTAGCCTCTGGAAGGCTCAGGTCGACACATGCATTTCATAGGTCGAAACATATTGAAGCATTTCTCAAATTGCAGAAGTTCTTATTTTATGTGTCGACTCCTACGATTTATAGGTCGATAGATACTGATTATTTTGGTCAATTTTTTAAATCTTTTTAATTATGGAAAAGTCATTTTGCCCTAAATTTTCAAAAATATAAATACTTCATTCATACATAATTACAACTTGATGATACCATAAAATTAGCCTACATTTTTTCTTTATCCTCAACCTCCAATCTATTCATACACACTATCATTCCATTATAACGATCTTTTGTTGGGGTGCCATCTAGACTAGGTTTGATAATATTCGATTAGGTTCTTGTGTAGATGACAATATTGGGTTGAGATTTGTAGGGGTCTTCATCTAGAAAACTCGCGAATTTGTCCTCCAGGATCATTGGTTGATTTTGGGGTTTTCGTGCAAGAAATTCAAGAGGTAATTGCGGCCAAGTGATGTTCTTGGGAGATAAAGAACACAAGGGAGTCTTTAGAGATAAATAACGCAAAGGAAGTAGTGAGAAAAAGGCAAATTACAATTGAAGTCTTGTGTTGTAATAAATACAATTTGATTGTTCGTGCGAAAAGCTTTAGAGATAAAGAGCACAAAGGAGTATCAATATGACAACTCAATTAGGATTTATTATGTCTTGGTCTTTCTCAAGAACAAAAGAAAAGAAGGGTTAGAATCAACAACAAGAATTAGGGTTTATGGAGTTGCTCTTGAAAACTTCTCTTGTATTAACTTTTTTCATAGTAAAAATCATCTTAATTCCATTGGAATTAGGCGAATACGTACCCACACGCGAGGATGAAATCTAGGAACCGTGAAGACAAATCCTCGTGTCTCTTTTTCGTATTATTTTACTTGCTTTATTTTCATAAACCAATTTGTCTAATAGTAATGCATTATCAATTGACTCGTACGAATTGTTCCGAACTGTTTTCTTTTTGAAATAAGTGTTGATATTGCTTATAATAACTTTTGGTTATAAGTTATTTTTTTATCAACACAAATCAAAGGAAAATTCTAAAAATTCAACTGCACACCTAGTGTTTGACGAATTGTTTTCGTTTATTCTTTCAATAATTTCATTGGAAATAGCCTTGCTAATAACTTGATCTAAACAATTCATAAAGTGTAACTTGATTAAATTCCAATTAATTCAAATTATCATTTTCATTCCATTTGTAATTTTATATTTTCATAACCGAGTTCCAATAACTAAGGTTTAATAGACGACACGTTCTGTGAATCTTCTGCATGCATTCTTTTCAATTCAAAGTTTTTAAAACAATTTTTAAACTTAAATTTTGGCTTGGTGATCTATTCACCCCTCTCTAGATAAGGTGTCATCGTCTAACAAGTGGCATCAAGAGCCATATTTATTACAGCTTTGAAACTTATTAGAATATGGCATACGAACCTAAAGAGGATTATTAAAGAGCTCCGGTTTTCACGGGAGAAAATTATAGTTATTGGAAAGCTTGTATGCAAATTCATATCAACTCATATGACAAAGGTGTGTGGGAAGCCATTCAAAATGGTCCAACACCGGTGACATATGTTGTTGAGGGTGCTACTATACCAAATCCGAAAAACATATAGGATGAGGAAGATAATAAGAAGTGGTCACGCGATTGGAAAGCGAAAAATATTATCATATTCGCTCTTGGTGTTTATGAGTTTTATCGCATTTCCCATTGCCAAACTACTATAGATATGTGGGATGCTCTACAACTTACCTATGAGGGAACTAATGAGGTCAAACAAGCTAGGATTAATACACTTAATCAAGAGTTTAAACTCTTTCTCGCATTTTATTTATTGTTTGAACTTACTAGATAATCCTATTTCTAAGGCTATTGCTACTGACAAGGTTTTGAGATGTCTTACTAGGAACTGGCAACCAAAGGTTACAATGATCAAGGAAGCCAACAATCTTGCAACACTTGATCTCACCGCCTTGTTTGGAAAGTTAGAGGAACACGACCAAGAACTCAATTGATTCAAAAAATATGAAAAAAAGATTGAGAAAAAGAAGAAAAAGGGTAAAGACACCAACAAAGAGGAAGTATTGAAGTCTAAAGCTCTCAAGGCTTCAAGTTAAAAGTTCTCAAAGAAAGAGAACACTAATGATAGAGACTCTAATGATTAAGAAAATTTGGATGATGAACAAATGAGATTATTTGTGAGGAGATATAATTGATACATTCGAAAGAATAGTGTCAAACATACTGAAAATAATCTTGTGAATTTTAGAAGATAACAAAAAGGATAAGGGAAAAGGTATATGTTATGAATACGGTAAGCTAGGAATTATGGACCGGAGTTTCCATCTCTTGATAATAAGAAAATAAAGGGCCAAAGAAACAATTATAGGAACTCTATAAAATCCTATGTTGCTTGGGATAGTGATAGTGATGCCACCAGTAATGGAAGCTCAAGTGATAGCGTTGAAGAGGAAAACTATTGTTTCATGGCAAATAAACATCAAGGCAAGAAAAAGAATGTAAGTCATTCTAAATATACTAATATTGGTAAGTTGTTTTATAGAGTTGAAAATTTCTTTTGATAATCAATAAAAGAAACATTATGTGCTTCAAAGAAAGTTACTTCTAATTAAAAGGTTTTTACATACATGGAAGCAATGGTTGAAGAAACCAATAACAAACTTGAAGCATTAAAATGTTATATTGTGGGTGCTCAAAAACAAAAAGATGAGGATGGAGAACTTAGTCATTTTGGTTGAGAAACTTGTCAAGTTTGGCAACAAGATGTGAGTCATCTTAAAACCAAAGTGGACAAGGCATCACAATCTCATAATTTTTTTCCATTAATCCTTCAAAGGTTGAAAAACCTCACAAAAATTATAATTTTCAAGAAGGAGTCTAATAGAAAAAATAAATCTCATCATAGATTGTTTTTCACTATTGTTGGAAGAAAGGCCACACTATTAAAAAATGAAAATTTAGGTGCTTTTTAGTTCCTAAAGCCAATTTCCAATGGTTGCAAAAATGAAATAATTATTTCACTCACTCCAAAGGACCCACTGAGAATTAGGTACCTACCTCTTTTGTTTGATTATGTAGGTTGAGTGTCTTGATTCTATGACAAGAAAATGGATTCTCGGTAGTGGGTATTCAAGACACATGACAGGAGACATTTCTCTATTCCCCGACTTTATGGAAAAGAAGAAAGGATTTGTGTCCTATGGTGATCACAACAAAGGTGCAATACTCAGAAAAGTTGGTATAGGTAATCCCTTAACCATTACTATCTCAAATGTTATGTTATTTGATAGACTATTTTCTTACGTAGTAAAGATGAAACATTCTCGGCTTTCACACGTTTTTCCAAGTTATATCAAAATAAATTGAATTCAGAAACTGTTGCTATTTGAAGTGATCGTGGATGTGAATTTGAAAGCTACCTCTTTGAAGAATATTGTGATAAATTTGAAATTGAACATAAATTTTTCTCTATGTTGATGATAACTGTAGTTGTTTAGGTATTGGCTTGCATTTTTGGTAAAACCCAAGTGTATGTGTGAATGTCATGACTGATGTCATAACATTCTAGGTTAGTTTGTACTGATTCATTAGGTACCTTTGCAGAAAATATTGTCATTCAGGTACTGATGTTTATAAGTGTGTATCTGAGCATTTTGCAAAATGATCACATTTTCCTAAATCAGTAGACAGGTTCCTCAGATGTCATAACAGATGTTAAGACATCCTGTTCTGAACTAACAGGTTTGTAGGTTGGTTAATTCTGAGTTTTTTCAGGAAAATAACTCAGTCTTTCCAGAACAGAATCTTGCGTTTTCTGAGGGTTAACCTAGCTCAACCCTAACTTGGTTAATAAAGTCCTGTGACCTAGTCTTAAGGTCAAACGGAATTAACCCTAGGTTTTTGTGAAAACCCTAACTGAAGTTGCAGCTGCTATATATTCAACAGAGCTGCTGTTTTGCAAGTAATCCCTTGTTGGTCAGAAGATCATTTGTAAACTGTATAGGTTTAATTATTGTACTCCAAGCAATTATCATTGTGATAAGTGACTTGGAATAGGTTTTTAATTGTAAGGGTTGTGTAGCACTCAAAGCTTTGAAGCAAGAGTGTTTGAATGTTTCTTGACTAAAGCTGTGAAGCAGAGTCAAGTTAAGTTGTGTATCACTCAAAGCTGTGAAGCAAGAGTGGTTGTGTTACTTGATTAAAAAGCTGTGAAGCTTAATCAAGTGTATGTTTTTTGAAGAGTGTCTTCATCAATTCATTAGTCAAATTGTTTTATGTATCACTGCTGTGATTGAGGGGGAGTGAGTAGGAACTCAGGTTTAAGTTGTACTTAGATTGAAATTGCATTGGGTAGGTCTTAAGTGAAGGAGATAAACTGGTTGGTTTATTCCTGAATTAACATCTCTTATAGTGGATTTCCTCCCTGGCTTGGTAGCCCCCAGAGTAGGTGTTGTTGCACACTGAACTGGGTAAACAATTGACTGTGTTCTTTATTGTTTTTGTATTTACTGTCATATAGTAAGTCAGATACGGTGTCATAACATTGAACGTGACATTGAGTATCTGCAGCCAGAATTTCAATTGGCATCAGAGCAGGCACCCTGCCTGTATTACTGGGTGAGATCTAGGGATATCACTTTCTGGCACTATGGACAAAGAAGGAGTTTTTAGAAATAGACCACCCATTCTGGATGGAACTAATTATGACTACTGGAAACCTCGTATGATTGCCTTCCTAAAATCTCTGGACAAAAAGGCTTGGAGAGCTGCTGACAAAGGATGGATCCATCCCACCATAACTGAGAAAGATGGGACAATCAGTCTGAAGCCTGAGGAAGATTGGAGTAAAGAAGAAGATGAGTTAGCTCTGGGAAATTCCAAAGCTTTAAATGCCTTGTTCAATGGAATTGATAGAAACATTTTCAGACTAGTACATCAATATGAACTGGCCAAGGAAGTTTGGGACACTCTCAAAACTACTCATGAGGGCACTTCCAAAGTAAAAATGTCAAGGCTTCAGATGTTGACTACCAAGTTTGAGAATCTAAAAATGATGGAAGATGAAACCATTCATGAGTTTCACATGAACATCTTGGAGATTGCCAACACCTCAGGAGCACTGGGAGAAAAGATGTCAGAAGAAAAACTGGTGAGGAAGATTCTCAGATCCTTGCCTAAAAGATTTGCAATGAAGGTAACTGCCATAGAGGAAGCCCAGGACATCAGCAAGTTGAAAGTGGATGAACTTATTGGGTCTCTTCAGACTTTTGAGATGGGGATCACTGATAATGGTGACAATAAGAACAAGAGCATAGCACTTGTGTCCAACACTGATGTTGAAGAAAATATTTCAGAAGCTATAGCCATGCTTGGAAGACAGTTCAACAAACTCATCAAAAGAATAGATCCAAAGTCAAGGTCTAATGTTCATAACATTCCCTCTGACATTGACAGTTCCAGCAGAAGACCAAGGTCAGAAGAGAAGGGAAATCAAGGCAGAGGAATTCAATGCCATGGTTGTGAAGGATATGGGCATATTCGAGATGAATGTCCTACCTTTCTTAAGAAACAAAAGAAAGGAATGACAGTTACTTGGTCTGACTGTGATTCAGAAAGTAACTCTGAAGAAGAATCTGCCAAACAAGTTACGGCTTTAACTGGTATTTGTACCTCTGAAAGTGACATCAGTGATGAAGAGGTGACTTTTGAAGAACTGGCTGATACTTACAAGAAATTGTGTATCAGAAGTACTGAAGTCTGTGTGCAGAATGAGAAACAATCAAAACTCATCATAAAGCTGGAGGCTGAAAAAGGGGCAAACCTTGAAACTATAAGTCATCTAGAAGGAGAAGTTCAATTGCTGAACTCACAACTAAATCAAATGACTAAATCTGTCAAGATGCTGACAAATGGAACAGACAAATTGGAAGAGATCCTTCAAGTTGGACAAAATGTGGGAAACAAATCTGGTCTAGGATTTGTGGAAGCTAAGAAATCTGGTGCAGACAAGAAGATTAGGCATGTTAACAATTGTCAAAGCAGATGTCTCAACACAACTCTCAACATCAGAAATACATGAAGAAAAAATACCAAAGATGGAGATGTCATCATTGTGGGAGGTATGGACACATAAAGCCCTTCTGCTTCAAATTGCACGGATACCCTAATCAAAACTCAGGTGCTAAACCTAAGCCAAAAAGGGTACCACATACTCCTCATTGGAAGAAAAAGGCTACTGCCCTGATAGCCCATACTTCCCTGAGAATGTCTGCAAAGGAAGGCTGGTACTTTGACAGTGGATGTTCCAGACACATGACTGGAATCAAAAATCTCCTCAATAATGTTAAGCCTCACACCACCAGTTTTGTGACCTTTGGAGATGGTGCTAAAGGTGAAGTCAAAGGAGTTGGTAATTTGGACTGCCCTGGAGTTCCAAGTCTGAATAAAGTACTGCTGGTAAAAGGGTTGACTGCTAATCTCATTAGTATCAGTCAATTATGTGATCTAGGATTCAAGGTCAACTTCTCAAAATCTGAATGTCTAGTAATTAATGAAAAACTAGAAGTTGTAATGAGAGGAATCAGATCCAAAGATAACTGCTACTTGTGGCAGCCTGAGAACACTGATAACTCCACTATGTGTCCAATTACCAAAGAAGAAAAAGAGATGAAACTGTGGCAACATAAGCTTGGTCATCTTCATCTAAGAAGAATGAAAAGAGCTACCTCTATGGAAGCAGTCAGAAGGACTCCAAAACCACAGATTGATAATGGCTGTGATGTGGCAAATAAACTTGAAGAAGGTTGTGTTGTCAGAACCATTGACAAGGATGTTAGAAATAACAAGTCTAATAGATTTTGTTTCCCTGAAGAAATGAGGCTTGAAGTCTCCTCTCCTATAACTCTCCATCAAAATGGACTGGACAAAAAGAAAATCATTCAAGAATCAACCAGAACTATGACTCATATCAAAAGAATGCCTTCCCAACTCTGTGCGGAAATAGTTGCTGCAAGGAATAACTATTCTCAAAATATCTGGTCAAAACAGATGCTCACTGAGTATAATGTCTCACAAGATGTTGTGACATTGTGTTGTGACAATCTGAATACAATCAATATTTCCTTAAACCCTATTCAGCATAACAGGAACAAGCACATTGACTTTGTAGAGAAGAAGTCATTTAAACTGGAACATGGTACCTTTAAGCTTCAGCTGACTGATTCTTCTATCAAGGCTCATGTTGGAAATAAACTTGAAAACTTGAGGGGCAGGTTGGGTATTTACCAACATGAGAAATTATAGCAATTAATTTTGCTTAAAACAAGGGTTGAAGGAGTTAATTTTATTAAGTCTATTTTTAGTGGGTTAATCATACGCTTTCCCAATTCTTTCAAAATCCTTAAGAAGTTGAAAAGACTCTCTTTTGCCTCCTACCTCTCTCGTCTTTGCAACCTGTTCCCTCCTCTCAATCAAAGATTTTTCTCAAATTGCCACTGGTACTCAAAGTCAATCAAAATGTCTCAGACATCATCTTCAACCAAGACGACTTCATCATCCTCATCATCCTCATCATCTGACCAAGACTCTAGAGCAATCACCACATGCATAGAATCTGAAGTTCTTGAGGTCACTCCTCTCAGGGAGATGGCAACTGACCCAGCCAAAGTCAAAAAGCTAAGAACCAGACATGCAGGAAGAGCTCAAGCTGCAGCCTCTGGTAATCCTTCTCATCCTTCTTCTTCTGTTCCAAATAGAGAAGGATCAGTTCAAGTTCATCAAGCTATTGCTAGGCTTGTTACTAGTATACTAAGCGGAAACAAACCTGTACCGGGGATTTCTGTCCCTTTAAACCAATCAGAAAGCCCAAATGTGGACATCTCTGAGAATGTAGATGTCTCTGAGAATGTTGTGACACAAAAAGACAACATTCAGAACTCCTCAGAAAAGACTGCTGATCCACCTATCATTGATGTGGATGAGGATTACTCAGATAATGATCTGATTGCCAATGTAAACCCTAGCATAGCTAGGAGATTGATGAAAAGAAAAGGTAATCAGAATGATAAACCTGCTGTCAAGAAATCCAAGGCTGAAGGCATGGCTGAGAAAAGTATTCAGACAAAAGGGAAGAAGGCCCAGGTGCATACTGCTAGACAACCAATTTCAAAGAAGAGAAAAGAACCTGAATCTTCTGATTCTGATGAGGAATCAGAATTTGAGATTGATGCTGAAGAAATTCCTATTAGAAGGAAGCTCCCCTCCAGCAAAATTGCTAGAGTGCCTGAAGTCCCAACAGACAACATCTCTTTTCATCATCCTGACAATGCAAACAGATGGAAGTATGTTTGCTTAAAGAGAATAGCTTTAGAAAGAGAACTCAACAATGATGCCTTGGAGTGCAAAGACATCATGGACCTGATCAAGAATGCTGGACTGATGAAGACAGTGATAAAATTTAACAAATGTTATGAAAATCTGGTCAAGGAGTTTGTAGTGAACTTGTCTAATGATTATGCTGATGGAAGGTCAGCTGATTTTGAAAGTGTTTTTGTTAGAGGAAGAAGGGTCAAGTTCTCTCCATCAGGAATTAACAAGTTTCTTGGAAGAACAAATGAGGATTGTCCTGATCTGGAGGCCACTGACAATGAAGTTTGTCAAACCATCACAGCCAGGCAAGTGAAGTACTGGCCCTTGAAAGGCAAGCTGAATGCCAGCAAACTCAGCATGAAATTTGCCATCCTGCATAAGATAGGTGCAGCCAACTGGGTGCCTACAAATCATAAATCAACTATCTCCACAGGATTGGGGAGATTTATTTATGCAGTGGGAACCAAGACTGCTTTTGACTATGGCAGGTACATCTTTGAACAAACTTTAAAGCATGCTGGTAGTTATGCTGTCAAAGGACCAATCGCCTTTCCCTCCCTCCTTTGTGGAATTATCCTTGCACAATACCCTGATATCCTTGTGGCAAGAGATACAGCCTGCAAAAGAGCTCCTGCCCTTGGCTTGCACTACAAACTGTTTCAGGGATCTCATGCTCCAGATATTGTCATAACATCAGCTGAGACATCATCTGTGAAGACCCAGTCCAAGAAATCTGATGTCATAACTGTTTTAAAAGAGACTTGCAAAGAGCTGGATGCTAGGAAAAAGACCCTAGAAATCCTAATTGCCAGGTTAGAAAAGGAGGAAGATGAAGGAAACAGAAGGGAAGAAGGTGTAGAAGCTGAAGGTCATCTCAACATTGAAGAAACTAGCTCCTCTGAGTCTGATGACAGTGCTTAAAGGTTGGTTGTTGTTTGGTGGTGTTGCTGGTTGGTACTGATATCTGGTGGAGTTTGGAAGTGTGTTCAGTTTTTTTTCTGCTGCTGCTCTTATTATTTGTTTTGGATAACTGTATAATCTTTATGAACATGTATCTTTGGCCCATTTGTGGCTAAAGAGGGGGAGAATATTTTGGTACTTACTTAATTAGTACTTGCTCAATTAGACATTCTATTTTTCTGCAGTCATTTCTTTCTGCTGCTATCTATCTCTGATTGCTTAGGGTCTTTAGCCAAAAATCTGCCAAAGGGGAAGTTTGTAGTTGTTTAGGTATTGGCTTGCATTTTTGGTAAAACCCAAGTGTATGTGTGAATGTCATGACTGATGTCATAACATTCTAGGTTAGTTTGTACTGATTCATTAGGTACCTTTGCAGAAAAATATTGTCATTCAGGTACTGATGTTTATAAGTGTGTATCTGAGCATTTTGCAAAATGATCACATTTTCCTAAATCAGTAGACAGGTTCCTCAGATGTCATAACAGATGTTAAGACATCCTGTTCTGAACTAACAGGTTTGCAGGTTGGTTAATTCTGAGTTTTTTCAGGAAAATAACTCAGTCTTTCCAGAACAGAATCCTGCGTTTTCTGAGGGTTAACCTAGCTCAACCCTAACCTGGTTAATAAAGTCTTGTGACCTAGTCTTAAGGTCAAACGGAATTAACCCTAGGTTTTTGTGGAAACCCTAACTGAAGTTGCAGCTGCTATATATTCAACAGAGCTGCTGTTTTGCAAGTAATCCCTTGTTGGTCAGAAGATCATTTGTAAACTGTATAGGTTTAATTATTGTACTCCAAGCAATTATCATTGTGATAAGTGACTTGGAATAGGTTTTTAATTGTAAGGGTTGTGTAGCACTCAAAGCTTTTAAGCAAGAGTGTTTGAATGTTTCTTGACTAAAGCTGTGAAGCAGAGTCAAGTTAAGTTGTGTATCACTCAAAGCTGTGAAGCAAGAGTGGTTGTGTTACTTGATTAAAAAGCTGTGAAGCTTAATCAAGTGTATGTTTTTTGAAGAGTGTCTTCATCAATTCATTAGTCAAATTGTTTTATGTATCACTACTGTGATTGAGGGGGAGTGAGTAGGAACTCAGGTTTAAGTTGTACTTAGATTGAAATTGCATTGGGCAGGTCTTAAGTGAAGGAGATAAACTGGTTGGTTTATTCCTGAATTAACATCTCTTATAGTGGATTTCCTCCCTGGCTTGGTAGCCCCCAGAGTAGGTGTTGTTGCACACTGAACTGGGTAAACAATTGACTGTGTTCTTTATTGTTTTTGTATTTACTGTCATATAGTAAGTCAGATACGGTGTCATAACATTGAACGTGACATTGAGTATCTGCAGCCAGAATTTCAATAACATTTTTGGATCAACTAACATGCATCTTGTCAAGGATTTCTCTAAGCTTATGTAGGGAGAGTTTGAAATGAGTCTAATACGAGAGTTAAACTACTTTCTAGGACTATAAATTAAGAAACTCAATGAAGGAAAATTTGTAATTCAAACCAAGTATTGTCTCAAATTACTTAAAATATTCACTATGGACAGTGTAGAGGAAATTGTCACACATATGACAACAAATAAAAACATGGATAGATATAAAAAAGGTAAGGATGTTGAGGTCAAAAGGTATAGAGGTATGGTTGGATCTCTTATTTATCTTACCGCATATTGGTCTGATATTATGTTTAGTAATTGTATGTGTGCATGATATCAATTAGTTCCTAAGGAATCTCACTTAAAAGTGGTCAAGAACATTCTTAGATACCTTATTGGTACATCAAGACATTTTCAAAAAAGATTATGGAGATCTCTTTCATCGACTGCAAACTTACGATTCCGCTAACTTGAAACTCATATTTGGTTCAAGGAGAGTCTAAGGGATTTCCACAATCCGTAAAATATACAACCAAACACTATGAACTACAAATTGTGACTATGATTCCTCATAAGATGATACGTAGGCACACGGCTTAAAAACCAAGGCGAGTTCCCCTAATTAAAAAATTAAAACCCTATCCTACCCTTTTAACCTAAACCCTAGGACTTCCTTGAGAGCAAGGTAAATTAAGGGTTCCTAACACCTTCCCTTAGTCTAAAGTGAATCGAGAACTTATAATCTCTGTATAAATTTAACGTTATTCCATTATTCACCCGTCGTTAGGACAAAAAGTAGTGGTGGAGAATCGTTATTTTTTGCCAGTTATGGCAAAAAGTATAACTCTAGGTGATTCATGTATAGCCCTAGTATTTTTTTCAAATATTCCATTTTGCATAGAAGTGGTGGAATAAGAGAAATCATGAATAATACCTTTAGAAACACAAAATTCAGAGAATTTTTCATTCTGAAACTCTTTTTCATGTTCATTTTTTACCTTGACAATCACATTATTCTTCTCCTCTTGAATGCTTTGATTTCAGCTTCCCAACTCCTTTGATTTCATCTTTAAAACCATCGCTAAATCTGACAAAACCTGTGGGATGAGGTCTAATATTCACCCATAACTTCTGAATCCATGTCATGTGTCTAGAGCACCCACTGTCAAAGTTTCAGTCTTCTCCATTTGAGTCTCTTAAGTCAGTGTAAGCAATAACGTTAATATCCCTATTTTTGACACTTCTCTTTTTGCTCACTTGAACATCCTTAGGATGAACGGAAGAATTGTTATCTCCATATAGTTTATAACATAAAGGATTAATATGGCCATGCTCACCACAATAATGACATATCCATGTTGATGATTGTAACCTAGATAATGCTTTATCATTTCTTCCAGAATGTTGTAACATGTGGTTGGACATGTTGATCATTCTCTTCCTTTCATGACGAAAGAACCCCTCTTTAGATAATTTTATTTCTTTATTATCATATTGATAATAAACTTTAGTATCTCCATCCTCTCTCACCATATCATCTCTACTTTTCATATTCTTCAAGGAATCTGACATTTTGTTAAGCTTGGAATTTAAGAGAGTTACCTCACTTTGAAGATGTGAAACTGAATATAGAAGTTACTTCTTTTCATTCTCCAATTCAACTATGATCTTTTTTGTTCTTCTGTTGTCATAAGATTTTCCTCACATCTTTCACAAGTATCTTTGTAGGATACATCCAGGTGTTTATAGAGATCATTGTCATCACAAGCTTCTACTTCATCTTCCCATATGCCAAAAAGAGACATCACCAGTTTTGCAGTTTCATTGTTAGCCTTATCTTCTAACTGATAACGCGAAAATACATAGCATTTTCGACCCGATTTGCATAAATAAAATTACTTTTTTGTCTTGGTTATGTGGCATTACGTTTGTATTTTGAGTTTGTTTCGGGTAATTATTTCCCACAGAGCCTACATGAGAAAAGGAGAAGATATGGAAAAGAAATGGAATGCAAATCACAAAGTTGCAGAAATTAGCAAAAAAATTCATATCAGAAGGTTGTGACGGTCGTCATAGCTCCTTGACAGTCGGCACAAGCTAAATATGTGTGCCCCATGCATACATGTTATGACGATTGGCACATATTAAAAATATGTGTACCCCATGGCACGCAATGCCTACCACTCATCACAATCTCTTTTCAGTGTTAAATACAAAGTTTTCTCCTTGTTACGATTGCACCACCCACGACTACTACATTCTCTCAATGAATTTGTTATAGGAGGGCACTATAAAAGGACGACAATTTACAACAAAAAGTCTCTCGCCCATTATTCCAATTTTTTAAGAGTTCAGAAGTTTTGGTTAGAATCTTTAAGCACATAAATTTTTTTCATAGTCTCCTGAATTTTGCTTAGGTTTATTTTTATTTTTATATCTATTTTTAAATTTAATTTTCGCGAAGTAAATCCCGCCGACCTGTGCAGGATTGTTTTCAGTACTAGAAGTATTGCATAATGTTCATTTTCCAATATTTAATTCCAAGTTTTTAATTTAATTATATTACTGTCTCTTTATTTATCTATCATGACTGAGTCACTATATGCTTGCTATTATTTTGTATTCGTAATAAATAATATGTTTGGGTAACTTCCTTGATACTGGTATGTAAGGTCATAAACCAAAGGGGTTCGTAATAAATTGGCATAAACATTTATGAAATACTTTTCTGGTTTGGTTTCCAACATTTAATATTAAAATTGTTTTGTTACGAAAGTAAAATATAAACCAAGGATAAAATCGATATAATGAGAGTTTGAGTTTTTAACCGGATAGTGGTAATCAAAAATTATTTTTAAATACAGCCAGAGCAGTTTAGAATTAATTAGATTCTATTTGTTTTTAAAAGTATTTTTAGATTTTAAATGAGATAGCTATTGCAAGCATTTAGGTTTAATAATATAGTCTGAGTCAATAATCACGAGAGTGTGAGATAAAGGTTTTTAAACTGATAAGTTCTACTGAAATCGTGTTTTGAATACTCAAGGTATGCCAATAATTTACTGAATCCCCAATGTCAGACGTATTATGTACCGGTGTGCCATTATCAAATATTTCATTTAAGTCTAAGCTTATTTTATTCTAACCCAAAACCTAAGATTAATTATTAGCCTTAGCTTTACACAGTGACTTTAGATAGCAATAATTCAATTGTCAGTCCTTGTGGGTTCGATATCTTTAAAAACTACGCGATTAGACTATACACTTGCAGTTAATACACCCGATATACTCTTAAAGTCATGATCATGTTTTTGGCGCCGTTGTCGGGGTCTGATTTAGTCGATATTGTGATTCCTTTGTTACGTAGTATAGACTAAGGAAACAAATTTTATTTCCTTTTATCCATTGATTGTATGCCAAACACTCGCTCTCAAGGCGAAGAATTAGAATAACCAATCGGCGAGGTCGAGCATTTTATTAATATAAGACGCCGAATTAGAGAATACCAAATTAAGTAAAATCTTGCCGAATTCCATCTTCCCGATATATGTCTTCCCGAACCAAGAATTGCCGAAGGACCCCAAAATCGTCCTTTCAAGGATTATGTTGCCCCATTGCAAGAGGAACCTCACAATAGCATTACTTCCCCCGCTATCACTTGGAACGATTTCGAGTTGAAACCTTCGTTATTACAAGTTGTCCAACAAAATTAGCTTCCGGGATGTCCTACGGACGATTTGAACTTACATTTGTCTGTGTTTATGCAGTATGCAGACACAGTAAAAGAAAATGGTGTCAGACCTGAAGCAATAAGACTTCGTCTTTTCCCTTTTTCATTACTACATAGAGCTATGCTCCAGTCTCTACCATCCAACTGTGTTACCACATGGAACGAATCGAAGAAAGTTTTCCTAGCACGATATTTTCCACCGAGTAAGATGGCTATACTAAGATCCAATATCGATGGTTTTAAACATAAGGAAAGTGAATATCTTTTCAAAACAAGGGAAAGATAAAAAGACATGTTACGACTTTGTCCACACCATGGTCTAGAAGAATGATTGATCATACACACCTTTTATAATGGTCTCTTGTATAACATAAGACTAACGATTTACGCTGCAGCTGGCAGTGCACTGATGGATAAACCTTATCATGATACTTATCAACTTATTCAAAGTATGAATCAAATCCAATACCATTGGGGAAGCGATAGAGCCATTATGGAGAAACCTCAATTAAAAGGCGGTATGTACGAAGTTAGCAGTTTAGACCAAGTTAACGCTAAGGTAGAAGCGCTTACCCAAAAGATAAAAAACTTGACCACAACTCTCGCAGCCACTGTGGCTGCAGTAGCTCCAACCTTCGATTTTTGTGGACTTCATGCACATGTTGCACCTGAATGTCTACTTTTAAAAGGAGTATTTATTGATCAAGTGAATTATGCTCTAGGAAATCCATACAGGAATACCTATAATCCTACCTGGAAGAACCATCCAAACTTTTCGTACAAGAACAATAATGCATTATGTGGACTTGGGCATGCTCCTACGACACCACCAGGATACCAGAAAGCCGCCCAAATTACTCAACACGTTCCTATAAAATCCAATATAGAGATCATGATAGAAAACTTCAAAGTCACTCAAGCTCAACAAAACAAAATTTTCTAAATCAAAACATACACACTAGTAAAAAACTAAAGCAACTATCAAACAAGGTTGATGCCATAGCCACTCATAACAAAATTCTTGAAACACAAGTCTCTCAAGTGGATCAACAATAAGTACCTACAGCTGCTCCAGCTGGCACTTTTCCTGCCAACCGCAACTGAATCCGAAGGGTCGTGCTAATGCTATAATACTCTGGAATGGAACGGAAGTAGATGGACCAACTGACCCAAGAACCAAAAATCCAGCCAGGTACCAGAGTACTGGTCATCCAACTAAGAAGGAAGACAAATCAAAAGAAGATGAGAAGGGAGATGAAAGCGCAGAGGCAGAAGAGAGAGAAAAACCCTACGTACCTCCGTCACCGCACAAACTACTGATACCATACCCTCAACGGTTAGCAAAATCTAAAAATATAGGGCAAATTTAGAAATTCGTTGAACTTCTGAAACAACTAAATATCACTATACCTTTTACAGAAGCCATCACGCAAATGCCCTCCTATGCTAAGTTCCTTAAAAAAATCTTATCCAATAAGAAAAAGCTAGAAGACAACAAAACCATTATGCTTACTGCAGAGCGTTGCACTATAATCCATAATAACATGCCCCATAAGCTGAAAGACCCTGGTAGTTTTTCCGTACCATGTGTAATTGGAAAATTCGTCATAGACAAAGCTCTATGCGACTTGGGAGCCATTATTAGTCTAATGCCTTTATCAATTTGCAAATGGTTAAATATGGGAGAATTGCGACCAACAAGAATGTCCATACAACTAGCTGATCATTCAATGAAGTTTCTTTTAGGAATGCTCGAAAATGTTCCTGTACGTATTGGAAAATTTTGTATCCCCACTGATTTCATTATTATAGATATCAAGGAAGATTCCAACATCCCTATTATATTAAGAAGACCATTTAATGTACAGAGCCATTATAACTGTAAAAAAAGGTAAGCTCACATTTGAGGTTGGCGAACAAAAAGTTGAATTCATCCTCTCATACTTCTTCAAAGCACACTCTATAGAAGATCTGTGTTGCTTCTTGGACCTTATTGATGAATGCGTTAAAGAAATTGAGAAACAACAGACCAAATATTTAGAAGCTCTAAAAATTCCAATACCTCCCATCCTTGAAGATGATAATTTGTGTTAAGAATACATAGATGACAATCTAAGTGAATGTCTCGCGCTAACTCCTGACCTCATGCCTTACCTAAGGAAACCAGCTGTTAAACTTAAAACATTACCAAAATATCTAAGATATGAATTCCTAGACACAGAACTCAAACAACCCGTCACAGACAATGCAGATTTAGGACAAATAGAAACATAAAAATTACTACATGTCCTAAGGAAATACCCGACTACTATAGGCTATAACATCTCTGATCTAAAAGGAATAAGCCCCTCAATTTGCATGCATCACATTATGATTGAGGAAGACTGCAAAAACTAGAGAGAATATTAGAGAAGAATAAACCCAATTTTGAGTGATGTAGTTAAGAAAGAAGTACAAAAGTAATTAAAGCAAGAATTATATATCCAATATGTGGCAATAAATGGGTTTGCCCGATACATGTTGTACCAAAGAAGGGAGGTGTTACAATTGTCAGCAACGTAAAAAGAGAATTTGTAACACAACATACTCAAACCAGATGGCGAATGTGCGTCGACTTAAGGATATTAAACAAAGCCACTCGAAAAGATCATTTTCCTTTACCTTTCATTGATCCAATGCTCGAACAACTTGCTAAGCACTCCCATTTTTGCTATATGGATGGTTATTCAGGATTTTTCCAAATCCCTATACAATCCGAAGATCAAGAAAAGAATAAATTCACTTGTCCTTATGGTACATTTTCCTAGAGACGAATGTCGTTTGGACTATGCAACGCTCCCGCAACATTCTAAAGGTGCATGATGTCAATTTTGCTGATTTTATAGATGACATCATGGAAGTATTTATGGATGATTTCTATGTTTGTGGGAAAAGCATTGAAGGATGCCTATCAAACTTAGAAATGATACTTGAACGATGCGTAAAAGTTAATCTCATATTAAAATAGGAAAAATGCTATCTCATGGTCCGACAAGGTATTGAACTTGGAGGCATAGTGTCTGACAAGGGGATTGAAGTTGACAAAGCGAAAATAGAAGTTATAGAAAACCTTCAACCTCTGAAAACCGTAAGAGAAATACGAAATTTATTAGGATACACCGGTTTCTACCGAAAATTCATTAAAGGTTTCTCTAAAATTACCAAACAGCTATTGTCCTGATAATGAAAGGCGTTGAATTCAATTTTGACGGAAAATGCCTAAAAGCATTCAAACAATTAAAAATAGCTATTATTAGCACAACTATCATGCAACCACCTGATTGGAATTTATCGTTCAAAATCATGTATGACGCTAGTGACTATGATGTAGGTGCAGTTTTAGGATAATGAAAGGATAAATAGCTTCATGCGATTTATTACGCTAGTAAAACCTTAGATCCTGCATACATGAACTACGCCACCCCCGAAAAGTAACTTTTAGTTTTCATTTTCTCCTTAGACAAATTGTGTTCTTACCTAGTAGGAACAAAGATGATTATCTATACCGACCATTCTGCAATTAGATACCTATTAAGAAAAAAGGACGCCAAACCAAGATTACTCAGATGGGTCTTACTTCTAGTAGTGTTTGATTTAGAAATGAAGGACAAAAAGGGCGCTGAAAATGTAGTAGTTGATCACTTATCTAGAATGGAAGGCATTAAGCCTGAACAAGTGCCTATCAACGATGATTTCCCCTACGAACAACTCATACCCTAGTTAGAAAACAACACCATCGAACGCTCCTTAACTTTTAATACTAAAATAAATGAAGTCGTGGAAGCAGTCTACACAAAAACCATATTACCATGGTACGCCGACTTTATCGATTACTTGGTTGCTGGAGTGCTTCCGTCGGATCTATCCTATCAACAAAAGAAGAATTTCTTCCACGATATTAAACAATATTAACTGGATGTTCCTTTTCTTTTCAAGAGAGTCACTGATGGTAGTTTTGGTCGATGTGTCCCCGAAGATGAAATAGAAAACATAAATTCCCATTGTCATGTTGCTCCCCATTGTGGACATGCAAGTACTTCAAATACTTGCACTAAATTTTACAAGCTGGCCTCTATTGGCCTATTATGGAAAGATGACCACATTATAGTCATAAATCGCGACAAATGCCAACACACTGGCAATATCTTCAGATGCGACGAGATGCCTCAAAAGGGTATTTTAGAGGTAGAAGTCTTTGATGTGTGGGGAATTGATTTCATGGGACCTTTCACATCCTCTTTTGGCAATAGACACACACTCATTATTGTAGATTACATATCAAGATGGATCGAGGCCGAAAATTCTCCAACAAATGACGCACGAGTAGTAATCAAGCTCTTCAAACATATAATTTTTCCTAGATTCGGTGTGCTAAGACCTGTCATCAGTGATGGTTCTCATTTCATTTCAAAAATATTTAAAAAACTATTAGTGAAATATGGAGTCCGACACCGTGTAGCAACACCCTATCACCCCCAAACAAGTGGGCAAGTAGAGGTCTCCAACAGAGAGATTAAGCAAATCTTAGAAAAAATAGTTGCCACTTCTTGGAAAGATTGGTCGCCCAAATTACACGAGGCGTTGTGGGCATATAGAAAAGCCTAAAAGAGACTCATATGAACCACATCATTCAAACTAGTTTATGGAAAATCGTGTCATCTGCCGGTGGAACTCGAGCATAAACCTTATTGGGTAATCAAAACCCTAAAATTAAGTTACACTGCCATAGGCAAAAAGCAAATCTTAGATATGCATTAGTTAAAAGAACTTAGACTAGATGCATACAAAAATGCCAAGATCTATAAAGAAAGAACAAAAAATTGGCACGACAAACGCATATCTAGGAAAGAGTTCAATGATGGAAACATAGTGCACCTGCTTAATTCTAGACTTAAATTGTTCCTAGGAAAATTTCATTCTAGGTGGTTCGGTCCGCTTGAAATAAAAAAGGTTTTCCAAGTGGAGCTATTGAAATTAAAGGAAAATCTATTGAACCGTTTATCGTGAATGGGAAGCGCTTGAAGCACTATCATTGTATAGAAAATATGGACTATTTCACTAGTTTCTGTCTTACATAGCTACCCGCTCACTCCCAGATTTAATCACCTATTAAAATTATGTCGAGCTTACGACATAAAACAAAGCGCTTGGTGGGAGACACCCCACTTTGTAGTCTTTTATTTTAATGTACTAATCTTTATGTTTTCATTTTCTTACTTTTATTTCTTTTTCTTTCATAAAATTATGCAGTATTGTTCTTTAACGTTAACCACTACTAACTTAATTCTAATTGTAAACTTACTTACAGGCTAACTTAATTCTAATTGTAAACTTACTTACAGGCTAACTTAATTTTAGCTAATCAAACTAACTAACGATACAAGAAGTTAACACAATGGAAATTGCTTTCAAAGGAAGAGCCTAGAGGAGGCGCTTTGAGGCACTAGATGCCAACGAAATGGCAATAACTTTCTACCCTAATAATGGCCCTACCATCACAACATTAGGTATTAGGGATAATGTGATTTTTTTGCTTAACCAAATAGGTTGAGATACTTCTCCCTTGAGAAGGAGATTTAGTTCTTATCGTAAGCTGAACTTAGAATTCCTAAGCTCACTTATCTTTTTTCTTGACCATGGATTAGAATTTAATCGAGGCCAAATTACCTTTAGAATGTTCGATATTAAATACCAGTATAATAGTCGGGGACATACTAATCCGTTAGGATTTCCTAGTGGCCCACGTGTCTTTACTTGCACCTAAGAGGACCTTCTTTTGGACCGTGAACTTGGATATTTCTGGGATAGTATAACCGGATATAGCAACCCTAAGCCTAAAAATATGTTTTTTGAAAATATCCATAAATCTGCTATCCGTTATTTCCATAAGTTCATTGCTCACACTCTATTCGGAAAAGAATAAAACATTACATGTGTCCAAAGATGAACTTTTCATCATGTATTGAGCCTCCAGAAACCGCCTTGTTAATGTCGCTACCTTAGTGATATCTAATTTGACCATATAACACTGGTTGATCATGCACCTCTCTTAGTGGGAGGCTTAGTGACCATGATAGCCAATGCTATTGGAATGCGACAACCACTTCTCGGACTCCACCCTCTAGGTAAATTCTAACCCATGAATATACTGTTTTGTTTCAACACCGGCATAATTAGAAACTTGGGCCCTAGCAAATTTGAACTTCTCATCAACAATCAGGTTATGCAACTCTTCACCTTGCAAATCCAAGAAATAGTATTCATAACCGAAACAACTGTCTATATGATTTTGAAGTACACCAAACTTCACCTTTAACTTCTCCCAAGACACCACAAATCTATGATCACAATGGTGCTCTTCTATCTGATCCCAAAATAGATCCCGAAACACCTTCATTCTATCACCGTTTTCCACCCACCGACTAATCTACCCCTTCATGTGCTTCTGTTGCTCTAGTTGCCTCTACACCCCCCTCTATTGATCAAGCAACTGCCATACTTGCATTACAAACTGAGATAAACTACTTGAGAGAAGAATTCACTAAATTTCGCATCGAGTTTCATGGTTTTATGGATTTTGTGACGGAGCAGGTGGATCACATTTTTCAACACATCTACTCCTCTGCTCAAAATACTAACAGTAGTCGCTGACATTTCTAGACATTCTGCATTTCTAGGTTTTATTGCTTTCTGTTTTTACTTCTCAGATTATTTTTTGGAAAATTCAAAGTTCCTAGATTCAATTTAAATGTTTAGCACTATTTCTGATATTTATATCAATGTTATACTTTAATGTTACACTAATTTCTATATATGTATTGATATAAATATCACTGTATGTGCCTAAACATATTGCTCTGTAGCCTTTACTATTTCTGGAAATTATGATTTTTGCATTGTGCCACTCGCCACACATATTGTGACGATCGCCGGACTCTTACAAAGTGTGCCGCTCAACACACACTTTGTGCCCCTCGACACGGAGTAAAACCCTGCAAGTGTATTTGTTTCTACAGACACCACTTTTATTTTTCTTTCTTTCATCTTCTTTAAATTTCATTAAAACCCACTCTCCCTTTTCTTCACCCCTGATCGTCCCAAGTCCTCTGTTTTCAAATTTTTCATTAAGCCCCGTTATCACCCACTACCTGCCATCTATATTTTTCTCTTATTTAAACATTTGAGAAACAAAAATCGAAACCCTTAACCTTCTGTCAGTTTCGTAACCAAACCCATTCACTTTCCTTGTATCTAATTATGTCTCGAAGAATCCAACACCAAAGAGGAGAACCTGACCTTTCCAGAATCGTGTTCAGAAACGACGAAGCTATGGTACATCAAGAAGCTCAGTACCGAAAGTTTCTTCAACATTTGGTTACCTCTACAAGGTATGTTGATGTTAAATGTATGTGTGAGTTGAGACTGTTAGACAATGTGCAATGGCTACTTCAAAACTCTGACCTGACTCATGTCTGCCACTGAACCACCCCTCTTATGAATCCTTGACTTTGGAATTTCTGAGCTCCTTCTCCTACAACACACCAGCAGATGAAAATATGTACCTCACCATCACTACAAACTTTAGAATGTTTAACAATGAATATTCTGTGAATCAAGAAGCTCTGAGTGATTTGTTACGTTTCCCTCGTGGAGGAGAGGTATACTATCAAATCCCTCCAGAAGCAGATTGGGCATCAACATCATTCGGACTATGGCATGCTTTAATTGGTGAGTGACCTTCTAGTTGCGAAGGACTTTTTTCTTCCTCTATTCATAATCCATCCATCCGCTATTTTCATCACATCCTTTCCAACACCATTTTCGGGAGGGCAAACAACAACAAAGTTAATTCCAAGGAATTGTTTTTCCTGCACTCCATCTTCACGCCTAATGGGAAGATCAATATTAGTGTGTTCCTCTTGGCACATATCTAATCTGTCTATGCAAGGGGTACTTTTCCTTTCTTTATTGGAGGATTAGTCACCTCTATAGCGCTTGCTTTGAACTTTGGGGACCAACTAGAGAATTTGCCTTCACTACCAGCTTTATTTATCGATGTTGACAGTTGTCGTGCTGGGCACCTAATCGAGGCTAAAGAGGATGGAAGATATAATCTTATGGTGCAAAATAAAGTAGTTCCGGGTATTATTTTTCCTAATACCTCGATCACAAATGTAACAAATATGGAGAAGTGGTGTTATGATCTAAGTGCTCCTGCTCCTAGTGAAAACATCCAGGATAATCAAGGTGGTCCGAGAAATGCAGAGTCCAATGAAATGGAGCAAGTGCTAGAGAAAGAAGCTCTACAATCTAATATACACCCACATGCTACACACATTCCTCCTGAGAATCTCGCAAGTTCATCATCTGGGCATCAGCCCCGAACAACAAGAAACCAGGGGCAGCCGGCTAGTCTTAATGACATTTATGCTGAAATATTGCAAAATAATGAAGCAGAAGCTCAACACTATCAAAGAATGGAAGCGCAACATAACGAGATGATCCAAGAGGTCTGACAACTTCAACGAGATCAACACGACTATACCTATTGGCATGGTCGTAGTACGTCGGAGATTACTGAAGAGATGTGAGCATTGACTTATTAGGTTGATGATCTGCATGATTTTGTTACTCATGTCAGACTACAGGGATTTGGTGTAGAGCCTTTCCAAGGTAGAGATAATGCACGTGGACAAGCACGGGCACATCGCAGAGCACGTGGCCGAGGCGAAAAGTAGTCATCATCTTAGTTCTTTCTTCCTTTCTCAAATTACATCGTTGCATAGGAGACAATGCTCAGTCTAAGTATGGGGAGAAAGCTTTGCCGCTTTCATTTACAATTTTCTAAGTAGATTTATATTTTCACTGTTCTCTCAAGAAACTGATTTTCTGTTCCCTGTTCAACCTTCTCTTCAATATGTAATCTCTTGAACAATTTCATCGATCATCATCAATTTTCCATCTCTAGAATCTGCTTCACAACCTTCATCATCAACTTTATCTTAATGATTCAAGAACAATTTCGCTTTTCTCTTTGATTAACAACAAGTCACGCAGCACGTCGTCATCACCGTAATTTCAGCGCATCAAGAATAATCTTCATCATCTGCGTTCATCACAAATAAAAACCGCACACATTAGAACGGTAACACGGAAAACATGAGCAACATCGCACTAGAAACACAGAGAACCATGGAGAATAGAAAAGCGAGTGTATACCTGAATCTCTGTGGAATGATATCAAGTTCTCGCGTCACCATCCCTCGAAGATGCATCTGAAAAAGATTTGGTAGAGGTGAACAAATCGTGTGAACAAAGTTAAATCTAGGTCGAGCGCGACCGAATCACAAGTGAATCAGAACAATGCTGAAGTTGACAACAGACGTAGGCGTGCGAAGGCCATGTCGGAGAAGCAACGAGCAGATAGCATCCAAAGACGACGAGGGGGATCAATGAGAAGCGAATAAGACCATCATGACTGGGCAAGTCGAATGGCGATGGTGAATGGTGGTTTCGGTATGTGATGGCTCTTACCGCAGCGACTGTTTTCGGAAAAGAAGAACTGGACTTGAAAATGTGAGGAGAAGGAAATTGAAGGGCCACAATCAACCCTAATTATGTTAATATAGTAATTAGAGTAACACAAAATTGATTAGTGTAATTGGGACGAATATGAATGTGGACCGAACCACCCTTTCCATTGAGTCTATGACAACTTATTTTTGGATCAGTTGAAAGCCTTGTGAAGAAAAAAAAGCCTTCTGAGCCATGGTTGCTGAACTAAACACTAAGATTCAGATGAGTACCCCCTCTGTATGCAAATTTAGTGGTTCCCTATTAATTTTTATTACCATTAATTTCGATAAATTCTTTGGTGAGAAAATGATACATGAATAAAAATAGTAGGAAATATTGGGGAATTTTAGAAATTAGTTAGATTTCTTTTGCGATCAATTATTGTGCTAATTTTTTTATCTTGAGATATCTTGATGCCATTTGTATGATAGAAGTGCTCGATTCATTATACGTGCTGGTATGATTGCGGGATGATCTTGGTTGAAGATGTTCAGAAAAGTATCAAAGTTAGTTAAGAGCCTAATTTTGATCAAGGAAATTCCAAGAGGCTTTTGGTAGAGTTTTCTTATTTCTTGTGTGGCTTTGAAAAGGCAACAGACCTACTCCATTAGGTATCATCGTGACTTTTCTTCTATTTTATCTCCGCACTTTATTTCTTTCTAGAGATCATAAGAAGTAAGGCTTTACTACTTTTTGACGCGATGAGAAGTAGGGTAGAGATGTATGAAGGGGTTCTCTGTTGCTGATCATGTCAAGAATCTCTTTGGTTTATTTAAAGACTCGTTTAGGGCAATTCAGCATTGTGTGCTTCCTGTGTTCTATTTGTGGTTGTTCAAAACCCTACCTCTGAAGTAGGTATTCTGCACGTGTGTTTACATTTGTGCATGTATAGAGGGATGATGATTTTAGGTCCTTTTATGGAAACTATTCCTAATTCCTCATGGGAAGGCAAGTGTAAAGGGTTAGCAATCAACCCCCACCAGTTTTCTTCTGTGTCGTTCATATGCTCCCTTTTTCCAAGTTCCGAGCTCTGAACATGCTCCCAAGATCATGTGTATCGAGTCCGTCAAGTTGGGAAGGTTTGCAATCAAACCCCCATGATTTTTCAGGAGTTCACATTGGCCAATGTTGATACTCCGTGATTGTTCATATTGCATTGAATCGCCTACCTCGATCTTCTATATCTTAGTTAAGTGTTCAGTCGCTTTGGACATTACTTTTTTGTTTTACATCCTATTCCCGCTTGTTTGTCTCGGGTGATACGCTCCCCTTGACTAAAGCATTTCGATTCTTTTCCTTACCATTTTATGTGTGCGCTCCTTCAAGCTTGCTTGATTTATCCTTGTACATACCATATTCCCATAGGATGTGCTTATTCCCTTCGGATGCAAGTTAGATCTTAGGTTGCAAACCATGCATGATAACATTAGGTAGAGATTTCCATTTCATCTATGACGTAGAGCCGTCATGGTATGATAATGTTAGGATTATAAATATGCTAGTCTCCCTTAGACTATTTTCTTTCCCTTTTTGCATCCTTGCATCTAAAACTAAAACTTTTCTTAGCAAACCACAAACCATGATAATCACAACAAAAAATCCTTTTTCAAGGTAACAAAACACAAACCAACCAAATGTGGCATTTTTCCTTGAGGGTGTAACTCAAAACTATTTTCGAGTAAAGACATGATTAATTTACTTCTATGCCAACGCGTGAGTCTCCAAAGGTCAAGTTGCGGCAGAAGGCAGAATTAACATTGTTCATAAAAAAACAAAACAAAAAAAAACATGTGAGCCAAACTACGGTAACTCTGATTCCTCAAAAAGGATATGTAGGCATTGGGGTAGGGAGCGAGATCAACTTTATTTCCCCTACATTATTTTCTCCTTTCTTTTGCATTCATTCTTCCTAAGAAGTAAACAATAAGCATAAATTAGACACACCATAGATAGATAACAAGAGCGGATCATATAGAGTACTACGGGCATGTGGGGTGCTAATACCTTCCCCTCGCGTATTAGACTTCCTTACGCAATCTCTCGGTCGCAAGACCATGACTTCTCCCTTCTCAGGTTTTCTCGACGTTTACCTTTCCATTCATGTGGGATAAAAGATGATCAATGACGACTTCATTGTTTGATGATTTTCAGCTGGTTGTTTCAACTCTTAAGATATGTTAGAAAATTTGAGTAAAATTTAAACAAAATTGATACCATTTTAACTCTCTAAAACCCCCGCTTATGTAACACCGTTTTAAAAACAAACTACGTGGATAGCAAATGAATATAAGTGAACGGTCTTAAAACATTTTCCAAAAACATCTTGTAATGATGAATTGGAAATAGGGAATGCGCTAATTAAGTTAGGTGACCCTCACCCAGTTACTTAATCCAACAGTTCTGGAACCTAAAAAATATGTTACAACAACCCGATGTCAGTTAGTTCAGAGGTTTCTAGTGTTGAAATTTGTAGGGCAGACTACGATTCGATCCCCCGCATCTTGCAATTGAATTAATAACGTGGAATAAGATAAAGGGCTTAATGTGATTACGCTCGAACAAATTTGGTGAAATAAAGCAAAAAGAATAATGTTAAGCTATAATAGCATGATTGGGACTGGTCTTTATAAGATGGGGTTGTTTAGTGTCATTCTATATCTTTGGTTTTGATATTGAGCAGATATTGTTCTAACGAAAATGCCACGCGACCATGTATGAATTGATTTGTGTCATGTAATTGCATTTAACCTGTGCTTAAAAGATTACCATGCCGAATATTAGTTTGTGGACAAGCAAAGGTTCAGGTATAGGGGAGTTTGATAACACAAAAATACATAGCATATTCAACCCGATTTGCATTAATTAAGTTACCATTTTGTCTTGATTATGTTGCATTATTTTGGTATTTTGAGTTTGTTTCAGGTAATTATTTCCCACAAAGCCTACAAGAGAAAATGAGAACAAATCGGAATAAAAATCACAAAGTTGAAGAAATTAGCAGAAAAATTCATATCATAAGGTTGTGACAATCATCAAAGCTCCCTGACGGTCGGTACAAGCTAAATATGTGTTCCCCACAGCACACATGGTATGACGACAGACACATAGTAAAATATGTGTTCCCCACAGCACACAATGCTTGCCACTCACCACAAGCTCTTTTCAGTGTTAAATACAAAGTTTTCTCCATGTTAATAACGTACCAACCACGACTCATACATTTCCTCCTGATTTTCTCCACACACGGAATATTTTGAGACTTGGCCATGAAGTCATGACTCCTACATTCTATCAATGAATTTTTTATAGGAGAGCACTATAAAAGAACGACAATTTACATTAAAAAGTCTCTCACACATTATTCCAATTTTTCAAGAGTTCAAAAGTTTTGTTTATAATCTTTAAGCACATAAAACTCTCACCAAAATAGTCATAGTTTTCTACACCGGAAAGTTATTGCATCATTAGATTTTTTCATAATCTCCTGAAATTTGCTTAGGTTTTTTTTTTTAATTTCTATTTTCGAATTTGTTTTTCGCGAAGCAAATCCTGCCGACCTTTGGAGGATTGTTTTCAAGTGTTGCAAAAATTCCATTTTCCATTATTTAATTCCAGGTTTTTAATTCAATTATATTATTGTCTCTTTATTTATCAATCATGTCTGAATCACTTAATGCTTGCTATTATTTTGTATTCGTAATAAATAATATGTCGGGCTAACTTCCCTTATACTGATATTTAAGGTCATAAATTGAAGGGGTTCGGTAATAAATTGGCATAAACATTTATATAATATTTTTCTGGTTTGGTATCCAGCATTTAATATTAAAATTGTTTTGTTACGAGAGTAAAAGACAAACGAAGGCTAAAATCGATATAACGAGACTTTGAGTTTTTAACCGAATAATGGTAATCAAACATTAGTTCTAAATACAGCGAGAGCGATTTAGGATTAACTAGATTCTATTTGTTTTAAAAAAGTAATTTTTGATTTTAAATGAGACACCGAGAGCAAGAATTTAAGTTTAATAATATAATCTGAGTCAATAATCACGAGAGTGTGAGATAAAGGTTTTTAAACTGATAGTTTCTACTGAAACAGTGTTTTGAATACTCAAGGTATGCCAATAACTTACTGAATCTCCGAAGTCAGACATATTACGTACCGCTGCCCCATTATCAAATATTTCATTTAAGTCTAAGCTTATTTTAGTCTAACCTAAAACCTAATATTAATTATTATCCTTATCTTTACACGGTGACTTTTGATATAAGTAATTCGATTATCAGTCCTTGTGTGTTTGATATCTTTTATAACTACGCGATTAGATTGTGCATTTGCAGTTAATACACCCGATAGACTCTTTAAGTCTCGATCACTGACTCATCATCAGACCAAGATACATAAATGACTTTTCTGCTTCTTGAGAAAAGTTGGACATTCTGGTTTAATATGACCAAAACCTACACACTCATAACTTTGAATGCCTTTGCTTTGATTAGTCTTGTCCTCAGTTCTGATATTTTTCAAGAAATGTCCATCATTCTTGAGGACATATGAGTTGTTCTTGACATTTGGTCTTACTCTTTTGTCTATTATTTTCAGAATTCTATAGAATAATGACATGTCGTAGGTGCATGACTAAGTCATAATAGTAAAAAATTATCCAACCACAAGGACCAATGGTTAATTTTCGATTTCTATCCTACCGATGTAAATCTAGAGCGATCGAATTATTTAGAAGAAACAAACTTAAGTAAAAAAGCACTTCAGTAAAAATAACTTATTTGAGAAGAACTTAAATAAAACAGCTTAATTGTAATTAACTTAGAAATTAATTGGAAACAGACAGGATTCGGGGTCAGGATCTCTTACTTTACCAACCATATAATTGAATAACTTTTGATATGAGAATTCTTGTGCAATTTATAGAAATAGATAAATATGGATAACACTTGCTTTCTCCAGTGTGTTACCCTATCTTTAACAAACAAGACGCTCGTCAGCTTTCTCCCGCACGAACTTATTTGTTAAAGATCATTATTGTTGCACAAATATAAAGATGGAGTATTTCTCAACCTTATTTGAGTACTTTCGCATCATCGAATTTGGTTATTCAAAAACATATTGTCGGGTATTAATACATGTCCTTTCAGATTATTATCGATACCTGAGAACTCTTTTACTTTCATAACAAGGGTAAGCTGTAAAAACTCAAGTTTATAAAATAAAAGCATTTCAAGTTCTCACAAGCGATAAATCAATAATATGGATAGTTAAGAGTTAGGTCTCATGACTCTTCATCCCTAAGAAAACTACTCACTCATGATTAGAAAACAAGCAATCAATCAACTATAACAATAACAAACATGATTAAATCAATTATAAAGAAAGCAAAATTAAGAACCTGATGAAAATAAAATAATTGAATAAATTAAGAAGTATTGATCCAAATGCTCCAATGGAGGCTTTTACAAAACCTGATAAAAGTATGTAGAGCCAAATTGTACGACAAAAATTGGATATTAATACTTACAAATTATTAGCTTAAATAGAAATAAAACAAACAAATCTTAGACTTCAAGTGTAATCAAATCAGATCCCAAAATGCCAGAAATCCCAAAACAACATAATCACATCGAAAAAGGAAACAAAAGAATGGAATTTTCACCTGCCTGTTACAAGTCGTAATGGCTATTACAGGCACCCGTAACAAGCCTCTGATCTTTGTACTGGGCACACCATACTTGGCCCTTGTTGCAGCATATGTTGTTATGGACCATAATGGGTATTATGGGTGGCCATAACAACCCCCTGGTTTTGTACTGGGAAATTCAGACTTTTGTGTTTTCTTCGTGATTCATCCGACTTGATCCTCTTTACTACCAAAATGCATGTTAGGATATGAAATCAACAAAAGAGCAATAACAAAGCATAAAACGGGAAAAAAATTATAAAAACAACAAAATACCAAAGAGAAATTAATGATAAAAGCGATGCAAAAACCACTTATCAAACTCCCCAAAAATTAGATTGTTGCTTGTCCTCAAGCAACATAGGTTGCAAAATAGAATGGAAGATCTCATGAAAGATGAAACGAATCGGTACTCATACGCGAGTCATTGTTCAAAAAGGATAAGGGCTAGTTATTACAGTACTTATCAGACTCCAAGAGTTTTTACAAAAACAAAAATCATAGTGAAACTATGGACCTAAGCTTCCCTACTTAGATACCACTCTAACTATGCTTTGTACTTAAGTGTCGTTTCCGGTTTTTCACTCTTTTTATTCAGACAATCAAATTAAGGAAATAAAAATTATTGATAATCATCACACACACAAGGTTTATCGAGAATTTTTGTTTTATGCAACATTTTCTATTCTTATCCGCCGATGAAATTTTCACAACTTTTCAAGTTAGTATATTATCCTTTATTTAGGACAACGCTAGGGATCAACCAATTTCAGGTTTCCTTTTACCGCCTTTTCATATTTTTGGTGTTGACGAAATTTTCAAAACTTTTGCAAGTTTATGTATTGTCCTTTATTTGCAAGTTTATGTACTTGTTCTCCTCTCATGACTCGAATTTCATTTTGCATCCAATCCCACCTATCTTGGTTTTTTGTTGATGTGCTAGTTTTAGTATAGGAAGGATGGGTTTGTTGTGCGGTGTCATCTTCCATTTGTGTCCTCAGATGAATTATCTGGAGAATCAGTGGCCGCAATGTACAACCAATTTTTCTTTGTCAACCTGTGTGTTTTCTTGGGTTTGGGAGATGATGAATATCAATGCTTCCCATCATCACCGTATAGGTGCTACATTTCCAGTGGGTCATCCCTTGATGAACTAGGGATTCCATGTCCACTTTTGATCTACTCATAACCATACGATCAACCTCAATGTTAAAATCATGGACAAGATGATCGACAATAAGGGTGATCATGCCTTCTACTGAAATATCACTCATGGAGGCTTGTAAAACCTGGCCCAAATAATTGACTGCAAAAGAGGTAACATTGATAAGATCTTTATTCACCAAACAATGCATAAAATAAAGTTCCATTTGGGAAGTAACACCCGTACTATCACCGCGGCCAAACAATGTATAGCTCAAGGCTTTTTGCATGTGCCTAAAAACAAGATTTTGAATTCTAGTGGCCTTAGAATTGGCGGTAATACAATCATCGTGCTCAGTGATAGAAGCCCAGAGATTTAAAACATCAAACCCTTGTGGGACATCACCGGGTCCATAGACGGGAAGCTGGAGGATTTCTCCTAAATCATCGCCACATAATTCGAGGTCTTTGTCAAGAAACCAAAAGTAAAGGGTGTCATAGTTGACCCTCACACCTACTTCCCGCTTCTTTCCTAGTTTAAAGGTAATGTGTGTAAGAACAAGAAGTGTATCTAGATCTGGACTTAAGATTTTGATGATAACTTTACACGGTATCATAAAGAAAATTTATATACTCTAATGGTTTCTTTCTAGTGTGTAGTTGTTGCTGTAATGTTTTAACTCTGATATCAAGGCATGTGACGTCATTAGGTTCTGAACATACACTACTGGAAGAAAACATGTAGTTACGTGTTACAGTTAAAGTTAAGATTCTGAATACGTATTATGCAACGTGTCTAAGGAACGTTAGTACAAAAGGTTCTAATCATGACTGGGTGGTCAAGCTTTGGAGGACTTTTAATGCTTTATTTTTTGTGTTACCAATTCTGAAGATTATGAAGATGAGGTTCTACTGAACAAGTTATGATGATCTAAAGAAAAGTAAGTTCTTACAACCAAGTGCTGAAGACTCTGAAGACAAGGTTCTGACAAGACAAGTTCTGAAGACTCCAAGACTTAAGTTCGAAGAATTAAGGGTGATTATTCTACAACAAGCTTCAAACATTCAAATTATATGAAGCCTCTGAAGATAACAAGAAGTTCAAAATGGTTAATGTGTAATGGTGTACAAAAGATACATAAAGTGTATGTGACCTATACCCCGTAAGGACATTCATTTTTCTACTATATTGTAACCACTCTCATTATGATCGTTGAGAACAAACAACTACATTTTCGATTACCATTCTACCCTTTCAATGGATCTCTTTAAAAAGATATAAAAGTAAGACTTGGAAGCTGAAGAAAAGTAAGAATTAAAATTACACAAAATCTATCGAATTAAATCAAGCTCATGCAAAACTACACCAAAACATTGTGAAACTCTTTAGAGAAATCTCATGTGTATAAGTTTGTAAATAGGCAAGGAGTTGTTGCTCGTATCTTGTTGTAAAACACTTAGGTGTTTTTCTTTGACTAAAAAGTTTGTGTAATCTGCTTAAAAGAAGCAATTTGTAATAGACTGAAAGTATTCAACTGTTGCTGATTGATTCCTTGAGTAACTGAGTGAAGGTCTAATCTCAAGAAGACTCCTACTGCGGCTTGAGTAGATTTGCAATAAGTATCGATTGACTTATTAGGGATGCTAATAAGGTTTATTTGAATTATTGTGGGTTGTCTATAATAAGTTTGGTTATAGTGGATTAAGTTTTTGTTGAAAGCGAAATCATCCTTGAGAGGGGAGAATGGAGTAGCTTAGTTAACAATAAACTAGGATAAAAATAATTGTATTCATTTATTTTCATGTTCTAAGTTAACTTGGTCTATCACCAATGAAAAAGATTTAATTTAGTGAAACCCAATTCAACCCCCCCCCCCTTTTTTGTGTTTCTCACATCTTCAATTGGCATCAAAGCTCTGGTTCTGGTAATGATATGTATCAAACACTTAACCGTGTCAGATAAAGATCTTGACAAGTTTTCCTTTTAAGAAACACAATGGTTTAACCCACAACGACTAATGCTATTTCAAATTCAAACGATAGAAGCTACAATGTAAAACCTTCCATATTTGATGGTGAAAAATTTGAATACTAGAAATATAGACTAGAAATCTTATTTTTAGGTAATGATGTTGATCTTTGAGATATGGTATTCGTTGGCCACATACCTCCCATAAATGATACTAGAAAATAGATAGCTAGGAGAGCTATAACTCATCAATAAAAGAAAGATTGTAAGAATCATCAAAAAGCAAGAACCATCTTGCTGAATGCGATTTATTATACCGAGTATTTTAAGATCACAATAGACTCTGCTAAGTTTATATTTTACTCTCTCAAAATTACTCATGAAGGAAACAATCAAGTCAAAGAAACCAAGGCGATGGCCTAGATTCAGAAATATGATGCTTTCAAAATGGAGGATGATGAAAGTGTCGAAGTCATTTTTTTAAGATTTCAAATCTTGGTTGCAGGACTGAGAGTTACAAACAAAGGTTATTCAACAGCATATCATGTGAAGAATATTTATTGATGCTTGCCATCCAAATGGAGGCCTATGGTAACTGATATCTCAAAAATACATAGCTTTTTCGACCTGATTTGCATAAATAAACTTAATGTTTTATCTTTATCATGTTTCATTATGTTGGCTTTTCAAGTGTGTTTCATGTAATTATTCCATCCAAGGCCTACATGAGAAAAGGAGAAGAAATGGAAAACAAACAAGATCAAAATTAGAAAAATAGCAGAAATAACAGAAGACTTCTGTGATCGGTGGATCTGGAACTGACTGTTTAACGCTGGTTCGCGAAATGTCGCGGAAGCAAGAGTCGCCACCGTCTTTTATTTTCTCCAAATGGAAAGGACAAAAGCACAGAAAAATTCCTTATAGAGATTGCTCTCGGTTCGGGAGGTAGATTATAGAAAGGGAAGGTGTTAGCACCCTTTCTATCCATGGTTATCCATGGGCTCTTAGATACTTGCTCACTTGTGTTTTCAAAAATGGTTTGTTTTCTTTTCAACTGTGGGTTTTAAAAAAGTTTCTTTGAAAATTTCAGTTCGACTCTTGTATCGTTCCTCAAGAGTGTTTGAAAAATTGCTTTCGAAAGCTTTTTGAAAATGTGTTGGTGTGAAAAGTATTTTTGAATTTGTTTTGAGATTTAGAGCAAGTATCTACGAGAACCTACCTACCCTAAGGAATTCGTCTATGTAAATGTCCTTTAAAGTAGTGCCATCCCACCATTGAGAGGTAGGTAGCACCACCGTTGGAGGTATTCGGGTCAATTCGAAGGTTCGGGACATGGTGATCATCAGAGCAATGGGAAGATACCTTAGAAGCTACCCTCATGCCAGGTTCCCGGATCATGAGGACTTACTAAGACATCCTCTACTCGACGATCACCTTTCGAGAGGCAAGGCAACAGTGAGGCGTACCCTAGGGGTGGTGTGTGAATTGTGTGTCAGATTCATTTATTTTTGTCTTGTCATGTCAAAGTGATCTATGCGTTTGTTTTTATTTAATCATTCATTCTTGCATGCATTTATTTAACAGTTAAAAAGTTGCGAGAAATGTAAAGTTCTAAACTATTACAAAGGCGCGGGTCCACATCGCCAAAATTTAATCCAGGACCCGATTTGACAGAAAATAAAGAAGTAAAGTGCGAGAAATAAAATGTCTGAGTTTACAAGGCTTTGGGAGAATTACATTAATATTATAAGAAATAAAATAAAATGCGCGAATTGGAATTAAAATTGGAAGCGAGGGCGTTGGACCCTTTTTAATGAAATTAAATTAAGTGATTAAATTGATTAAATAATTAAAAAAAAGAAAAAGAAAAGGAAATGTTTTTGGTATTTTTTAGTATTTTAGGATTTTAATAAAAAAAGAATTAATTTAAATTAATGCTAACCCTAATTCTACAATTTTTAATTTATTAAAAAAAGAAGATTAAAACCTAATATTAACCCTAATTAATTTACATGCAAATTTAATTATAAAAATAAATATCTAATATTTAATTATTATGGAATAAAAGAAAAAAGATGAAAATTAATTAAACCCTAATTCTATATTTTTTAGATTTTTATTAAAAAAAAGTTAAAATTAAACCTAATTTAAAACTAATTAATTTATGAATTTATTTACAAGATACTATTAAATAAAATATTTATTATTTTATTTTTTTGATTGATTTTTTTTTATTGTTTTGTGTTTTTATAAAAAATAATTAAATTGATAGAATTAATTAAAAGGAAATAATAATAAAGAAAACAAAGAAAGTAAAGTAATTTGGCAAACCTAGGGGGGTTGCAGTCCCCAAAGTGGAGGTACAGCCTTGGTAATTCAGGCCCAATGACCTTCAGGCTTGGTTGACTTAGGCGCCAACGTGGATCTTTGTTGACCGAGTGCACCATGCTCTTCAGTTGGTGGCCATTGATGGAATGCCTTAGGACGCGTGGATAGCTGGATTTTGTAGGTGCATGATGGACACCCTGTATTGAGATTGCACACGAATATGTTTAAGGAAAAAATATAAGGAAAGGAGTGAAGACCTGGGGCTCGAACCCAGGTCATTAACGTTACCAAACAAGTGCTTCACCACTGCTCCACTCAACGCGCTTTTAACATATAACAACTAACAAATATTATAAAAGAAAAATGGTCAGTGGCTTAAAAAAGGCGCGCAGAATTTGAACGTTCCAATCAGAGCCTTCCACCTAATCATCTTCCTCGTTGGTGATTTCCTGAAAAAAACAACAAACATTTAACGGGGGTTTTGAACCCCCTCAAAGCATGCGTATTTTGATAATAGCGATTAGGCCCTGTGGCCTCAGAAATTTGGCGCGATGGTCTCTTCTAATTCGTCCCAACCTGCTGATTTCGTTTATGGTATTGTCATGTCTCAATTTTACAGGAATGGAAAACGCCTAAATCAAAAACCTTGGAACCCTAGATATCTCTAATGGCAAATCCTCATATAGGGTATGAAAACAAAATTAAACCACATGGTTAGCATCAGAATTGCATAAGGAATATAAATCATATGTTAAAAAGTGCAAAAAGCGCATGAATTGAGATGCACGAGTATGAAAAATTTCCGGTACAGGTGAGATTGTTCTCACGTTTCTGGGCACGAGAGCTTATGGTTTTTGATGCAGAATCTTTCTATGAAGCCTCAGCAAGCTAATGAAATCAAAATCGTGCCATAATCGTCCTGCAAAAACATTTTCAGAATTGAGTTTTCAAAGAAAATTTCAAATTTGGTTTTCTATGTTCTTGCGCAGCTTAGTGGTTCCTTGCATTAGGTTTGTGTTCAGGCTTAAGTATAGAATGAATTAGGTCAAATAAAACAATCCAAATCCTTTTCATTCATGGTTTTTGAGATTTGATTTTTCAAGATCTTTTTCCAATCTTTTTTCATGCTATTTTGTACCAATCATGATCAATTCTCTTCAAATCTTTCCATATTGGATTATGCACGAATTATTGAGTATATTTCATGCACAAAAAGATTGAAAAACTTAGGTTAAATATTTTTCATGTATTTAATTGATTTAAATGAATTATTATTAATAAAAATTCAAATAAATAAATAAAAAATGAAGGAATACTTCCCTTTGGGCCAAGTGGTCGTGCACATGCCTTGGATAATGAATTGTGGAAGAAAAAGAGGCCCATTAGCAATTTTAGGTCATTTGAATCAATGTTGACTTTTCAAAATGTCCAAAAATTTCCCAACTTCCACAAGGCATAACTTGCTCAAATTTTAAGCTTTGCTCATGTTCTTGGACATTTTGGAAAGGTATTTGAGTCCTCTAACTAATATCTTTGGTCCCATGTCGTTTTGATTTACCAATATCAAGTTATGGCCTTTGACTTAAAGTCCCTTTTTGTTGACTTTTGAAAATGACCTATAATGTTGAAATTGATAACTTTTTGTGAGAGCATTTCTTGGACTTGAAGTATGAATATGAGTTGTAGGAAATGTCTTTCTCTTCAAAATGATCTTTGGATGGAATTTTTCTGATAATCCATGTGAAAGTTATGCCCTGGTCAATTTACAGTTGACTTTTTCAGCTGTCCAAATAAGGAAACTTTTGCATCTTGATTATTTTTGAGCCAAGCTTTGAGAATCATGATCAAGCATTGATCAAATAATGTTTGTGGCTTCAAAATGAGATGTTGACCAAAAATTTGAACTTTTGACTGCCAAATGACCATTTTGCCCCTGTAGTTGACTGCAGTGCAATTAGGGTTTTTGACTGTGCAATTTTGTGCTGAAAGTCTTGAAACTTGATATGAGGATGCTTGACCATGTTTATAGGCATGTGAGACTTGATTGGACCCTTGGAAACTTCATTTTCTTTATCAGAACAAAAACCCTAATTTTGACTGTTCAGGGGGCTCTTACACTGTGCAACCCTTGGGGAACTTTGAAGCTTGACTTGGCAATTTCTTGAAGAATATGGGAGGGCAAATTTTGGGGTACAACAGTTGCCCCTGTTCAATCTTCTTAGACCTGAGGATGCAGATTGGCCGACGTGCCTTTCGTAATCCGAGGGTGGAAGATGATTGAACACTAGAGTGCCCAGAAATTTGCGCTCACAGTGTGATGATGGGAATGGGCTTATAGATGCCATTGAGAGATTGATGGATAGGATGGTGGGCTTATAGATGCCATCTGGACGTTGATCGCATAAGAGATTCCTTAGCGAGAACCTGCGTACCTGCAAAAGAAAAAAAAGAGTACCTGACATGTTGCAGGAGCTGGTTTTCAGATGCTTGGTATAGATGTGTCCTGACTGGTTACAGGAGCTGAATCTGGATCTTCAAAAGGTGATGAATGAACCAGGGGTGGTTACTATCTCAGCAAGAACGGTGAGGGAACCTTGGATGACTTTAACCTCAACAGCAATCGTTGAGAAAGTCTTGGGATTACCACCTCCGCAGGATCGAGAAGAGAACCATAGGCAATTATAACCTCAAAGGCAAACATTGAAAAAAACCTGGAATGGAATTATCGTCTCCGCAGTATTGGGGAGAGAACCATAGGAAATTATAATCTCAAAAGCGTACGTTTGGGAAAAACCTGGGATGGAATTATCATCTCCGCAGGATCGGGGAGAGAACCATAGGAAATTGTAATCTAAAAAGCGGATGTTTGAGAAAAACCTGGGATGGAATTATCATCTCCGCAGGATCGCGGAGAGAACCATAGGAAATTGTAATCTCAAAAGCGGATGATTGAGAAAAACCTGGAATGGAATTATCGTCTCCGCAGGATCGGGGAGAGAACCATAGGAAATTATAATCTCAAAAGCGGATGTTTGAGAAAAACCTTTGATAACTTCTACTGAGTCTTCATCAGAAAAACTGTTTGGGGTCGATTTAGCTGGACTAGGGAAGGCCTTGGACTGGATAAGAAATCTTCGGAGTTGATTTAACTGAACCGGTCCAGGGCCTTCCCTACAAGAAACTCAAGTGTCAGATAATAAGCATGCAAATAGTCAAGTTGGAAGGCACACAAGTCACACAAGACAGCCCTTAGAGTTCAGGCCAGCATGGGGTCTAGGTATTACCCTCTTGAAGTTGGTAGGCTCAACCTGTCCTATCAGAAGTAACCGGGTTCTAAGGATCCCAATATCACGGGATTGCTTTCATTGTTCATCGTTTCGATTTAGCCACTGAACTGGCGACCGGAATATTCCAGGAAAGCAACCCTCAATTGAGTGTAGTATCGAGTATCAACCAACCTCGGACTGCACCAAAGTCAGTTATCTCACTACCCTAAAGAGGCCAAGATTGTTCAATTAAGGTTCCTAAGGTCTGTTGATGCTTCACGACACCACGCGGAGGCCCCGTACTCTCCTTGACTGAACTCAAGGGTTACCGGTACACACCAAAGTGCCACATCAACGTAGCAGACTGTTTCAACCATGTCGGTATACCCCGCACAGTTCCCTCACAGCCTTGTTGCTACTTTCTAAGAAGGTATCCCCAGATCCGGGTTAGGATCTATAGAACTCCCAAGCAACCCACAATTTAAAGCACACAAGGAAAACAATTGAAAATACAGTTATGTACTAGCCCTAAGGTACACCTCACTTTAAGTTTAAGTCCCCAGCAGAGTCGCCAGTTCTGTGATCGGTGGATCTGGAACTGACTGTTTAACGCTGGTTCGCGAAATGTCGCGGAAGCAAGAGTCGCCACCGTCTTTTATTTTCTCCAAATGGAAAGGACAAAAGCACAGAAAAATTCCTTATAGAGATTGCTCTCGGTTCGGGAGGTAGATTATAGAAAGGGAAGGTGTTAGCACCCTTTCTATCCATGGTTATCCATGGGCTCTTAGATACTTGCTCACTTGTGTTTTCAAAAATGGTTTGTTTGCTTTTCAACTGTGGGTTTTAAAAAAGTTTCTTTGAAAATTTCAGTTCGACTCTTGTATCGGTCCTCAAGAGTGTTTGAAAAATTGCTTTCGAAAGCTTTTTGAAAATGTGTTGGTGTGAAAAGTATTTTTGAATTTGTTTTGAGATTTAGAGCAAGTATCTACGAGAACCTACCTACCCTAAGGAATTCGTCTGTGTAAATGTCCTTTAAAGTAGTGCCATCCCACCATTGAGAGGTAGGTAGCACCACCGTTGGAGGTATTCGGGTCAATTCGAAGGTTCGGGACATGGTGATCACCAGAGCAATGGGAAGATACCTTAGAAGCTACCCTCATGCCAGGTTCCCGGATCATGAGGACTTACTAAGACATCCTCTACTCGACGATCACCTTTCGAGAGGCAAGGCAACAGTGAGGCGTACCCTAGGGGTGGTGTGTGAATTGTGTGTCAGATTCATTTATTTTTGTCTTGTCATGTCAAAGTGATCTATGCGTTTGTTTTTATTTAATCATTCATTCTTGCATGCATTTATTTAACAGTTAAAAAGTTGCGAGAAATGTAAAGTTCTAAACTATTACAAAGGCGCGGGTCCACATCGCCAAAATTTAATCCAGGACCCGATTTGACAGAAAATAAAGAAGTAAAGTGCGAGAAATAAAATGTCCGAGTTTACAAGGCTTTGGGAGAATTACATTAATATTATAAGAAATAAAATAAAATGCGCGAATTGGAATTAAAATTGGAAGCGAGGGCGTTGGACCCTTTTTAATGAAATTAAATTAAGTGATTAAATTGATTAAATAATTAAAAAAAAGAAAAAGAAAAGGAAATGTTTTTGGTATTTTTTAGTATTTTAGGATTTTAATAAAAAAAGAATTAATTTAAATTAATGCTAACCCTAATTCTACAATTTTTAATTTATTAAAAAAAGAAGATTAAAACCTAATATTAACCCTAATTAATTTACATGCAAATTTAATTATAAAAATAAATATCTAATATTTAATTATTATGGAATAAAAGAAAAAAGATGAAAATTAATTAAACCCTAATTCTATATTTTTTAGATTTTTATTAAAAAAAAGTTAAAATTAAACCTAATTTAAAACTAATTAATTTATGAATTTATTTACAAGATACTATTAAATAAAATATTTATTATTTTATTTTTTTGATTGATTTTTTTTATTGTTTTGTGTTTTTATAAAAAATAATTAAATTGATAGAATTAATTAAAAGGAAATAATAATAAAGAAAACAAAGAAAGTAAAGTAATTTGGCAAACCTAGGGGGGTTGCAGTCCCCAAAGTGGAGGTACAGCCTTGGTAATTCAGGCCCAATGACCTTCAGGCTTGGTTGACTTAGGCGCCAACGTGGATCTTTGTTGACCGAGTGCACCATGCTCTTCAGTTGGTGGCCATTGATGGAATGCCTTAGGACGCGTGGATAGCTGGATTTTGTAGGTGCATGATGGACACCCTGTATTGAGATTGCACACGAATATGTTTAAGGAAAAAATATAAGGAAAGGAGTGAAGACCTGGGGCTCGAACCCAGGTCATTAACGTTACCAAACAAGTGCTTCACCACTGCTCCACTCAACGCACTTTTAACATATAACAACTAACAAATATTATAAAAGAAAAATGGTCAGTGGCTTAAAAAACGCACGCAGAATTTGAACGTTCCAATCAGAGCCTTCCACCTAATCTTCTTCCTTGTTGGTGATTTCCTGAAAAAAACAACAAACATTTAACGGGGGTTTTGAACCCCCTCAAAGCATGCGTATTTTGATAATAGCGATTAGGCCCTGTGGCCTCAGAAATTTGGCGCGATGGTCTCTTCTAATTCGTCCCAACCTGCTGATTTCGTTTATGGTATTGTCATGTCACAATTTTACAGGAATGGAAAACGCCTAAATCAAAAACCTTGGAACCCTAGATATCTCTAATGGCAAATCCTCATATAGGGCATGAAAACAAAATTAAACCACATGGTTAGCATCAGAATTGCATAAGGAATATAAATCATATGTTAAAAAGTGCAAAAAGCGCATGAATTGAGATGCACGAGTATGAAAAATTTCCGGTACAGGTGAGATTGTTCTCACGTTTCTGGGCACGAGAGCTTATGGTTTTTGATGCAGAATCTTTCTATGAAGCCTCAGCAAGCTAATGAAATCAAAATCGTGCCTTGAATCGTCCTGCAAAAACGTTTTCAGAATTGAGTTTTCAAAGAAAATTTCAAATTTGGTTTTCTATGTTCTTGCGCAGCTTAGTGGTTCCTTGCATTAGGTTTGTGTTCAGGCTTAAGTATAGAATGAATTAGGTCAAATAAAACAATCCAAATCCTTTTCATTCATGGTTTTTGAGATTTGATTTTTCAAGATCTTTTTCCAATCTTTTTTCATGCTATTTTGTACCAATCATGATCAATTCTCTTCAAATCTTTCCATATTGGATTATGCACGAATTATTGAGTATATTTCATGCACAAAAAGATTGAAAAACTTAGGTTAAATATTTTTCATGTATTTAATTGATTTAAATGAATTATTATTAATAAAAATTCAAATAAATAAATAAAAAATGAAGGAATACTTCCCTTTGGGCCAAGTGGTCGTGCACATGCCTTGGATAATGAATTGTGGAAGAAAAAGAGGCCCATTAGCAATTTTAGGTCATTTGAATCAATGTTGACTTTTCAAAATGTCCAAAAATTTCCCAACTTCCACAAGGCATAACTTGCTCAAATTTTAAGCTTTGCTCATGTTCTTGGACAAAGGTCTTTGAGTCCTCTAACCAATATCTTTGGTCCCATGTCATTTTGATTTACCAATCTCAAGTTATGGCCTTTGACTTAAAGTCCCTTTTTGTTGACTTTTGAAAATGACCTATAATGTTGAAATTGATAACTTTTTGTGAGAGCATTTCTTGGAATTGAATTATGAAGATGAGTTGTAGGAAATGTCTTTCTCTTCAAAATGAGATTTGGATGGAATTTTTCTGATAATCCATGTGAAAGTTATGCCCTGGTCAATTTACAGTTGACTTTTTCAACTGTCCAAATAAGGAAACTTTTGCATCTTGATGATTTTTGAGCCAAGCTTTGAGAATCATGATAAAGCATTGATCAAATAATGTTTGTGGCTTCAAAATGAGATGTTGACCAAAAATTTGAAATTTTGACTGCCAAATGACCATTTTGCCCCTGCAGTTGACTGTAGTGCAATTAGGATTTTTGGCTGTGCAATTTTGTGCTGAAAGTCTTGAAACTTGATATGAGGATGCTTGACCATGTTTATAGGCATGTGAGACTTGATTGGACCCTTGGAAACTTCATTTTCTTGATCAGAACAAAAACCCTAATTTTGACTGTTCAGGGGGCTCTTACACTGTGCAACCCTTGGGGAACTTTGAAGCTTGACTTGGCAATTTCTTGAAGAATATGGGAGGGCAAATTTTGGGGTACAACAACTTCATATCAGAAGGTTGTGCCCCTCCGCACATCTTTCGTTCCGCCTGGCACAAGTTGAAGTTGTGTGCGCCTCGGTACACAAGCAATTCCGATCGGCTCAGAGTAAAAAAATGTGTGTCCCACGACTCACAGTGCATGCCACCTTGCATAACTTGTTTTCTATTTTGTTTTACGTGCGAAGATTTCTCCTTGATTCTACTCCAAAAACTTCCATGATGTCCTCCTGGTCTTTCTCCACACATGTATCTTTTGGAAACACGAAGTCACATTCCTATATTTTCTCAAAGCAGTTTTTGTTATGGGAAGGATATAAAAAGAAGAACAATTATACAAAAAGCTCTCTCTCGTCTCTGCTATCTCGTTTTGTTACATTATTTTTCACTTTTGTTTTTTTCCATCCACACCATTATTCTAGTTTCACAGTTCAGAGTGTTGTTTAGAACTTAAGAAGATAAAACCTTCACCTGAACAACAATAGTTTTCTACATCGGAAAACTATTGCAACATTAGTTTTTCTTCATAGCCTCCTGAAATTTATTTTAGTTAATATTTTATTCTGCATTCAAGTTAGTTTTGCGCAAGCAAATCCTGCTGGAATATTGTGAAGGATTGCTACAGTACTTAAAGAAATGCAAAATTATTGTTCTTTATTTATCATTCATGTCTGAATTATTATATGTTTGTTATTACTCTGTGTTTGTAACGAATAATATGTCTAGATAAATTTCCTGATACCGGTATGTGAATTCAGGAACCAAAGGAGTTCCGTAATTAATTGGCATAAACAATTTTTAAAAATACTTTATCTGGTTTGATTTCCATATTTCAATATAATTTTTTTTGTTACAAGAGTAACAAATAAACAAAGGATAAAATCAATAATCATGAGAGTGTGAGTTTTTAACTGGATAGTGGTCATCAAACATTGGTTTTAAATACAGCGAGAGAGGTTTTCGATTAATTAGAATCTATTTGTTTTCCAAAGGTATTTTTAAATGTTGAATGAAACAATGAGAGTGATCCTTTAAGTTTAATAATATAGTCCTAATCAATAATCACGAGAGTTTTAGATAAAGATTTTTAAACTAATAGTTTCTACTGGATAATATTTTGAATACTCTAAGCTATGTCAATGATTTACTGAACACCAAAATTTAGACGTATTACATACCTACATCCCGTTATTAAATATTTCAATTAAGTCTAATCTTATTTTTCGTCTACCCCAAAAACTAAGATTTATTATCCTTACCTTTACACAGTATCTTAGATTGCAGTAATTCGATTACCAGTTCCTGTGGATTCGATATCTTTTTAAAACTACGCGGTTAAACTGTGAATTTGAAGTTAATACACTCGATAGACTCTTAAGAGTCATGCGATCATGTTTTTGGCGTCGTTGTTGGTGACTGATTTAGTCGATATTGTGAATCCTTTTTTATAAAGTATAAACTAAGGAAACAATATTATTTCCCTTTTATCCGTTGATTGTATTCCAAGCACTCTCTCTCAAGGCGAAGAATTAGAGCAACCAATCAGAGCAACCAACCGTTGATATGATAAGCGTCATGATATGGTTAGTCGATATTGTGAATACTTTTGATAAGTTTATAAGACGACGAATTAGAGAATACCAAATTAAGTACAATCCTCCCGAATTCAATATTCCCGATTTATCTCTTCCTTAACCAAGAATGGCCGAAGGACCCCAAAATCGTCCTCTGAAGGATTATGATGCCCCATCGTAAGAGGAACCTCAGAATAACATTTCTGCTCCCGCTATCGCTCAAAACGATTTAGAGTTCAAACCTTCGTTATTACAAGCAGTCCAACAAAATCATTTTTCAGGATATCCTACGGATGACCCAAATTTACATTTATCCGTGTTTGTGCAGTACGCAGACACAGTGAAAGTAAATGGTGTCAATCTCGAAGCTATAAGACTTCAACTTTTTCCTTTTTCATTGTGAGATAGAGCTAGAGCATGGCTCCAGTATCTACCATCCAACTCTATTACCACATGGAACAAATTGAAGAAAGTTTTTCTAGCACGGTATTTTTCGACGAGTAGAACGGCTGTGCTAAAAGCCAATATCAAAGGTTTTAAACAAAAGGAAAGCGAATATCTCTTCAAAGCATGGGAAATATTCAAAGACTTGTTGCAACATTGTCCACATCATGGTCTAGAATAATGGTTGATCATCCACACCTTTTACAATGGTCTCTTGTACAACTCAAGACTAACGATTGACAATGCAGTTGGCGGCACACTGATGGACAAACCATATCATGACGCTTATCAACTTATCAAAAGTATGGGTCAAAACCATTACCAGTGGGGAAGCGATAGAACCATTGTAGAGAAACCCCAAATGAAAGGCGGTATGTATGAAATTAGCAGTTTAGACCAAGTCAACGCTAAGGTAGAAGCTCTTACCCAAAAGATAAAAAACTTGACCATAACTCCCGCAGCCACCATGGATGCAGTAGCCCCAACATGCGATTTATGCGGACTTCACGCACATGTTGCGCCTGAATGTCCATTTTTAATAGGAGTACTATTTTATCAAGTGAATTATGCTCAAAGAAACCCATACGGGAATACCTACAATCCTACCTGGAAAATTCATCCTAAATTTTCCTACGAGAATAACAATGCATTATATCCACTTGAACAAGCTCCTACTACACCCCCAAGATACCAGAAAACCGCCCAAATTACTCCATATGTTCCTTGGAAATCCAATATAGAGATCATGATAGAAAACTTCGTTGACACTCAAGCTCAACAAAACAAAGATTTTCTGAATCAAAACATACACACTAGTGAAAAAATAAAGTAGCTATCAAACAAGGTTGATGCCCTCGCCACTCATAAAAAAATGCTTGAAACACAAATCTCTCAGGTGGCTCAATAACAAGCTGCTACAGCTGCTCCAACTAACAATTTTCCTGGCCAACCACAACAAAATCCGAAAGGTATGATAATGCCATAACACTTCTGAGGCAGCTAAACATCACTATACCTTTTTTTGAAGCCATTATATAAATGCCCTACTACTCTTAGCTCCTTAAATAAATCTTATCCAATAAGAAAAAGCTAGAAGGAAATGAAACGGTTATGCTTACTGCAGAGTGTAGTGCTATAATCCCAAATAACATGCCCCTTAAGCTCACAGACCCTGGTAGTTTTTCCATACCATGTTTAATTGGAAAGTTCGTCATAGACAAAGCTCTATGTGACTTAGGAGCTAATATAAGTTTGATGCCCTTGTCGATTTGCAAAAGACTAAACATGGGAGAATTACGACCAACAAGAATGTCTGTACAACTAGCTGATCACTTAGTGAAATTTTCTTTAGGAGTGCTTGAAAATGTTCTTGTATGTATTGGACAAAATTATATCCTTACTCACTTCATTATTATGGATATCACAGAAGACTCCAACATCTCTATTAAATTAGGAAGACCATTCCTCGCCACCGCAGGAGCCATCATAGATGTAAAAAATGGTAAACTCACATTTGAGGTTGGTGAAGAAAAAGTCAAATTCATCCTCTCATAATTCTTCAAAGCACCAACTATAGATGATTCATGCTATTTCTTATACGTCGTTGATGAATGCGTTAAAGAAATGGAGAAATATCAGATCAAATATTCAGAAGCTCTAAAAATTCCAATACCTCCAATCCTTGAAGATGACAATTAGTGTGATGAATATAGGGATGAAAATCTAAGTTAATGTCTCGCGCTAACTCCTGACCCTATGCCTTCCTTAAGGAAACCAATTGTTGAACATAAAACATTACAAAAAGATCTAAGATATGAATTCCTAGACACAGAACTCGAACAACCCGTCATAATCAATGTAGATTTAGGACAAATAGAAACAGAAAAATTACTACATGTCCTAAGGAAATACCCAACAACTTTAGGTTATAACATCAATGATCTAAAAGGAATAAGCCCCTAAATTTGCATGCATCACATTATGCTCGAAGAAGTCTGCAAAGCCTTGAGAGAACATCAGAGAAGAATAAACCCAATTCTGAGCGATGTAGTTAAGAAAGAAGTATAAAAGTTATTAGAAGCATGAATCATATATCTGATATCTGACAGTAAATGGGGTAGCCCAGTACATGTTGTACCAAAGAAATAAGATGTTACAGTTGTCAGCAACGTAAAAGGTGAATTAATAGAAAAACATACCCAAACCGGATGGAGAATATGCATTGACTATAGAAAGTTAAACAAAGCCACTCGAAAAGATCATTTTACTTTACCTTTCATTAATCAAATGCTCGAACGACTAGCTAAGCATTCCCATTTTTCTATCTGGAAGGTTATTCCGGATTCTTCCAAATCCATATAAACCCCTAAGATCAAGAAAAGACTATGTTCACATGTCCTTATGATACAATTTCCTATAGATAAATGTCGTTTGGACTATGTAATGCTCCCGCAACATTCCAAAGATGCATGATGTCAACTTTTGCTGATTTTATAGATGAGATCGTGGAAGTATTTATGGATGATTTCTCTGTCTGTAGACAAAGTTTTGAAGGATGCTTATCAAAATTAGAAATGGTACTTGAGCGATGTGTAAAAGTGAACCTCGTATTGAATTGGGAAAAATTCCATTTCATGGTCTGACAAGGAATTGTACTTTGACACATAGTATTCGACAAAGGAGTTGAGGCAGCCAAAACAATAATAGAAGTTATAGAAAACCTTCAACCTCCGAAAACTGTAAGATAAATACTAAGTTTCTTAAGACACGCCGATTTCTATTGACGATTCATTAAAGATTTCTATAAAATTACCAAACAGCTAACTGGCCTGTTAATGAAAGATGTTGAATTCAATTTCAATGGAAAATGCTTAAAAGCATTCGAACAACTACAAATAACTCTTATTACCCACCTATTATACAACCACCTGATTGGGGATTACCTTTCGAAACCATGTGTGATTCTAGAGACTATGTTGTATACGTAGTCTTAGGAAAATGAAAAGATAAAAAGCTTCATGTGATCTATTATGCCAGTAGAACCTTAGATCCTGTATAGATGAACTACGCCACTACCAAAAAGGAACTTTTGGCTGTCGTCTTCACTCTAGATAAATTTCGTTCTTACCAAGTAGGAGCAAAGATCATTATCTACATTGATCATGATGCAATTAGATACCTATTAAGAAAAAAGGATGACAAGCCAAGATAACTTAGATGGATCTTACTCGTACAAGAGTTCGATTTTGAAATCAAAGACAAAAAAGGCACTCAAAATGTAGTAGTCGATCACTTATCTAGAATGGAAGGCATGAACGAGTTCCTATCAATGATAACTTCCCTTACGAACAACTCATAGCCCAGTTAGAAAACAACACCATTAAACGCCCAATAACCATTAACAGTAAGAACAAACTGCCATGGTATATTGACTTTCTTAACTATTTAGCTGCTGGAGTGCTTCCACTGGATATGACCTATCAACAAAAGAATAAGTTCTTCCACGTTCTTAAACAATATTATTGGGATGAGCCTCTACTATTTAAAAGAGGCATCGATAGTATTTTCTATTGATGTGTCCCCAAAGATGAAATAGAAAGCATAATTTGCCATTGTCATGCTGCTCCCTAAGGTGGACATGCAAGCACTTCAAAGACTTGCGCTAAGATTTTACAAGCAGGCCTCTATTGGCCTAACTTATGGAAATGTGTTCACATTTCAGTCATAAACTACGACCGATGCCAATGCACTGGTAACATCTCCAGACGTGACGAGATGCCTCAAAAGGGAATTTTATAAGTTGAAGTCTTTGATGTGTGGGGAATTGATTTCATGGGACCTTCCCCATCCTTTTTTGGAAATAAATACATACTCATTTACTGTAGATTACGTATCAAAATGGATTGAGGTTGTATCCTCTCCAACAAATGATGCACGACTAGTAATTAGGCTTTTTTCAAATATGTATTTTCCTAGATTCGGTGTACCAAGACTTGTCATTAGTGATGGAGGTTCTCATTTCATTTTGAAAAACTATTAGTGAAATATGGAGTCCGACTCTGTGTAGAAACACCATATCATCCCAAAAAAAGTGGACAAGTAGAAGTCTCTAACAGAGAGATTAGGAAAATCTTAGAAAAAATAGTTGCCACTTCTAGGAAAGATTGGTCATCAAGATTACACAAAGTGCTTTGGGCATATATAACAGCCTATAAGACATCCATAGGAACAATACCTTTCAAAATAGTTTATAGAAAATTGTGTCATCTGCCGGTAGAACTAGAGCATAAAGCTTATTGGGCAATCAAAACCATTAACTTAAGTTACACTACCGCAGGCGAAAAGCGAATCCTAGATACCCATGAGTTAGAAGAACTTAGACTAGATCCATATGAAAATTCTAGTATCTATAAAGAAGGAACAGAGAATTGGCACGACAAGCACATCTATGGAAAGAAATTTAATGAGGGTGACATAGTGCTCCTATTTAATTCTAGATTTAAATTGTTCCCAGGAAAACTTCGCTCTAGGTGGCACGGTCCGTTTAAAATAACTAAGGTTTTTCCAAGTGGAGCTATTGAAATTAAGGGGAAATCTAAAGAACTTTTTATCGTAAACGGTTAGTGTTTAAAGAACTATCATAGTATATAAAACATAGACTATTCCTTTAGTTTCCATCTTGTAGAACTACCTGCTCACTCATGGATCTAATCATCTATTAAAATTATGTCGCGCTTGTGACATAAAACAAAGCGCTTGGTGGGAGACAACCCACTTTCTAGTATTGTATCTTGCTTTACTAATTTCTTTATTTTTGCATTTTCTTACAGGCTAACTTAATTTTTAGCTAACCATACTAACTATGATGCAAGAAGTTGACACCATGGACATAACTTTCAGAGGAAGAGCCTAGAGGAGGCGTTTCGAGGCATTGGCCACAAGGAAAATGGCACTGAGTTTTTATCCGGATGGCCCTACCATGACCACTTTAGGAATTAGAGACAGTGTAATGTATTTTCCAAACCAAGTAGGTTGGGATTCTTCTCCTTTGAGAAGAAGATTTAGTTCTTATAGAAAGTTGACCATAGAATTCCTAAGCTCACTAATATTTTTTCCTGACCATGGTTTAGGATTCAATAGAGGCCTAACCACTTTTAGAATGTTTGTTATAGAATATTGTTACAATAATTGTGAACTTTCTAACCTTCTTATGGACCGTGAATTGGGATACTTCTGGGATAGTATAATCGGAGACAACAACCCTGAGCCTGATAATATGTTTTCTGAAAGTATTCATAACCCTACCATTCGCTACTTCCATAAGTTCCTAGCCCACACCCTATTCAGAAAGTCGTAAAACATTACTTATGTGTCCAGAGATAAGCTCTTAATTATGTATTGTGCGACTAGAAACCTCCCCATTAATGTTGCTACCTATATGATAGCCAATTTTGATTGTATTTCTCAAACTGACCATGCACCTATCTTGGTGGGACGACTAGTAACCATGATAGAAAATTCTATCGGAATGCGTCAACGACTTTTAGGAATCCGCCACTTTGGGGTATCTGGAAGATCAAACTCAATCTCCTTGTTGTCAATTATGTTCTGAATTTTGTTTTTTAGGGCCCAATAGTTGTTGGTATCATTCCCATGACTATTGAAATGGTAGGAACACTTCGCATTCAGATTGTAACGAGGAGAGGAGGTGTTGGGGTTCCGAGGAGGCTCCTTCAATGTTATCAGCTCTATTTCAGTAAATGTTGCAATGCTTGAGATAATGGCATACTGATCTTCATAAACTGTCTTCTCGAAGCGTGTGACCTACGTTGATTGCCCTGTTGTTGTTGTTGAACAGGTGCATGGTTAGAAATTAGCACCGCTCCTTCAAACTGATTGCAGTCACTTTTAACACGACCCTTCTGGAAATAAACATCATTGGTCTCCTTCTTACCACTAAATGTCTTCTTTACAGCACTCGAAGACGCAGTCACTTGAATATTACCACTCTTGATACCACTTTCAACATGTTCTCCAGTTAGAATCAGCTTAGTGAAACCAGATGAGGAGCTTCCAATCAGATGATTAAAGAATGGCCCTGTCAAAGTGCCCATAAACATATCCACCAGTTCTATATCAGACAGTGGAGGTTTAACTCGTCCAGCCAGATTTATCAACTTTTAGGCATACTCTTTGAACCCTTCATTCGAACCCATAATCATGTTTTGTAATTGCACATGATTTGGTGTAAGGTCAACATTGTATTGATACTTCTTGTAAAAAGCAGAATCCAAGTCTTCCCAAGAGCGGATATTGGTTCCCTCCAACTGATAGAACCATTCAAGTTGTGTACCAAACAAACTTTCCTAAAAGAAGTGAACCCATAACTTCCTATAAGCAGTATGGGGTTGGATCTTCCGAACATAGGACCTCATGTGAATTTTGGGACAAGAAACACCATCATATTTAGCAAAAGTGGGGACCTTGAACTTGTGAGGGTTAACTACCCCATGACTAAGACCTAGCTCTTCGAAATCCAATCCAGGCACTTTCTGGATTTCTATGGCCTTGAGGCGATTTTTCAACTATTTGTATCTATCATCTGTGTGAGGATATTGTTCATCAGAATAGTCTTCATCCTCAGGAATCTTCCCAGAACCTTGAATACTTCCACCTTCAGCCTTAACACTTCTACCGTCTTCCTCTTGATTATCAGCTTTATCAGAGGATATATCAGCATTTTGAACTAGTTTAGCGGTACCTTTTAATCTTCTCCCCATATTGAGGATAGAAACTGGCTTCCGAGTCTTCTTCTTTTTGGCGATGAGTGCCATCATCTCTTTCTGCCCTTGAGCTAGCTTTAGGAGGATCTCTTGGAATTGGGCATTATGTGCTTGTAGTTCCTTAATAGTTTATTTAAGAGCCATCTTTTACTGAAATAAACAACAAGAATATGAGAAAACATGTTTATAGAGTACCTGTTATGTGATGATGCATGATATGCAAATGCAAGTGCGATGTTTTCAAGGACCGTTGGGGGATTTATATTTGATTAAACAAAAGGAAACAAGAGAAATTTTAGTAACGAGCTCAAATTATAATGGCTTTCAATAAAAATAGTTACAAAATAGCAAAATATGAATTCAAGTCTCCCATGGACGCTTCCTCTTTGTGTTGACATATGCATTAAGGCTTTGTTCTTCGTGGAGTTGTTTTGTCAGCTCCAATAATTTCTTCTCACCAGCATAGAACTGAGCTTCGAAGGTATCTATTTCTTCCTTGACCTAAATCTAGGACTTTTGTAGTTCTTCGAAGTTATTAGGCATATCTGGATTGTAATACCCCAAATTTGTCCTACCCTTTTACTTTTGTCTGGTTTACGCATTCTCGCACTTTCCTCATGTACATAACCTTCATTAGGTCATCTAACACATGCATGCATATCATTGTTTCTGTATTCATGGGATCAAGGCATTTGATCAACACAACAAAGCTATCGTAATTTTTCAACGCATGTTTGAGTTGTGGAAGATTTGGTTGTTTTCGGTGAATTTAAAACAGTGCGAATTGGAAACAGTGTTTTTACTAATCAGAGTTTGAAAATTCGCATCTCCAGCTTGGAATGGTGTTTTGGGTTGATTCATGAGGATTTGAAAACGTCTTGATATTCTATTCAATTTTTGTGTTTGGACCAAAAGCTAATTCTCAAAGGAAAGTCTCCAGATACGCGGTTCTTTTGGAAGTTATATGGTGAAAAATACAAAGAAAAAGGTGCTGAAAGTGCAGTTTTCGCACACTAAAAATTCATAACTCGAAGACCGTTTATTGTTTTGAACCCGTTCCGGTGGCTAAAATTCCGTCTTGATGTCATATACATTTCGTATCTCACGGCCGGAAGCCAGTTCTACCCAGAGAGTCTTCGAATATATGAATTTATTAAATATATTCGCACGAGAAAATAGTGACAAATATTCACTGGCTTCATCTTCAGAAAATCATAACTCGGTCAATTTTTATCGTATCGAGCCGATTTGAGTGGCATTGGTTCACAAATTGAGTTGGTTAAATATTTCTTTCAGTTTTCCAATTCGAGCGGTATCCTGAAGGCCTTTGTTTTTGGTCTGAAGCGCGCGCAACGTGGTTGAAAATCCTGAACCGAGAAATATTTTCATCTGAGACGAAACTTCAAAAAATCATAACTAAATCACCGTTTATCCGATCGAGCTCATCTTCGGACACGATGTTGTTATCGACGTTGAATACATTTTAGTTTCACATTTCAACTTCTAAAGTGGCACCGAGATTCTTACGAATTTGCCTGAAACGTATTGCACTCAAGTGAATTAAAATTCTGCATTAATATTTATGAATATTTGAGACCCATTAACAAAATTCACTCACATAAGCCCATACTATATATTCTTTTTACTCCAATTTCTCTCATAATTGAAAAATCTCCACAAACAATCAAAAACTTTTCTCTCAATTCTCTCAAAGATCAAATCAAGGTTCTACACTTTTTTCATCAAGAACACAACAATAACTTCATCAAGATCCAAAAGTCAAGATCAAGAGCAATTATCCTCCGATTGTCGATCCGTTCGTTGCGATCTCTATACCTAAGCCTCCTCTTCACTTCTATCAGTGAGTTTTCTTGAATTAAGCGCTTTTTGAAATAAGTGATTTTTTGGAATAAGTGATTTTTCTTAGTTTTGTGTTGATTGAGGTTTTAATTGTATAATTGAGGCTTAATTGTTGAGAATTGATTTGAATTGAGAATTTAATACCATTTTATTGAATTACTTATTGAAATAAGTGATTAATTGAACTTGATAAATTGATTTTGGTTGTAACTTGAAGTTGGCATAGTGTTGTTGTGTTGATTTTTAGTCCTAGGTATAGTTACACTAGTGTTTAAGTTGAATTAGCTATAGAAAAAACTAGTTAGTACTAACATTAGTTTGAGATTTTGAGCTTTTGATTAGATTAACACTAGTTTTTAATTCTTGATGTAGAATTTGTTAATAGTTTAGTTTAGGTAGATTCTAACACTAACTTTGATTTAAGTGTTGTAACATAAACTAACAATTAGTTTAGTTTAGTTTAGTTTAGGCCTAATCTTTGATTTTCAATATTTACTACATGTTTTCAATTATTTTTGGTTGATGATCATTGATATTTTTGTGCATTTAAAATGCATTTTTTGCATATGATCTCAAGTTACTAATTCTTGACATAATCTAATCTTTTACCAATTTTTGGTTGATTACTTGTTGCTTTCCATTTCAATAAATTGAGATAATTTCTAATGGACTCAAATGTCATTGCTAAATATTTTTGAAGTAAGTTTGATTGAGTTCGACAGAAAATATCTCAATACTTGGTAAATGGCAAAATTTGACATAATTGGTGTTTTTGCTCTAACTTTTGATTCGTATTGAGTTTTTCCGACTTTCTTTAATGAAAACCGATTTTCTTGAGCCATCCGGAATCTCTCACGCGAGTATTTTTTTGATTCGGACACATTTAGTTCTGTTTTTCTGCTACTGTAGCAGTTTCGAAAATCATATTTCAGAACGGAATTTGACCGAACCGAGTTAATTTTTGGAACCGTTGGCATATTTCTATGCCGCCTTAATTTTTGTGGTTGATTTCGGATGCTTTTCGATTAATTTTCTAACTTTTCAATTCAAGTTTTTTGCATATTATCTTGTATTTCATTGTTGAATTGTGATACTTTTTGTGTGTTAACTCTTACTTTGATGTCAAGTAATATCATTTGGTTTTAACTAATTGTTTGAGAACTTTGTGAATTTAGCGTATCGGAATACATTTTGATTCACAACTTTTGTGTTTGCCAAATTGTGAGTTGATTCCTATTCATCACACTTTTGGCATAAATACATAAACTCATGAATTGGAGTCAATTTGCAATTTGTTGATTAAATTTCGATACATTAAATTCATGTGGTTTTAAGACTTTAATTCTTGATTTTTAGATCAATCTTGAGGTTACATGTTCATGTGCAAGTTCCGGATAACCCTCTCATGCTAATATTCAAGATTAATGTACTAAAACTTTGATTTCCAAATTGATTCATGATGAATTTCAAAAAATGTGTAATGCTGTCCGGAACTTGTATTTCGCATGTGCATTGAGTTTTAATTTGTGAATATGCATTGTTATACTTATTTGAGCATTTCTTCGATATCGATAGCAAGTTTGGATGTTTCTAAACCGGTTTTTGCACCTATTTTCATGAGTACGAGGTTGCTGTCCGGAATGCTATTTTATGCTCCCTTTGACTTGTTTGCTTTGTGTTGTACATATTCATACTTCATTTTTGTGCATATTGTTAATTACCATTATCACATTTGATTTTGTGGTTATCTACTAACAAATTCTGTGAGATGTGCATACTTTGAGAAGCAATTGGGATACCATTCTCTTTGGTGACGGATACGCTTTTCTTGCATATGTTGTTCACGCTTCTGACGCTATTTGTTGTTGATGCTAGTTTGTGGTGCCCTCCGAGCTTTCGCCATGCTTTGACTTGGTTTTTACGGATTTTTATTATCCATTTAGTATGGTTTCAGGCCATTTGTTGTAATATTATATTTACCACTTTCTAGATATCATGTAAAGTAGGAAATAAAGAGCGTGCGCTCGAAGTCGCTGTTTAAAGACCTGTAGTAGGAATTCCGCACTTCATTTGCTATATGTGTTGTACTTGTGTTTGTTTACTTTCTTGTCGATCGATGAGTCACTCAATTTAGCAATTGAGATCACGACTTCGCTCTCAGTGCATTCTCCCTATAGGACTTTATCGCTTTCATTTATTTTCTGCCGATCGATGAGTCACTCAATTTAGAAATTGAGATCACGACTTCGCTCTCATTGCATGCTCCCTATAGGATAGTTTTTATACTTTTCTTCGACATGCTAACCTAGGCAGGATCTCTTTAGGTGTGCTCTGTTTGCTGGCTTGCTTGCTTCATCCCTATACATACCATGTTCCCTTAGGATACGCTTGCTCTGTTCTGACGCAAGTTAGACCTTAGATTGTAACCCATGCATGCTAACAGTAGGTAGAAACTTCCCCTTTTGTTAATCCAAACCTTAGGGCTACCATTGTATGATAAAATTTAGGTTAGAAACAGGCTAGTCCCCCTTAGACTCTTTTCTTTCCCTTTTTGCATCCTTGCATTCAAAATAAAAACTTTTATTCTTAGCAAATCAAAAACATGCTAATCATACTTAAACCCTTTTTCAAGGTAACAAAAATACAAAATAAATTCAAACCATTTTATGCGCTCGAGCACCCTTTCTTTAAAATCCTTTTCAGGTAAGGACATGATTAGTTTACTTCTGTGCCAACGCATAAGTCTCCAAAGGTCGAGCTGCGGCAGAAGGAGGAATTAACATTGTCCATAAAAAACACAAAACAAACAAAAACATGTGAGCCGAACTACGGTAGCTCTGATTCCTCAAAAAGGATACGTAGGCATTGGGGTAGGGCCCAGGCGAGCACAATTTTATTTTCCCTACATTCTTTTTCTCCTTTCTTTTGCATGCATTCCTCCAGTAGTATAGTAGACAGTAAGCATAGATTAAACACACCCATAAGATAGACAACAAGAGTAGATACCGTAGAGTACTACGGGCGTGTGGGGTGCTAATACCTTCCCCTCGCGTAACAGACTCCCTTACCCGATCTCTCGGTCGTAAGACCGTGACTTCTCCCTTCTCAGGTTTTCTCGATGTTTACCTTTCCCTACATGTGGGATAAAAGACGTTCGATGGCGACTTCATTGTTTTGATGATTTTCAGCCGGTTGTTTCAGCTGGCGACTTCACTAGGGACTGGTCAATCAAATGCTGGTCCATCCCGGAGTCGCTCCTAGATCTTGCTTTATTTCATTTGGGTGTTTATCTTTATGCTTTCAGGTTATTCATTCATTTTGTATATACTTGAGCATACGTATGCATTGCATTTTACTGTCTTCCATATACTACTGTTGTACTGGATCTGCTTCTTATTGGGTGGGTGTTACTATGAGGTAAAAGGCCCAATACCCAGACCATATTTGTATACCATAGGAACCATAGGAATAGAGTGGAACATGAACGGCTAGTTGACTTAGGTCTCACTATCGCCTCCATGTCGTCCACGCTCAGATGAGGTACAAATGAGGGGCTATCATTTTCACTTAAGTGATACGGCGATAGTTTTTCAGGAGTACCCTCGATTCTGAGTTACCATTGCCTTACCCTGACCTAGTTTTCACCCGTGAGTGGGGAGGGAATTCTTATTACAGGTACAGGTGGTGACTATGTTCAGATGGTTACTCATGCTCAGATGGTGACTATAATCAGACGGTGACTATTGGTTCTAATGGCTATATTCTGGATTTCTGTTATGACTTTATGTAGATGTTATATCCTGTTGGTGACCGTATGGTTCTCAGATTTATTTTCTGAGTTCCTGACTTGTTTGCCTAGAGGTTCATTCAAGCCTTCAATCTTGGTATTCCCAGCATGTTCAGAAATTCTCAACAGTATCCGATATTCCAGAAGCCTCGACCCCGTACAATGGGAGATCCACATGGTACTCGGTTCTTATATGCAAAAGCTATATCGGACCTCTGATCTGATGATACTCACATGGTTCAGAACAGTACAACAATCATATTCAGAAATGATGGAACCTTGATCCTCTTTGATCTCATGCCTTTGCATACATAACATGGCTAACCACATGCTTAACATACATGTTCTGTTACTTCCTTGGAAATGACAGAACATGACATGACATGTCATTCATTCATACACCCCACGCATATTCATGCATTCATAGCAGGTGCTCGAAGATTGGGGATTCTTATTCAGACTTGGGGTTCTATTCAAAGGTTCAACTTGATTTCTCACCGCACATGCTCAGAGATCAGTTATGGAATAACTCCGAGTGGTACATGCAAGCTTTGGCTCGTAGTCAGAAATTTCTTCAAGCAAGAAGATGATTGATTGAAGACTCAGATAAGCCAGTTCATGGAAACTCTGATGATGATGTCTATTATTTATTTAAGACATGATACGCTTGGTGATGCATATTATACTGGGGCACCTGGCCAATCAATTGAAGATGGTATGTCATCCGAAGACAATGTCCAAGACAGGCTCAATCCAGAGACTACTGTGTTCACATCAGATCTGAAGGGGAATTCTCTCGCACACTCGAGCATCAAGACTACAGAAAGTCTTCAGAATCAGCAAGTCCATACGGAGTCAAGTCTCCTCAACAGTGGCAATCATTGGCTTCTTTTATCACATTTTCATTTGCATTCTTGCTTGTTTGTTTAAACATTGCTTGTATATAGAAACTTGTCTATTTTTGAACGAAAATCTTAATGCAATAAGTATGCTTGTCTTGAAGTATTCCTTTCATTTTTACTCATCCATTCGTTATCACTCTTTAAATGTTTTACTTGCATATTGATGTCAGATTTCCTAGTCTTATGCTTAGGTAAAGATTCAAAGGAGGAGGACAACAATCTGAAAACGCAAAAATCTCTGGTTGGTACGCTTTTGAGTAAGACCCTGCTGACGATGTACAGGCCTTGTTTCAATCCCTAAACACTGGAGATATAAGGGAGATAGACCCTCGTCAACCCCTCTGAGCCTTCGAAGTAGGAGTTTCCTTTCTGTTCAGAAAAAACCCTCATCTCAACCCTGGGGCGGGTAGTGTTCAGCTAATCTGATCAAGCATTCAGAACTCATCAAGAGTGTGCATCCAAGGATACAACAATGGTTATCCATCAAAAGGTCTAGGGAAGTCAAAACCACAATGGTTCACCCTCATCTATCAGCAACGTGCATCAACTAACGATACCCCAATGAGTATCCCTCGCACGTCAAAAGGTCAACAAATGACGATACAATAATGGCTATCCATCATCTACTAGAGACTCAGGCAGTCACGATCACTTCCGACAAATCAAAGACAACACAAAGATCAACGGCTTGTTCAAATGGAAAATACGAATAAGAAAGAAACAAAAATCCCCGCTAAGTCGACACTTGAAAACAAGTCACTTAGGCAAAAATTGGGGCATCCCGCTGGACTTCCAAATCGAAATTCAAAAGAATTTGTCCAGGAAAAAATTAGGGAAAACAAGAAGGAAATTGAATAAAGCCTAAAAGGCGAGAAAAGGGTTACCAATGAAAATCCTCATGAAAGAACAAAGTCGTGTGATCAGACACCAAAAGCAAAAAGTTAGTGACTGTCGTGTCCAAGAAACCACAGTGATTCCTCAACCATTGCAAAGTCTTCTCGAGAGATGAATGCTTATATCATGTCAACCGAACATAGGAATGGAGAACATCATGGAGAATGGGTGGGCACCAAATAATTTTGAGCCTTAAAACCTTTTTTCTAAAACCGTGAACCAGGCCACGTTACAACCCATAAAAGTACTAACTGAAGCATGGGTCAATTCGAAAGCGTACTACAACGAGATAGCGTTTAACTGACTCCTAAGAGGTACGTTCCAATATCTGTGTTGGCATCATATGCTTGCATTATCTTTCATGAAAAAAGAATTTGCAAATGTTTCTCTCTAGCTAGTGACTCGTTCACAACAGAGTTGCGATGCCATTTCATTCAAAGTTTTTTCAAACTTCAAGACTTACATATGTGTTGCATTAGAATTGTCATTCTCGTAATAAACATTCTTCTGCATACAAAAAAACTGATTGACATCAAGTAAGTTTACACAATGAACGTTCGGTGAAGAGCTCAATCTTGTCAGAGAAAAGAGGCTTGAATACCACGTTGAAGCAAGAGTCAGCTGCCACAAGAGGAATGACTTATCCAGTAGCATGTTGGCCGGTGATTCTGTCAAGAGAAATCATCTTGGTACTTCACAATCTGAGTACCATTCAGGGATGAAGTTGGCAGATCCTGCCAATATGAGGCAATCAAGTCAAGAGTCGATCTCTCCAAGTTTAGCCAAATCTGGGGCATTCCCTCAAAGCTGTCAATCAGAGGCTATCACGTCGATTAATCTATTCAAGCTCGATCAATTAGAGGCTATCACGTCGATAAATCTCTTCAAGCTCGATAAATTATTGGCTATCACATCAAGGAATCTATTCAGAATTCATTCAACCTGGGGCAGTTACGTCGAGATTCGACAAATCTCTCCAAGAAAGCTGTAATCAAGAGCAGTTTATTTCGTGACTCAAGACATTGGGGCAGGCCACCTCATATCGTATTGTGGCATGAATATTCTAGTTTTCTATTCAACGTAAAGCTTCTCAGAGATCATCCAGACAGGGGCATTCCTTATTTGTACTTGCAAAGTTGCTCAAGCCAATTATGTTGTACGAGACGAATCAAGCTAAAAGCATCATAACAGTCACCCTGACCTAGCTAGCACACAAAGCTGCCTTCATCCGCTACAGACAATTTCAAATATGGATTCCCCAAGTGAGTTCAGAAAATTCAGAGTCGTTGTTTGACTCAGCACGCGCAAGTGCATCCTCAGTGGATCAAGCGCTTACCACTGAGCTAAAATCTATTTCTTGTAGCCAAGGTGCTACTCTATTTCCTTATAGAGAATCTAACAAGGCGCCTAACTGGACAACCTAACAACCCTGTGTAGGCGCCCATGGGGGAATGTTAAGCCCTTCGAATCCCTAAGGTTGATGCTGGATATTTTAATCCAACTATCTCCCCTCCAGTGTCATCGGGGGGATTCGAACCCATGACCTTGCTCTGATACCACTTATAGGATCAAGCGCTTACCACTGAGCTAAAAGCAATTGTTAGAACATAGTTTGATTCTACAACCCTTAGTTATAGTTTGGATGATAACAAATACAAAGAACAAATATGCACCCTAAAAATTATGTTATTTTGTATGCAGAAGTTCTGACCAAAGTAGCATCAGAAGATAAGCTATAGAAGCTACACGCTGAAGCAATCAGAATTTAAGCTGAAGATTGATGACCAGAACCTGCGCTTAAGTGAAGTAAACTTTGATTCTGAACAAGAGCATAATAATCCAAGTCATCAATATGCTGAAGCATCAGCAACAAGCAAGGATGAAAGATTCTGAAGCGTTATTATTCATTCAAGACTGCATCAATTACAACGGCTTCTTTCAGACAGGATCTTCTCCAAATGGAAACTGAGTTAATGACATTTATCATGATTAATGGTCAACGAGAATCCATTGCCTATATAAACAAACTCAGTAATCAAATCGGTAACGATTTTGCACAGACTATTCACGAGAATTCAAAAAGCTGCAAGCATACTCATCATATTTCCACGCTCTCATTTTGTGTAAATTATCACAGTTGTGATAACAGTTTTTGTAACAAAAAACAACAACACACAGTACTCTTATTTATTTGATTAAAATAGTGTTCCTTGAGATTAACCAGATTATGGTTGTACTCAAGAAGACTTTAACAGTTGTTAAAGTAGTGATTGTAATCCTTTTTTGATTAGTGGATTAAGACCTCGTTGGAGAAAGGTGAAATCACCTTGACGGGTGGACTGGAGTAGTTTGAGATCAAACGAACCAGGATAAAAATAATGTGTCATTGCACTTTTGATTTCAAGTTTTCAATTCAACCCCCCTTCTTGTGTTTTTTATTTCTTCAATTGGCATCAGAGCACCTGGTTTTGAGCTTAAACACTTAACAGTGTCAGTACAAGATCCAAGCTTCATAAAAACACTATGGTGGGACCAAGCCAAAACATCAGCAATGACTACCATGAAGACAAGGACAAATTCAGTGGCAAAACCTCCAGTCTTTGATGGAGAAAACTTTGACTACTGGAAAGATAGAATTGAGAGATTCTTTCTGGCCCATGATGCAGATCTATGGGACATGGTAACTGATGGATACACACATACAGTGGATGGAAGAGGTTAGAAGATAGACAGAAAAATGATGTCTGACCAGCAGAAACGTGACTTCAGAAATCACCATAAGGCCAGAACAATACTCCTCAGCGCTATCTCATACTCAGAATATGAGAAAATCTGAAACAGAGAGACTGCCAAGAACATGTTTGACTCTCTGAGATTGACGCATGAAGGCAACATTCAAGTCAAAGAAACCAAGGCCCTTGCGCTCATTCAGAAGTATGAGGCATTCAAGATGGAAGATAATGAATCCATAGAAGATATGTTTTCAAGATTCCAAATCCTTGTTGCTGGACTGAAGGTACTTGACAAAGGGTATTCTACTGCTGATCACGTTAAGAAGATCATCAGAAACATACCCAAGCAATGGAGGCCAATGGTCACATCACTTAAGCTAGCCAAAGATTTCAACAAAATATCTCTGGAGGAACTTGTCAGCTCCCTCAGAAGTTACGAGATAGAGCTAGAAGAAGACGAGCCTCAAAAGCAAGGTAAGCCACTAGCTTTAAAATCTAACAGAAAATCTGACTCTAAGGTTTTGCAGGCTGTGGAAGAAACTTCTGATGGATCCTCATCAGAAGAAGATGAACTGTCTCTCCTCTCCAGAAGGGTGAACCAACTATGGAAGCAGATACAATGGAAATTCAGAAATCCTAGAAGATCAAAGAATCAGAATGAATCCTCCTCCGGATATAGAAAGTCTGAGTCTTCCTCTAGACAAAGAAGATTTGAAGGTTCTTTAGGATACAAAAAGCCAAATAACAAGGATATCATCTGCTATGAGTGTAACGAGCAAGGGCACTACAAAAGTGACTTCCCAAGGCTTCATAAGGAGAAGCCCGAAAAGAAGTTCTTCAAGTAAAAGAAGAAAAGCCTCATGGCAACATGGGATGATTCGAACACCTCTGAAGCTGACTCAGAGTCAGATGATGAAAGAGAAAACATAGCTCTCATGGCAAATGTGTCAGAAGAAAGTGAAGCTTCTGGTTCAGACTCAGAATCAGACACTGAAGAGGTATTCCATGACTTTACCATTAATTTTACTAAGGCTGAACTTGCAGAAAGTCTAAATGAAATTCTGGAAAGGTATCAGCATATCAGAGTCAAATTCAAGAACCTGAAAAGGGATCTTGCCTCTAACTCTGAAAATTCTGAGAGTCTCAGATTAGAGAATTCTGAGTTAAAAGAAAAAATTTCAAAATTAGAAAATGATTTGCAAAATTCTCAGAAGGAAACAATCTTAGAGACTCCCAGTAATGCTGATGAGATCATCAAAGAGTATGATCACAACTTTCAGAAGTTTCTATCTAGAAACATAGATAGAAGCAAGATGGCTTCAATGATCTATGGAGTTAGCAGAAATGGAAGAAAAGGGATAGAATATCAAGGTAAGGTATCTACACCTAAACATGCCATGGACTAAGTCATAAAACGCACACCACTCAATTCAAATTTTATATATGGGCACACACATGACATAAAATACACAAGTAGTGATTATTCTGTCAAACCAAAATTCAATCAGAATTTTGGTAAAACTAACAAACCAGGACCCAAGAAGATATGGGTACCTAAGGATAAAATTATATATGTAGCAGATATCTTTAGTAGCAAGGCTAAAACACCAGTCATGGTACCTGGACTCTGGCTGCTCTCGACACATGACGGGAAGAAGGCATATGTTCCAAAGCCTATAACTTAAGCCTGGAGGCTACGTGGGATTTGGAGGCAACCAAAGAGGAAAGATCATTGGCTCTGGAACAGTAGGTAATGGAAATCCTCCCTCTATAATAGTGTTATTAGTTGATAGATTAATCCATAACCTATTATCCATAAGTCAATTAAGTGATAACGGTTATGGTATAATCTTTAATCAAAATTCATGTAAAGTTGTTAGTCAGAAAGATGGGACTATCCCATTTAATGGAAAGAGGAAAAACAACATTTATAAAATAAAACTTTCTGAACTAAAGAGTCAGAATGTAAAATGCCTACTTTCTGTTAACAATGGGCAATGGGTCTGGCACAGAAGATTGGGGCATGTTAGTATGAGAATAATATCTCAGATTAACAAACTCAATCTTGTCAGAGGACTTCCAAACTTGAAGTTCAGCTCAGATGCTCTGTGTGAAGCATGCCAGAAAGGAAAATTTGCAAAACCTGCTTTCAAATCCAAAAATGTTGTTTCCACCTCTAAGCCATTAGAACTTATGCATATTGACTTATTTGGACCAGTAAAATCTGCGTCTGTCAGTGGCAAGAAGTATGGGTTAGTAATCATAGATGACTATAGCAGATGGACATGGGTAAAGTTCTTAAGACACGAGGACGAGTCACACTCTTGCATGACTTCTCTTGTCCTAGAACTCCCCAACAAAATGGAGTTGTAGAACGAGAGAACAGAACATTGCAAGAAATGGCCAGAACCATGATCAATGAGAGTAACATTGCTAAGATCTTCTGGGAAGAGGAAATCAACACAGCGTGTTACATTCAGAATAGAATATCCATAAGACCTATTATGGAAAAGACTCCATATGAATTGTGGAAGAACAGAAAGCCCAACAAGTTTATCTAAACAAGTTTGACTCTAAAGAATAAAAGTGTATTATGTTAGGATACTCTGAACGCTCAAGAGGGTACAAAGTATACAATACAGAAACACAGATTGTTGCAGAGTCAATCAATGCTAGGTTTGATGATAAGCTTGACTCTCAAAAGTCAAAGAAGAATGAATTCCTTGCAGGTATGGAAGTTGAACTCATAGGTACTGAAGGCAACTCGTCAGAAGTTCTCAACAGAGACACTACCATAACATCAGAAAGAATTATTGCAAGCAATCCATCACCTTCAGTTGATCAACTTCAGAAAACTCTATCCAGAAGCAGCATAACTCACCCAGAATATAAAATACTGGGGAAGAAGGATGATCCAATCAGAACAAGATCAACATTCAAAAACTCTGAAGAATCCCTCATGGGATTGGTCTCTCTAATTGAACCAACAACAATTGATGAAGCGCTTCTGGATAATGATTGAATTCTGGAAATGCAGGAGGAATTGAATCAGTTCACCAGAAATGACGTATGGGATCTGGTTCCCAAACCAAAAGGATTTAACGTCATTGGAACAAAGTGGGTGTTCAGAAACAAACTAAACGAGCAAGGAGAAGTTATCAGAAACAAAGCACGACTGGTAGCACAAGGTTATAGTCAGCAAGAGGGGATAGACTATACAGAAACCTTTGCTCCATTCGCCAGGTTAGAATCTATCAGACTTTTAATATCATTTGCTGTAAACAAGGGCATCACTCTGTATCAGATGGATGTCAAAAGTGAATTCTTAAATGGCTATATAGATGAAGAGGTATATATGCACTAAGCCCCTGGGTTTGAGAATTCCAAACACCCAAAATATGTTTTCAAACTAAAGAAGTCACTCTATGGTCTGAAACAAGCTCCCAGAGCTTGGTATGAAAGACTAAGTAACTTCCTGTTAGAAAAGGAATTCACCAGAGGGAAAGTGGACACAACCTTATTCTGTAAGACAGTCAAGAATGACATTTTAGTATGTCAGATTTATGTTGATGACATCATCTTTGGGTCTACTAAACCCTCTCTGGGAAGAGAGTTTGCTAAATGCATGCATGCAGAGTTTGAGATGAGCTTAATGGGGGAACTCAAATTCTTTCTGGGAATTCAGATAAACCAAACTCCAGAAGGAACTTACATTCATCAGAGCAAATATGTCAGAGAACTTCTGAAGAAATTTGATCTCTCAGAATGTAAGCCCTAAAAGATTCCAATGCATCCCACGTGCATTCTGGAAAAGGAAAAGGTTAGTAAAAAGGTAGAACAGAAGGTCTACAAAGGTATGATTGGTTCTCTCCTATATCTGACGGCTTCAAGGCCTGACATTTTATTTAGTGTTTGCTTATGTGCTAGATTCCAATCAGATCCTAGAGAAACTCACTTAACAGCAGTTAAGCGAATTTTCAAGTATCTAAAAGGTACTACTAATCTGGGTTTGTTTTATAGAAAATAAAATGATTACAGCTTAGTAGGATATTGTGACGCTGACTTTGCTGGAGATAGAGTAGAACGTAAAAGCTCTTCTGGAAGCTGCCAGTTTCTGGGAGAAAATATGATCTCATGGACCAGCAAGAGACAGTTCACAATAGCATTATAAACAGCAGAAGCTGAATACATAGCAACTGTTGGATGTAGCACGCAAATGCTCTGGATGAAAAGTTAACTTGAAGACTTCAACATATTTGAGAGCAATATTCCCATCATCTGTGACAACACTTCTTCTATATGTCTCAGTAAGAATCCTATTTTACATTCTACGGCTAAGCATATAGAAATAAAACATCATTTTATTATTGACTATATTCAGAAAGGAATTTTAACCTTAAAGTTTATTGACACAGACCATCAATGGGCTGATATTTTCACAAAACCTCTTTCTGAAGATAGGTTTAACTTCATTCTGAAACATCTCAACATGAAGTTATGACCAGAATAAAATGTTTTATTTATATATTAACCCTCAGAAATTTATTATTTTATGTGAACAACTGATCAACCTGTCTTCAGAGTTTATAAGTACAGATTGCGTCAGAATCTATCCATGAAGATCTGTTCGTTTCATTTCAAGGATAGAGGCGTGCAGTTCACAACATCAAACACTTCTCATCCTCTCACCTGCTACCTTCTGAAGCTGAACACGCATTCAATTTCTGAAAGGTTCAAGGCACTGATTGGATGCATTAAGACACTTGTAAGCGGTAATCGTTCAGTGTCTTTCTAAATCTCCTAATTTCAGGTGTCATTAATGCATATAATCATGACTAATTTTTCTTTTTTTTACTACTTACGTTTTCAAGAAACCTATTTAAACTCAAAATTACTTTTTAAATTCATTCACTTTTACTCTCATCAATATTTTTTCTCGTTTCAAGTTCTTGCTTTCAAAAACCCTCTTCATCTTCCTCAAAATCCCGTGTGAACAATGGCTTCACCAAGTCTCTCAAATGTCAGTGCTCATGAATCTGCTTCAACGGAACAGTATGAAGAACCCCATAGAACGCTCCTCACACCTATTGATGATCTAGAAATTCTCTCTGAACTAATTGTTGATTTTGGGAGTCTACAAGAAAATGGTTTCAATCTCTATGAAGACGTGACTGCTCAAGGTTGGAACAAGTATTTTGATCGTCTGGTTGGTCCAACATTTCCCATTCTTGTCAAAGAATTCTGGATACATGCTTCTTCATCAAATCACCAGGTTACCTCTTATGTCATGGGGAAGAAAACTGTGATCACATAAGATCTTATTGCGAAGCTTCTTGGATACAATGGTGGTGGTGTCAGATGCATTGACATGGCTGAAAGATGCTCTGACCTAAGATCAATTGCAAAGGAAATTTTTACTTCTGGACATCCCTCTAGTAAAATCAGAGATTTGAAGGATCATCACAGAATTTGGGCCAGAATTATTCTGGGATGCATACACCATAGGAAGCCCACAAGCTCTCCTGATTATATCAATGTTGACCATCAATTTCTGATCTATTTCATTTCTAAGAGGACAAAGGTAAATCTTCCATACTTGCTCTTCAACCATATCAGAACAAGTGTGAAGGAAACCATAGAAGACAAAAGGACCAAGAGGGATTGGACTCCCTTAGGAAGGCTGATATCAGATATTCTAACAGAGAATAGGCTGATAGAACATCTGACGGAGGCTCAGGAAATCAGCACATTGGAAGCAACAGTTGGGAAGCCCCTGAACGCCAAGAACTTGAAGAAAATGAAGATCATTGAGAATATCAAGAAGGAACCAACTGTTACTGCCATGAGACCATTACTTCAAAAGGATACCTCTGAAGGATTTTCCTTTATTTTTTGAGATAGATTCCAAACCAGAAATAATAGTCAGATACCTTGAAGCGTGCAAGGCTGATGGAACTGCTCCAGAAATCAACATTCAGGATTTGCACAAGGCTGATCCGGTGGTTGTTCTGAAGAAATCAAAGAAGAAGAAAGCTCCAGGAGAAGGACCCTCTTAGAGGACACCTAAAGCTGCCAAAAAGAAAGGTAATCCATCTTCTGTTTCTGTTATAGAATCGATAACTGTTTCAACATCTGAAGCCATGCCTTCACAACGAGAAAATTCATCACCCCAAACCTTTGAATATTTTGACATAGATTTTGATCCATCCATAACTCTAGGTAATTTTATGAATGAACCTAACTCCCCTACTCAAAATCCAAATCCAGAACATCATCAACCAGAACTTGCCAAAGTTCTGTCTGACATTGAATTATTTGACCAATATTTTTACTCTCCCATACCAGAAAATCCAACCACTCAACAACCACAAGAAATTCCTCAACCAGAAATCCCACAATCACCTCAACAAGAAATTTCACAACCACACTCTCCACAACCAGAAATTCCTCAACCAGAAATACCACAACCAGAAGATCTGAACTCCAACTCACCACAACCAGAAACTTAACCATATGAAATTCCATCTTTTGATATTCCTGAAACAGAAACCCAACACACCTCCACAAACCAATTTGAATACTCTCATTCAGGCTCTGATACCACAATCCCAATAACTGGAATTACAGAACCTCTTGCAGTTTGCATGCCTCTCACCATTCACAACATTCCAGAAATCCCTTCATCCCTTGAATCCACACCTCTAAACACCCCTACCAGACTAATCATCATCTTGACTCTTCCACTTCTTCACCCACTAACAGTTCAGCTGACAACTTAAGACTTGTCATTGATCCAATTGTGCTGGAAAGACTAACTTCCATCTCACACAAAACTGCCATTCCCAAACCTAAACGAACTACAACCACATCAGATGTTGGTACAAGTTTGTTGATTTTTGAAACAGGAATGCAGGAATGGATAAATTCTTTGAAGCATGCATGTTAGGAGATGTCTAATCTTACTGCTTCTGATTATATATGGGCAAGATTCATAAATTGGCTTAGTTCTGAAATACTAAAGCTAAAGGAATTGTGTTATGAAAAGGTTCAGCAGAACTTTAGTGATAAGCTGAAAGCTTTTCAAGACCAAGTTCTGAGCCAACTGTTCAAGAAAGATATTCTCTCACTGGATAATGCTCCCTGGAAAGAGCATCATCCTTCAGATGTAGATGAACCAGAATCAGAAAGTATCTCTCTGACCACTGCTCTAGAAGACATAATTATAGCAGAAGAAATGGTTCACTCAAAAGAAGCTGCAGAATGCTCTGATCAACATCCAACTCTTGAAGAGACACCAGCTTCCTCCTTAGTCATGCAAACTCTGGAAGAGTTGAAGAAACAAAATGCTTTAATCCATGCAAGGCTGGATAAGCAGGAGGATACGAACACAAAGACTAAAAGTATTCTGGGTAAACAAGAAGGCGCTACAAAGGAAATCAGGGGCATTTTGGGCAAGCAAGAAGAGTCAAATACTCAGATCAAGAGCTTGCTGGAAGCGTTGTTCACGCGTCTTCCCCCTCCTCCTTAGATTTTCTTTTAAAATTGTTTATCTGTAACTTTTATTTTTACCTCTTTGCTTTTGAAACTTGTCATTGCATTATGTTTTAAATATAATTAATCTATTTTGGCTCTGATTATATTGCCTTTTTGATAACTGACAAAAAGGGGGAGAAAGTAAGATATTTTCAATAATGGTTTACCAAGACAGAAGTCTCAAACATTCTGAATTACTTAACCTCTACCTTCTGAAAAGTTTGAACAGGTACAAATTCTGATAAGAGATGCAGCTAAACTCTAATGAGAAGAAACTTAAGGGAAGTAATCAACTCATGGGGGAGTTTCTCTTAAACCCTTTGTTCTACATTTTTAATTGAAAATTCTAGTTTTTGTCATCATCAAAAAGAGGGAGATTGTTAGAACATAGTTTGATTCTACAACCCTTAGTTAGAGTTTTGATGATAACAAATATAAAGAACAAATATGCACCCTAAAAATTATGTTATTTTGTATGCAGAAGTTCTGACCAAATCAGCATTAGAAGATAAGCTATAAAAGCTACCCGCTGAAGCAATCAGAATTTGCGCTGAAGATTTATGACCAGAACCTGCGCTTATGTGAAGTAAACTCTGATTCTGAACAAGAGCATAATAATCCAAGTCATCAATGTGCTGAAGCATCAGCAGCAAGCAAGGATGAAATATTCTGAAGCGTTATTATTCATTCAAGACTGTATCAATTACAAAGGCTTCTTTCAGACAGGATCTTCTCCAAATGGAAACTGAGTTAATGACATTTATCATGCTTAATGGTCAACAGGAATCCATTGCCTATATAAACAAACTCAGTGATCAAATCGGTAACGATTTTGCACAGACTATTCACGAGAATTCAAAAAGCTGCAAGCATACTCATCATATTTCCATGCTCTCATTTTGTGTAAATTATCACAATTGTGATAACAGTTTTTGTAACGAAAAACAACAACACATAGTACTCTTGTTTATTTGATTAAAACAGTGTTCCTTGAGATTAACCGGATTGTGGTTTTACTCAAGAAGACATTAACAGTTGTTAAAGTATTGATTGTAATCCTTTTGAGATTAGTGGATTAATACCTCGTTGGAGAGAGGAGAAATCACCTTGACGGATGGACTGGAGTAGTTTGAGATCAAATGAACCAGGATAAAAATATTGTTTCATTGCGCTTTTGATTTCAAGTTTTCAATTCAACCCCCCCCCCCCCCCCCCCTTCTTGTGTTTTTCACTTCTTCACCAATTGTGAAAGAAAAATTATCAAAAGTTGAAACGGGTTTCAAGTCATTTTGACACTCTCTGAGCTAGGGTTTGTTTACTTCTAAGGAACATATATTATTCTTTTTTTGAGATTTTTTATTTAATCTAAAGCCATGATTCTCTTTAAAGGGTCCTTAACATTTTATCTTCAGGAATCTAACGGTAATTTTGAATGGAAGATCACTAATGGTTGAGAAAGATTCCAAGTCTCCTTGAAAAGCCTTTAAATTTTAGGATTTGACTTAAAATGATCATAACTTGTTCAATTATTATCTCCTTGAGCCTATTCTTTTTCACAATAATCTTTGACATGTCTACTACAACTTTGTTTTAATGTGCAAGACTTGAAGATGCTTCGAAAGTGGTTGAAGAATTTAAAAGATTATAGGTCTTTTGTGAATTTTCCCAAATTTGTTCATCATCTTCCTAGGACCATAACTCTCTAAGTTTTTATGATTTTTTAGTGATCTATATTCCAAAATTCAATTTAATAGGTCTACTTTATCTCATCTTTATATATCAAGATCAAATTTTGAGTGGAAGTTCATGTAATTTTGAAGAACTTTATAGGTCACTTTGGAGTTCTATACTTAGAAATTTTTCTAAGTAAAAAAATCAGTTTGTTTTTCACGATTTCAAGAGGTCATAACTTCCTTGGAACATTGTAAATATTGTGAAGATTGTGACCTTGTCTTTCAAATCCCTCAAGAATAATGCCCTAAAGCCTTCTGAGTTGTGTGCACTATGGATTCAAAGTTGATACCTGAGAACTGAAGTTTCACTTACAATCAGATTGCAAATTGACTAATATGGCTTCTAATGATCAATTTTGTGTGTGTTTTCCACTTAAACATGTTTAACGAAGTTCCTAAGGCTGGATTAAGGGTTGAAAAGCAAGAATTGGTTGAGTTCTAATGAGTTAGAAGTCACACTTTTGTCATGATCAGGGTGCACACAATTTCACTTGATTGCTTATCAATCACCCTCTCTCAGCATTGCATCACATTATCCTATAAATAGATATCTCCTCTACTTCACTTGACAAGCTTTAGAGAGCCAAAAAACATTTGTTGAATTTCCTCCACACCTCTAAATTCTACAACTTCGAATTTGGTTTTAAACCATTTTTCAATCAAATTTCTTTGTTGATTCTTCATCTTTGAACTTCACTGAAGCTAAAAGAAGACGAGCCAAGTCTTGTAGTGCTCTAAATCGTGCTAGCCAAGTCAAGTTTTAGAGCAATTTATGTATACTTTGTTCAGGTAGTTTAAGGCATCAATTCTTCTAACTAAAAATAATGGAATGGTCTATGATGTTCATTTATGCTTACTGATGGTTTAATTCTGATCAATTGATGCATTTAATGCACTTGTTTTCGATTTAAAAAAATTTAAAAACTCACTGGTTTTTCTCAAATCGAATGAGCTACACTTTAAATAAATTTTCCTGAGGGTACCATTGAAATCATCTTGAAGAGACGAAACAAATGACACTGGTCTGAGCTCTTGGTTTTACAGTTTGTAAGACTTCAAATTCGTAAGTGGCTGGATGTTGAAGATGACCAGCGTGTCATCTCTCAACCAATGACATGGACCCACGCTTTTTTTTCAAATCTGTTTTTAAATAATGATATGGTGGTTTATTTACTAATGACCATGATATGCACAACGTGCCAGATCCTTTGGATTTGATTACTAACGCATTTTTACATTGATCCAATGGTCTACATCTTTTTGGCTTTGTTTTTATTTTCTTATTTTTTACAATTTTATTTTGTGATTTGATATTTTTTATGATTTTTCACTTTATTTGAGTTGTTTTAATTGTTTAAAATTATTTTTCTTAATTTTTAAATTCTGGAAAAATTAGGGAAGGATCCAATGACCTCTTAAAAAATATTGGTGACCTCATTTTATTTTTATTTTTTATTTTACTATTTTTCAAAAAATTTTGCTTGTTTTTCTTATTTATTTAAATTTTCAAAATAGTTTCTGACATTAAATTTTTTTTAACTTCTGATATTTTTTTAGAATTTTTATTTGGTGTTATAATACATTTTTTGTATTTTACCAATTATTTCCCTTTTATTAATCATTTAAATATTATTTTATTAAATACATTTTTTATTATTATTCCTTTGTCCTGATTTGAGTGTTAGTTTGGGACAAGTTCCTCAACTTCATTGGATCTTGGGTGTTGATAGGTTGAAAAACCAAATCCACCAAAATAATTGAATAATTTTGATGATATTTGAAACCCGAATTTCATCTCATACATCCACTCCCTCTTCATCTTATCACTTTCTTGTTTTTACTCATGATACATGTTTTTGGAGAATGATCTACATATCATTTATCTAACATGTTGGTACATAGATTGCTATTGAACAGACTCAAAATAGGTGTGACTTCTACATAAGTCCACTTACGATTGCTTAACATAGCGCTAAATTTGTTCCGATTCAAAAAATGATCATTCGTGACCCAAACCTATGTTTGAAAACCCAAGTATGTTTAAATTGAAGCATTTGATCAAATAACTTTGAAGTTCATTGTTAGGAGTGAATAAGTGAAAAACACAAGAAGGGGGGTTGGATTGAAACTTAAAAATAAAAAGCAATAGACTCAAGATTTTTATCCTGGTTCGCTTGATCTCAAACTACTCCAGTCCACCCGCCAAGGTGATTTCGCCTCTCTCCAACGAGGACTTAATCCACTAATTAAACAGATTACAAATGTACTTTGACAACTGCCAAAGTCTTCTTGAGTATGACCACAACTCGGTTTATCTCTAGGAACAATATCTTAATCTAAGATAGATTTAGTGTGTACTATTTGTTTTTCGATACAAAAACTGTATCACTATTGTGATGTATTACACAATTTAAGTATTGAATGAATATGAATATTTGCAGCTTTTTGAGATGTATAGAGCAGTCGTTAGCAAAAATTGTAAATGATTTACCCTTTGAGCTTGATTATATAGGCATGGAAATCTGTCCAAATTGAAATGTGATAATGGACACGTAATTCACTTTCCATACTGAGAAGATTCTTGTCTGAATTAAGCCGTTGCAAATGATATTGTCTTAAAGGAAAAGTAACGCTTCAGAACTTGGGAATCTTGCATGCTGCTTTACTTCAGAACTTTGATAACTCAGAGACATGAGGATCTGTTGGCGCGTTAGACTTTTGTTCAAAATCAGAATATCTTTTACTTTTGCGCAAAATCTGATCATCATTCTTCAGAACATTCTGATTGGTTAGCTTGAAAGCTTCTGTGGCTTAACAGCTGATGCTATTCCAGTGAGAACTTCTGTACAACATACAACATAAATTTAGAGTGCATATTTGTTCTTTGTGTTTGTTATCATCAAAACTCTTATAAGGGTTGTAAAATCAAACTATGTTCTAACAAGGAGACTTTGATTTTATCATTCCTCTGTTGAACTTCATGAACTTTAGTCTAATTGAATCATTTGAACATCATTGATCATATGTGGTTGCTTTGAGCATTTGAAATGAATGATATACATGACAAAAAGAAAACGAGACTTGTTGTTGAGAAGCTTTGATTTTAACAATCTTCTAATGAGTTCTCAAATCCAAGCTTCAAGATGGTCATTCAACTAACCTCCTAATTCTTCTAATTCACTAACAGTTAACTTTACTTTGTGCTTTTAATTTATGACTTTATTTTTATGTACCATTTATTTTAGCATTTACATTCCATGCCATTTTTATTTTACATTCCTTAGGATTTTAGATTTCATCTTTATCCTCTTGTGCTTAAGATTATTGAAACTTGTACTAAAAGCTGTAACCCATTCCAAAAGGTATTATAATAAAATTTTTAGTATTTAAAAATATATTAGTACTTTAATATTTGCAATTGTCTATACAATCTTTGAGTTTCTTGAAATAAAAATAATGATAAATAAATCATATGCATTGTATATCATGCATCATTTTGCACGTATTCCTGCATTTATGTTTATACCCTGGTGTCTTACTGTGTTTCTCTACTTCGTTCAGTCAGCAAGCTTCCTCATCGATACAATACTCGGGCTAATTCCAGGAAGAAAATGGAGAATCATGAACAAGAAAATCACGAGTGGCATGAAGAAGTTACTACTTTGAAGGCCGATATGGATAATCTGACTTCTTTGATGGAATCATTGGTGGCTGCTCACAATCAGCCACCACTTGCTCGTTCATCTCCTTATGCTGCTCATCCAAAACACATGATTGTTATTTCATAAGTTCCATCAATTGTCGCATCTATTTCTCCCATTACTATTGCTCATAACCGTATTCCTTAAGGTTACCCCTGGGGAATGCCTGAAAATTTTATGCCAAAAGGTTATAATCAAGATTCTCAAGTTGCTCCATTTGCTCAAGCAGCTGCTGTTGCTGCGCCTCCTGTGGTGCATGCTGCTCCTGTTGCTAGAAATGAGATTCATTATGTTGTGCCACCTTCGGTGAATGTTGTGTTGATTATTAATGATGAAGTTTATCATCCCATTTCTCCACCAAGTGAAAGTGCGGGTTTCTATGATTGTCTGGAAGAATTTCATGACCAATTTTATGAGATGTAGAAGAAAATGAAGGCTCTTCAAGGAAAAGAATTATTCGGGAAGAACGTAAGTGAACTCTGTTTAGTTCCTAACATAAAATTACCAGCGAAGTTCAAGGTGCCAAAATTTGAGAGATACAAGGGAAACTCTTGTCCACGTGACCACCTAGTGATGTATATCAGAAAGATGTCCACTCATACTAATGATTAGAATTTTCTTATTCATTTCTTCTAGGATAGCTTAGCTGGTGCTGCATTAAAATGGTATATGGGTTTGGACAGTAGTAGTATTTGTACCTTCAATGATTTGGGTGAAGCTTTTATCAAGCAGTACATGTACAATATGTTAATGGTACCTGACTGTGACCAAATGAGGGTGATGGCTCAGAAAAATAAAGAGTCATTTAAAGAATATATACAGAGTTGGCGTGATATTGTTGCCCAAGTGGTACCCCCAATGGGAGAACAATAAATTACCAAGGTCTTTCCCAAAACCCTGGGAATATTTTACTATGAAAGGGTGGTAGCTAGTGCACCAAGTGATTTCACTGAAATGGTAAGCATGGTTGTTTGTCTAGAAGAAGCTGTCAGGGAAGGACGCTTGACAAAATATGAAGGAATGAAGAAATCATCATATGGGTTTTCTAGGAAGAAAGAGAGAGAAACAAATGTTGTCGTTGAAGAAAGAAATTTTAGACTACCAAGAAGACGTCATCAGAACCAAAAAAAAGTTGCTTCTGTGACTCCAATTGTAAATACAGCTCCGACTACTATTTCCTATCAAAGGTAACTTCCTCAAGGAAATCAAGGGCAAGTTCAGAAGAGAGAAGCTTTTGACTCTATTTAAATAAGTTATGCAGAGTTGTTTCTGACCTTAATTCAAAAGAAATTGGTACAAATTATGCTTCCCCTGCTATACCTTCACCTTTACCATGGTATTATAAGGCGGATCAGACCCGTGCTTTTCATCAAGGAGCCCCATGGCATAACATCAAAAAAAATTATCCTTTGAAGTCTGAAGTACAGAAGATGGTGAGATATGGTCTTTTATCTTTTAAATATGTTGGTCCTAACGTAAAAGATAATCCATTACCCAAACATGGAGGTGGAAGAACCATGAATATGTTTGCTAGTTGTTCTGTGGACTTCCGAAATTTTTATATTAACTTGGTGAGAGGAGATTTAGTGAAGATGCATGTTGATCTCTGTGAATTCACCTATTATACATATGACCATGTTGGTTATAGTATTTGTAGTGTAGATATCCATCGATGTGATAAGGTGAGAGTTGATCTTCAAGAGATGATGAATGAAGGTCTTATCCTTATAATCGGGCTAAGGAATGAGTATGAACAAGAAGTTAGTATGGTTTATGGATGTCCCGATGAATTCTGAAATTTTCATGTGAATTATATGAATGACAATCTGGTACCGCTGCATGCTACCTTTTATCACATGGATGACCAAGAAGAACACCATTATGGGTCTTGTGATGTGGTGGGAGAACTGACTTGGTTTTTTTGCGTTTTATCGCAAATGTTATAGTTAGCAAGAGTCGCCATCGACTTTTCTTTTATCCAAAAGGAAAGGTGAAAAAGCACAGGAAAGACCTTTGAGATTGTTTCTTGAGTTCGGGGGGTAGATTATGAAAAAGGAAGGTATTAGAACACTTTTCATCCATGGTTTTCCATGGGCTCTTAGTTACTTGCTAGATCACTTACTTTTTTTTGAAATTGTGCTTTGTGTGGTTTTTGAAAGTATTTTTAAAAGGCGCCTTCGTTTAGGCAAACTTTGTAATGATTCTCGTTCGTAAGAATGTATACAAAGTGTTGATATTTTGCAAATGTTTTCAAGTTTGAAAGATGTTTTTTGAAAGTGTTGGTGTTTGTTTTGAAAATAGCAAGGATATTTTGTTTTGAACTTGAGCAAGTAACTAGGAACAATCTACCTACTCAAAAGTCTTTCATGTTTATTTCCTCTTTTCTTTGATATTGTCATCTTACCATTGATTTGGTAAGTAACCATATCTTTGGATGTGAACGGGATGGGCATGGGTCATCGTATAACCATGATTAGCAATGTTGCTAGGTATCTTAGCATCTTTCCTTAGGGACTAAGATCATTTTGAAAAAGCAACATAGATAGAGTCATCGAGGGACTATGATCTTGTATTTTTGCTTGTTTTTGGCTAAGATACCCCACATGCATAACATGACCATTTTTTGTAAGGCAACAAAGTGGATTTACCCTAGGGGTGCTTGTGTGCAAGTGTATTGATTTTTCATGCTTGATTTGTCTTTGATTAGGGTTTGCTAATTGATTTGTTTTAATCTTTCCATACAAACCCTAATTACTAGCATTTATATAAAGCGATAAATTGCGAAAAGTAAAATTACTACACTATTACATCATTAGAGGGGGTGTACAAATTTACAAATGGGGATTGCCAGAAAATTAAACTTAATTATCTATTACAACCATATTGAATATTGTACAAAATTAAAAATAAAATGCAAGAATATACATGAAAAAAAGAGATGATTTTTGTTGTTTTTATGAAAGGGGTTTTGGTCTTGACCTAATTAAAAAAATGACTAATTAAAATTAAATAAAATTAACTTAAACTAATTAAGAAAAGAAATTAATTTGAAAAGGATTTTTAGGGTTTTTTAAGAAAAAGGTTTTAAATTAATGAAAATAAAATGAAGATTAATTATAACAACCTAAGTTCTAAATTAATGTTATTTAAATAAAATAAAATAATATATTAATTTATCCTAAGTCTAAGAATAAATTATTTAAGAAAAAAAAGAAATTTATTTGTTTTAAGAAAATGTTTTCTATCTTTTTGTTTTATGGAGAAATAAAAATATATAAGTATAAATAATAAATAAAAATAAATTTTGGATTTTTGTGATTTTATTAAAATAATAGTAGTGATAATAATAATAATAATAATGAAAAAGAAAAAGAAAATAAAAATAAAAAATATAAAGAAAAGTCGGGGGGTGTGAGAGCCCAAGCGCTGCCAAAAAAACAAAAGAAAGTCAGAAAATTGTGAAAAATTGCAAAAGGTCACGCTGGGGCTTGAACCCAGGACCTAAGGGTGACCAGGCACGTGCTTTAACAACTGGGGTGGTGATACATCCGTTAACTTGTGTGAAAGGATAAATATATAACACAAAACGCGCCCTGATCACACTTCATCTTCAACCTCCAGCCAAAGGATCTGTAACTTGCTCATTTCTCAACCATTTGAAAAAATGTAAACATGAAAATTGCTCCATTTTGTCAATGAATCTAACCATATAAATATCATAAGCTATAAATCAAAGATGAATGAGAATTTCTAAAAGTACCAAATTCTGACCTAAATATTTCAGAAAGTTCAAACGCAAAATTCTCCTAGCTCAATCAAAATAAATGAAATCTATGGAAATGTATAGTTTCAGGGCAATGATGTCTACATTTTATCTTCACAAATGAAAACCTAACGATGCCTAAATATGAAGATAGAAGATCAAGAAGAATACCTCAAAACTGGAAATCGTGAAATGGATTTGAGCTTGTTTCAGGCAATGGTGATGATCAGGTTAGCTTCCTTGGACCTCTTGGAAGCTAATGCAATGGCTGGCTTGAGCTGAGGATGGATGAAATGATCTAGAGAAGTCAAGATGCAGACCTATGTTTTTGGTTATGTAGGATGGTATAAATGGTGTTACAGTTTGCAAACAGGTATTGGAATTGTTTGTGTATGATGCTAAGAAGCTTTTGGAAATGTTAAGACAATAAATTCACGAGTGGTTTTGAAGATTGAAGTTCAAAGTCAGAAATGACACAAAAATGGAAGTTTTGTGCAATCTGAGTTTTCAGGGAGTTTGGGAGCTTGTTCAATCGTCTGTTAGCTTGTAAATAACTTGTATAGTTATATGAAAGAGGTTAGAGGGTTTGAAGTTGACAGAACTGTGAGATCTAGAGTTACTGTTATGTTACTTGATTTTGAAGAAAAGTGGGAGAACAAGTTTCAATGTATAGTACAAGCATGGCCTGGGTTTATGGGAGGCTCTAGACATTTTTCTTTTGCCTTTGACATTGCTTATGATCAGAAGGAACAAGTTAGGAGCTCTATGCATTGACTTTGGGATTAAAGTCACTTTTCCAAAATGGAAGTGTGAACTTTGTTCCATTAATGGAATAATCACTTGGACAAAGACTCAAACACTTGGATCATAGCTCAAATAGTTGTGTAATATTATGATTATGGATAGATCTTGAGGTTTAGAGGCCTGCAAAGCAAGATTGTTCAACATAGGTTTGAAATTGAATTCTGGTTCATCACAAAAGGACTTGTATTTCAAGTTGGAAAACCCTAACTTCCGCTCTTCGATTCTCCCTGCTCAAGAATGATCTCAGGAAGTTCTTTTACATTTTAGAAAGCTTGTAATGTTCTCTACAGCCCCTATATGAATCACTTTGGAATATTCCACTTGGAACTATATGAAAAAGTGCCATGAAGTTAGGTCAAAATCCTGACAAAACTAGGGCAAAATTTCACTAAGTGTTCAATTTCAAGACCATGACTTTATGAATTAATAACTTGAGATCCAAGCATTTTTAGGAGAAGTTGGGTAAAGAAATGTTGTAGGCATCAAGGAGATCTACAACTTTCATGTTGAAATTTTCTTCTGAATCCTCTTTCATCATGGTGAAAAAATGGCTCAAAGTTATGAAAAAACATGAAGTTTTAAAGACTTATAAAAATTTCTAAGTTAGAAAACTTTGACTTTTCCAAATGAAATCTTTAATTTTTATTTCTTGATGAATACGTTTCATATTTTGACATGTTTTGATGAATTGTGATCTTTAATATTGAATTTTGACCAAAAAGTCAAAGTTTGACTTTTCAGTGTACATTTGACTTTTGATCAGTTGACTAAAAATTCACTATCAATCCAATTGATCTTGAGAAATGTTTTAGGTCATGCCATTAGGTCAAAATGATGCAATTAAACTCTTGAAATCATGCTTCAAAGCAATTGACCATTTGCTAGGTCAAAAATCAGAAATTGCCCTTTCTTAGTCAAAAACCCTAATTTTGACCATTTTGCCCTTTTGATGATTTGATCAAATTTCTTGAGGAATCGTGGTCAAAACTTGATCAAATGATACATATGAGTTTATAATATTGATGTGGATCAAAAATTATGAAGTTTGACAGTAAATTGGCCATAGTTGACTTTTTCCCTAATACAACTGATTTTAGGTCAACTGATCAATTGACTGAGCAAAAATGTGATCCAAGGCTTGAAACTTGACATGAGTAATCTTCGGGGTCCATAATGATACATGAGAGTCATATGAAGCATTGAAAGTTCAATTGTCCTTGTGCAGTCTCAAACCCTAATTTTGGTCATCAGTGCTTAATGAGGCGTCTTGAGCTGATCAACCCTAGTGTAGTCTTGAACCAAGAGAGATCTTTGTGAGAAAATATTTGATAAATGAGAGGGAAAATTTTGGGGTACAACAGCTGCCCCTGTTTAATCCTCTTAAACCTGAAGAGTTAGATTGGCGGATCCGCCATTCGTGACTTGAAGGTGAAAGATGATTTAACACTAGAGTGACCAGAAATTTACACTCGAAGATGGATGGTGAATGGGCTTATAGATTCCATTTGGAGGAATGTTGGTAAACACAGGAAGAAGTATCAACACAAATCTCTTGTTGATTTACTAAAACTTGATGTTTTACCTGTGAGGATAAGAGTTAGTAAAATGCAGATGTCTGCATGATGTTCACCAGATGTGGTATTATGTCAAATGCATATGGTATGTACATGCTATGATGTATGAATGTGAGACATAGGTTTTTGTCCGGGAAAATAAATCCCTGACTACTGCTGAGGAAATTCTAGGAGGTTGAAATCCTGATTGCGGTTGGGGATGAAAAATATGCATATCTTCAAACTTTGTTGAAAGGATGCTTTCACTAGAGAAATATCTCCTAAATTTCACTTGTTATATGGTCGGATCCAGGTTTCACAATTTGGTGAGGATGAATTAGTCAACTGCTATCTGGTCGGATCCAGGCTTCACGGTAACTTACTGGGGGAAGACATAAATTAACTGTTATCTGGTCGGATTCCAGGCTTTGCAGATTTCTGAGGTTGATGAGGTCAATGCTATCTGGTCGGTTCTAGGTTTCACAATGAATCTTTGAGGGTAATTGCTATCTGGTTGGATCCATGCTTCATAACAGCTTGCTTGAAAAGATGAAACAGAAAACTGATATCCGGTCGGATCCAGGTTTCACAGTAATTTGTTAGGGCAGAGGCAAACTCTACTGGGGAAAAGAAGTTAAACCTTGGTCGGGTTGAGTCCAGGTTCTTCTATATCTTAGGCTATTATCTGGTCGGGCCCAGGTTTCATAATGTCTTGAAATTGATATCAACTGTTATCTGGTCGGGTCCAGGTTTCAGGTGCTCAAACTGTTATTTGGTTGGGTCTAGGTTTCAATAATTCACTAGGGATAGTGGCAAACTCTACTGGAGAAGAGGAGTTTTGCTAATGATTTTGTAGGAATTAAATTGCTATCTGGTCAAGTCTAGGCTTCACAATTGAAGAAGTCAAACTATTATCTGGTCGGGTCTAGGCTTCAGTAATAACTTGAAAATTATGCTAATATCTGGTCGGGTCCAGGTTTCATAGTATCTTTTTGGAAATAGTAAAGGCTTTATTGACGGCTTTACTGGGGATCAAGGGTTATGGCCCTATTACTTGCAATAATCTGAAAAGAAAAATTCAAACTGGAGAGTGTAAACTTAGTCGGGTAGGACAAACTCAGCTTGGGGAGGATACACTCAACTGGGGAGGATAGACTCCGCTTGGGGATAATAGCCTTGGTTGGGGAAGATATACTCAGCTGGGGAAGACAGGCTCAGTTGGGGAACTCCGTGGTGTCTTGATTGTTGTATGTTGGGGAAATTTGAACTCGGTTGGGGAAATAAACCCTAGTGAGTTTCTTTCAGGAAGAGATCCAACGAGGCTTCAACTTGTAAAAAATTGACTTAGCTGGAGAGAGAGTTGCCAAGAGATTGAGACTCTGGTCGGGGATTATTCTATGCAAAGAGACTTTGTGGGGAACTCTGTTGGGAAAAGGTTTATTGTAGCCATCCTTGTAGGGATAATGATAATGAGATAACTCTTTGGGGATACTTCATATACATTAAAGAGATACCTGATGCTGCTTAGCAGGACACATGTGCCAAATAGTTTTAATTATGTTCATATGCATATGTTCATTCAATTTTAGTCGTTGGAAAAATTTGCATTCAACACAAAGACAAAAATTTTGCACTTCAAAGTATATTTGTATTGATATTTTTCCCATGAATAGGAATTTTTGTACAGAGAGACGGAGATCCTAGTAAGAGGAAATCGTCGAAAGGAAAAAAAATTTGAGAATGAAAACAAATAGCCATGTGAAATGATCTCATTGCCTTCCAACTCTACTATTTCCCCAATGTCTTCGAATGTCCCTTGCTGTTGATGGAAGTTGATTGGATTGATCTTGGACCGTTTGAACTTGGACCTTGGTGATAAAATTGACTATGTTGATTCCACGGGACATAGTCATACGCTTTTAATCCTTAAATTTTGCCTGGACCGCTCTTTCGGGTTTTCAGCCCACCAGGATACCATTTTTTGCCGAAGTCGCCCTTTCAATTTTTCAACTTACCGGGTGTACAATCTTTTGCATATATCCCTAATTTTTGCCCAAACCTTTAGGTTTGTCGGGATGCCCTTATTCTTAGGTGTGTCAACCTAACGGGTCTCTTATGCGTATTATTTTAAACTATGTCCACGTTTATAGGATGTGGGAAATCTTCACCATCCATGGTAGTCAGTATCATGGCACCGCCAGAGAAAACTCTCTTGACAACAAATGGCCCTTCATAGGTGGGAGTCCATTTTCCTCTAGGGTCGCCTCGTGGTAAAATGATGTGTTTTATCACCAAGTCACAAACTTGATTTACTCGAGGCTTAATTTTTTTGTTGAAAGCCTTGATCATCCGTTTTTGGTTTGTCTGACCATGGCAAACAACAACTAACAGTTTTTCGTAAATCGAGTTCAGCTGATCCAATCTCGCTTGAATCCACTCGTCTTCTCCTAGGCCTGCCTCATTCATAATTCTCAGTGAGGGAATCTGAACTTCTACTGGAAAAACAGCTTCCAAGCCATAGACTAGAGAAAAGGGAGTTTCCCCAGTTGATGTTCTAGCTGAAGTACGGTAGCCATGTAGAGAAAACAACAACATCTCATGCCAATCCTTATAGGTTACTACCATTTTCTGCATAATCTTCTTGATATTTTGGTTGCCTGCTTCGACTGCGTTGTTCATTTTCGGTCTATATGGAGAAGAATTGTGATGCTTGATCTTAAACTGAGTGCAAAGCTCAGTGATCATAGCATTGTTGAGGTTAGTCCCATTGTCGATGATGATCCTTTCGGGGATACCATAATGGCAAATGAGGTTGTGTCTGATGAATCTGGCTACCACATTCTTGGCGACTGAAGCAAATGATGCGGCTTCGACCCATTTGGTAAAATAGTCGATAGCAACAAGAATGAAGCGATGTCTGTTGGAAGCTGTGGGCTTGATCTCTCCAATCATGTCAACGCCCCACATTTCAAAAGGCCACGGAGCCGTCATGACATTCAGAGGGATATGAGGCACATGGACCTTGTCAGCATAGATTTGGCATTTGTGACAAGTTCTTGAACGGTAATGGAAATCAGTCTCCATTGTCGACCAATATTAACCAGCTCTTAAGATTTTCTTAGCCATCTTATGTCAACTTGAGCGAGTACCGAAGAGACCATCATTCATGTCTTCCATGATCTCCTCCGCCTCTCTTGCATGCTTCATACTCAACCATATTGTTTGTGCAATCGAAGCATAGTCTGGCAGTGAAAGGAGTGTGGCAACCTTCATGAGAGATGATCACAGCGCCAATTCTGTTACCTAAGGCGTTGGAATCCCCATCGGATACCATACTCCATCGGGATCCTTGTTCAGGTCGATCATATGGTCCAGGCTTCGCACAGTCGATTATTAGCATGATGTTCTCATCAGGGAAGTCGAAGTTCATTGACTGATAATCATCCATAGCTTGATGGGCCAAATGATTTGCTAGTACGCTTCCTTTGATGGCCTTTTGAGTTGTGTATTGAATGTCGTACTCAGTCAAGACCATTTTCCATATGGCTATCCGTCCGGAAAGGGAAGGTTTCTCTAAGATGTACTTGATTGGGTCCATCTTAAAAATCAACAGAGTGGTATGAGTCAACATATACTGTCTTATCCAGCGAGCAGCCCATGCCAGAGCGCAACAAGTTTTCTCGAGTAGCAAATATCTGGTTTCACAGTAGGTAAACTTTTTGCTCAGGTAATAAATAGCATGCTCTTTTCGGTCAGACTCGTCATGTTGGCCCAAAACACACCCCATAGAGTTCTCTAATATTGTCAAGTACATGATCAAGGGTCTTCCTTCAACTGGAGGCATGAGAATAGGATGTTCTTGTAGGTATTCTTTGATCTTGTCAAAGGAAATCTGGCATTCATCATTCCATCTGACTACCTGGTCTTTCTTCAAGAGTTTGAAGAGTGGCTCACAAGTAGCAGTTAAGTGTGATATGAAACGGGCAATGTAATTGAGACGACCCAAGAATCCTCTTACTTCTTTTTCAGAATGAGGGACTGGAATATATTTGATGGACTTTACCTTGGCAGGATCAACTTCAATGCCTTTATTGCTGACAACAAAACCTAGAAGCTTTCCAGATCGTATTCCAAACATGCACTTGTTAGGGTTTAAACTCAACTTGTACTTCTTCGGCCTCTCGAATAATTTATACAGGTGATCGAGATGTTCTTCTTCGGTTTGTGATCTGGCAATCATATAATCCACATATACCTCTATCTCATGATGAATCATGTCATGAAATAAAGCTACCATAGCCCTTTGATATGTTGCCCCTGCATTCTTCAATCCGAACGACATGACCTTGTAGCGGAAGGTGCCCCATTTCATAACAAAAGTAGTCTTCTCCATGTCTTTGGGAGGCATCCTTATTTGATTATAGCCTGAGAAGCCGTCCATGAATGAGAAGAATTTATGCTGAGCAGTATTATCAACTAAAACATCAATGTATGGTAGAGGGAAGTCATCCTTGGGTCTTGCCCTATTCAGGTCCTTATAGTCTACGCACATGCGGACTTTCCGATCTTTCTTTGGAACTGGCACCACATTGGCAACCCATTGAGGATAGGATATCACAGCTAGGAACCCTGCATCAAATTGTCTCATCGCTTCAGCTTTGATCTTTTCAGACATATCAGGTCTCATGCGACGAACCTTTTGTTTAACAGGAGGGCAATCTTCTCTTGTCGGCATACGATGAACTACGATGTCGGTATCAAACCCAGGCATATCTTCATAAGACCAAGAAAATACTTCCATATAATCAGGAAACATATGAACCAACCTTCTCTTGATACCACTTTCCATATTAGCGCCGGTCCTGATTTTCTTCTTATCTAACTCAGTATCCAAGTTGATAACTTCAACTGACTCTTTATGCGGTTGAATAGCTTTTTCCTCTTGTAATAGTAGTCTGGCTAATTCTCCCGGTATGTCATAATATTCCTCGCCTTCGTCTTCGGCTTGGTTGATAGGACCTTCAAAGTTATAGTCAGCAATAGTAGAGTCATTGGCAATAGGATCCATAGTGGATGTGGACATGCAAGAGTGTGTGTGCGTGCATGTAATATACATGGCTATTTTGTTTGAAAAATGTATTTGCAAGAAAGGAAAGAAAATGAACACAAATATTTGAACGCAAAAGAGTCCAATATACTGAATGATCATATGATTAGATGAACATAAATAAAACCCTTGACAAATGGACCAATGTTCCCCAGGCTAGGAAAATGGCTGAAAAGTCATTGTTAAAATATTACAGACAACAAGTTCTTGAATTGAAAGAAAAGCAAAAACAAGTAGATTACTCCTCAATGAAGGAGATGGGCACAAGGTCTTTTGCATGCCAATTCTTCAACTTTGTTGTAGTTGGATACACCCACTCTTCAAATGCAGCTTCTTCTTCAGAATCACCCATGGCATTGACTTCATGGCTTCCAATGTGGAGAGGTGGCTTTCCAGCACGATCACGCCTCACTTCCTTCCGAACTTTGACAGTGAAGCCCAAAACAAACTTGTCCGCTTTAAATGGGATATCGAGGAGTTTCCCCCAAGTATCACAGTTTCCTTCTTCAATTGCCGTGCAGGCATCCTTGACTGAAACCATCCTTGGTGTGGCCTTAACAACTTTAGACTCATCAGAAGAACATTTGGTAGCAGTAATCATCAGTGGTACAACCTCAAAGGCTTGACACGAGGTCTCAATGAATTTTCCATCCATCTCTACGTATTTGAAAGAGTTAAGGTGGCATACCATAAACTCTTCTTCTCCACAGACGGTGACTATTCTTCCCTTGACTGGATATTTGAGTTTCTGATAGAGAGTTGAAGTTACTGCCCCAGCTCTATGGATCCACAGGCGACCTAACAGACAAGAGTAGGCAGGACAAATATCCATAGTATAGAATGTGGAGTTGAAGATTTGGGAGCCCACTTTGATTGGAAGATCTACCTCCCTATGAACAGTCCTATTTGATCCGTCAAATGCTCTTACAATGATGTCGCTTGGATTTAAGACTAAACCTTCACAGTCTAGACGGTTTAACGCCCCCTTGGGTAATACATTCAGAGAAGAACCTGTGTCGACTAACACATGTGCTAAGGTAATCCATTTGCACGCGATAGAAACATGTAAAGCTTTATTGTGATTCTTCCCAAGAGGTTTTAAGTCAACATCTGAAAATCCCAAGCCATTATCATCTGTCAGGCTAGCCACGCAATTCTCAAATTGATCTGTTATCGTTTCATGGGGGACATGAGCCTTTTTCAGGAACTTGATTAATGTACGAGCATATGCATCGGAGCAAAGTAGCAATGACAACATTGAAATCTTAGATGGGGTTTGCCCCAATTGTTCTACAATCTTAAAGTCGCTTCTTTTTATGATCTTCAAGATCTCGTCCATCTCACGGGCGGAGGGTTCTTCATCAGCTATGTCCTTGTAGGGTACTTTAATCACATCAGGCTCAACAACCTTCCCCCTCCCTCTGGTATCGGTACTTGGCTTGGCAACAATAATGCGGATCGGTGTCTTTGTAACAACTTGTGGTGAGAAATTGGGTGAAAATATTCTCCCAGTTCTGGTTACTTTGCTTGAGCCAGCTATGTTATCAACATTATTGTCTTTTTCTTCTTCTATCCATGCATCTTATTTAATCCTATGATAGAACAACTCAGCACAATAATTCCATGGTACCGCTTTGTTTGAAGAGTATGGAATTGGTACGGGGTTGGTAATTATTAAGGGAGAAACAGTGGGTTCATTTGAAATCCTAATAGGACCTTTGGAGGTGATCCTAAGAGGCTTGTTTGAGATGGTAATAATGGAGAGGTATTCACATTTGTCAATCAAAATTTTGGAAAGTGGGGTTTTCTCAAATAGAATTTTGTGGCTATCCATCAGGCGTTGAATTCCTTTCTTCATCCCTTCACATCCATTGAGTTATCTTGTACAACACACACAGTGTTTTTCACAGCCAGGGAAGGTCCCAGCTTTCAACAGATTGTTCTTGATTACATTCAGCGGAGTAGTCAATTCTTCAACAGAAGCAACAAAAATTGTATCTTAAATAACATTAACACTCTTGTCATGCTTCGGCATCAGAGCGGTAATTACATTCGGCATTGGAGGAGGATCAAACTCAATAATCTTGTTATCAATCAAATCCTGGATTTTGTTCTTCAAGGCCCAACACTGGTCAGTCTCTTTCCCGGAGCTATTTGAATGGTAAGCACACTTAGCGTTTGGATTATACTTTGGTGACGAGGTGTCAGGGTTGGCGGGAGGATCGCGCAATGTCACTAAATTAGCCTTGAGAAAATGTTGAAGGGCTTGAGACAGTGACATGAATAACCTTATAAATTGTCTTCTTGGAGTTTCAAAACATTGATGATTTGCAGATTGTCTTGGAGTAGGAGTTGGATTGGAGATTAGGACAACATTGACAGACGGGTGATCATTCTTTTTGGTATGGGCCCTTTCCCCATACATAACATTAACTTCCTTCTTTGCAGAAAAAGGTTCATTGATAGGATTGGGAGTGGAGGTTGATGCCACATAGATCTTCCCAATTTTGATGCCACTTTCAAATCTTTAACCGGTTAAGATTAATTCGGTGAAACCAGAAGAAGTGCGGCCAACCAACAGACTAAAGAAAGGACCAGATAAAGTGCCAGTGAACATGTCGATATGATCCCTATCGGTCAAGGGAGGTTGGACCATACTAGCAAGGTCTCTCTACTTTTGCGCATATTCCTTAAATCCTTCATTCTTCCCCATGGTCATATCTTGCAATTGAACCCTCATTGGCGCCAAGTCGGCATTGTACTGATACTGATGGTAGAAGGAAGTAGCTAAATCCTCCCAAGTATTGATACGAGAACCATATAACTGATAAAACCATTCAAGTTACCTTCTAGCTAAGCTCTCTTAGAAAAAGTGAACCCAGAGCTTCTTATCAACAGTGTGCGGCTGTATCTTATGCACATAAAATTTCAAGTGGTGATTTGGACAAGAAACCCCATCATACTTTGCAAAGAGTTGTACTTTGAATTTGTGGGGAATGATTACCCCAGAGATCAAACTCAAATCATCAAAATCTAAATCGGTGACGGCTTGGATTTCAACAGCTTTCAATCTATTTTCTAACTGCTTGTATTTGATATCAGCGGGTAGATACTACTCGTTGAAATTATCATCATCAGATTCTTGATCATTAGCACATTCAGCTTGAGTACTCTTGACCTCACCGACCTGGTTCTCGTCCTCTTCAGATGAGTCTCCTCTTACTGGGATTTGATGGATTGTCTCCTTGAACCTTCTACCCATGTTGAGTAGAGCTTTCTTCTTTGGCTTCTTCTTAACGGCCAGCAAAGCCATCATATCCTACTGCCCATTGGCTAGGGCAAGTAGAGCTTCCTGAAATTGAGAATTATGGGCTTGGAGATCGATCACAGTTTTCTCTAGATCCTTCTTGCTAAAATAAACAGCAGAAAGATAAGGAAACCTGTTATGCAAAAACCTATCATGTTATGATGCATGGAATATGTACATTGTAACACCCCAAATTCTACCCGTTAGTTATAACGTAAAATCAGAGTAATTAAATATTTCCAACACATTTGCGATATCACAATTCAACATGTTGTAACACATAAACAGATAGATAAATCTTTAGTTTTCGGAGGATCATATAACAACTTGCATCAGCTTTTAAAACAAAACCACTTCTTTTATTAACAATGCATCAGAATCATAATTACAACTTCAAGTAACATCATAGGTTTCATTCAACTAAAACAACTTGAGAGGCAACATATTATTTCATATAATTAAACTTAGGATTCCACAACTAAAACAATTTCAACAAGTAAACGAATATTTGTTCATTCCCCCCCCCCCCCCCCCCCCCGAGTGCTACGTATCAGAGCGACCAACCGACTTTGAACTAATAAGGCTAATAAAATCTTCGTTCTTTAATACCGGCACGTTACCAACAGAGGGCAACATTCAAACAGTAAGGGGTGAGATTCTTAAATCGTATAAGTGAGTGCATGATAAATTATATATTAGAATCAGGGCGTACAAAAATCACCACTTCACAACAACAATCACAATAAGATATCATCAAATGCAACAATTAATTCATCAACACAATAGCTCAATTGAACAACTTAGATTACGACTCAATGTCATGAAAATGCATGTCGTACCATTGGAGCAGATCTCCCAACTTAGAAAATCTGCCAATAAATAGAGGCATCAACAAGGCATAAGCCTTCAACTTAATATTTTGCCAATCCAGGCCAACGTGGTGCCAATCCAGGCCAACATAATAATGCAAATGTATGTGGCTTAATGAATGCAACAATCACATACATATAACAATTAATTCGATAATGTTGGCAAAAGCCTACAACTTAATCAACTTATCAATCACAACATATTCAACATCAACAATGTATTCAACAATGTTGGCATAAGCCTACAACTTAATCAACCTACCAATCACAACATGTTCAACAACAACAATGTATTCAACAATTAGTAATGTGACAACCACATAATTTGTTCGATAATAACTTATTCACAGCAATAACCAACAACACAATCCCATATATCGGAACCATTCAACTTAATTCGAATTCACCTGCAAATCGACTTGATTCTACATAATTCTAACAAAACAAATCAACTAAACATACCCACATGTATATATGACTTATTCCGACAATTCCAACTAATTCCAGCTAACAAATTTTACCGCCCAAATCTACATATTCGGCTAATCGATATTGCTTAATATACTGTTATTACTATTTTTTATTTATACTGCTACTAATCAATTTATTCTACTAAATTACGCTACCTCCACTATTTATCTCACTACCATTATTGGTCTCTGCCAAAACTACTTATTCGCTATCCACAACTTCCACCGATAACTCTCTGCTAAATTATTACATTTGCCACTAATATACTACTGTATTAAATTATTTATTACCAACTCTACAACTAAAACCATCACTGCTATTTTAATTTCCACATCTACTACTAACATAATTCTACTAATTATTAACTCTGCTACTTTATTCTACTGTTCCTCTAAATTAACCACTTATTATTATTTCTGCTATTATCCTCTATCACATAAAACAACTCTACAAAATATACTACTTCTATTAATGTTCCTTCTGCCATAACTTCTGCTATAACATGCTACTGATAAGAATAGTTAATTTGTTCCCAACTGCTTTTTCTATTAATAAACTCTATACTGATACCATAAAAAAATTGTACAACATAGTGACACAAAACAGAACAAGTTCCCCATCCCAAAGGTGTGCCACACGAAAACCCTCCCACTTCCTCAAAGTGCCGATCGGCACCTCCCTCCATAATCCAGCTGCCGTTATGCAAGATCCAACCAGCAACAAGCTGCCGTTCGACAACATTCCAGGCGCAATTTCCCTTCTCTATTTTCTTCTTCTTTCGTCCACTTGGTACTGTTTTAATGGATTTTCTACTACTGTCTACTATCCCAAATCCAGTCAAGACAAGTATATAACACATTAATACACTAATTCCTTGAAAATTCTTTAATCACATGAATTATTAATAATGTTTATCACAAAAAAACATAAACTAACACAAACCAACAGACATTAATAATCCCACAAACTAATTCCCATATACAAAATATCATATACCCCTTTATAGAATAAGAAACCCTACCCTTACCTGGTTGATTTGAAGACAACTCGAAAAGCTCCAACTTAATTTCTGGAAACTAGCCCTAGCACCAGCTTTCTTGTTCTTCTCCTATTCTCACAAAACCCTATTTCTTCTTTCTCTTCTTATTTTTGTTTTCTGATAACACTACCTCTTTTTCTCCTTATATTTCTAATAAAATACTATTATTATTATTATTATTATATAACCTTTAGTAAACTCAAATGGGCTTAATAAATATACCCCCCCCCCCCTTAGTACTACACAACACCATTAAATAAAGTCCAACATCAATTCTAAACTTATTAATAAAATGATACTTCTACTTAATTCTACCAATTTAATCTGATTAATTAATATTCCAACTTAATAAAAATAATTCTGACTTGACGATAAAATTAAATTAATATAAAATATTCAAAACAATATTCAATTAAATAAATAATTAAATATCGAGGCGTTACAACTCTCCCCCACTTAGAATATTTTTGTCCTCGAAAATCTACTCGATACAACCATCCTCAACTTCGTTTCCAACCTTTCGGCAACACTCTGACATAAAAACTCCCACAGTAGAAATGTAACAACCATAACTCACTTATATTTGGATATACCACGTCACATCTTAACAACTTTCCCAACACCAAAGCGTGTATACAACTTTATTCTCATACATATATGTATGTCAACTATCAACAAAATATCAACAACTCTATTCACCATTATAGTGACATCAACATAGTCAACAAAATTAACTTCGTCAATTATAGAATATTATTCATCACTTACGGTAACCAACAATAACATCTCAATAATGATAACAAAATCATTACAATATCAACTTAACTATATAACTCAGCGAGCATACCCATGGCTCACCATCAACCAACAATCCACAATAATCTTCTTATAAAATTCGCAAATACTTACTAGCAAACATAGTACCCTGACACATCATCCTTATATCAACAATCCACCAAATCAAACATGTAGACCAAGACATATCATTACCATAGGCTCCTGATATTTTAATCCTTCACCTCTAATGAGTCGCACACGCATAGCAGTTGCGCCACATCACGCCTCAGCTGTGTAACTCTGATAATCCACCTTAAGTCACCGTCCTCGTTAAAATTTACATCAACTATATGATTTACATGTTTCAATCTAGTTTCAGACGTTCTTAACATCCACCATAAAGCCACTGTTCACTTGATAATCTCAATCCTTTACTTCGCGATGTTAGCTCGCATATAACTTGCTACTCCGACTTGTTCAACACGTCTCAATCCTATCTTAGCAATTCCTATGTTACTTCACACAACCTGGTGAGAAACTATCCTCATGATATAACATCTATCACTTTACACACCATTAAGATAACACATCAAATTTATACCATCTGACATGGTCCCGTCTACTATCAACAAGAGATTAAGGGTGATCAGTTCCTCAATTTGTCAATAGATAGCCGACAATGATAATGGAGTATAAACTATCGTTACTAACTATAAAAGTGTTCCTTTAGAACTTGCACTAAAGTCACCTAAAGCAGCATAATCCAATAATTTCCAATGAGGTTTACAAATACTCCCATAATTTCCCTTCCATTCCAATCACACTCTCAAAATTATCATCTCATCTAACAACATTTCACATATATATATATATATATATATATATATATATATATATATATATATATATATATATATATATATATATATATATATATATATATATATATATATATATATATATATATATCTACACCTCAAACAACTATGATAGTAATCATCTAAGCTCAATAAGCTACTAACCTCTATAACAGACTTCGTCGTTCTCCAACTTAGAACTGCATCCACCTTGAATGGATCTACATACACTTTCACTTGGAAATAAAATTACTCAAGAGAACTCTTCTCCTAAAACTATAACATACATCCTGACAACTTAGCATAAATCTTCCTCCTTTTCGACACCGTAAATTCCACACAACTTTGCACTATCGTCTTTCGTTCTAATTAAAAACACCAAAGATTTTCAAATTATACCTTTGATTTCACAAATTACTTTAAATAAATCTTCCATTTTCTCCTTTAATTCACCCAACTCGGACGCTGACGTCCCGTACAACACTGAAGAACAAGTCTAGTCCCAAGGACAAAATTAACAACAAACTGCACTTACTTCCAATATCATTATATGATAAATGAATCTTTTACAGCTACTGGAACCATTTTTAAAATGAAGCTCATTTTGTTAGCTTTCCAACACTTCAAATGGAACTCAAATAGGATGCCCGAAACTCTAGTTATGAATTTTTGAAGTCCCACAATAACTCTACAGTTTCCTACGATTTATTTACAGAAATTCCACTCTGAAACTCATTTGTCTTCAAGTTAGACATATTCCAAACAACTCTTAATATATCTCGCACTCCCAAACTCTTATAACTCGAGATATTCATGAAGAAGTGAAAAACACAAGAAGGGGGGTTTAATTAAAACTTAAAAACAAAAGCATTAGACACGATATTTTTTTCCTGGTTCGTTTGATCTCAAACTACTCCAGTTCACCCGCCAAGGTGATTCCGCCTCTCTCCAACGAGAACTTAATTCACTAATCAAAACTTATTATAATACTACTTTGACAACTTCCAAAGTCTTCTTGAGTACAACCACAACCCAATTTATCTCAAGGAAAACTAGCTTAATCAAAAGAAAATAATTTACCGTGTACTGTTGTTTTTCGTTACAAAAACTGTATCACTACTGTGATATTTCACAATTTGAGAATATGAGAGAATATGACTATTTTCAGCGTTTAAGATGTATGAGCAATCGTTGATCAAAATCGTAAACAATTTGTCCTTTAAGCTTGTTTATATAGCGTGGAAATCTTGTCCAAAATAAAGTCTGATGATGGACACTTAATGCAATTTCCATATTGAGAAGATTCTTATCTGAATGAAGCCGTTGCATATGATAGTATCTTAATTGAAAAGTAACGCTTCAGAACTAGAATCTTGCATGCTGCTTTTACTTCAGAACTTTGATGACTCAGAGATGTGAAGATCTGATGGTATATTAGACTTCTGCTCAGAGTCAGAGTATCCTTTACTTTAGCATAGATTCTGATCATCATTCTTCAGAACATTCTGATTATCTCAGCTTGAAAGCTTTTGTAGCTTAACTTCAGATGTTGTTTCAGTCAGAACTTTTGCATACAAAATAACACAAATTTAGAGTGCACATTTGTTCTTTGGGTTTGTTATCATCAAAACTCTAATTAAGGATTGTAGAATCAAAATATGTTCTAACAATCTCCCCCTTTTTGATGATGACAAAAACTAGGATTTTCAATAAAAAATATAGAACAAAAAGCTTAAGAGATTCTCCCCCTAAGTTGATTACTCAGATAGAGATGAGTTAATTCCCTGAAGTTCCTTCTCGTCAGAGATTTTGATGCATCTCCTTCTATCCTTATCAGAATATGTTCATGTTCAAGCTTTCAGAAAACATAGAAGTTAGGATATTCAGAATGTTTGAGACTTTGTCCCGGTATACTGTTATTGAAAATATCTTATATTCTCCCCCTTTTTGTCAGGTATCAAAAAGTAATATAATCAGAGTCAAAAAGATGATTTATATTGAAAACAGAATGCAATGACATTTTTCAGAAACAAAGAGGATTAGATGAGAAATACAGATAAAAAGTTAAAGAAAATCTAAGAAGGAGGGGGAAGGCGTGTGAACAACGCTTCCAGCAAGCTCTTAATATGAGTGCATGATTCCTCATGCTTTCCCAAAATGTCTTTGATTTATTTTATTGTATTTTCTCTTTTGTCAAATATATCCTTGATCTCTTTGTTTTTGCCTTCTTTCTTATCCAGTCTGGAATGGATTAAAGCATTCTCCTTCTTCAACTCTTCCAGAGTTTGCATGACTAGACACGAAGCTGGTGTATCTTCAGGGGTTGCATGTCGTTCAGAACACTCTGCAGCCTCTTCTGATTGAACAACTTCTTATGTCGCAATTACCTTTTCTGAAGCAGTAGTCAGAGGGTGACTATCAGAATTTGGTTTAGTGGCTTCTGAAGGTTGGTGCTCTTTCCAGGGAGCATTTACCAGCAGAAGAATTTCTTTCTTGTCCAAGTGGCTTAGAACTTGATCTTCGAAGGCTTTCAGCTGATCACTGATGTTCTACTGAGCCATATCATAGCTCAATTATTTCGGATTCTGGGATTCAGCTTTGAACCATTTTCTGAATCTATCCCATAAAGAATCAGAAGAAACAGGATTAGAATTCTCTTGACTTGCTTGCTTCAAAGAAGTAACCCATTCCTGTATTTTTGTTTCAAAATTCAACAGGTTCTTACCAACATATTATTTGGTTAAGGTTGGTTGGTTTTGAGGATGGCAATTTTATTTGAGGTGGAAGCTAGATGGTCTAGTGCTTCAATATCAATGACAGTTCTGAGGTGATCAGTTGGACGGTTAATTGGTGAGGGAGTTGAAGAATCAGAAATCAGGATTGGTGAGTGAGGAGTGTTTGGTGGTGTGGATTCATATGGTGAAGGTATTTCTGGAATATCATGAATGTAGAGAGGTAAACGAACCGTAAGAGGTTCTGTTATCCCAGGAATTGGGGTAGTGGTATCAGAATCTAAAAGGGAGTCTTCTGATTGGTGAGCGGTAGCGTGTTGAATTTTTGGTTCAGGTGTTTCAGAAGATGGATTTTCAGATTGAGGAGTGAGAGGGTTTTCATTTTCTGGTTGTTGAGATTGAGTGTTTCGATTTTCTGGGATTGGTGAGGAAAAGTATTGATCAAACAGTTCAATATCAGAGATCACTCTTGCATGTTCTGGTTGATGTTGTTCTGGATTTGGATTGGGGGAGTGAGGTTCATTTAATAAATTTCCAAGAGTTACATATGGGTCAAACTCTATGTCAAAATCCTCAAATGTTTGAGGTGAAGGATTTTCTGTTGGTTAAGGGGGAATGGTTTAAGGTTTTGGAATAGCTATTTATTCTACAACAGAAACAAAAGACGTGTTACCTTTCTTTTTCACAGCTTTGGGTGTCCTCTGAGAGGATCCTTCTCCTGCTTCCTTCCTCTTTCTAGATTTATTTAGTACAACCTCTGGAGCTGGCTTGTGCAGGTCTTGGATGTTGATTTCTGGAATAGTCCCATGTTCCTTGCAAGCTTCAAGGTATCTGACTATAATCTCTGGAGAGGCATTTATCTTAAAGAATAGTGGGAAATCCTTCAGAGGTATTCTCCTAGAAGTGATGACCTCATGAGAAGAAATTGTTGGTTCCTTTTTAATGCTTTCAATAATCTTCATTTTCTTCAGATTCTTGGCATTTAGAGGTTTCCCAGCAGTTGCTTCCAGAGTGCTGATTTCATGAGCCTCTGTCAGATGTTCTATCACCCCGTTTTCCGTTAGAATATCTGAAATCAATCTTCCCAGAGGAATCCAATCCCTCTTAGTTCTTTCTTCTTCTCTTGTCTCTTTCACACTTGTTCTGAGATGGTTAAAGAGCAAATGTGGAAGGTTTATTTTGGTCTTCTTTGCAATGAAGTATATCAGAAACTGTTGATCAATGTTGATGTAACCAGGAGAGCTTGTAGGCTTCCTGTGATTAATACATCCTAGAATTATTCTAGCCCAAATTCTGTAGTGATCTTTCAAGTCTTTGATCTTACTGGATGGCTGTTCAGAAGTTAAAATGAACCTAGTAATGGATTTTAGGTCAATACACTTATCAGCCATATCAATGCATCTAACTCCGCCGCCATTGTATCCAATGAGTTTCCCAATCAAATCTTTTGTAATCACTATCTTCTTCCCCATAACATATGACGTGACCTGATGGTTGGATGAAGTAGCATGAATCCAAAACTCTTTAACAAGAATGTGAAAAGTTGGACCCAACAGACGATCAAAGTATCTGTTCCATCCCTGTGCAATTACATCTTAATATAGATAAAACCCATTTTCTTGTAAACTATCAAAATCGACGATCAATTCACAGAGAAATTCAAGGTTGTCGACTGGAGTGAGCAGTGTTCTGATGGGCTCCTCATATTGTTCAGTTGGTGAAGAACCAGGAGCACTGTTGAGATTCTTGATACTTGATGAGGATGCCATTGTTCACACAGATTCTTTGAAGAAAACTGATAGAAAGGGTTTTTGAAAAACTAGAGCAAGAGAGAATATTGAAAGGTGGTAAAACGTGAATCAATGAAATAGTGAATTGAGTTTATATAAGCACTTTTGAATAATTAATTAGTAAGAAAGAGAAAACTAAGTAATGATTATGCAAAATTAATGAAACCTGAAATTAGGGGATTAGTGAGATATTGAACAGTTACCAATGACAAGTGTCTCAATGCATCCAATCAGAGCCTTGGATCCTTCAGAATATTAATGCGTGTTTAGCCTCATAAGGTAGCTTGTGAAAGGATGACAAATGTTTGATGGTGTGAACTGCACGCCTCTATCCTTGAAATGAAAAGTTCAGATCTTCATAGATAGATTCTGAGGCAACTGTACTCCTAACATCTGAAGACAAGTTGATCAGATGTTTACAGAAATCAATAAAATTATGAGGGTTAGAATATGCGAATAAAACATTTTATTCTAGACACAATTTCATGCTGAGATGTTTCAGAATGAAATTGAATCTATCATCAGAAAGGGGTTTTGTAAACACATCAGCCCATTGATGGTCTGTGTCAATACATTTTAAAGAAAGAATTCCTTTCTGAATATAGCCCCTAATAAAGTGATGTTTTATTTCTATATGCTTAGCCCTAGAATGAAAAATGGGATTTCTGGATAGACATATGGCAGAAGTGTTATCACAGAAGATAGGAATGTTACTCTCAAGTATGTTGAAGTCTTCAAGTTAACTTTTCATCCGGAGCATTTGAGTGCTACATCCAGCAGCTGCTATGTATTCAGCTTTTGGTGTTGACAATGCTATTGTAGACTGTCTCTTACTGGTCCATGAGATCATGTTGTCTCCAAAAAACTGGCAGCTTCCAGAAGTGCTTTTACGTTCTACTCTGTCTCCAGCAAGTTCAGCATCACAGTATCCTACTAAGTTGTATTCATTGGATTTTCTATAAAACAAGCCCAGATTAGTAGTAACTTTCAGATACTAAAAAATTCGCTTAATTGCTGTTAGGTGAGATTCTCTAGGATCTGATTAGAATCTAGCACATAAGAAAACGCTGAATAAAATATCAAGCCTTGAAGCCGTCAGATAAAGGAGAGATCCAATCATACCTCTGTAGATTTTCTGTTCTACCTTTTTACTTACCTCTTCCTTTTCTAGAATGCACGTGGGATGCATTGGAGTCTTTGAGGGCTTACATTCTGAGAGGTCAAATTTCTTCAGAAGTTTTCTGACATATTTGCTCTAATGAATGTAAGTTCCTTCTGGAGTTTGGTTTATTTGAATGCCCAGAAAGAATTTAAGTTCCACCATAAAGCTCATCTCAAACTCTGCCTGCATTCACTTAGCAAATTCTCTTCCCAGAGAAGGTTTAGTGGATCCAAAAATGATATCATATACGTAAATCTGACAAACTAAAATGTCATTCTTAAATGACTTACAGAATAAGGTTGTGTCCACTTTCCCTCTGGTGAATTCCTTTTCTAACAGGAAGTTACTTAGCCTTTCATACCAAGCTCTAGGAGCTTGTTTCAGACCATAGAGTTACTTCTTTAGTTTGAAAACATATTCTGGGTGTTTGGAATTTTCAAACCCAGGGGGTTGGTGCATATATACCTCTTCATAAATGTAACTATTTAAGAAAGCACTTTTGACATCCATCTGATACAGAGTGATGCCATTATTTACAATGATAGAGATTAAGATTATGATAGATTCTAACCTGGCGATTGGAGCAAAGGTTTCTGTACAGTCTATCCCCTCTTGCTGACTATAACTTTGTGCCACCAGTCAAGCCTTGTTTCTGATGACTTCTCCTTGCTCATTCAGTTTGTTTCTGAACACCCACTTTGTTCCAATGACGTTGAATCCTTTTGGTTTGGGAACCAGATCCCATACGTCATTTCTGGTGAACTTGTTTAATACCTCATGCATTACCAGAATCCAATCATTGTCCAGAAGAGCTTCATCGATTGCTGTTGGTTCAATCAGTGAGACCTGTCCCATGAGGGATTCTTAAGAGTTTCTGAATGTTGATCTTGTTCTGATTGGATCATCCTTCTTTCTCAGGATCTTATCTTCTGGGTGAGCTATGCTGCTTCTGGATAACCTTTTCTGGAGTTGATCAGCAGAAGGTACTGGAGAACTTGTAAAATTTCTTTCTGAAGTTGTTGGAGGGCCTCTTTTAGGAACTTCTGATGAGTTGTCTTCTGCACCTGTGAATTCAACTTTTATATCTGCAAAAGATTCATTCCGCTTTTAGTTTTGAGGGTCAAGCTTATCATCAAATCTAACACTGATTCACTCTTCAACAATCTATGTTTTTGTATTGTATACTATATACCCTCTTGAGCATTCAGAGTATCCTAACATAATAAACTTATGTGGTTTAGAGTCAAACTTGTTCAGATGATCTTTAGTATTCAGAATAAAGCCTGAGCATCCAAAAGGGTGGAAATAAGAAATGTTTGGCTTTCTGTTCTTCCACAATTCATATGGAGTCTTTTCCAGAATAGGTCTTAAAGAGATTCTATTCTTAATATAACACGTTGTGTTAATTGCTTCTGCCCAGAAGATCTTAGCAATGTTAGTCTCATTGATCACAGTTCTGGCCATTTCTTGCAATGTTCTATTCTTTCATTCTACAACTCCATTTTGTTGGGGAATTCTAGGACAAGAGAAGTCATGCGAAATTCCTTTTTCATTAAAAAATGTTTCAAATTTTTCATTTTCAAATTCTCTACCATGATCACTTCTGACTTTGACAATTCTAAGATCCTTTTCATTCTGAACTTGGTTACAGAAGGCAACGAACACAAAATGTGACTCGTCCTTGTGTCTTAAGAACTTTACACATGTCCATCTGCTATAGTCATCTACGATCACTAACCCATACTTCTTTCCACTGACAGACGCAGTTTTCACTGGTCCAAATAAGTCTATGTGTAGAAGTTATAATAGCCTAGAGGTGGAAACAAGATTTTTAGCTTTAAAAGAAGGTTTTGCAAATTTTCCTTTCTGAAATGCTTCACACAGAGCATCTGAGCTAAACTTCAGATTAGGAAGTCCTCTGGCCAGATTGATTTTGTTAATCTGAGATATTCTTCTCATACTAACATGCCCCAGTCTTCTGTGCCAAACCCATTGCTCGTTGTTAACAGAAAGAAGGCATTTTACATTCTGACTTTTTAGTTCAGAAAGTTTTATCTTATAAATGTTGTTTTTCCTCTTTCCATTAAATAGGATAGTTCCATCTTTCTGACTAACAACTTTGCATGAATTTTGATTAAAGATTATATCATAACCGTTATCACTTAATTGACTTATGGATAACAGGTTATGCATCAACCCATCAACTAAAAGCCTATTATTAATAGAAGGAAGATTACCATTACCTACTTTTCTAGAGCAAATGATCTTCCCTCTTTGGTTGCCTCCAAAGCCCACGTAGCCTCCAGGTTTAAGTTCCAGTCTTTGGAACATATGCTTTCTTCCCGTCATGTGTCGAGAGCATCTAGAGTCCAGGTACTATGACTGGTGTTTTAGCCTGGCTGTTAAAGATATCTGCTACATATATAATTTTGTCCTTAGGTACCCATATCTTTTTGGGTCCTGGTTTGTTAGTTTTACCAAAATTCTATTTGAATTTTGGTTTGGCAGAATAATCATTACTAGTGTATTTAATGTCATGTAAGTGCCCGTATGTGAAGTGTGATTTTAGTGGTGTGCGTTTTATAACAAGGTTCATGACTTTCTTAGGTGGAGTTACCTTACCTTGGTATCCTATTCATTTTCTTCCATTTCTGCTAACTCCATAGATCATTGAAGCCATGTTGCTTCTATCTATGTTTTAGCCAGAAACTTCTGAAAGCTTTGATCATACTCTTTGATGATCTTATCAACATTACTAGGAGTCTCTGAGATTATTTCCTTCTGAGAGTTTTGTAAATCATTTTCTAATTTTAAAATCTTTTCTTTTAACTCATAATTTTCTAATCTAAGACTCTCAGTTCTTTTAGAGTTAGAGACAAGATCCTTTTTCAGGTTCTTGAATTTGACTATGATCTGCTGATACCTTTGCATAATTTCATTGAAACTTTCTGCAAGTTCAACTTTAGTAAAATTAACAGTGAAATCAGGGAATACCTCTTTTGTGTCTGATTCTGAGTCTGAACGAGAGGCTTCGCTATCTTCTGTCACATTTTCTAAAAGAGCGATGTTGGCTCTTTCATCATCTGACTCTGAGTCAGCATCAGAAGTGTCTGAATTGTCCCATGTTTCCATGAGGTTTTCTTCTTCTCCTTGAAGAACTTATTTTTGGGCTTCTCCTTCTGAAGCCTTGGACAGTCACTTTTGTAGTGCCCTTGTTCATTGCACTCATAGAAGATGATGTCTTTGTTATTTGACTTTCTGTGACTGGAGGAAGCCTCAGATCTTGTGTCCAGAGGAGGACTCAGACTTTCTGTATCTGGAGGAGGATTCATTTTGATTCTCTGATCTTCTCGAGTTTTTGAATTTTCTTTGTCTCTGCTTCCACAGCTGATTGACCCTTCTGGAGAGAAGATACAATTCGTGTTCTTCTAATGAGGATCCATTAGAAGTTTCTTCCATAGCCTGCAAAACCTTAGAATCAGATTTTTTTGTTAGATTTTAATGTTAGAGGCTTACCTTGCTTCTGAGGCTTGTCTTCTTCTAGATCTATCTCATGACTTTTGAGGGAGCTAACAGGTTCCTCCAGAGATATCTTGTTGAGATCTTTAGCCAGCTTAAGTGAAGTGACCATTGGCCTCCATTGCTTTGGTAGACTTCTGATGATCTTTTTTACGTGATCAGCAGTAGAATATCCTTTGTTAAGAACTTTCAGCCCAGCAACAAGAATTTGGAATCTTGAGAACATTACTTCTATGGATTCACTGTCTTCCATCTTGAATGCTTTGTATTTCTGAATGAGCGCAAGGGACTTGGTTTCTTTAACTTGTATGTTGCCTTCATGCGTCATTCTCAGAGAGTAAAAAATGTTTTTGGCTGTCTCTCTGTTTGGGATCTTCTCATGTTCTGAGTATGAGATGGCACTGAGAAGTATTGTTCTGGCTTTTTGATGGTTTATGAAATCACACTTTTGCTGGTCAAACATCCTCTTTTTATCTATCTTCTGACCACTTTCATCCACAGGATGTGTGTATCCATCAATTACCATGTCCCATAGATCACCATCATGAGCCATAAAGAAGCTCTCAATCATGTCTTTCCAATAGTCAAAATTCTCTCCATCAAAGACTAGAGGTTTGCCGCTGATTCTGTCCTTGTCCTCATGATAATCATTGTTGATATTTTGGATTGGTCCCACCATAGTGTTTTTCTAAAGCTTGGATCTTGTACTGACATGGTTAAGTGTATGAACTCAGAACCAGGAGCTCTGATGCCAATTGAATAAGTGAAAAACACAAGAAGGGGGGTTGAATTGAAACTTACAAACAAAAGCAGTAGACACGATATTTTTATCCTGGTTCGTTTGATCTCAAACTACTCCAGTCCATCGCCAAGGTGATTCCGCCTCTCTCCAACGAGGACTTAATTCACTAATCAAAATTGATTACAATATTACTTTGACAACTGCCAAAGTCTTCTTGAGTACAACCACAACCCGGTTTATCTCAAGGAAAACTAGCTTAATCAAAAGAAAATAATTTACTGTGTACTTTTGTTTTTCGTTACAAAAACTGTATCACTACTGTGATATTTCACAATTTGATAATATGAGAGAATATGAATATTTGCAGCGTTTAAGATGTATGAGTAGTCGTTGATCAAAATCGTAAATGATTTGTCCTTTAAGCTTGTTTGTATAGCATGGAAATCTTGCCCAAAATAACGCGTGATGATGGACACTTAATGCAATTTCCATATTGAGAAGATTCTTGTCTGAATGAGCCGTTGCATATGATACTATCTTAATTGAAAAGTAACACATCAGAACTAGAATCTTGCATGCTGCTTTTACTTAAGAACTTTGATGACTCAGAGATGTGAAGATATGGTGGTATATTAGACTTCTGCTCAGAGTCAGAGTATCCTTTACTTTAGCGCAGATTCTGATCATCATTCTTCAGAACATTCTGATTACCTAAGCTTGAAAGCTTCTGTAGCTTAACTTCTGATGATGTTTCAGTCAGAACTTCTGCATACAAAATAACACAAATTTAGAGTGCATATTTTTCCTTTGTGTTTGTTATCATCAAAACTATATTTAAGGGTTGTAGAATCAAACTATGTTCTAACAATGCATTCCTTCGCCAAAGTCCAGGTTCCAAAACACCAGGGCAACAATTCCTTTCGCAACGCTACTCACTTCTTCAAGTTTCGACTCAGACTCGTGATTCCCAACTACTTATCAACGTCAACTACTCCCGACAATCACTTATGTGATCCCAACATAAAAGTTACCGCAACTTTATTACTCCATCATTGTTCAAACATCGACATCTTACACTTGCTTCATAAATCAAGAAATATTACATCGCTCTTTATTCTTCGAGAAGTAAGCACCAATAATGTCTAATCAATTTCTCTCAAGGCGCTCTAACTCGACTAACAACAAGACTCCAACAATTCTTGCATTGTCGTCGTCGACATCACACTGAACCAACACCTTTCAGTTGAACATATCCGAGAAGCAAAGCTTCTCCCCCACTTATCTTCAACCAACTTCCTGGATACAACTAGATTAGAAAAACAATAAGAATCGATAGTGTTTCACACACTTGTCGCACACTAAGGAATAAACGACATTAGACAACTTGGTCGGACGGACCGACCTGCTCTGATACCACTATTGTAACACCCCAAATTCTACCCGGTAGTTATAATGAAAAAACAGAGTAATTAAAAATTTCCAACACATTTGGGATATCACAATTCAACATGATGTAACACATAAACAGATACATAACACTTTAGTTTTCGGAGGATCATATAACAACTTGCATTAGCTTTTAAAACAAAACCACTTCTTTTATTAATAACGCAGCAGAATCATAATTACAACTTCAAGTAACATCATAGGTTTCATTCAACTAAAACAACTTAAGAGGCAACATATTATTTCATATAATTAAACTTAGGATTTAACAACTAAAACAATTTCAACAAGTAAACGACTATTTGTTCATTTCCCCCCTGAGTGCTACGTATCAGAGCGACCAACCAACTTTGAACTAATAAGGCTAAGCAAATCTTCATTCTTTAATGCCTGCATGTTACCAATAGAGGGCAACATTCAAACAATAAGGGGTGAGATTCTTAAATCGTATAAGTGAGTGCATGATAAATTATATATTAGAATCAGGTCGTGCAAAAATCACCACTTCACAACAACAATTGCAATAAGATATCATCAAAATTCATCAATTAATTCATCAACACAACAACTCAATTGAACAACTTAGATTACGAATCAATGTCATGTAAATGCATGTGGTACCATTGGAGCAGAACTCCCAACTTAGAAAATCTGCCAATAAATAGAGGCATCACCAAGGCATAAGCCTTCAACTTAATATTTTGCCAATCCAGGCCAACGTGGTGCCAATAAATAATGCAAATGTATGTGACTTAATGAATGCAACAATCACATACAACACAACAATGAATTCGACAACATTGGCATAAGCCTACAACTTAATCAACTTATCAATCACAACATATTCAACATCAACAATGTATTCAACAATGTTGGCATAAGCCTACAACTTAATCAACTTACTAATCACAACATGTTCAACAACAACAATGTATTCAACAATTAGTAATGTAACAACCACACAATTTTTTCAATAATAACTTATTCACAGCAATAACTAACAACACAATACCATATACCGGAACCATTCAACTTAATTTGAATTCACCTGCAAATCGACTTTATTATACATAATTCTAACAAAATTAATCAACTAAAAATACCCACATGTATATAAGACTTATTGCAACAATTCCAACTAATTCCGGTTAACCAATTTTACCGCCCAAATCTACACATTCGGCTAATCGATATTGCTTAATATACTGTTATTACTGCTTTTTATTTACACTGCTACTAATAAATTTATTCTACTAAATTACGCTACCTCCTCTATTTATCTCACTGCCATTATTGGTCTCTGCTAAAACTACTTGTTCTCTATCCACAACTTCCACCGATAATTCTCTGCTAAATTATTACATATGCCACTAATATACTACTATGTTAAATTATTTATTACCAACTCTACAACTAAAACCATCACTGCTATTTTATTTTCCACATGTACTACTAACATAATTCTACTAATTATTAACTCTGCTACTTTATTCTATTGTTCCTCTAAATTTATCGCTTATTATTATTTCTGCTATTATCCTCTATCACATAAAATAACTCTACAAAATATACTACTTCTATTAATGTTCCTTCTGCTATAACTTCTGCTATAACATGCTACTGATAAGAATAGTTAATTTGTACCCAACTGCTTTTTCTATTAATAAAACTCTATACTGATACCATATAAAAAAATTGTACAACATAGTGCCACAAAACATAACAAGTGCCCCTTCCCAAAGGTGTGTCGCACGGAACACCCTCCCACTTCCTCAAAGTGCCGATTGGCACCTCCCTCCATAATCCAACTGTCGTTCGGCAGCATCCAACCAGCAACAAGTTGCTGTTCGGCAGCATTCCAGGTACAATTTCCCTTCTCTATTTTCTTCTTCTTTAGTCCACTCGGTACTATTTTAATGGATTTTCTAATACTGTCTACTATCCCAAATCCAGTCCAGACAAGTATATAACACAATAATACACTAATTCCTTGAAAATTCTTTAATCACATGAATTATTAATAATGTTTATCACAACAACATAAACCAACACAAATCAACAAACAGTAATAATCCCACAAACTAATTCCCACATACAGAATATCACATAACCCTTTATAGGATAAGAAACCCCACCCTTACCTGGTTGATTTGAAGACAACTCGAAAAACTTCAACTTAATTTCTGGAAACTAGCCCTAGCAGCAGCTTCCTTGTTCTTCTCCTCTTCTCACAAAACCCTATTTCTTCTTTATCTTCTTATTTTTGTTTTCTGATAACACTACCTCTTTTTCTCCTTATATTTCTAATAAAATACTATTATTATTATATAACCTTTAGTAAACTCAAATGGTCCTAATAAATATACCCCCCCCCCCCTTAGTACTACACAACACCACTAAATAAAGTCCAACATCAATTCTAAACTTATTAATAAAATGATACTTCAACTTAATTCTACCAATTTAATATGATTAATTAATATTTCAACTTAATAAAAATAATTCCGACTTGACGATAAAATTAAATTAATATAAAATATTCAAAACAATATTCGATTAAATAAATAATTAAATATCAGGGCGTTACATACATGCACATGATTTCAAGGATTAATGAAATTTAAATTCGTATAGACAAAAGAATGGACAAATGTTAATTTTTATTAGACAAAACAAGAAAGATTAGAGCATGCCTCTTGGGCTTACAAAATAACTTTATAAGATAAAAAGACTGAACGCATCCTCTTCGGTGCGAGATAGGCGTTCACACTTTTCTCTTCTTGTAGTTGCTTCGTAAGCTCCAAGACCCTCTTTTCACTAGCATAGAATTGAGCCTCGAAAGTATCTCGTTATTCCTTTAGCTGGATCCAACCCTTTTGTAAGTCTTCGAGAGAGGTAGGCATGTCGTGATGGAGGATAGTGTAGGGAACATCTCCTTCGACCACAGGCTCCATGATGACCGATAGGATAGAGTGATAAGGCATCATAAGTTTCTGAGAATGATCTCGCACCCATTTGACGTAAGGCTCGAGGGGAATGGAATTATTGTATCCTAGTGTCTTGCTATCCACCTTGTTCAACATCCTCCAAGCTCGGATAAATCTCTGGCGGAGACCTTGATCGTCGCTCTCGTAGTCAAATACCAATCCTTGAATAAGCATCTTGTGTGGACCATCCCTTCGGGCGTAACCAAACTGTCTTAAGGGTAAGCAAGGGTTGTAAGTGATACCTCCTCTAATGCCAAGCAAATGGATATTAGGGAACTCTCCACAACGGTCGACGATAGTAACATTCTCCAAAGAGCGGGAACACCAATGAATATATGAATGTCTGAGCGTCATCAACCTATGTGACCACCTTGAACCTTGCTCGTTCTTCAAAATAGATTGGGGAAGATGAGAAATAAACCATCTTGCAAAGAGAGAAGTACAACACATAAGGATACCGGGTTATGAGACATGAAGATTTTAACGACGTTCACATATATGAGTTGGTCAGGATTTGGAAACAAAACCATCCCATAGATGAGGAGAGCCACAATTTCCTCAAAGGCTTGCAAATCCAAAAAGTTCCAACAGTTTTGGGCTTTCTCAAACAAGAACTTTGCTAGGAAAGCCTTTACACCACTCCTTGTTTCCCAATTAGTTGTGATATCAGATGGTTGCAAGTGTAGAGCTTGAGCAATCTCTTCTGGCTTTGAATCTATTTCCATACCATTGAAAGGTAGTTGATTGAGAATGGGAATCCTCAAGAGTTTGGAGAATTCTTCCAAAGTTGGCACAAGTTGATAATCGGGAAATGTGAAGCAATGGTGTAGAGGATCAAAGAACTAAAAGAGCACCTTCATCATGTCTTTATCAGTGTTAGAGGTAACCAAATTTAGGAGGCGACCGTGTCTTTTGGTAAATGGGGAATTTTCAGGAATCCTTTGATGCTAACTCTTTAAGTTGGGGAGGGATCCTTATGAGATTGACTTGAATAGTTTTCCTGCGAATAGAATCCATGTCCTACAAAACAGAACAAAGATAAATCCCAAAAATCCTTGAAATGGTTAGTGAGTATGAGTATGATGTTATGATGTTTATGATGTTATGTACAAGTATATATATACAATCAAAACAAACAAGTCCTTAGGTTTAGGCTTGCATGGAGTCTCATAGGTAAGTACCCTCTTGAAGTTTAGTTGGCTCAAACCTATCCTAGTAATAGTATCCGGGTTCTAAGGAGCTCAATATTATTGATTTGTTTCCTTGGGCATTGTTTCAGCACAAGCCTCTTTAATGGCGACCGAAATGTCCCAAAAAAAAAAACAAACCTCAATGAGTGTAGTATCGAGTATCTACTAACTTCAGACTGCACCAAAGCCGGTCATCTCACTACGTCCTAAAAGCCAAGTTGGTAAAGTAAAGGTTTTACAAGTTCATTATTGCTTCATGACATCACTCAGTGGCCCCGTATTCTCCTTAACTACTCAAGGGCTACCGATACCCATAAATATGTCGCACTAACGTAGCTATTGCTTAGACCGTGTCAGTATACCCCGCACAATTTCCACAACGTATTGCTACTTACCTATAAGGTATCCCAAATCTGGGTAGAGAATTCAAGCCCAAACAAAGAACCGTAATGTAAAGTATACAATTCAAACAATGAAAGCAAGTAAATGTGATCTAGTCCTAAGGTAACCCCACTTTTAAAAAAATTTCCCCATCAGAGTCACCAGTTCTGTTATACGGTGGGAGAACTAACTTGGTTGTTTTGTGTTTTATCGCAAATGTTGCGGTTCGCAATAGTCGCCACCGAATTTTATTTTATCCAAAAGGAAAGGTGAAAAAGCACAGGAAAGAACTTTGAGATTGTTTGTTGAGTTTGGTGGGTAGATTATGAAAAGGGAAGGTATTAGCACCCTTTTCATCCATGGTTTTCCATGGGCTCTTAGTTACATGCTAGATCACTTGCTTTTGTTTGAAATTGTGATTTGTGTGGTTTTTGAAAGTATTTTGACAAGGCGCCTTCGTTTAGGAAAACTTTGTAATGATTCTCGTTAGTAAGAATGTATACAAAGTGTTGATCTTTTGCAAATGTTTTCAAGTTTGAAAGATGTTTTTGAAAGTGTTGGTGTTTGTTTTGAAAATGCCAAGGATGTCTTTTTTTTTAACTTGAGCAAGTAACTAGTAACAATCTACCTACTCAAAAGTCTTTTATATTTATTTCCTCTTTTCTTTGATATTGTCATCTTACCATTAATTTGGTAAGTAACCCTATCTTTGGATGTGAACGGGACGGGCATGGGTCATTGTATAACAATGATTAGCAATGTTGCAAGGTATCTTAGCATCTTTCCTTAGGGACTAAGATCATTTTGAAAAAGGCAACATAGATAGCGTCATCGAGGGACTATGATCTTGTATTTTTGCTTTTTTTTTGCGAAAGATACCTCACATGCATAACATGGCCATTTTTTGTAAGGGGACAAAGTGGATTTACCTTAAGGGTGCTTGTGCGCAAGTGTATTTATTTTTCATGCTTGATTTGTCTTTGATTAGGGTTTGCTAATTGATTTGTTTTAATCTTTTCATACAAACCCTAATTACTAGCATTTATATAAAGCGATAAATTGCGAAAAGTAAAATTACTACAGTATTACATCATTAGGGGGGTGTATAAATTTACAAATGGGGATTGTAAGAAAATTAAACCTAATTATCTATTACAAACATATTGAATATTGTACAAAATTGAAAATAAAATGCAAGAATATACTTGAAAAAAAAAGAGATGATTTTTGTTGTTTTTATGAAATGGGTTTTGGTTTTGAACTAATTAAAAAAATGACTAATTAAAATTAAATAAAATTTACTTAAACTAATTAAGAAAATAAATTAATTTGAAAAGGATTTTTAGGGTTTTTTATGAAAAATGTTTTAAATTAATGAAAATAAAATGAAGATTTATTATAACAACCTAAGTTCTAAATTAATGTATACATAAATTTATCCTAAGTCTAAGAATTAATTATTTAAGAAAAAAAAGAAATTTATTTGTTTTAAGAAAATGATTTTTATCTTTTTGTTTTATGGAGAAAATAAAAATATATAACTATAAATAATAAATAAAAATAAATTTTGGATTTTTTATGATTTTATGAAAATAATAGTAGTGATAATAATAATAATAATATTAATAATAATAATAATAATGAAAAAGAAAAAGAAAATAAAAATAAAAAATATAAAGAAAAGTCAGGGGGTGAATCAGTAACCCAAGGAGTATTATGAGGAAAAAAAACCAGGCCCAATGAGAGCCAAAGCGCTGCCAAAAAAATAAAAGAAAGTCAGAAAATTGTGAAAAATTACAAAAGGTCACGCTGGGGCTTGAACCCAGGACCTAAGGGTGAACAGACGCGCACTTTAACCACTGGGATGGTGATACATCTGTTAACTTGTGTGAAAGGATAAATATATAACACAACGCGCCCTAATTACACTTCATCTTCAACCTCCAGCCAAAGGATCTGTAACTTGATCATTTCTCAACCATTTGCAAAAATGTAAACATGAAAATTGCTCCATTTTGTCACACGAATCCAACCATATAAATATCATAAGCTATAAATCAAAGATGAATGAGAATTTCTAAAAGTACCAAATTCTGACCTAAATATTTCAGAAAGTTCAAACTCAAAATTCTCCTAGCTCAATCAAAATAAATGAAATCTATGGACATGTATAGTTTTAGGGAAATGATGTCTACATTTTATCTTCACAAATGCAAACCTAATAATGCTTAAATATGAAGATAAAAGTTCAAGAAAAATACCTCAAAGCTGGAAATCATGAAATGTATTTGAGCTTGTTTCAAGTAGTGGTGATGATCAGGTTAGCTTCCTTGGACCTCTAGGAAGCTAATGCAATGGTTGGCTTGAGCTGAGGATGGCTGAAATGATCTGGAGAAGTCAAGATGCAGACCTCTGTTTTTGGTTATAGAGGATGGTATAAATGGTGTTACAATTTGCAAACAGATATTGGAATGGTTTGTGTATGATGCTAAGAAGCTTTTGGAAGTGTTAAGCCAATAAACACACAAGTGGTTTTGAAGATTGAAGTTCAAAGTTACAAATGACACAAAAATGGAGGTTTTGTGCAATATGAGTTTTTAGGGAGTTTTAGAGCTTGTTCAATCGTCTGTTAGCTTGCAAATAACTTGCATAGTTATATGAAAGAGGTTAGAGGGTTTGAAGTTGACAGAACTGTGAGATCTAGAGTTATGGCTATGTTACTTGATTTTGAAGAAAAGTGGGAAAACAAGTTTCAATGTGTAGTACAAGCATGGCCTGGGTTTACGGGAGGCTCTAGACATGTTGCTTTTGCCTTTAACATTACTTGTGATCAGAAGGAACAAGTTAGGAGCTCTATGCATTGACTTTTTGATTAAAGTCACTTTTCCAAAATGGAAGTGTGAACTTTGTTCCTTTAATGGAATAATCACTTGGACAAAGACTCAAACACTTGGATCATAGCTCAACTAGTTTTGTAATCTTCTTATTATGGATATATCTTGAGGTGTAGAGGCCTGCAAAGCAAGATTGTGCAGCATAGGTTTGAAATTGAATTCTTGTTCATCACAAAATGACTTGTATTTCAAGTTGGAAAACCCTAACTTCCTCTCTTTGATTCTCCCTTCTCAAGAATGATCTCAAGGAGTTCCTCGACATTTTGGAAATCTTTTAATGTGCTCCACAACCCCTCTTTGAATCACTTTGGAAAATTACCCTTGTAACTATATGAAAAAGTTCCATGAAGTTAGGTCAAAATCCTGACCAAAACTAGGGCAAAATTTCACTAAGTGTTCAATTTCAAGACCATGACTTTATGAATAAATAACTTGAGATCCAAGAATTTTAAGGAGAAGTTGTGTAAAGCAATGTTTTAGATATCATGGATATCTACAACTTTCATGTTGAAAGTTTCTTCTGAATCCTCTTGCATCATGGTGAAAAAAATGGCTCAAAGTTATGAAAAAACATGAAGTTTTAAACACTTAGAAAATTTTCTAAGTTATAAAACTTTGACTTTTCAAAATGAAATCTTGAATTTTTTATTTCTTGATGAATAATTTTCATATTTTTACATGTTTTGATGAATTGTGATCTTTGACATTGAATTTTGACCAAAATGTCAAAGTTTGACTTTTCAGTGTACAATTGACTTTTGATCAGTTGACTGAAAATTCACTATCAATCTAATTAATATTGAGCAATGTTTTAGGTCATTCCATTAGGTCAAAATGATGAAATTGAACTATTGAAATCATGCTTCAAAACAATTGACCATTTGCTAGGTCAAAAATCATAAATTGCCCTTTCTAAATCAAAAACCCTAATTTTGACCATTTTTTCCTTTTGATGATTTGATCAAATTTCTTTAGGAATTATGGTCCGAACATGATTGAATGATACATATGAGTTTATAATGTTCATGTGGATCAAAAATTATGAAGTTTGACTGTAAATTGGCCATAGTTGACTTTTCCCCAATACAATTGATTTTAGGTCAACTGATCAATTGACTGAGCAAAAATGTGATCCAAGGCTTGAAACATGACATGAGTAATCTTGGGGGTCCATAATTATCCATGAAAGTCATATTAAGCATTGAAAGTTCAATTATCCTTGTGCAATCTCAAACCCTAATTTTGGTCATCAGTGCTTAAGGAGGTTTCTGAGCTGATCAACCCTAGTGTAGTCTTGAACCAAGAGAGATATTTGTGAGAAAATATTTGATAAAGGACAGGGAAAATTTTTGGGTACAATAGCTTACCCTGTTCAATATTCTTAAACCTGATGAGTTAGATTGGCGGATCCGCCATTCGTGACTTGAAGGTGAAAGATGATTGAACACTAGAGTGCACAAAAAATTGCACTCGAAGATGGATGGTGAATGGGCTTATAGATGCCATTTGGAGGAATGTTGGTAAACACAGGAAGAAGTATCAACATAAATCTCTTGTTGATTTACTAAAAATTGATGTTTTACCTGTGAGGAAAAGAGTTAGTAAAATGCAGATGCCTGCATGATGTTCACCAGATGTGGTATCATGTTAAATGCATATGGTATGTACATGCTATGATGTATGAATGTGAGATGTAGGTTTTTGTCTAGGAAAATAAATCCCTGACTGCTGCTGAGGAAATTCTGGAAGGTTGAATCCCTGATTTCCGTTGGGGATGAAGAATATGCATATCTTCAAACTTTGTTAAAAGGATGATTCCACTAGAGAAATATCTTTTGAATGTCAGTTGTTATCTGGTCGGATCAAGGTTTCAGAATTTGCTGAGGATGAAGTAGCCAACTGTTATCTGGTCGGATCCAGGCTTCACGACAACTTACTAGGGGAATAGACAAATTAACTATTATCTGGTCGGATTCCAGGCTTTGCAGATTTCTGAGGTTGATGAAGTCAATTGCTATTTGGTCGGGTCCAGGTTTCACAATGAATCTATGAGGGTAATTGCTATCAGGTCGGATCCAGGCTTCACAACAACTTTCTTGAAAAGATGAAACTGAAAACTGATATCTGGTCGGATCCAAGTTTCACAGTAATTTGTTGAGGAAGAGGAAAAATCTATTGGGGAAAAGAAGTTAAACCTTGGTCGGGTTGAGTCCAGGTTCTTCTATATCTTAGGCTATTATCTGGTCGGGCCTAGGTTTCATAATGTCTTGAAATTGAGATTATCTGTTATCTGGTCAGGTCCAGGTTTCAGTTACTCAAACTGTTATCTGGTCGGGTCCATGTTTCAGTAATTCACTAGGGATAGTGGCAATCTCTACTGGAGAAGAGGAGTTTTGCTAATGATTTTGTAGGAATTAAACTGCTATCTGGTCGGGTCCAGGCTTCACAATTGAAGAAGTCAAACTATTATCTGGCCGGGTCTAGGCTTCAGTAATAACTTGAAAATTTTTCTAATATCTGCTCGGGTCTAGGCTTCATAGTATCTTTTTGGAAATAGTAAAGGCTTTGCTGACGGCTTTACTGGGGATCAATGGTTGTGGCCCTATGATTTGCAATAATATGAAAAGAAAAAATCAAATTGGAAAGTGTAAACTCAGTCGTGTAGGACAAACTCAGCTTGGGGAGGATACACTCAACTGGGGAGGATAGACTCCACTTAGGATAATAGCCTTGGCTGGGGAAGATATACTTAGCTGGGGAAGATAGGCTTAGTTGGGGAACTCAGTGGTGTCTTGATTGTTGTATGTTGGGGAAATTTGAACTCGGCTGGGGAAATAAACCCTAGTGAGTTTCTTTTAGGAAGAGATCCAACAAAGCTTCAACTTTTAAAAAATCGACTTAGTTGGAGAGAGAGCTTCCAAGAGATTGAGAATCTGGTCGGGGATTATCCTATGCAAAGGGACTTTGTGGGCAACTCCGTTGGGGAAAGGTTTATTGTAGGCATCCTTGTCGGAATAATGATAATGAGATAACTCTGTGGGGATACTTCATATACATTAAAGAGATACTTGTTGCTGCTTAGCAGGACACATGTGCCAAATAGTTTTAATTATGTTCATATGCATATGTTCATTCAATTTTAGTCATTGGACAAATTTGCATTCATCACAAAGACAAAAATTTTGCACTTCAAAGTATATTTGTATTGATATTTTTCCCATGAATAGGCGTTTTTGTACAAAGAGACGGAGATCCTAGTAAGAGGAAATCGTTGAAAGGAAAACAAAATTGAGAATGAAAACAAATAGCCATGTGAAATGATCTCATTGCCTTCCAACTCTATTATTGCCCCCAATGTCTTCGAATGTCCCTTGCCGTTGATGGAAGTTGATTGGATTGATCTTGGATCCTTTGAACTTGGACCTTGGTGATAAAATTAACTGTGTTGGTTCCACGAGACATAGTCGTACGCTTTTAATACTTAACTTTTGCCTGGACCTCCCTTTCGGGTTTTCAGCCCACCAGGATACCCTTTTTTTCCCAAGTCGCCCTTTCGGGTTTTCAACTTGCCGGGTGTACAATCTTTTGCATATATCCCTAATTTTTTCCCAAACCTTTTGGTTTGCTGGGATGCCCTTATTTTTCTTAGGTGTGTAAACCTAAAGGGTCTCTTATGCGTAATATTTTTTAACTATGTCCGCGTTTATAGGATGTGGGAAATCTTTACCATCCATGGTAGTCAGCAGCATGGCACCGCCAGAGAAAACTCTCTTGACAACAAATGGCCCTTCATAGGTTGGAGTCCATTTCCCTCTGGGGTCGCCTTGTGGTATGATGCGTTTTATCACCAAGTCACCAACTTGATATACTCAAGGCTTAATTTTTTTGTTGAAAGCCTTGATCATCCGTTTTTGGTACGTCTGACCATGGCAAACATCAGCTAACCATTTTTTGTCAATCAGGTTCAGCTGATCCAATCTCGTTTGAATCCATTCATCTTCGCCTAGGCCTGCTTCATTCATAATTCTCAGTGAGGGAATCTGAACTTCTACTGACAAAACAGCTTCCATGCCATAGACTAGAGAAAGGGGAGTTGCCACAGTTGATGTTCTAGTTGAAGTATGGTATCCATGTATAGAAAACGACAACATCTAATGCCAATCCTTATAGGTTACTACCATTTTCTGCACAATCTTCTTGATATTTTTGTTGGTCGCTTCGACTGCGCCATTCATTTTCGGTCTATATGGAGAAGAATTGTGATGCTTGATCTTAAACTGAGTACAAAGCTCAGTGATCATAACATTTTTGAGGTTAGTCCCATTGTTGGTGATGATCCTTTCGGGGATACCATAACAGCAGATGAGGTTGTGTCTGATGAATCTGGCTACCACATTCTTGGTGACTGAGGCAGACGAGGCGGCTTCAATCCATTTGGTAAAATAGTCGATAGCAACAAGAATGAAGCGATGTCCGTTGGAAGCTATGATCTTGATCTCTCCAATCATGTCAATGCCCCATATTGAAAATGGCCACGGAGCGGTCATGACATTCATAGGGATATGAGGCACATGGACCTTGTCAGCATAGATTTGGCATTTGTTACAAGCTCTTGAATGTTGATGGCAATCAGTCTCTATTGTCGACCAATAGAAACTGGCTCTTAATATTTTCTTAGCCATCGTATGTCCACTTGAGTGAGTACCAAAGAGACCATCGTGCATGTCTTCCATGATCTCCTCCGCCTCCTTTTTGTCCACACATCAGAGTAGAGTTGAATCATGATTGCGCTTTTACAATATCCCGTCACTTAGGAAGAATTTGGCTGCAAATCTTCGCAAGAACTTTATGTCATTGATAGATGCCCCCTCTGGATACTCTTGTGCTTCAAGGTATCTCATTTCCTCATGGTACCATGGCTTTTCCGCATCAGTGTCGAGCTCATTGCAATGTGCAGGTTCATCAAATCTTTCAATTGTTATCAAAGGGGCTTCGTTGTCCCATCTGACCTTGAACATTAAAGACATGGTTACCAAAGCGCCATCCAACTGGTTTTCTTCCCCAGGGAAGTGCTCAAAAGTGACCTCTTAGAAATAAGGAATTAGGGATAGTACAAGTTCCTTGTAAGGGATAAGATTGGGGTGTTTATTGTCCCAATTTCCTTTTACTTGGCTGATCACTAGAGAGGAATCCCCAAACACATTCAAATGCTTGATCCTTAAGTCAATAGCAACTTTCAGACCTAAGATGCATGCTTCATACTCGGCCATATTGTTTGTGCAATCGAAGCATAATCTGGAAGTGAAAGGAGTGTGGCAACCTTTAGGAGAGATGATCACATCACCAATTCTATTACCTAAGGCGTTGGAAGCCCCATCGAATACCATAGTCCATCGGGATCCTTGTTCAGGTCCGTCATATGGTCCAAGCTTCGCACAATCGGTTACTAGCATGATGTTCTCATCAGGGAAGTCGAAGTTCATTGACTGATAATCATCCATAGCTTGATGGGCCAAATGATCTGCTAGTACGCTTCCTTTGATGGCCTTTTGATTTGTTTATTGAATTTTGTACTCAGTCAAGATCATTTTCCATCTGGCTATCCATCAGAAAAGAGCATGCTATTTATTGGAATGGTTTGTGTATAATGCTAAGAAGCTTTTGGAAGTGTTAAGCCAAGAAACGCACGAGTGGTTTTGAAGATTGAAGTTCAAAGTCAGAAATGACACAAAAATGGAGGATTTGTGCAATCTGAGCTTTCAGGGAGTTTTGGAGCTTGTTCAATCGTCTGTTAGCTTGCAAATAACTTGCATAGTTATATGAAAGAGGTTAGAGGGTTTGAAGTTGACAGAACTGTGAGATCTAGAGTTATGGCTATGTTACTTGATTTTGAAGAAAAGTAGGAAAACAAGTTTCAATGTGTAGTACAAGCATGGCCTGGGTTTATGGGAGGCTCTAGACATGTTGCTTTTACCTTTGACATTGCTTGTGATCATAAGGAACAAGTTAGGAGCGATATGCATTGACTTTGTGATTAAAGTCACTTTTCCAAAATGGAAGTGTGAACTTTGTTCCATTAATGGAATAATAACTTGGACAAAGACTCAAAAACTTTGATCATAGCTCAAATAGTTGTTTAATCTTCTAATTATGGATATATCTTGAGGTTTAGAGGCCTTCAAATCAAGATTATGCAGCATAGGTTTGAAATTGAATCCTTGTTCATCACAAAAGGACTGGTATTTCAAGTTGGAAAACCCTAACTTCCTCTTTTCGATTCTCCCTGCTCAAGAATGATCTCAAGGTGCCATAAAGTTTGTAATGTGCTCTACAATCCCTCTTTGAATCACTTTTGAAAATTCCCCTTGGAACTATATGAAAAAGTGCCATGAAGTTAGGTCAAAATCCTGACCAAAACTCGGGCAAAATTTCACTAAGTGTTCAATTTCAAGACCATGACTTTATGAATTAAGAACTTGAGATCCAAGAATTTTTAGGAGAAGTTGTGTAAATAAATGTTTTAGATATCATGTATATCTACAACTTTCATGTTGAAAGTTTCTTCTGAATCATCTTGCATCATGGTGAAAAAATGGCTCAAAGTTATGAAAAAACATGAAGTTTTAAACACTTAGAAAAATTTCTAAGTTAGAAAACTTTGACTTTTCAAAATGAAATCTTGACTTTTTTATTTCTTGATGAATAAGTTTCATATTTTGACATGTTTTGATGAATTGTGATCTTTGACATTGAATTTTGACCAAAAAGTCAAAGTTTGACTTTTCAGTGTACAGTTGACTTTTGATCAGTTGATTGAAAATTCACTATCAATCCAATTGATCGTGAGCAATGTTTTAGGTCATGCCATTAGGTCTAAATGATGCAATTGGAATCTTGAAATCATGCTTCAAACCAATTGACCATTTTCTAGGTCAAAAATCAGAAATTGCCTTTTCTCAATCAAAAACCCTAATTTTGACCATTTTGCCCTTTTGATGATTGATCAAATTTCTTGAGGAATTGTGGTCCAAACTTGATCAAATGATACATATGAGTTTATAATGTTCATGTGGATCAAAAATTATGAAGTTTGACTGTAAATTGGCCATAGTTGACTTTTTCCCCAATACAATTGATTTTAGGTCAACTGATCAATTGACTGAGCAAAAATGTGATCTAAGGCTTGAAACTTGACATGAGTAATATTGGGGGTCCATAGTGATCCATGCAAGTCATATTAAGCATTGAAAGTTAAATTATCCTTGTGCAATCTCAAACCCTAATTTTGGTCATGAGTGCTTAAAGAGGTGTCTTGAGCTGATCAACCCTAGTGTAGTCTTGAACCAAGAGAAATCTTTGTGAGAAAATATTTGATAAATGAGAGGGAAAATTTCGGGATACAACAGGTCTTGTCAGATCTTCTGTAGGAATTCCCGAGGTTGTTCTATCGTAAGAAGAGGTGTTCAATTATTGTTAGATAATGGTACTATCAAAGTCACGGGCAATATAGATGATTACAATGGAGTTAATATGATTGAAGATTACTCTATTGAGGCCATGTCTGACGATGAATATGTTTCTGCTGATGAATTCTTTCCTTTTGAAGAAGACATGTTCCTTGATAACAATTATGCGATGCCTAAATATTCTGAAGTAGGGGTGGATTTCATTATGTCGTGTTTTGGTGTTCCTGCTCATGTAGAGATTGAGTATCATAACAAGCCTGTTGTTGCTCCAGTGGTTATTTATCTACCTGGTCCTGTTTCGTATGAATCGGATAAAGACGTGCCTTATAAATACAATGTGACTATCCTAGAAGATGGTGTGGAAATCCCTATCCAACCTTTGTTTAACGTCAAGAATATTGCTGAAGCCAGTCGAGTAACTCGCAGTGGTCGAGTCTTTGCCCCTACTTTTCGACTGGACGTTAATTATGATAAAAAGATTGTTGAGAATACTGAACCTAAGAAAATGATGGGAGAATCTAGTGGCACTGCATTGGAAAGGATGTGGATGACTTGTTGAAAATTATCAAGATGAGTGACTACAAGATTGTAGATCAACTGTTGCAAACTCCATTTAAGATTTCCATTCTAGCCTTGCTTATGAACTCTTCTGCTCATCCGAAATCTCTGATGAGAGTGTTGGATCAAGCTTTTGTTCAGAGTGACATGTCTCTGAATTAGTTCAGTAGTGTTGTGGGGAATATTACATTTTGTAATAATCTGAGCTTTTATGATGATGAGTTTCCTGATGAAGGAAGAAACGATAACCTGGCTCTCCATATTTTGATGAATTTTAAGAATGACTCTTTGTCCAATGTGCTGGTTGACAATGGGTATGCTTTTAACGTCATAATAAGAAGTACACTCATAAAGCTTAAGTACCAGGGGGCTCCTATGCTCCCAAGTGTAATCATAGTGAAAGCATTTGATAGGTCGAGCAAATATATCATCGGCGAGGTAGGTTTTCCTACTCATATAGGACTTTATGTATTCCATATTACTTTCCAATTTATGGATATTGTCCCCTCCTATAGCTGTTTATTGTGACGACCACAGATCCATGAAGCAGGAGCCGTTACTTGAACCTTGCACTAGAAGCTTAAATTTCTTCATGAAGGAAAGGTGGTCATTGTGAACGGGGAGCATGCTTTGTTGATATCTCATTTGTCCTCTTTCAGCATTGTGGAAGCTGATGAAGCAACTTTTAGAACTCAGTTACAAGATTTATCTATTGACAATATAAGGAAAAGTGAAGGTTAAATTTCCTCGTTTAAGGATGCATAACATGTAGTTCAGAAAGGCCCTAGAAATGTGTGAGGACAAGTTATTAATCCTTTTGTAAACAAGAGTAGGACTGACTTATGTTTTTCCATGAAGAAGGAATTCGTGAAGCTGAAGTCTTCTTTAAGTAACTATCAAGTCATCTTTCACAATGTTGGGTATCTTCATCTGACTACTCCAAAGATCAATGCTATTCTTGAAGATGAATGAGAGCAAGAGATGCTGAACTACCTGACACACAGAGTCAGAGTTCAAAACTTGATCACTGTTGATGTTCCTTCTTGCATTCACATTTCAAAGTAATTTTTTTCATTCTTTTCAAAAATATTTCACTCTGCATAATGTGGAAGTAATGATGTTCTATGGGCATATCTGTTGTTTGGATTTTTAAAATCATTAATAAAAGTTGTTTTTGATTCCCAAATTATGTCTTTATTTTCTACTTTTCATGGAAAATGGTAATAAAAAACACCCTTTCAAAATAAATGATAACTATAAATAAATTTTCATAATCACTTGTTACATGTATCAGTTTCCAAAATCAATCATAAATCACATGTGCAGATTAATTAAAAAACCCATTGCATGCAATGACCATGAACCCTCTACCAACTTTGAATATCCTGTTGATGTGGTAGAGGAAGTATAATATGACGAAATCCTAGAAGAGGTTGTACAGTTTCTTGAGCGCGAGGAAAATGCTATGTATCCATAAAAAGAGCCGTTGGAGACAATTAACTTGGGTTCAGAGGAAGATCCAAAGGAAGTCAAATTTAGGGCACTACTCCATCTCGATGCGATGAGTAGGTTGATTGACTTGATGAAGGAATATGTGAATATCTTTTCTTGGTCTTATCAAGACATGCCCGTTTTGGATACCGATATTGTAGAGCATTATTTGCCGCTAAAACCAGAATGTCCGCCAATCAATCAAATGTTGCGAAGAACTCATCCTAACATCACAGTGAAGATTAAAGAAGAGGTTTTAAAGCAGATTGATGTCGGTTTTATTGTAACATAGTGTACCTTCAGTGGATTGCCAATATTGTTTCAGTATCGAAAAAAGATGGAAAAATCTTCATGTGCGTTGATTAAAGAGATTTAAACAAAGTCAGTCTGAAAGACGACTTTCCATTGCCACATATCGATATGTTGGTTGATAGTACAACAAAATTCAAAGTGTTTTTGTTCATGGACGGATTTTCAGAATACAATCAAATCAGAATGGCTCCTGAGGACATGGAAAAAACAACGTTTGTCACACCCTAGGGAACATTCTGTTACAAAGTGATGCCCATCAGGTTGAATAATGCTGGTACGACGTACCAGAGGGCTATGACAACTATATTCCATGATCTAATGCATAAGGAATATGAGGTATATGTTGATGATATTACTTCCAAACCTCATACCGAGGAATAGCATATAGAAGATTCGGTAAAATTGTTTCAGAGTTGGAGAAAGTATCATTTCCGCTTGAGTCCAAATAAGTGTACTTTTTGTGTTCGTTCTGGAAAATTTCTAGGTTTCATTGTCATCCAAAAAGGAATTGATGTTGATCCTGATAAAGTTAAGGCAATTCAGGAAATGCCTGCACCAGGAACTGAAAAGCAAGTTAGAGGTTTCCTTGGACGTTTGAATTACATTTCCAGATTTATTTCCCATATGACTGCGACATGTGAACTGATCTTCAAGATGTTAAAGAATGATCAAGGTTGTGTATGGCTGAACGATTGTCAAAGGGAATTTGAAAGCATTAAAGAGTATCTACTTGAACAACCTATCTTTCTCCCTCCAATTGAAGGAAGACCATTAATTATGTATCTAACAGTGTTAGATAATTCTATGGGATATATTTTGGGATAACAAGATGAAATGGGAAGAAAAGGATATGCCATTTGTTATCTCAGTAAGAAATTTACCGACTGTGAGTCACAGTATTCTACGCTGGAAAAAACAAGTTGTGTTTTGTCCTAGACGGCAAAGAGATTGCAGCAGTATATGTTGATTCATACTACTTGGATGATTTCTAAAATGGATCCAATTAAGTATATTTTTACAAAGCTCGCTCTTACTGGAAGAATTTCCCATGGGCAGATGCTATTGTCTGAATATGATATTGAATATTGTACTCAGAAGGCTATAAAAAGTAGTGTGTTGGCGGATTATATCACTCACCAACCAATTGATGATTATCAGTCTATTAAAAATGATTTTTTGGATGAGGATGTAATGTATTTCAAAGTAAAAGATTGTGATGAATCTTTTCCTGAGGAAGGTCCTGATCCTGAACCCCGATGGGGTATGGTTTTTAATGGAGCTGTAAATCCTTATGGGAAGGGAATTGGTGCTGTAATTATCACTCCCCATGGGTCACATATCCCTTTCACTTCCAAGTTGAATTTTTATTGTACCAATAACATGGAAGAATATGAAGCTTGTACCATGGGTCTTGAAGAGGCTATTGATCTTAGAATCAAAATTCTAGATGTATATGGCGATTCAACTTCGGTAATAAATCAGATTAAAGGAGAATGGGATACTTGTCATGTTGGATTGATTCCCTACAAATATTATGCTCGAAGATTATTACCTTTCTTCAATAAAGTTGAATTCCATCATATTCCTAGAGATAAGAATCAGATGGAAGATGCCTTAGCCACCTTGGCTTCCATGTATCAAGTGAATACTTGGAATGATGTACCTCGGATCACTATTCGACGTCTTGATAGACCCGCTCATGTGTTTTCTACAGAGGGTATGTCAGATGAAAAACCTTGGTATTATGATATCAAGAACTTTCTCCAGACTCAAGAGTACTCGCTCGGGGCGTCGAATAAAGATAGAAATACTTAAGAAGGATGGAAGGTAGATTTTTCCTCAATGAAGATGTTCTGTACAAAAGAAATCACGACATGGTCTTGCTCAGATGCGTGGATAGACACGAAGCAGACATGTTGATGCATGAGATCCATGAAGGTTCCTTTGGTACCCATGTCAATGGGCATTCAATGGAAAAATGATTCTTAGGGAATGTCACTATTAGATTACAATGGAATCTGACTGTTATAAATTTGCAAAGAATTTCCATAAGTGTCAAATTTATGTTGACAAGATTCTTGTGCCTCCAATGCTTCTTAATCTTATTTCTTCCCCGTGGCCTTTTTCTATGTGGGGTATTAACATGATTTGAATGATTGAACCCAAGGCATCAAATGGACATCATTTAATCTTGGTGGCAATTGACTACCTCACTAAATGGGTGGAAGTAGCTTCTTACGCTAATGTTACCAAGTAGGTGGTAGTGTGCTTTATGAAAAACAATCTTATATACCGGTATGTTGTGCCAAGCAGGATTATCACCGACAATGCCTCAAACTTGAATAACAAGATGATGACATAACTTTATGAAGAATTCAAAATTGTCCATCACAACTCATCTCCTTACATACATAAGATGAATAGGGTTATTGAAGCTTCTAATAGAAATATTAAAAACATCATCCAGCAAATGGTGGTTACCTATAAGGATTGGCATAAGATGATTCCTTTTTATTTGCATGGGTATCGTACATTTGTCTGCACTTCTACAGGTGCAACCCCGTTTTCCCTTGTATACAGTATGGAAGCAATACTCCCCATTGAGGTTGAGATTCCCTCTTTGCGTGTAATAATGGAAACCAAGTTTCCAGAGGCTGAATAGGTCCAGAACAAGTTTGATCGGTTGAATTTGATTGAAGAAAATAGAATGACGGCCATGTGCCATGGCCAATTATATCAGAAAAGAATGAAGAAATCTTTTGATAAGAAGATAAATCCTATTGAATTCAAAGAAGATGACATCATGCTCAGAAAGATCATATCTTTTAACAGTGATTCTAGGGGCAAGTGGACTCCCAATTAGGAATACCCATATGTTGTCAACAAAGAATTCTCTGGAGGTGCGTTGATTATTGAAACTATGAATGGCAAGGAGTTCCCACCTCCCATGAATGCTGATGCATTCAACAAATACTTCACCTAAGGAAACAAAAGAAGAACTCGTTAAGTTGAAAACTCGAAAGGGTGGTTTAGGAAAAAAGGAGCATCTCAGTAGGCTAAAAACCCGAAAGGACAGTCTAGGCAAAAGTTAGAGACATTAACAAAATAAATCATCTCGGTAGGTTGTTAACCCGAAAGGGAAACCTAGGAAAAAGTTAGGGATTTCTTGGCAAGTAACTGCGTTAGACAAGACTTGATCACTGAAGCAACAATATTCTCAGATTCTCATTACACTTCAACTAAAGTCTCTGCTCAGGAGTTCTAAGTTGTTAGGGAGAATAGTGGTCATTGTATTTCAATGTATCTTTTCCACGTACTTACCATTTTCTAAACTTTGTAATCATTCACGGAGTCACGCCATTTGCGGGCTACCATTCTATTAATAAATTTTGAGCCTTTATCCAATTCTTTGTGGTTCTTATTTCACTCTTTTACAAAAATTTCATTTATTATTGATAGTAATTTTCAAAACACAATTTTTTTAATAGTAAAAAAGGATTTTGAAAATAATTTGCAAATCACCTTTTACTTCTGATTTAGTGATTCAAGTGGAATAAATGAAGTGATTCTAAGGATGGACTAACCCCGAAGTTCTGAAGGGATTCCCTAAGATGTATCTCAGGATTACTCTTTCTGATACGCGCATGATCCATTTATGTTCTTGATATTTGGATCCCATACCAACTGATACATTGGGTGTGAGGTTTGTGATCTCATCTATACCCAGTTAAGTCTTAGCTCTGATCTTATTCAAGTTTGTTATTTGATTTCAGGTCTGTGTGGTTTGGGCTCCCCTCAATGATTGTGGTGATTAAACTACCCAATGAAGTCAGCACGAGATCCACTGTTGAAGTATCAATGATTTGGTTTTAACCCTCCCTGGTAAAGTCGGTATTGGAATCTCTAGTGGAAGACTAGTGGATGAGGTATTGTGTTTCCCAATCGAAGTCTGCATGATATTCCCGAGTAAAATCTGGAGGAAGATTTTATATCCTTGTAACTGCATTGGTTTATTAATATTAGATTGTGCTTTGATTATTTTTCAAACCGTGTTTCTTTCTAGTGGAGTTAAGCCATGAAGTAGGAATCTGTTTCCTCAGTTGGTGCTTACTCTTATGGAATCTTCATCCTGGATGTGATTTAGCCGAGTGTTGACTTTTCCCAAATTGGTTTTATCTGATTCTTCCTAGTGTTGTATGTCTGTTTTATCAGCATATACATGATAACGTTCGTACATTCAAACATACACCACGCATGGTGGAATTTAAATTTATTGCTCAGTTTCATTTTATTATTTTTGTTGGTATATTTTCCTATTTTTGCAGAGTTACGGCACCCTCTCTCTAATTTGATTGTCGACCTTAATAAAAATGTGTATATCCTTTCAATTTCCCCACTGATTTATCCTTCGCGAGAGAATTTTTTTTAGCCTTCCTATTCAGCTCATTATCTAGATGAAACATGGTCCCCTTTTGAGTTTAATCCTTATTAAAAGCTATCTTGGATGGCTATTTCAAACAAGTTTATTTCTTGTTTGAATTTGTGGTCCCCGACAACATTATTATTTATGTAGGCTCTGAGCCCTGAATTAAGAGTGTGCATTTACTTTGCACAAGAAGACTTTATCTCCTTAGCATAAATATATTAGCATTTCCCTAAAGTAGCCAAGATTCATTTCCCAGCCACATTATTGCAATTCCTTCTCGTAACAGCAAGTGGCGGTCTCTTTATTTGAGCAACCCAGGTTCCCCAGTAAGTCTGTCAATGCCAAAAAATATTTGTTACTCCGATAAATGGTAGTCTCATCACTACGGGAGATAGATCATTGTTGAGTACGTTACTCCAATGAATGGTAGTCTAGTCAGTATGGGATATAGTTCGTTATAGAGATTGTTACTCCAATGAATGATAGTCTTGTCATTATGGGAGATAGTTCGTTGTTGAGTTTGTCACTCCAATGAATGGTAGTCTCGTCATTATGGGAGATAGTTCATTATTGAGATTGTTACTCCAATGAATGGTAGTCTCGTCATTATGGAAGATAGTTTATTGTTGAGATTGTTACCCTAAAGAATGGTAGTCTTGTCATTATGGGAGATAGTTCGTTATTGAGATTTATTACTCCAATGAATTGCAGTCTCATCATTATGGGATATAGTTCTTTGATTGAGATTTGTTTACTCCAATGAATCGTAGTCTCGTCATTACGGGAGATAGTTCGTTGTCTAGATTGTTACTCCAATGAATGGTAGTCTCGTCATTATGTGAGATAGTTAATTGTTGAGAGTGTTACTTGAATGAATGGTAGTCTCGTCATTATGGGAGATAGTTCGTTGTTGAGATTTTTACTCCAATGAATGATAGTCTCATCATTATGGGAGATAGTTCGTTGTTGAGATTGTTACTTAAATGAATGGTAGTCTCGTCATTATGGGAGAGAGTTCATTATTGAGATTGTTACTCCAATGAATGGTAGTCTCATTATTATGGGAGATAGTTTGTGTTTTAGATTTTTTACTCCAATTAATGGTAGTCTCATCATTATGGGAGATAGTTAGTTGTTGAGATTGTTACTCCAATGAATGGTAGTCTCGTCATTATGAGAGATAGTTTGTTGTTGAGATTTGTTTCTCCAATGAATGGTAGTCTCGTCATTATGGGAGATAATTCATTGTTGAGATTGTTACTCGAATGAATGATAGTCTCGTCATTATGGGAGATAGTTCGTTGTTGAGATTTGTTACTCCAATGAATGGTAGTCTCGTCATTATGGGAAATAGTTCATTTTTTGAGATTTGTTTACTCTAAGGGATGGTAGTCTCGTCATTATGGGAGATAGTTCGTTGTTGAGATCTTTTTCCAATGGATGTTAGTCTCGTCATTATGGGAGATGGTTCGTCATTGAGATTCACTTTACTTTAAATAAGTTCGTTTGTTTCCAATCATAAGTACTGTTGTCAATAATTTGTTACTAATCCCTAATAGTGGTATTTACTGATAGTATCTTACCATGTCTTTTCCATGTGAGTTGATGTTACCTTTTTTCTATCTTCTCTGCAAGTGGGTAGTTCACAGTTATTTGTTGATATTCGTCGTCCATTACTTTTTCCTTAATGTTTGAGTTAAAGTTGCTTTTTCTCTTCCTGGGACTTTACCCCAGTGGAGTCGAGTCTTGTGTTCATCAGTGATTTATTTTCCTGGTCAAATTTTCTTTTGAACCTTTATTTTTATTTCCCGCATCCCCAGTGGTGTCCTGTGTCACCTTCGGATTTATTTCTTTGCATGCATGATCATAAGCATTTCATGGCATCTTAGGGCCAAAAATAAGGCTTGTTTTATATTTAATTAACTTCAATATTGTCGAGATAAAGATTTTAACCTTCGTATCTCTGGATAGAAGAAACTTAAATAAGGGCAGCTGTTATACCCCAATTTTGCCCCTAAGATCTCTCATCATTTCAATGACAACCCAATCACATCAAGATCACACACTAAGGTATGGTTTTTCTTCCTATATTTATGTTTGCTCATGAGGGATCACCAAGCACCTTAATTTGTATATTGTAATCATGTATATCTTTTTTTGATTGACTTGTAACTAACAAATATAATGTATATTTGCTCTATGAATGATGGTACTATAGGTGATGACACAACGCATTATATCAGGTTGATTCATAGGTTCATGAGATTATTTCCATGCCTTCTTCAACAAAGCTTCGTTGAAATTTGAGCTTCATCATTTAGTGTGCTTTAATACAATGTCATGATAAGTCCTACTATGTCTCATCATGCTCTACTTTTCCGAGGAAGGTCAAGAGATGCAAGATTGATTCGAGAAGTTTGACCTAATTTGACAGGTTCTTGATTCCTTGATTACAAGTGCATAAGTTTCTCAATTTTAATATGGGTCCTTATTACCATCCAAAACAACTTCTCTTAACATAGAAAATGAAATTGTGCAAGAAAGATTGTCAAAAGTTGAAAAGGGTTCCAAGTCATTTTAATGCTTTAGAAGCTAGGGTTTTGAACTTTTAAGGACTATATCTTGTTCATATTTTGAGATTTTTGAATGATTCCAAAGATATGCTTCTCCTTAACGGGTTATTAACAAATCACTTTAAGATTTTCAAGCAAATTTTATATGGAAGATCACTAATGATTGTGAAATATTACAAGACCTCTAGATAGGCCATCAAATTCTTTTATATGACTTCAAAGTATCATAACTTGGTCAATTTCTATCATATTGAGCTCATTATGGTTTCACAATGATCTTAAGGATGTTAAATTTAATTATCTTTTTGGTTCTAAGCTTGTAAATGATTTCAAGAGGCTTTGTGATTTCAAAAGATTATAGGTCCCCTCATGGATTTTCATCAAATTCAAAATATCATAACTTGTTCAATATTTGGAATTTTTTAGTGATATAAGTTTAACAATACTCTTTAAGGATTCCACTTCAAGCTAGAATCATTGATAGAAGCTCAATTTTGAAGGAATACCTTGTTTGGAATCAAAACATTATAGGTCATTTTTTAAGAAAAAAACGTAGAATTTTTCTAAGTATAAATGTAACACCCCAATTCCACCCCGACGAATTATGTAAATAAGTCAGAGTTATAAAAATCATTCATGCAAACAAATCGGGATGCCACAAATTCTTCTATAAAAATTCATTGCATTCATCATGGATATATAACACTTTTAAAACATCGGATGAACCATCATCATAACATCTTTAATTAAATATCTCAACATGTACGCAACAGAATTCTTAATAACATCTTTATCATCAATACAACAACTTCGACACAACACAATTTAATAGTGATCAACTTAAAGTTAAACAACTTAGTAATCAAAAATCAAAAGCAACAAGTGTTCATCTCCCCGAGTGTTACATATCAGAGCAATGACACTGACTCAAACTATTGAAGGTATAAAACCTTCACTCTCGATTACCTGCACGTTACCAACATAAGGGCAAAATTCAAATAGAAGGGGTGACATATCTAACAATATAATAAATCTTATGATAATTAATATATTAAATTAGATCACATAACATCTCCACTTCTTATCTCATAATCAACAACAATCACAACAATAATTCACATTCACAACATCAATGCACAACTTCTGTATGCAATCAAATAATGCGACTCGACACTATGCAAATGCATGTGGTACCATTGGAGCAAAACTACCATCTCAAAACTTGCCAATTAATAGAGGCATCAACAAGTCATAAGCCTTCATCTCAATATTCACCAATACAGGCCATCTCAACGAGCATAAGCTCCATCTCAAAGTGCAATGTATGCGACACAATCATGAAGGTAATGACAACACCATAATTAACAACATCTCAATACAACATCATCGTTGGCCAAAGGCCTACATCTTAAATCATCTCAACATATCTTCATCAACATCTCATATCATCATAATAATTCATCAAACATCATTTATTCATCATAAATTATCAACACAACATCATTAATAAAATCTCATCAACAACTCAGTTGTACATTAATACGACAGTAACTCATACTGCTATTCTGTAATCTTACATCATTACTATCATTACTCCTACTGTTACAAATCAAATAACAGCCTATAAACATTTCATCCTCATCATTCTGCATAAAAACCAACATAACAATTAAAGCGGGAATTAACTCTAGTCCCAATTGGGATTACTAGGGTTATCCTTCGTACTCTTCATTTTAATCCTCAAGAATTAAAGCTCATCGCGTTAGCTATTCAACACTTCAAACGAAATCACAAATGGAGTCTGAAAACTCAAGTTACAACATTTTCTAAATGATTATGCAAAAAAAAAAATAGACAACATGGGTCGACACATATCTCCTTGGATCGACGCGTACTGCACTGAACTCGTAACATGAGTCGACGCATCCTCTCATGTATCGACTCATCCTTAGTTTAACACACAACATGTATCGACACATGACCCTACGTATCGACTCATCTTGAGTCTAAAGGTCCTCATGTATCGATGCAAGGCCTCTTCGTGTCGACTCATACTGAGTCTCAAAACCTTCTTGTATCGACACATAACATTTGGGGTCGACACATTCTGTTCTATCCTGCATAATTTCTGTGATTTTCTCTATGTTTTCACTAGGGTTCCATACATTAATCCCTAAAAACCTAATCTAATCATAGATAATCATCACTTACAGTTATCCTATAATCCTACATCAATTACACAACATCCCGACATCATCATTCATCTTTCAATAATCAATTCTCATCATACAACAACATGTAATTCAATCATGAACAAAACAACACTATCACATCTAATCCCATAAACCAATTATCATGAAACCAATTATAGAGTCAGAACCCCACCCTTACCTTGGATTGAAGGTCGCTCTATAACTTCCAGTCGAAACCTTGTTCTGCCATTTTTCCTCTTTTTGCAGCAGCTTCACATTCTTCTTCTCAATCCTTATTCTTCTACTGCCTCCTCTTTTCTATTCTTTCTAGCAACAATAAAATAACCTATTATTCTTTATTCCTTATTCGACTTAAAACTAATACACCCCCTTATTACTACTTCCATTCCTTAAAAACAAGCCCACATCAAATAATATTATACTTCTAATATTATTTCACCACTTAAAAAAATAATTAAATCCAATTAATCACAACACATCTTCCCAAATATTCCACAAATAATTTAATTAAATAATTAATTAAATTATGGGCCTTACAATAAAAGTCAACGTATTTTTCCTGATTTTGACCAAGCATAACTTCTAGCTCAATCGTCCAAATGATCTCTTTCTTGGCACATTATAAATAATGTTACCTGATATGTCTAATTCATTAAGAATCAAGTCCTAAGGCTTCCTAAATCGAGCACACCATGAGTTCATTGTCAACTACTTGAAACTGCATTTTTCCTCCAAGTCAGATTTTGAAATCCATAATTCAGCTTCTAAACATCAATTTAGCACGCTTTTTTGATTTAAACATGTTTAAAAAAGTTACCAAAGTTAATTTAAGGATCAAAACACAGGAATTAACTGTGTTTTGATGCACATGGAGTCACACACTTTTCACTTTTGGGCTCCATCCATTTTCCCTTTAAACCTCACTATTTTTTCCAATTCTTTTCACTATTCACTCTCTTATAAATATAGGGACATATTGCACTCATTTCCTTAAGCTTTAATAGCCAAAATCACCCTGTTCAGCTCCCACACGAACTCTGAATTTGAAATTATAATTTCTTTCATTCTCACCTCAAAACACTAAAAGCACTATTCAATTAGCTTCACTGAACTTCTCTGACGCTAACCATACTATTATGTTCAAGAATTGTGACCTGAATTAAGCTACAGAAGTCAAGTTTCGGAGCTAATTTGGTGAACTTCATTCTGGTAGAATTCTCAACCAAATAGAGTCAAATAAATCTCTCTTCTACTCTACTCGTCCATCTAATTCTCATACTTCTTACGGTTTTATTTTTCATTGAGAATTGAGAGAGATACTTGGAATTTTCGTGCTCGCTATTTTTTCTGGTTTTTTCCAAATTCAGTCTTGCTCAGCTTATATAAATTTGCCACGAGGGTACCATTAGAATTGTCTTGAAGAGACAAATCTAATGGTACCGATCTGGTTAGCTAATTTTATAGTTTATGGAACTCCAATCTAGGGCGTCTGGAGGTTGAAACGAACTACGTGTCGTGCTTTAACCAATGATAGCATGACATGTGATTATTTTGAATCCTATCCAATGTGCATGCCTTACCATACACGCGTTTTGAGAACCTTTGGATCTGATTATTTCGTTAGTCAGACTCCCTCAAACGTGCCAGATTTTAAGTTGCTTTTAATTATTAAAAAATGATTTGGTGTAATTTTAAAAATAGACCATGATATGCGTAGCGCGCCAGATCCTTTGGATTTGTTTACTAACGCGTTTTGACTCTCATCCAATGGTCCATTTTTTTGGCTTTATTTTTATTTACTGATTTTTACACTTAAAAAAATACTTTAATTGTTTTAAACTTCAAAAAGTTATAGAAAATTTATTTCTGACCCAAAAATTATGAAAACATACACAAAAATATTTTCAAAAATTCTCTTCCTGATTTTTATTTTTACATGATTTTATTTTCAGATTTGATATTTTTTATGATTTTTCTTTTGTTTAAGTTGTTTTTAATTGTTTTGAAAATACTTTTTGATATTTTTAAATTCTGAAAAATTCATAAAAATTATTTTCTTTATTCCTGACTTGAATTTTTCTAGAGTTTTATTCTGATTTTTTACCATTTTTTAATCTTTTTTCAATTATTTGAGTGATTTTAAATAATTTAAAAACACTTTTATGTTTTAAAAAATTACCAAATTTTTTGTAAAAATACTTGAGATCATCTCTTACTTTTCTATGGTTTCTTTTAATTTTTATTCGATACTTTGATTATAGTTTGTTATTTTCCCTTTTATTTTAACTTTAAAAAACAATTTAAAAATCATTTTTCTCATTCTATTTTGCTTATTAAATGCAATTTTATTTTTGTATATATTCTGGATGACCTTGAATTATGTGATTTTATATCATGAGTTTCATTAACATCATTGAATCTTGGGTATTGAGTTTAACTCCACGAAAATGGATGGATGATTTTAATGATAGTTTGATTAAATTCCTTGGTTCAAATATTTGTTTTCCTTTTTCATCTCATCCCTTTCTTACTTGTACTGCATGTTGTTGGAGAATGATCTACATATCATTTCTTTAAACATATTATACATAGATTGCTATTGACCGGCCTTAAAATAGGTGTGACTTTTATATAAGTCCACATACGATTTCTTAACATAGAGCTAAATTTTGTCCCAATTCGAGAAATGGTCATTTGTGGCCCAAATCCATGTTTGCAAGCCCAAGTATGTTTAATTTGAAACCTTTTATCCAATAACCTTGAGATTCATTGTTAAAAGGCTTTAGTCTTATCAATCCACTAATGAATCTTCACAAACATTATTTTAAGTGAATCACTTAAACATCGTTGATGATATTTTGTTGCCTTGAGAATTTAAAATCAATGATATACTTGACAAAAAGAAAATGAAACTTATTGTTGAGAAGCTTTGACTTTATCAATCTTCTAATGAGTTTTCAAATGCAAGTTTCAAGATGGTCATCCAACTAACCTCTAATTCCTAACTCATTAACAATTCGCTTTTATTTTAAGCTTTTACTTTATGCCTTTACTTTTATGTACCGTTTATTTTGGAATTTACATTTCATGTCATTTTTTATCTTTGCTCACTTCAGAATTTATCTTTATGTCATTTTGATTTTTTTTCACTTGAGCTTTTCATTTTCTTTTTGAAGATATTTAATAACCAACTTGAACAATAATTTTTTTTAAGGTTAGTTGGACTATTTGGTCACTATCATTAGCATAATGGAGTAGTTGACCTCTTGGACTTAAGGTTAGAATCCTTCGATACCTTTAAGACCTTGTGACTCTGAATGTTATTTTATATGGAGTTCTTGGGGTTTACACTAAGACACTGGGTTCATTTTCTTTTTGTGTAGGTTATTCTGATTATATGCTTTGTCTGTGATTGAGAATTCCTCTGTATTCAACTGTTACTCTGCCCAATTTTTTAGAAGACTTAATTCATCCAAAGCTTGGTATTCTTCAGAGGTTTAGTATCTTTGCTTGCTTAATTTCAATCTAAAGGATGAGAATTCTACATTGAATCATTGTGTCATGTGTTGACTTCTTGTTGGTTAGACGGTTCTTTTCCTTAGCTTTTATCTTATGCTTTAGGATAGTCCCTTCATCTCCTCATATCTTCTTAAATTTCAAAAACCTTCTCCCTCCTTTTCAAAAATCTTCTTGTTGTCTAACTTTCATAATAAACTCGGACTTAGGTCCGTGCATTTTCAAAAATATTGTCTTAATCAAACTTTAACCAACTTGATCATGCTTTGATATTTTTATTGTGAGAAGACTAAAAGTCTATCAACCTCATTCAAACTATTTTTTGCCACTTTGGCTTTTTACCTTAAACTTTCTTAAAAAAGATTAGACTCTTGTCAATCCTTGTAGTGATGCGAGTTACTATACTTCTACGACATATAGTGAAGCGAGATATTTTCCACTTCGGTGTCAAATGAGGCATTGTTGATTTTAAAATCCAAGCTATATCCTCCACTTTAATATGATGCAAATTCTCCTTTTCATAGTCATGGGTAGTAAGTATGTTCTGCCATATGGATAAGACAATGATGTCTCTTCTCTTAAAATTAACCAACACACATGTGTTTTAAAATTTTTAAAGGTGAACTACGAGTACCCTTATCCCCTATAACATGGAAGGTGGTACCTATAAATTAAAGGTTCGCAAATGCGGAGGGTGCAAAAATTCGTAAAAAATACTTTCTTTCTCATTTCCACCATCTATTATTTGTATACAATAATTATAGCCAAAATACACAAATTTTCAAAGAGGTTCCTTGGGTATACCGTAGATGTTTAGGGTGTTAATACCATCCCTTGGCATAACCAAACCCCGTACTTAAGATTCTCTCCCCTCTCTTTTTGGGCTTATTCACTCTTTTCCCATTTCCTTTGGAAACAATAAAGCGCGATGGCAATTTTTATTTTGATCTATGTGAGTTAAGTCAATCCAACGTCTTAGTCTCAACATTTCTACCGTCATAGTGGAAAATGTTCTTAAAGCATCATCTTCATCATATCATATAATTAATCTTTGTTCAAGAGATCTTCCAATTTAACCAGAGGAATTAGAGTTTTGAGCTTTGGACATCATCTTCTATCTTTTTAAGTTGAAATTAGGGTTTATGATAAAAACAATTTATTTTTTATTCTTTGAGCGAAAGTTATTTCCATGTTTTTCTAAATGTCCCTAAGTGTATATGAATTAAATATTTATCAATAATTTTAATCATAAGAGGTTCAATTTCTCAGATGATTAATGAATCAGTTGAATTTGGGAAAAGTCAATGGTGCAAGTTAAAAGTCAACTCCTGACTTTTTGAGATCAAAATTGTGTTCTACATGTAAATTATGACATGTGGGTGAAATTTTATATAGAAAAGTCAAAGGATTCATCAAAAATCAAGAATTGGGGAAACTTACCTAATTTGTCAAATTAGGGTTTTCTAAGTTTCTATTTTGGGTAAGTTTGCGTGCAAGGATTAGTTGAGTTCTTGGGCAATTCACACATGGATTCAAGCTTCAAATCAAAACAACCTCAACATGAAATACGTTCATTTTTCTCTTATATTTCCAACCATACAAATTTCATGATCATTGGATCATTATGGAACAAGATGTGATGGTTTAAATAAGGGTGTTTTAAAAGAGAAATTTCAAACACTTAGAATTATTTTGAGATTTCTATTGGCCATATTTTTATGAAACTTTAGTGCCCTTTTTTAAATAGCTTCCAAGCCTCCATTCAAAACTCTTTCAACATCAACTTTGTTCCTAATTACCTTAGCATTCCAAGTTGATCAAGTTTATGACAAATGATCAAGAGATGAGAGAGATAGGAAGAAATGGCTAAGGCTAAGTTCATTGCACCATGTATGGGTTAATTTGTAGCAAAATCTTGACTTTGTGCACATGAGTGATAACTGGTTGTAAGTTTTTTATGCGCACCTCATTCACATGCCCTTCTCACATTTTCTTTTCTCCTTGTAGCCAAACAAACACCACATGAGCAATGCACATATCTGTGCAAATTATTCCAATTTTGGAAATTTTGCTAATTCTCCAATTCTCCACCCATGTGCCACCACTTGCCAGGTCATTGTCACACTCTTCTCATGAATGAAAATTCTTATCAAAACACAACATTATTTACTCCATTTCCATTTGAAACGCAACAAGCACACATAACTTGCCAACTTGCAAATTCTTCCAATCATGCCTTCCCAACGGATTTCTCAAGATAATTTCCACCCAAGCTTCATCCTCACACTCTATATAAACATACCTTTCCTTCCATTCAAAGACACACACCTCTCCTTGCTCACTTTTCAGATCTGGCTATTTTTGCATTCTGTAACACCCACACATATTTGTCTAGAATAATATGCAGTGATGTTAATTATTGTACAAAGAAACATACAAATAGCTGAAAAAGACAAGAAATTTAATTTGTATACAACACAATTCTAAAACCTAACGTATACAATAAGATTATCTTCAATACTGCACAGCGGAATGGAAAATTCTACAAGTTCTTCCTTCCTTCTGCTCGTCTGTCGTCTTCGAAACCGAAAATCTAGCAATTCTACCTTTATGACATGTTCCTGAAAAATAATAAGAGGATTGGGGTGAGATTACTAAATCTCAGTGAATTTCCATATCTTATGGGTTCACTTGGTTCTACAGGGTATATGCATCAAAACATATTTACCTCGAATTTGGGTTTTTCTCTCACGGCTGAGTACAAGTACACAACAATGGTACACCATCATTGGAAGTCCCATAACTTCCCAATAAGGAAATAAAAAACATATAATCAAATACAAACAAGTATGCAGACATGTACCCCTATACGAGGAATCCAAGAGTAAGTTACTTTCCCCTACTCAGGTTACACTTTCACACCCTCGATGAGTAGCACCCGTGTATCGCATTGAAAGACTTTCCCCGGTCATAGCACGATGATTCGGATCATTCCTAAGTGGAACTCCATCTGTGATAAGTCCAAGATTTATATCTCCAATAAGGCGTCACAACTCATCCATCATCCAAATGCATATGATTAATTGTCGGTGCAAAAATGTCATTTCGACAACACGAGCCCACCGGAAGGACAACCTAATGATCTTGCCTATATGGTACCATTAGAGGTGACTTTAGCCATGTTATGATATTGCCTAAGTGGAATCATAACCCAACAATACTAACCACGTGATGCAGTTAACAGCTGGTGGAACGCTGCACAGGGACCCACATAAGTACATCACAATGGTAGCTAAGGTGTACGACATACCAAGCACACATGATTGGCCTAAACATGACACCATCGACAGGTTTTCCCTATCAGTACTCTATACGGTCTAAGTCATGAGCGATTTACGTCCTAGCATTAGGGCCTACTCTGATTCAAGCATACACATACAAAGCACACAGGATTGTCCTAAACTGGATGCTATGTCCATGTTTGCCCTGTCAGTACTCTGTTACAAGTGTACAAGCACAATCAAGCCACACATGAAAAAACATCCAAATTGTCCACCCCAGAACAAACGGGAAATCACATTACTGCACTCAAGGCGGTGAAATAACACAGTTCTGTCCAGAAGTGCGCACTAAGCGCGCTCTGTAAAATATTTAAATTTTCAAGCTTCAGTAAGGCACGCTAAGCGGGATAGTAGCACTAAGTGCTGTCCATAATTTCTCAAATTTCAACTCCCAATATGGTGCACTAAGCACAACCATGTGTGCTAAACGTGGTCTGCGAACTTCCATAATTCAACCATAAGAGGGGCACCCCAAGCGCGACGCCGCGCGCTAAGTGCGGCCTGCGAAATGCAGAAAAACCAAAGTTGTAACAACTCTATCTTGAGGTCCTCAAACCTTATTCCCTCTTCTTAAACCAGGTATCCATCAGTACATAAACATAAATTTCATATTGGTAACATGTCTTTTATCAAAAAGAATCAACACACATTAGCAATTACTCATTCTAACCTTTGTTCCCAAACATATCAATTTCACAAACCCCAATTTCTACCCAAGTTATAACTATGGAACTCACCTTTGATTACTAGAGATTAAGATGACGTCCAAGAAGCTATTGAACTCTTCTCTTTCTCAAAATTCCATCTCCATCAACAAGAAATCTGTAACCCCTTCAATATCCATTTCAACAAGTTCACTCCAAATTAAAATTTGGTTTTCTCCTTCAATACATAAGCTATTGTGATACGGTGGGAGAACTGACTATGGTTTTGCGTTTGTTTTCGCAAATGTTTCGGTTGAGCAAGAGTCGCCACCGACTTTTTATTTTATCCTAAGGAAAGGTTTAAAAAGCACAGCAAAAACCATTGAGATTTTTCTTGGGTTCGGGGAGTAGATTATAGAAAGGGAAGGTATTAGCACCCTTTCTATCCATGGTTATCCATGGGCTCTTAGGTACTTGCTTAGATCAACTTGCCTTGGTTTTCAATTGTTTGAAATGGTGCTTTGTGTATGGTTTTGAAAATGTTTTGAAAAAGATGCCTTGTCTAGGCTAACCTTGTAACAAATCTTTACTCGAATGTTTTACAAAAGGTGTTTGTCTTTTTGAAAAGATGTTTCAAGGTTTCTTTGAAAGTTCGTTTTGAAAGTGTTTGTGAAGTGTGGTTTGAAAATAGGCAAGTGTTTTATTTTGCAAGTTGACAAGTACTTAAGAGCTATCTACCCTAAAGTTCTCAAAGATTTATGCTATGTTTTAACCCTTTTAACAATTTTGTTCCACCATTGCATTTGGTGGACAATCTTGTCTTAGGAGGTGAAAGGGACGGGCGCGGGTCATCGTTTAGACCATAATTGCAATGGTGCTAAGTATCTTTGGGTAATTTTCGTTTAAGGGACTTGATCATTTTAGGCAACTTTTCGAAAGCATCATCGAGGGACTATGATCATTTGATTTGTATTTGTTTTGCCCAAAGAGACCTAACATACAATATGGCCCATTTATTGAAGGCAACAAGTGGAATACCCTAGGGGTGCAAGTGTGATATGTGTTGTCCATTTTCATGCTTGATTATCTTGAAATTAGGTCAAACTATTTTGTTCTTTTTATTTGCATACAAACCCTAGTTCTAGCATGGTATATTTAGAAAGCGTTAAAGTGCGAAAAGTAAAATTCTTACACTATTACAACACAATATGGGAAGGGGGGTACAAATGTTCAAATGGGGGGATATTTAGACAAGGAATTTAAACCTAGCTATTACATCAATTTTGGAATATTTACAAGATAATTAATTGCATAAATTAAATGGAAAATAAAATAAAGATGCAAAATGCAAAAAGGGTTTTTATATGTATGGAAAAAAGGGTGTTTTTTTTATATGTCAAATAAATAAAATGAATAAAAAAAGTAATATTTTTGGAGTTTTTGTGTTTTAAGGGTAAAACCCTAATTTCTTAAATAAAGGGTATTATTTATTTAATGTGTACAATAATTAATAAATATATACACAAATAAAATAAAAATGAAGTATGTTCATAAAAAAGTATTTTTCATGTCAAATATTAATAAAATAAAAATATATATATTTTTTGTATTATTTACCTAAATATACTAATATATATAAATATCTTTATTATTTACTAAATAAATATTATATATACAAAATAATAATATTTAATATTTATAAAAAAATATTTTTTGATACAAAATGTTTTCAAAATAGAAAATGAAATAAAAATCAGAAATAAAATATATTTGCATTATTTTTTCTAGTTTTTCTAAATAATAGTATATATATATTATTTATGTACAAATGGTTCATATAAACAAATAAATGCTTAAAAAATATAAAAATGGTGTAAAAATAATTTTTCATGTTTTTAATATTACTAGCAAAAATAAATAAATCAGAATAAAAAGAGAAAAGTCAAAAAATCAATAAAACAAACAAAATGGGCTCAGGGGGTATGAAAGCAAAAATAAGGTGTGAAGAGAAATGACACAACAGGCCCAGCCCATGAAGACCTTTCTTCAACCTTCAGACAGCTTCTTGTCCAAAAACACGCGCCTGTACTCAAGTTCAAACATCTGGATTCCTTGATTTTTTGCACAAACTTTCAACATAAGAAATGTTAATCATCAAGCCACGATTCTAAATATGTAAAGAACTCATCCTAACTCTCAGAAATGAGAGAGAATTTTAACATTCCCAAATCTTGACCTAACTTTTCTTCCATCTTCAGACCTTAAATTCTCATAGCTCAGGCAAAATAAATGAAAAGTAAAAGTATGTACAGATTCAGGGGCATGAGTAGAACACTTCTTATTCACAAACCTAGAGCTAACAATGCCTACATTGAAAGTTAGAAGTTCAAGAAGATACCTGTTCAGTTGAAGTTGTATTTGGCAATGGGGGAGCTTTCAGGGCAAGATGATGATCTGTACAGCTTTCCTGAAGTGTAGTGATGCTATTCCAATGCTTACTTTGCTTTGAAAGACCTTGAATCGAACTATGGACCTTCAACTGCAAAACAAGAAAGTGAAAATGGTGGAACTGACTAGAGGAGTTACAGGTCGTGTTTTATGTTTGGGTTAGCTTCAAGTGGTGCTAGGGAATGTGTTTGATGAGCTTTTAGCAAGAATGCATGAAAGGGATGAGAGTTGGCACTCAAACTGCAGCAAGCCCTGTTTTTGTGCATTTCAATGGTGATTTTGAGTTTGTGGAGGTATTGGAGGTGTTGGAGTCGTGTGCTAGCTCAGTTAGGATGTCTTGAATGTGTTAAAAATATTTGCTTAAGGGTTCTATTGCTGAGATGAAAATTTTTTGTTCAGTTATGCCATATTTCTTACACTTTAAGCAACCAAAAGCCAAGTTGGTGTTTAGACAGGTAGAGGCCCCCATAACATGCTGCAAACCTTGGCATTGATCAGTGTGATTATTCCCTAAACTTGTGCCAAGGGGATTTGATATGTACTTCTTGGATTTTCATTTTGACATAAAGCTTACTTTCGCAAAAATGGTTAAAGTGCTTTATCTAAAAATGGATTAAACCACTATGCAATGCTTGAACACATAGAACATGGTCTTGGCACAATGAGTTTGCATTAAATTTATGAGTGTTGAATGGTTTAGAGGCCTGTAATCAAGTTGCATGCTGATTTGAGAAATTTGCACAAGTTATGAACATGGAAATTGGCCAATTCAAAAGTGAGTTTTTGCCATATTGCAAAATTCGATTCTCTCAAGTCATGAGGTTGTTTGATGAGTTCTTTGACATTTTGGAAATCTTGGAATGTGTAATAAAATCCATCTTTGAAATGAAAATTGAAATTCCAAGTGGAAGTATGTGAAAAATGGTCTTGAAGTTAGGTAAAAACCTTGCCTAAAATAGGTAAAAATTTCACTAATTTAAGAATGGTTTGGTACCCTTGTTCCAAAAATTGTAACTTGAGATAAAAGCTTCTTTTGGGAAAACTTTGTGAATTAAAGTTGTAGATTATGCAATAGGCTACAACTTTCATGTTTTGAATTTTGCTTGAATCCAAATGAATCTTGGTGAGAAAGTGGGGCAAAGTTGGAAAAAAATTAGGGTTTTTCATAACTTAGAAAAATTCTAAGTTATGAAAATTTCTCATTTCAAACCCTAATTTGCAAATTTTGATTTCTTGGTGAACAAGTTTCATGATTTGGCATGTTTTGATGAAAAATGAATCTTGACTCTTGATTTTGACCAAAAAGTCAAAGTTTGACTTTTCAATACACAGTCAAAATTGATCAATTGACTGGGAAATTCAACTGTCAATCTTGTGTACTTGGGATCTTTTGAACTTGTTGAGCATGTCAAGATAATTCCATGGGGTCCTTGAGTCCATATGTGAGCTTGGTTTGCCATTGGCTATGTCAAACAGTCAAAAATTGCCTTTGTGTAGTCAAAACCCTAAAAATGACCATTTTGCCCTTTTGGTGATCTGATCAAATTTCCTGTGGAATTGTGATCCAAACTTGATCAAATGGTCCATGTGAGTTTATAATGTTGATGTGGGTCAATTTTCATGAGATTTGACTGTCAATTGGCCACAGTTGACCTTTTCCCCAATATAGTTGATTTTTAGGTCAACTGCCCAATTGACTGGGCAAAACTTGGAATCAAGGCTTGAAACTTGATATGGATAAAATTGGGAGTCCAATATGAAGCAAGAAAGTCATCTTAGGAATTTTAGGTCAAAACATCTTTGTGCAAACACAAACCCTAATTTGGGTCAACAGTGCAAGGAGAAGTCTTGAGCAGATGAAACCCTAACTGGATCTTGATCTCCAAGGGCTTGGTGATGAGAAATGTTGAGAAAATGGGAGGGTAAATTTCGGGGTACAACAGTTGCCCCTGTTCAATCTTCTTGAACCTAAAGAGTTAGATTGGCAAGTTTGCCTTTCGTGACTCGAGGGTAAAAGGAGATTGGACACTAGAGTGCCCTTAAATTTGCACTCGTCAAAGCAATGGATGCGGGAATGGGCTTAGAGATTCCATTTAGAGATGGGCTTAACGATGCCATCGGGAGGAGTGACAGAAACTTGTCAGGGATGGGCTTAAAGATGCCATCTGGAATGAGTATCAGAAAGGTGTCCATGTTTAGGACCATCTTTGAACTGGGGTCTGAATAAGCAATAGACTGACATCCGTATCTGGAGGAATCCGTAAACTGTTTTCAGAGGTTGAGAAGAGTATGAACAAGCGATAGATTAACATCCATTGTTGGGAAGAGTCCGTAAACTGTTTTCAGAAGTCTGGAGAAGAATCTGAACAAGCGATAGGTTAACATCCGCTACTTGGAGAACCCGTGAACTGTTTTCAGAAGTCTTGAAGTTGAATAAGCAATAGAGCAACATCCGTTGTTGGGAAGCGTCCGTAAACTATTTTCAAAAGTCGCATCTGAACAAGCGATAGATTAATATCCGTTGTTGGGAAGAATCCATAAACTGTTTTCAGAAGTCTTGAGAAGAAACTGAACAAGTGATAGGTTAACATCCGTTACTTGGAGAACCCGTGAACTGTTTTCAGAAGTCTTGAATTTGGAGGAAGAACCGGTGTAGGGTTCCCTGATGATGAGCTCGTGTAAAACTTCATCTGGATAAATCTGGAATAAGCATTAGAATGTTGCCGTGTCTGGGTCACATCCGAACTATTCCTAGAAAGAAATCTCGGAAGATAATGATTTTAGTCTTTCGACTGATCTTACCTGAAAAGGTAAAGAGTTAGTTATATGAAATGTCATGATGCATGATACAATGTATGTTTATGTGATATGAATGTAAATGAATGCGCATGTAAGCTGGAGAGCTGTCTTGCAAAGGATAGATGAATCCGAGATGGATGAAGATAACAATATCTTGACTGCTGTCGGGAAGAATAATTCCTGGTCGTTGCCGGAGAAAAAGGAGCTTGGGTTGTATACCAATCTTCTGGGGAATTCCTGATGACTTCTACTGGGGAGTTCTAATCTAATAGACTCATGCTGGGGAGGTAAGACTGAGAATCTTCAGTTTGGTGGGAAGTATCTCTGGCGAATTCACTAGGGAACTCAAGATTTTCCCTCCCAAAATTCTGTGGGGAGAAGGTTCACTAGTCTGGCTCCGCTGGGGATACTGAAACTTAAATTCTGAGGGGAATTGGGTTCTGGAGGATTCTCTGGCTGGGGATAACAAAGATAAACTCCTCTGGGGATTGTATTGATAAGTTATGTTGGGGAACTTTGGTGAACTCCGCTGGGGATAGGAATAAATTTGCCGAGTGTGATCTTCCGTGACAATAAGCTGAGGATAACCCAATTATAAGCCCTTGGGAGGAATAACTTTGAATAAAACTCGGGAGAGACGTCTGTACTCTGTAAGGGATAAGCTTCCAGAACCTACTGGGGATAAGCTTCAAAACTTGCTGGTGTCAGCAGTGGGATATGGATTCCAAATCTCCTGGGGGTTTCCTTTGAAAGGGTATCAAGATATCCAACTGTACCTTCAACCTATCAGTAATCCTCTTTCTTGATTCATAAGGAAATGATTATGTTCAAATGCATATGCCTATTTAACAAAACATTGGACGTTTCTCAAAATAAAACAAATAGTGCAAGAGAAAAAGTGAAAGGAAATGACACAAATTTCTGGGAAAAGTATTTGTATTAACTTTCTCCGAGTATATTTGTACAAAGGAGACAATCATCCTAGTAAGAGGATTTTGTCGTAAATATTTGAAAGATTTATACAAGATAAAGATGGCTATGTGAAATAATTCCATGGGATTCCATTCCGCTATAGCCTTCATGACTCTGAATCTCTGTCCATTCAGTGCTTCGTTTGCCGATGACTGGATTGTTCAGAAACCTAGAACTGGTTGATGAAGAGATTGTCTTCGAAGTGATCCGACGAGACATAGTCATACGCTTTGATTCCCTAACTTTTGCCTGAATCGCCCTTTCGGGTTTTCGATCCACCGGGAAACCCCTTTTTGCCCAAGCCGCCCTTTCGGGTTTTCGACTTGCCGGGTGTACAGATTTTTTTTTATTTTTATCCCTAACTTTTGCCTGAACCGCCCTTTCGGGTTTTCGGTCCACCGGGATGCCCATTTTTGCCCAAGCCGCCCTTTCGGGTTTTCGACTTGTCGGGTTATTTTATGCGTAGTATCTTTTGACTATGTCTGCATTCGCAGGGTGCGGCAAATCGTCGCCGTCCATGGTGGTCAGAATCATTGCACCACCAGAAAATATGCTCTTGATCACAAATGGTCCTTCATATGTAGGAGTCCATTTGCCCCTGGGATCACTTTGCGGCAAGATAATCCGCTTGATTACGAGATCTCCGACTTGATACACTTGACGTCTGACTTTCTTATTGAAGGCCTTGATCATCCGTTTTTGATACGTCTGACCATGGCATATAGCAGCGAGTCACTTCTCGTCGATTAGATTGAGTTGATCAAGTCGGGTCTGCATCCAATCATCTTCATTCAAACCTACATCCTTCATAATCCTTAGAGAAGGAATCTGAACTTCCATAGGCAAGACAACTTCCATGCCATATACCAAAGAAAATGGGGTTGCCCCGGTTGAAGTACGTGCCGTTGTTCGGTATCCATGTATAGCAAATGGTAACATCTCATGCCAGTCTTTGTAAGTGACTGTCATTTTCTGAATGATCTTTTTAATGTTTTTGTTCGCAGCTTCAACAACACCGTTCATCTTCGACCGATAGGGAGATGAATTGTGATGATAAATCTTGAACTGTTCGCACAATGCGGTGATCATTGTGTTATTCAGATTTGTACCGTTGTCTGTGATGATCCTGTCTGGAACACCATACCGGCATATGAGATTTTGCTTGATGAAGCGGGCAACTACATTTTTAGTAACAGAGGCGAAGGAAGCTGCTTCGACCCATTTAGTGAAATAGTCAATGGCAACCAGGATGAAGCGATGTCCATTGGAAGCCGTGGGGTTGATCTCTCCAATCATGTCAATGCCCCACATGGCAAATGGCCAAGGAGCAGTCAGAACGTTGAGAGGAACCGGAGGGATATGAACTTTGTCAGCGTAGACTTGACATTTGTGGCAAGTACGGGAATGTTGATGGCAGTCAGCTTCCATGGTAGACCAGTAATAGCCTGCCCTTAGGATCTTCTTAGCCATTGTATGCCCGCTCAAGTGAGTGCCAAATGTGCCGCTGTGTATATCAGTCATGATCAACTCTGCTTCAGCTTTGTCCACACATCGGAGTAATACACAATCATGGCTTCGTTTGTAAAGGATGTCGTTGCTCAGGAAGAACTTAGCAGCAAATTTCCTTAAGAACTTCTTGTCATTTACGGAAGCTCCTTCGGGATAATCTCTGGTCTCGAGATACCTCTTGATTTCATGGAACCAGGGTTGTTCCACCACTTCTTCGGTATTAATCTCGTGGCAATGCGCAGGTTCATCCATTCGCTCGATGGTGATTTGGGGAGCCTCGTTATCCCAGTTGAGTTTAAACATGGAGGACATTGTAGCTAGAGCATCTGCTAGCTGATTCTCTTCTCGCGAGAAATGCTCGAAGGTAATTTGCTCGAAATGAGGCAACAATGTCAAGACATGTTCTTTGTATGGGATAAGATTAGGATGCTTGGTATCCCACTCTCCTTTGATTTGATTGATAACCAAAGCCGAGTCCCCAAATACGATCAAAAATTTGATCCCCAAGTCTATAGCAGCCTTGAGACCAAATATGCAAGCTTCATACTCAGCCATGTTGTTCGTGCAACTGAAGCAAAGTCGGGCCGTGAAAGGTGTGTGACAGCCTTCCGGAGAAATGAGTAGTGCGCCGATACCATTTCCAAGTGCATTTGAAGCACCATCAAAGTACAGGGTCCATCCGGATCCCTTTTCGGGTCCGTCATACGGTCCGTTACCTTCAATGTTGTCCAAATTCATGATGTCCTCGTCTGGGAAGTCAAATCTCATGGGTTGATAATCTTCGATAGCTTGATGAGCCAGATGGTCAGCTAGTACACTCCCTTTTATAGCTTTTTGGGTGGTGTACTGGATGTCATACTCAGTCAGGATCATTTGCCATCTAGCTATTCTTCCAGATAAAGCGGGATTTTCGAAGATATACTTGATAGGATCCATTTTGGAAATCAACAAGGTTGTATGAGTCAACATATACTGCCTTAGTCGGCGAGCAGCCCATACCAAAGCGCAACAAGTTTTCTCGAGCAGTGAGTAGCGAGTCTCACAGTCGGTAAACTTTTTGCTAAGGTAATAAATAGCATGCTCTTTTCGACCAGACTCGTCATGCTGGCCCAAAACACACCCCATTGAGTTATCCAAGACGGTCAAATACATGATCAATGGTCTTCCTTCGACGGGTGGCATCAGAATAGGAGGTTCTAGCAAATACTCCTTGATTTTATCAAAAGTAGCTTGGCAATCGTCGTTCCATTCAACTACCTGATCTTTCTTCAAGAGTTTGAAATTTGGCTCACAGGTAGAAGTCAGATGAGAGATGAATCTGGCGATATAGTTCAAGCGCCCCAAGAACCCTCTAACCTCCTTTTCAGTACGGGGAGCGGGCATATCTTGTATTGCTTTCACTTTTGCGGGATCGACTTCAATGCCTTTGTTGCTCACAATGAATCCTAGAAGCTTACCAGACCTAACTCCAAAAGTGCACTTACTTGGATTCAGCCTGAGTTTGTATTCTTTCAATCTGGCAAACAACTTTTCTAGATGTTCAAGGTGCTCTTCCTCTGTTTGTGACCGAGCTATCATATCGTCTACGTAAACTTCAATCTCATGATGTATCATATCATGAAACAAAGCTACCATGGCGCGTTGATAAGTTGCCCCTGCGTTCTTCAGCCCGAACGACATCACCTTGTAACAGAAAGTGCCCCATTGTGTGACAAAAGTTGTTTTCTCCATATCCTCGGGGGCCATTTTGATTTGATTGTAGCCCGAGAATCCATCCATGAAGGAAACCACTTTGTGCTGAGCTGTATTGTCGATCAAAATGTCAATGTGTGGAAGTGGAAAATCATCTTTGGGGCTGACCCTATTCAAATCCCGGTAGTCCACACACATCCTGACTTTGCCATATTTCTTAGGTACTAGCACGATGTTAGCGACCCATTGAGGATAGGACGTAACAGCCAGAAAGCCAGCATCGAAATGCTTCATCACTTCTGCTTTGATCTTTTCAGACATATCAGGCCTCATTCGGCGAACTTTTTGCTTGATCGGTGGACAATCCTCTCTTGTGGGGAGACGGTGAACCACGATGTCTGTGTCTAAACCCGGCATGTCTTCATAAGACCAAGCGAAGATTTCAACATACTCATTCAACAACTGTATCAGGCGTTTCTTGACACTTGGTTCCAGATTGGCACCCACTTGCACCTCCTTTCGGTCTTCCTCGGTCCCCAAGTTGACTGTTTCCAATGACACTTCATGCGGTAAGATGGCCCTTTCCTCTTGTTGTAGAAGTCTGGCTAGTTCCCTTGGTACTTCACAACCTTCGTCATCTTCATACTCGGCTTGATTGACCAGATCTTCAGAGTTATTGAAGGATATAGCAGAATAGTCACCCATGGAATCCGGAGTGGATGGGTACCTGCATTGGTGAGTGTGGGTGTGTGTAAGGGATAGCCATCCTTAAACAAAAATGCCAAAGGAAAGAAAATGAACACAACAGTTTATCAAATGAAAAACGTCCAATGAATCATTAAACATGGCATATGGATATGAAAGTAATCAAAACCCTTACAAATGGACCTACATGCTCCGGGCAAGGCATGAGGCGAAAAGGTAGTGTACGGATTGTTCGAAAATAAATATTACAGACCAATAGGAAATGTTTGACAGATAAATTACTGATGAATAAAAGTGATGGGGACAAAGTCTTTTGCCTCCCAGTTGCACAATCCTCCTTTGACAGTTGGGTAAATCCACTCTTCGATGTTGCTCTCTCTGTCTTCATCCTCCAAAGCGTTGATTCCGTAGGGAGAAATTTTGACTGGCGCTCTTTCAATCTTCGAACGGCGCATAGCTTTCTGGCCCGCGGTAGTGAACCCTAATCCAAATTTGTCTGTCTTATGTGGAATATCAGGCAACTGCCCCCATGCTGAATTCTTCCCCTCCTTTATTGCGGCTCTTGCGTCTTCCAGAGATGCCATCCTGGCCATCTGCCTTGGTGTCTCAACTGCCAACTTTGCTACTGTTATTTCAGGAAGGACTTCTTCGAAATGCTGGAAAGGCGTCTCAATGAACTCCCCCTCTACTTCCACATACCGGAAGGGGTTCAAGTGGCTGATCATGTACTCCTCTTCACCATGGACAATAATGATCTTTCCCTTGACAGGATACTTCAACATCTGATGTAAGGAGGAGGTGACTGCCCCGGCACGGTGTATCCAAGGCCTACCCAGCAAGCAAGAGTATGACGGACGGATGTCCATCACATAGAAAGTAGACTTAAACACCTCAGTGCCTATCTTGATGGGAATTTCAACCTCCCCATGGACCATTCTCTTCGAACCATCGAAATCTCTGACAACAATATCACTCGGCTTTAACTCCAACCCTTCGCAATCTAGTCGGTCCAAGGCCTTCTTTCTTAGGCAGTACATTCAGCGACGAACCAGTGTCGACCAAGACATGTGTGAGAGTAGTTCCCCGGCACTCGACTGAAATGTGCAAAGCATCATTGTGGTTTCTACCTTTAGGAGTTAGGTCGGAATCAGAGAAACCTAGTCCATTGTCCGCAGTAAGGCTAGCCACGCAATTTTGAAATTGATCTACAGAAGTTTCCTGGGGCACATGGGTTGCCTTCAGGAATTTTATCAGGGCTTTAGCGTGTGCTTCTGAGCAAAGTAGTAGTGCCAGCATGGAGATCTTTGAGGGGGTTTTCCCTAATTGTTCCACCATATCGTAATCACTCCTTTTGATTATCCTAAAAATCTCATCCATTTCCTTCTTGGAGGTTTCCGGGATGACCAAGGGTTAAGCCCTCGTCCTGACGAGCCCATCTTGGATTCCTTTACCTTTATCAACAGCGGTAGGAAGGACAGTACTAGGAACAACAACATCTTCAATCAATGGAGTTCTAGCAGAGAGTTTTATTGGTGCAGGGATGACCTTATCGGCAGGTGAGGGTCCAAAGATTGCTCTTGGAGGGGCAATCTCTAGAGAAAATATTCTCCCGCTCCGGGTGATTTTGCTAGTGCCTGCAATGTTACCAATGCTGGCTTCTTCATCATCCGAACTTTCTTCAGTTATTTCGATTTGTTTAATACCATGGTAGTAGACGTCACCTCCATAGTTCCATGGTATTGACTTCTCAGAAACATAGGGGTGTTTACCTTGGGTTTTGGTAAACAACCGCTGATCCTCCAAATGGTTACTTATTTGGTTACTCGCAGGATCGATCAGATTGATCCTATGGACATAGGTTGATTTTGAAGTTTGATTAAGTTGGATAAGGCTTTAAATAAAAGGTTTCAAGTAAATTGCATAAAGGAAAGACTTGGTAAAATAAACAAGGCTTTAAAGTAAAGGTTCGACAGGAAATGTAAAGAGAAAAGCAAGTAAAATTCTGGGAAAGTAAATGACTTTAATTGATAAAATTGGTGTTTCACACATACATTTCTCAAAAATTCTTTCTCACACGCTGGGTACTCGAATCTATATGAGTGACTTTGTATAGAATTGTGAACACACGCGAGAAACTACATGTCTACTCCTATTTATACTAAAACATTCCAAGTAACCGTCAGGCAGTTACACTGCTTCGAGATCAATCCACTTGGCACGTTCTCCATGCTCGACGCTCCAGATCCTTGCACGTTTGCACGTGGTAACTGCTAGAAACCGTTTTCCCTCCAAACACTTGAATTTCAAACTGCTCCACTCTGAACCATCGAACACTTTCGTCAAGAGATATCTTCGACGAGAAACTTCTTCGACGTCGAAGGCAACCAGCCTTCTCCCTTGGAAGAAATCTTCTAAGTACTTTGCCATCTTTCGACGGGCACTTCGACAGACTTAGCCAGTCGAAAGCATCTTTCAGCTTTTAATGGTTGACATTGATAAAACAAGAGTGTCGAATTTAGGATCCAACAAATTGCCCCCCAAGAATGCCTTATTTCGACTCTGACAGAAAAAGGCATTCTTTGAAAACGCCATTCGACACTTGTCTCTTTATGCTTAGTCACAAAGTAACTTGTGCACTTTTTGTTGCTTTTTACCAACTATTGGCAATCCCAAGAAAACCATCATTGATTTGATCCTAGGACGTCACTTTCAGTACGGCGTGCAGTACCAAACTAGTTCTTCAGGCAAAAATACCTTAGGTTTTACCTTTCTATTATAAGAGTCTTCTACTCTTTTCTTCTGAAGCCTGAGTAGGTCGAGAGCGTGTAATCTTTCTTCATCTAAATCCACCAGTTCATCTAACATCATGTTCCAATAAACTTCAGAAGGAATATCATAATGCCTCTGAACCCTTGCAGATTGAAGACAAATTTCTGCTGGCAATACTGCATCATGGCCAAAAGTTAGCCTATACGGTGTTGTACCAGTGGCTTCTTTTGGGGACGTTCGACAAGCCCATAAAATCTGGTCTAACGTCTTATGCCAATTCTTTGGTTTCTTCCCAACATGTTTCTTTATCAAGCCAATCACCACTTTGTTAGCTGCTTCGACTTGACCATTCGCCTGTGCATAATAAGGCGTTGATGTTAGGAGTTTGAAACCTGTTTCCTGAGCAAATTCCTGCATCTTTCGACCAGTGAAAACTGACCCTTGATCAGTTGTTATTGTCTCAGGAATTCCATATCTAAAGATAATGTTCTTTTGAATAAATTCAATGACATTTTCTTGGTCCACATTGACTAAAGGGATAGCTTCGATCCACTTAGTAAAATAATCAATGCCTACCAATATGTATTTCTGACTCTTTGATGATGCTGGTCGAATCTCTCCAATGAGATCCAACGCCCATCCTCTAAAGGGCCAAGGCTTCACTATCGAGTGAAGTTCGCTTGCTGGTACATGTTGGATGCCTGTATGAACTTGACACTCTTGGCAACCTTTGGCGAACTCAACACAATCTTTCAGCATAGTGGGCCAATATAGTCCTTGTCGAAACAACAACCATTTCATCTTATGGCCTGCTTGGTGAGCCCCACATGCCCCAGCATGCGTCGTCGAAAGGGCTATGTATGCTTCAGTTTCACTTAAACATTTCAGCAATACCCCTTCAGGCGTCTTCTTGAATAACTCATTACCCATGAGTACAAAACTCAACGCCCTGTATTTTGTTTTTCGTTCTGTCGAAGCTCCTGGATTTTGAAGATAGTCCACAATGGGTTTCCTCCAATCTTTCTCTGACAAATTATCAATGAACGAAATCTCGAAGTTACTGTGATCAGCATATCCTAGTCTCGTTGATTCCAAGTCTGTTGGTGATAGACAAGTTGCCTTTATCTTCTCTCGAACTTCGATTGCTCTTTGTAATCTCGTTTTTGAAATCTTATACCCAGATGCGATTTGTGCCAAGTCATTGGCTATTTGATTTTCGACTCTGGGTATGTGTCGAATATTGACGCTTTCAAATTTTTTCAACAAACGATTTGCTATCACAAAGTACATAATGAGATTCTCTCTTATGCATTTATACTCCTTTGTGACTTGCTTGATGACTAACTCTGAGTCTCCCATTATTTCGACTCGAGTTGCCCCCAATTCCAACAATATCTCAAGGCCAGTAATTAGAGCTTCATACTCAGCCTCATTGTTCGAACAAAAACCTTCTATTTTGTACTTGAATGTTGTTGGAATTTTATCTGGAGAAATAATCAAGACTCCTACCCCTGTTCCATCTTTATGGCTGGAACCATCGAAGTAGAATTTCTAAGGTTCTATCTCCACATAATTAATATCCTCGACTTGAATTGAGTGGTCGACTATGAAATCTGCAACCACTTGTCCTTTTACTGCCTTAAGAGGCATAAAGGTCAAGGAGTATTCAGTTAATGCTAATGCCCATTTGCCAATTCGACTATGCAAAATAGGTTTCGACAACATATATTTGAAAACATCAAAATGAGACGAAACATAAACATCAACTGGTTTTATATATTGCTTGAGTTTTGTACAAGAAAAATACAGACATAGACACAATTTTTCAACTTCGCTATATCTAGTTTCTGCATCATTCAAAACTCGACTGAGATAGTAAATGGGTCTTTCGACTCCATTCTCATCCTCTTGGGCTAACATACTTCCCAGAGTTTTGTCAGATGCAGCTATGTACAATCTCATACTCCTATTGCTACAAGGAGGCACCAAAATAGGTGGCTTAGTGAGGTACCCTTTGATTTTGTCGAAGGCTTCTTGCTGCTCTTGCCCCCATTCGAACCCCTCTTTATTCAGTCGAAGTAAGGGTGAAAAGGCCTGAGCTTTCCCACTTAGGTTAGATATAAACCTCCTTAAGAAATTTATCTTGCCTAAGAGAGATTGCAATTCCTTCTTATTCGATGGCGCTTTCGCTTCCAGAATTGCCTTCGTCTTGTTCTGGTTGATTTTGATTCCTTTCTTGTGGACAACGAAGCCCAAGAAATCTCCAGCTTTCACACAGAACGCACACTTCAAAGGGTTCATCTTCAGACCATGTTCTCTCATTCTTTCGAATGATTGTCGAAGGTGGTCAATATGGTTCTTCCTGGAAACAGATTTTATAACAATATCATCAATATAAACTTGCATAAAAGTGTTAATAAAATCATGGAAGATAGTATTCATTGCTCGTTGGTATGTTGCCCCAGCGTTCTTTAGTCCAAAATGCATCACTACCCATTCGTAAGTGCCTAAGGCCCCAGGGCATCGAAAAGCTGTTTTCGACACATCTTCTTCAGCAATGAATATTTGATTATATCCTGAATAACCATCGAGCATACTCAGGTATTCATAACCAGCGGCAGAATCGACTAGCATTTCCGCCACAGGCATAGGATATTCATCTTTGGGGGTGGCAGCATTCAAATCTCTGAAATCTATGCACACCCTTAATGTGCCATTTTTCTTAATTACTGGCACAATATTTGCAATCCATTCGACATACCTTGTAACACGGATGAATTTGCATTTCAGAAGTCTTTCGACCTCCGTTTTGATCTTCGACAGTATTTCAGGAGCGAAGCGCCTTGGATTTTGCTTGATAGGCTTCTTCCCAGGTTTGATTGGCAACTGAAGTTCTACCAATCCTCTGTCGAGACCAGGCATTTCGTCATAATCCCATGCAAAACAGTCTTTAAACTCTTTCAGCAATTGGATTACTTCCAACCTAAGTTCTGGATCGATTTTGGCGCTGATGTAAGTTGGCCTTTTCTCTGATCCTTCGCCTAGGTTGATTTCTTCTAAAGGGTCTTGTGCTAACATTTTAATGTTGTTCGCCAAGGGATCCTTTTCGAAGCCCAAAGGCTCATCGTCATAGATAGCGTCGAGCCTCTGTTCCTGCATTTCTTCTGGCATGATATCAGGAGGTTTTGGATCGAAATCCTTTCCTGGGCCAACAGCAGATATTTGTTGATCATTGGCATGTGTGGCCATGTACTTTACTTCGGCTTCGAGAGCCGTTATCATCTTGGTTTCGGCTACATAAGCCGAAATTCGCTTCAAAGACTGTGACTCAGTCATTATCACTGAATTCACTTCCCCAACCAGTTGGTTGGATATCAGTTAACCCACTGAAGTCTATGTGGGACAAGTCTTCTCTGTCCCATTGGAAACCATGCTCAGGATGCAGGTATAGGGAACAAAAGGTGTTTGGCGCTGGCGCCATGTCGAAGTCAGGTGCTGGACATGGCCCTATGTGAGCCAAGTTTTTGTCGAAATCTGCCACACCCAAGTGATTCACTTCGCCAAGGTAGTAGCTTTGATCTGCCTCTATGTTTTCGACCATCCCATCTGGACGCCATAGCAACAGTCTTTGATGCATCGATGAAGGCACAGCGCCAACACCATGAATCCATTCACGGCCTAACAAAAGGTTGTAGTTAGGTTTGGCCGATATGACCATGAACATCGTTGGTCGAAGGATAGACCCAACTTTGATATCTAGCTGGATCACTCCCATGGTGGTCCCAATGCCGCCCTCATAGTTCGACAGAACCATATTGTGAGGTTTGATTTCCTCATCCCTTTTGCCAATCTTCCTTAGCATAGAATGAGGGATAATATTGATAGTTGCCCCACAATCGACCAATATTTTATTCACAGTAGTTTCTTCGAGCTTAGCCCTTATGAACAAAGGCTTGAGGTGATTCTTCATCTCCTCTGTAGGTGGCTCGAAGAAGCCATTTTGTTCCTCAGTAGTGCCATTGTCCATGACAAAATAGCACACTGGCCTATGTTTGGCCATTTCTTGTTCCACTTCCCAGTCACTTGCTTCGACTTCTACCTGTCGATTGAATTCCCTGGGCAGCACTGAAACAATATTCACCATTATATCCAAAGTATCGTCAGACTCAGCATCTTCTTCGTCTTCGACTTCGCTCTGGTTAGGCCAAACTAGCCTGTTGGTAACTGGCTCTCTCTCTAGAGGCTTCCTTTGTTTCCTTTGAGGAACATTCGAACTAGTTTCTGCCTTAGGTTCGTTGGCAGCCTCCCTTTCAGCTTTTCGTCTCCTTTGATATCTCCTCCACTGAGATCGAGACATAGGATTTTTACCCTTGTAGTTGCTGGACACTTGTGCAACCTTAGGTGCAGCAGCTTGAGGCTCTTTCTTCTGAGTCAAAGAGGAACCTCTTGGCACATCGAAGGAATGCCATTTCTCCTCACTTGGCCTTTTCCGGCCAGAGGTTTTGTACCAAGTGTCTACTGGTACATTTGTTGGAGGCCTAAAAGTCAATGGCCTCCTGTCTTGATTAGAACCCCTTCTGGGATCATGTCGAAGGTCAGCATTCTCCCTTCTCTTATTCGCTGCTCTCACGCCTTGAATGTGCTCAGCAGCTTTCTTATCAAAGATCGAACTGCATCTTGGACACAGCATCACCTCTGATTTCTTCTTCTGGCATCTTTGTAAAAAATCTGCCAAGTTTTCGTTTTCCCGAGGGAAAGCCGTCTTATTAGCCTGCTCTTGCCTTATGGCCTCTTCTGATGCTTTAGGGTCAGAAAGCTCGACCATGTTGATATTCATTGTATCTTTATTAGCAAGAGTTAACTGCTTCATTTGTATTTCCAGATTCTCCGTCTGGCCTTGAACAGTGGCCAAGTGGGAACTGGGCTTTGATCCAGTTTTTTGTGCTTCAGCAGTCTCCGACTTCGGGTTCTCGACCGCTTTCTGGACAGCTTCAATTGTCTTCCTGGATAAATTTCCAGAAAAACTGCCAAAGATTGGCATGTTGATGTGGTCCTTTGAGACTTCGACCATGGTAATTCCTGGCTTTTTCGACTGGATCCTGGTTGCCTCTATCATGTTCACCTCAGAGGGTTCAGCATAGTGGGCTTCAGCCTTCAGTGGATTGGAGTCGACAGCCATGGGGGATTTGTCTGCAAACTTTAATCTCCCTTCCTCAATAGCGTCTTGCACAAGATTCCTGAAAAGAAAACATTGAGAAGTTTTATGGCCCAAAAAATTATGATATTTGCAAAAACCTCTCTTCTTTCTTTGATCAAGAGGAGGCACTTTTACCCCAGGGGGTACTATCATTTTGCCATCTTTAACTAGCAAGTCGAATATTTCATCACATTTTGTGATGTCAAAACTATAAGTCTTTTTTGGGAACCTATCGTTGGTCCTGTCTGGACCAATGGGATTTTTCCCATTTGAGGGGACTAACTGTTTACAAGAGTATGGTGGCCCTTGTTTTAGTTCTGCTAAATCGACTTCCCCTTCTTCGACAGTTAAAGTATCGTCGAAGGATTCTAGATCTTCGTCATCCATCTCAACGTACGCTATTCTCTCTCTCTTGTGAGTTTTCGTTGCCTTAGCTTTTTCAGCTTTGAGGCGTTCGACCTGTCGAACTCTATCGGCCAGTTGGGCCATGTCTCTTAGGTACTGAGTGTCTAGCTTCTTCCTAATGGAATAATCTAAACCGCCTGCGGCTATTTCGACCAACTCATGTTCTGGCACTTGTGTAAAACACCTCGCCTTGAGCAACCTAAACCTATTTAGATATTCGTCTATAGGTTCAGTGAAACGTCTCTTCATGCTGGCCAGTTCTTTCAGGCTTATCTTGGTTTGCCCCATGTAGAATTGTTCATGGAACAATCTTTCCAACTGGGTCCAATGATGGATCGAATTGGGGGGGAGAGTTGTAAACCAAGTAAAAGCGTTCTTGGTTAAAGAACTTGGGAAGTACTTGATCCTTAGGTTTTCGTTATTCGAAATGTCTCCTGCTTCGATCAAGTATCTCGCCACATGCTCGACAGTAGATTCTGTCGTGTCCCCAGAGAACTTGGTAAATTTGGGGACTTTGCATCTTGGAGGTAAGTCCGTTTGTAACACGTATTCTGACAATGGAGATGTAAAGTTGGGCCTTCGAAAGCCCATGTTCATCCCATTCTGAGTCATGATCCTTTCGATCATGGTTGCCAGATTGTTTTCCAAACCCATGTTTTGGTATTGGATATGCTGAACCACTTCGTCAGCATTTTGGTTTCTGTTAACTAACCTTACCTCTGGGGCTATTACCCTAGGCTCCTCGACAGGTTGTTCCAATCGTGCCCTAAGGTTTTCTTCGACAGGCTGTTGAGCCTGGTTAATGGTGGTTTCTTCCTCTACAAATATCCCCTGATTTCCCCTTATTTGCGCCCTGTGGGGCTGTCGAACAGGTGGGGGTACTCCAAAGAAATCAGCCAAGCGCGTCATTTGCGCTGTAACTTGCTGATTCGATTGAGTAGTGTTTTGTATTAGAGGATTTAGCACTGTACTCAAAGTTTGTGCCAACATCTGCACCATATCATGGTTGCTTTCGTCCATTTGTTGCCTCAAGACTGCTGTCGAGGCATTTGTAAGGCCATGGGCTACTTGGGACGTTCCTCCTAAGAGTTGGGTCCTATTTCTATTCGCCATGCCTACTCCAGAGCCTTGGAGTGGCGAAGAGGCACTCACGAAAGGGTCTGAAAAAGTGGACGCAGCATTCGTCAGGCTTGCCACTTCAGAAGTTGGCATACCATATAATGGAATAAATCCTGGGGGAACTACAGGCCTTGTGCCTAAATTTCCCCTTGGTGGGGGAGTTCCAAAGGTATTCTGGGGCCTGTTAAGGAAGGTATTGGCCCCGTGGTTGTGACCGACACTGCTGGTGTCGAACCAACGTTTGTCGCTTCACTTACGGTCATACTAACCGTTGCTCCCACACTCGTTTGTGGGATTTCGTTATTGTTTGGCGGATTCGCCATCTCTTCCCTTCTTCTGGCAGTATTGTTATCGTTAGTGTATATTCTACCACTTCTCAATAACATACAACTCGAAAAGATGAGATTATTTTCAACAATCAACACACAGTCCCACCAGGTATGCCAATTTGTTTACCTTGGGTTTTGGTAAACAACCGCTGATCCTCCAAATGGTTACTTATTTGGTTACTCGCAGGATCGATCAGATTGATCCTATGGACATAGGTTGATTTTGAAGTTTGATTAAGTTGGATAAGGCTTTAAATAAAAGGTTTCAAGTAAATTGCATAAAGGAAAGACTTGGTAAAATAAACAAGGCTTTAAAGTAAAAGGTTCGACAGGAAATGTAAAGAGAAAAGCAAGTAAAATTCTGGGAAAGTAAATGACTTTAATTGATAAAATTGGTGTTTCACACATACATTTCTCAACAATTCTTTCTCACACGCTGGGTACTCGAATCTAAATGAGTGACTTTGTATAGAATTGTGAACACACGCGAGAAACTACATGTCTACTCCTATTTATACTAAAACATTCCAAGTAACCGTCAGGCAGTTACACTGCTTCGAGATCAATCCACTTGGCACGTTCTCCATGCTCGACGCTCCAGATCCTTGCACGTTTGCACGTGGTAACTGCTGGAAACCGTTTTCCCTCCAAACGCTTGAATTTCAAACTGCTCCACTCTGAACCATCGAACACTTTCGTCAAGAGATATCTTCGACGAGAAACTTCTTCGACGTCGAAGGCAACCAGCCTTCTCCCTTGGAAGAAATCTTCTAAGTACTTTTCCATCTTTCGACGGGCACTTCGACAGACTTAGCCAGTCGAAAGCATCTTTCAGCTTTTAATGGTTGACATTGATAAAACAAGAGTGTCGAATTTAGGAGCCAACAAGGGGACAGGCCCTGGCATTGTTATCTTCAAAGGAACAGATTTCGTAGCTGGTGTAATCTTAACAGGCTTTCTGACGGCCTTGGAAAGATTGGCGTGAATGGTTATGATTGAGACATCTTCAGTATGGGTTGGAGTAGCAGAAACTTTTTCAAACAAAATTTGTCGACTATCCATAAGGCCTTGGATGCCTTTATTCAGTAACGGACAATCGAACGACAGAGAGTAACAACAATAGCAGTCTTCTTTACATCCAGGGAAGATCCCGACCCTTAACAGATTCAACTTGATGGTTAACAATGGGGTTATCAGATCATTGACATCAGCAACATACAAATCTTCTTCAATGGCATTGACATTTCGGCCGTGCTTCGGCATGGGAGCAGATATCACATTAGGCTTCTCCGGAGCGTCAAACTCCACCTCCTTCGCCTCTATCAGGTCTTGGATTTTATGCTTGAGTGCCCAACAATCATTGGTGTCGTTCCCGACACTGTCAGAATGGTAGGCACATTTAGCATTAGGATGATAATGCGGAGAGGACGTATTCACATTCTTTGGTGCCTCTTTGATAGTGGCGAGATTCAATTTCAACAGATGGGGAAGCACTTGTGCTGGAGTCATATTAATACGGGTGAACTGCCGTTGTGGCCGTTCCACTCGTTGTTGATTTGGTCTGGATTGGTTATAGCGAGGCTGCTCACTTGAAGGGTTTTGAATCATTACGGCCCCCACGGTCGGCCGATGCTCAGTCTTCCCTGCTCTTCTTTGGGAGTATACCACAGCCGTTTCCTTCTTAAAAGGTTTCTTCTCAACACTTGCAGCAACACCCTTCTGAATTTTTCCTGACTTGATGCCAGTTTCTATTCTTTCGCCCGTTAAGATCAAATCGGTAAACCCCGCGGAAGAGTTACCAATCAGATGATTGAAAAATGGCCCATATAGGGTCCCTAGAAACATATCAACAAGTTCACGGTCGGTTAAAGGAGGTTGCACCCTGCCAGCCAAATCCCTCCATTTTTGTGCATATTCTTTGAATCCTTTGCCTGTTCCTAGTGACATACCCTGAAGTTGGGTACGAGTAGGAGCAAGGTCAGAATTATACTGGTATTGTTTGTAGAAGGAGGTGGCCAAGTCTTCCCAATTTCGGATGCTGGTTCCCTCTAGCTGATAAAACCACTCCAACTGAGCTCCAGAAAGGCTGTCTTGAAAGAAATGAATCCAAAGGTTTTTATCTGCCGTATAGGGTTGGATCTTTCTTACGTAGGACCTGAGATGCATTTTTGGACAGGACAACCCATCATACCTTACAAACACTGGCACCTTGAACTTTGGGGGAATCACAATCCCGGCAACCAAACCCAAGTCTTCAAAGTCCAAACCCGATACTCTTTGTAGCTCCATGGCGGCCAACCTGTCTTCTAGCCCTTTGTATTTATCATCAGCTGGAGGGTATTGCTGATCGGAATAATCTTCATCCTCTTCGACCTCCTCTTCTTCCACATCGGACTCGGAAGGTACCGCAGCCCCACCTCCTTTGCTGGTTCCTTCATCGGAAGTAGGAGGAAATTCAAGCACTCTCCGAGCTTCTCCGTCGAATCTTCTCCCCAAAGTAGCCACTCCGAGTCTCTTTTTCTTCTTTTTCACTGGGTCTTTATTCCCCAGCAAGGTCTTGAGATCCTGCTGACCTTTAGCCAAGGTTGTCAGGAGTTGCTGAAACTGTGCATTCTGAGCTTGTAGGTCTTTGACTGTTTGCTCGAGATCCATCCTACTGAAATAAACAGCAGACAGATAAGGAAATATGGCGTGAGACCTGCTTATGCACATGATGAATGGTATGCTTATGTATGCAATGCATTCAAGGATTTAGAACATTCAAAATTGTTGCAGACAAAGAAGAACGCACGTCATATTAATAAGAAGAAATTTGTTAGTACATAAATGCCCCATGGGCCAAATATTACAAAAACTTCTCAAGGTAAAAAGACATTGCGCATCCTCTTTGTGCGATGTAGGTGTTGAGGGCCTCTTGCTCATGGAGTCGGCGGGTAAGCTCTAGAACCTTCTTCTCACTAGCGTAGAAGCTAGCTTCAAAAGTATTTCGTTCCTCCTTGAGCTGAATCCAACTTTTCTGCATTTCCTCCCACGATGTAGGCATGTCTGGATGTAGGATGGTGTAGGGAACCTCTCCTTCCTTGACGGGCTCTTTAATCACCGGGAGTACATGAGGATAAGGCATCATTAAACTTTGGGCTCGGGCTCGTACCCACCTGAGATAAGGCTCAAGAGGGATGGAGTTCTTGTGTCCCAGAGTCTTGCTATCAACCTTGTTGGGCCTCCCCCAAGCTCTGATGAATCTTTGGCGAAGTCCTTGCGCATCGTTGTTGAAGTCAAAAACTAGGTCAGGAATCAACATGTCGTGAGGGCCATCTCTTCGTGCATATCCAAATTGCCTTAAAGCCAGGCAAGGGTTATAGGTAATGCCCCCTCTGATTCCAAGTAAAGGAACATTAGGAAACTCTCCGCAACGATCGACGATGATGACATTTTCTCTGGACCGAGAACACCAATGTACATCAGAGTGAGTAAGAGTCATCAACCGTTGGGACCACCTTGAGCCTTGGTCATTCTTCAAGACAGATTGTGGAAGGTGCGAAATAAACCACCTTGCAAGGAGAGGAGTACAGCACATGAGAACACCCCTCTTTCTCATTGTTCGTGTGTAAAATGAGTGAAGGATGTCCCCAAGTAATGTTGGTATTGGATTTCTGGACAAGAAGATTTTGACGGCGTTGACATCTACCAATTGGTCAGGATTTGGGAACAAGACCAACCCATAGATAAGGAGTGCCACAATCTCTTCAAAGGCTTGTAGGTCCAATGAGTTCCAACATTCTTGTGCCTTCTCAAACAAGAATTTTGCTAAGAATCCCTTGACGCCGCTTCTGGTTTCCCAATGCCCCTTGACGTCGGATGGTTGTAGATGTAATGCTCGAGCAACATCTTTCGGCTTTGGTTCCTTTTCCGTACTGTTGAAGGGTAGTTGATTAAGGATAGGAATTCTTAGGAGTTGAGAAAACTCCTCCAAAGTGGGCACCAACTGGTAATCAGGGAAAGTGAAACAGTAGTGAAGGGGGTCAAAGAACTAGAATAGCACTTTCATCATGTCTTCTTAAATGTTGGTGTTGACTAAGATGAGCAGTCTACCATGTCTTTCACTGAAGGATGAGCTTTCCGGAATTCTTGAGGTGAGCTCCTTGAGTTGAGGAGAAATTCTCACAAGGTTGACTTGGATGGTGTTTCTGCGAGGAATTTCCATGACCTACAAAACAGGAACAAAGATGAAGATCCAAACCCTTGAAATGGTTAGTGAATGCATATGATGTTTTATGATGTTTATGATGTTTATGATGTATGCACAAAACATATGTACAAGCAATTCACACCAAACCCTAGTTTCAGGCTTGCATGAGGTTTCATAGATAAGTACCCTCTTGAGTGTAGTTGGCTTAAAAACCTGTCCTATAAATAGTAACCGGGTTCTAAGGAGCTCAATATCACTGGATTGTTTTCATCGTTCATTGTTTTGGTTTAGCCACTTAACTAGCGACCAAAATATTCCAAGAAAACAACCCTCAATGAGTGTAGTATCGAGTATCTACCAACTTCGGACTGCACCAAAGCCGGTCATCTCACTACCCCTAATAAAAGGCCAAGATGGTCAAGTAAGGTTCTAGGTCATTAGTGCTTAGTGACATCACTCAGCGGCCCCGTACTCTCCTTGATTGAACTCAAGGGTTACCGGTACTCACAAATATGTCGCACTAATATAGCTATTGCTTCGACCGTGTCGGTATACCCCGCACAGTTTCCACAACGTATTGCTATCTATGAATGTTTCCCAAAATACAGGTGTAGGATTGCAAACCCAAACAATAGAGCCAAGATATAAAGCAAACAATTCAAACAATAAGTCATGCAAGAGGGTGATCTAAGCCCTAAGGTTACTCCACTTTTAAAATTCTCCCCAGCAGAGTCGCCAGTTCTGTGATACGGTGGGAGAACTGACTATGGTTTTGCGTTTGTTTTCGCAAATGTTTCGGTTGAGCAAGAGTCGCCACCGACTTTTTATTTTATCCTAAGGAAAGGTTTAAAAAGCACAGCAAAAACCTTTGAGATTTTTCTTGGGTTCGGGGAGTAGATTATAGAAAGGGAAGGTATTAGCACCCTTTCTATCCATGGTTATCCATGGGCTCTTAGGTACTTGCTTAGATCAACTTGCCTTGGTTTTCAATTGTTTGAAATGGTGCTTTGTGTATGGTTTTGAAAATGTTTTGAAAAAGATGCCTTGTCTAGGCTAACCTTGTAACAAATCTTTACTCGAATGTTTTACAAAAGGTGTTTGTCTTTTTGAAAAGATGTTTCAAGGTTTCTTTGAAAGTTCGTTTTGAAAGTGTTTGTGAAGTGTGGTTTGAAAATAGGCAAGTGTTTTATTTTGCAAGTTGACAAGTACTTAAGAGCTATCTACCCTAAAGTTCTCAAAGATTTATGCTATGTTTTAACCCTTTTAACAATTTTGTTCCACCATTGCATTTGGTGGACAATCTTGTGTTAGGAGGTGAAAGGGACGGGCGCGGGTCATCGTTTAGACCATAATTGCAATGGTGCTAAGTATCTTTGGGTAATTTTCCTTTAAGGGACTTGATCATTTTAGGCAACTTTTCGAAAGCATCATCGAGGGACTATGATCATTTGATTTGTATTTGTTTTGCCCAAAGAGACCTAACATACAATATGGCCCATTTATTGAAGGCAACAAGTGGAATACCCTAGGGGTGCAAGTGTGATATGTGTTGTCCATTTTCATGCTTGATTATCTTGAAATTAGGTCAAACTATTTTGTTCTTTTTATTTGCATACAAACCCTAGTTCTAGCATGGTATATTTAGAAAGCGTTAAAGTGCGAAAAGTAAAATTCTTACACTATTACAACACAATATGGGAAGGGGGGTACAAATGTTCAAATGGGGGGATATTTAGACAAGGAATTTAAACCTAGCTATTACATCAATTTTGGAATATTTACAAGATAATTAATTGCATAAATTAAATGGAAAATAAAATAAAGATGCAAAATGCAAAAAGGGTTTTTATATGTATGGAAAAAAGGGTGTTTTTTTTTATATGTCAAATAAATAAAATGAATAAAAAAAGTAATATTTTTGGAGTTTTTGTGTTTTAAGGGTAAAACCCTAATTTCTTAAATAAAGGGTATTATTTATTTAATGTGTACAATAATTAATAAATATATACAAAAATAAAATAAAAATGAAGTATGTTCATAAAAAAGTATTTTTCATGTCAAATATTAATAAAATAAAAAAAAATATAATTTTTGTATTATTTACCTAAATATACTAATATATATAAATATCTTTATTATTTACTAAATAAATATTATATATACAAAATAATAATATTTAATATTTATAAAAAAAATATTTTTTGATACAAAATGTTTTCAAAAGAGAAAATGAAATAAAAATCAGAAATAAAATATATTTGCATTATTTTTTCTAGTTTTTCTAAATAATAGTATATATATATTATTTATGTACAAATGGTTCATATAAACAAATAAATGCTTAAAAAATATAAAAATGGTGTAAAAATAATTTTTCATGTTTTTAATATTACTAGCAAAAATAAATAAATCAGAATAAAAAGAGAAAAGTCAAAAAATCAATAAAACAAACAAAATGGGCTCAGGGGGTATGAAAGCAAAAATAAGGTGTGAAGAGAAATGACACAACAGGCCCAGCCCATGAAGACCTTTCTTCAACCTTCAGACAGCTTCTTGTCCAAAAACACGTGCCTGTACTCAAGTTCAAACATCTGGATTCCTTGATTTTTTGCACAAACTTTCAACATAAGAAATGTTAATCATCAAGCCACGATTCTAAATATGTAAAGAACTCATCCTAACTCTCAGAAATGAGAGAGAATTTTAACATTCCCAAATCTTGACCTAACTTTTCTTCCATCTTCAGACCTTAAATTCTCATAGCTCAGGCAAAATAAATGAAAAGTAAAAGTATGTACAGATTCAGGGGCATGAGTAGAACACTTCTTATTCACAAACCTAGAGCTAACAATGCCTACATTGAGAGTTAGAAGTTCAAGAAGATACCTGTTCAGTTGAAGTTGTATCTAGCAATGGGGGAGCTTTCAGGGCAAGATGATGATCTGTACAGCTTTCCTGAAGTGTAGTGATGCTATTCCAATGCTTACTTTGCTTTGAAAGACCTTGAATCGAACTATGGACCTTCAACTGCAAAACAAGAAAGTGAAAATGGTGGAACTGACTAGAGGAGTTACAGGTCGTGTTTTATGTTTGGGTTAGCTTCAAGTGGTGCTAGGGAATGTGTTTGATGAGCTTTTAGCAAGAATGCATGAAAGGGATGAGAGTTGGCACTCAAACTGCAGCAAGCCCTGTTTTTGTGCATTTCAATGGTGATTTTGAGTTTGTGGAGGTATTGGAGGTGTTGGAGTCGTGTGCTAGCTCAGTTAGGATGTCTTGAACGTGTACAAAATATTTGCTTAAGGGTTCTATTGCTGAGATGAAAATTTTTTGTTCAGTTATGCCATATTTCTTACACTTTAAGCAACCAAAAGCCAAGTTGGTGTTTAGACAGGTAGAGGCCCCCATAACATGCTGCAAACCTTGGCATTGATCAGTGTGATTATTCCCTAAACTTGTGCCAAGGGGATTTGATATGTACTTCTTGGATTTTCATTTTGACATAAAGCTTACTTTCGCAAAAATGGTTAAAGTGCTTTATCTAAAAATGGATTAAACCACTATGCAATGCTTGAACACATAGAACATGGTCTTGGCACAATGAGTTTGCATTAAATTTATGAGTGTTGAATGGTTTAGAGGCCTGTAATCAAGTTGCATGCTGATTTGAGAAATTTGCACAAGTTATGAACATGGAAATTGGCCAATTCAAAAGTGAGTTTTTGCCATATTGCAAAATTCGATTCTCTCAAGTCATGAGGTTGTTTGATGAGTTCTTTGACATTTTGGAAATCTTGGAATGTGTAATACAATCCATCTTTGAAATGCAAATTGAAATTCCAAGTGGAAGTATGTGAAAAATGGTCTTGAAGTTAGGTAAAAACCTTGCCTAAAATAGGTAAAAATTTCACTAATTTAAGAATGGTTTGGTACCCTTGTTCCAAAAATTGTAACTTGAGATAAAAGCTTCTTTTGGGAAAACTTTGTGAATTAAAGTTGTAGATTATGCAATAGGCTACAACTTTCATGTTTTGAATTTTGCTTGAATCCAAATGAATCTTGGTGAGAAAGTGGGGCAAAGTTGGAAAAAAATTAGGGTTTTTCATAACTTAGAAAAATTCTAAGTTATGAAAAATTCTCATTTCAAACCCTAATTTGCAAATTTTGATTTCTTGGTGAACAAGTTTCATGATTTGGCATGTTTTGATGAAAAATGAATCTTGGCTCTTGATTTTGACCAAAAAGTCAAAGTTTGACTTTTCAATACACAGTCAAAATTGATCAATTGACTGGGAAATTCAACTGTCAATCTTGTGTACTTGGGATCTTTTGAACTTGTTGAGCATGTCAAGATAATTCCATGGGGTCCTTGAGTCCATATGTGAGCTTGGTTTGCCATTGGCTATGTCAAACAGTCAAAAATTGCCTTTGTGCAGTCAAAACCCTAAAAATGACCATTTTGCCCTTTTGGTGATCTGATCAAATTTCCTGTGGAATTGTGATCCAAACTTGATCAAATGGTCCATGTGAGTTTATAATGTTGATGTGGGTCAATTTTCATGAGATTTGACTGTCAATTGGCCACAATTGACTTTTTCCCCAATACAGTTGATTTTTAGGTCAACTGCCCAATTGACTGGGCAAAACTTGGAATCAAGGCTTGAAACTTGATATGGATAAACTTGGGAGTCCAATATGAAGCAAGAAAGTCATCTTAGGCATTTTAGGTCAAAACATCTTTGTGCAAACACAAACCCTAATTTGGGTCAACAGTGCAAGGAGAAGTCTTGAGCAGATGAAACCCTAACTGGATCTTGATCTCCAAGGGTTTGGTGATGAGAAATGTTGAGAAAATGGGAGGGCAAATTTTGGGGTACAACAGCTATGATCACGAAATTATACATCAAAATGAAGGGAATTTCGTTTAGATTTTAAAACTTCAAGAATTACCTGATACGAAGTTATGAGTAAAAGGTTATGGCTTGATGATTGAAGGATGTCCCAAGAACTCGTACAACACACTCAGCTTCAGACCCCCTACTTCAAACGTGATTAACTCCCTGATCAAAAACACACAGAAGACAAATCTTATATTAAACTTGTAGAGAATTTCACGAGATTTACAAAAAGTCCAGAATCACATCGATCATAGTTATGAACGAAGAGATATTATCTTTTAAGTGAAGGTTATTCCAAAGCTACGAAAATAGAGTTGATGATGGTGAACTTATGTTTCTCCTTCCCTTTCCTTTACTCTCCCTTTCACAAAAATCTGATTTGCTAATGTATCTACAAAACATGTCCTTAACTCATATGTTATATTCTTCTCTATGCATAAATTTCCCCTTAACTAAGTGGTATTTACTCTCATGCCACTTAGTTAGTTTCTAACCATTCCTCTTAATAAATATATGTATCCAAATACAATATGCTTGTATTAATAGAATAGGGATGTTACACATTCTCTAAAAGTTTTCTTCAATTCTCTCATTTCTCTTGTGCAAGCTTTCATTTCTTTCTTAATTCATCATCTCTGAAGCTTGAAGATCAAGATTATTGGGTTTCTTAAGCATTTGAGGCACAAAAAGCAGTGGACCATCTTCCACTTGGTAAGATTATATACTCCACTCCTCTCACTTTAGATCTACAAAATTGATTTATGATTTCTCATACATTACATCTGGATGCTCTGTATACACAGAGGTTGGAGCTAGGCTCGAAAATTGCTTGAACAACTTGTATGAATGTTTGATTTCAGCTTTGAACATTTGACTTCCATGAAAATTTTCATCATGTTTGAGTTATCATTTTGAGATTTCTTTGTTACAATTGTGATCTATGTTCTTTGTACTTCATTTTTTCTTTTACATTTTTCATTTTCATGGACTGATGATTGAGACATTGACGTGTGAAGTTTATGAAATATCACTGAGTAAGGGTTTTTTCATATTGTGTGAGACTGGTTTTGATTATGGATGGAGGTTAGGGATGAACTTGTGGCAAGTGTTGATTGGATGAAGCTTGTTTTTGTTTTATACACTTATGTTGATTGTGACCAATTAACATAGGGTTTACAAAGCTTTGGTTATTTAAAGCGTGACATTTAAATAATAAAATAAAATAAATAAGAATCAATTTAAATAAGAGATATAGCACTGCTGGACTGGGCTTTGTCCCTTTTTTAATTTCTGCATCCCATGTTTTCTAGCCTATTTCTCTTTTTGCACTTGTTTCAATTCATTTCTTATAATTGGTATTTCAACCCTAGCCTTTCTTTGATTATTTTTTATTTCTTATTTATTTTCAATTTGATTTTATTTTAAATACTTAATTCCAAAATCACAAAAAAAAACATTCTGATCATTTAAGATCCCAATGACATTTTGACCATATTTATTTTATTTTTCAACCCTTTTCACTATTTTCTTTTGATTTTATCTTTTAACGTGTTTTTATGTGATTCTTTTTCGTCTAATATTTGTTTCAATTTTATTTTAAGTATTCCACTAATCCAAAAAGTGATGAATTTTTTTTTAATGTTCCCACATGTCTTAAGTTGATTTAGGTGATTTTTATTTGTTTTTATCATCTATTTTGTTATTTTTCAAAATTATGTTTGTTCGAGGTATCCAATTTGGTGTCTATTCTAGATAGTCTTCTCATTTTAATTTAATTTTCAATTTTCCTTCAATATTAAAAAACCCCAAAAATATGCTTATGACTTTTCTATGTCTTGAGATTGTTTAAATAATTTTTGTTTGATTTTTATTATCATTTTCCTATTTTTTATTGATTTAATATTTGAGTGTGTTCCTTTTGTGCTAGCTTGGAATTTAGGGTTTTTTTAGGGACTTTTGAACTTGGTTTTGATTCAAATTTTGGACACAAGTTAGAAAATGTATGCCTAGGATTCACATAAGTTTGTGCCTCGATGCTTTCCTTTTCATGTGAGATTTTAATTTCTTTTTTTTAATCTTGATTTAAAATAATCTTTGAGTATTCTTTGAGCCTTGTTTACAAATTTGAAGAATGATAAGTTCAATGATAATTCCATGAGAATTTGAGAATTATTTGACATCACTTAGAGGATTTCTTCCTATGTCCATTTCTTGTCAACTTTCCTTGATATTTACCTTTGGTTGCTTCATATTTAAGGGATGCACTTTTGCAACCTTTTGGGATTTATTTTCCCATATCTTCTTGATTCATCATCATAATTTTGAGATCTAAAGTTCATCTTCATGAACCATTTTAGGTGCTCTAAATTGATGTCTTATTTAGCCTCATATCTTGTTGCTTGTTGCCTAGATTTGTGACTATGTGTTGAGTTTGTCTTGTACACTTTCTTCCTGATGACTATAGGTCCAAATTTAATTGAATCTACTTGATGTTACTTATTAACCCTTTGGTATTTATGCTCTAATTGAATGCTCATATGATTCTTTTATTAACATTCCATTTCGAATTCATCATGATGACATTTTAAGAACCAAATTCTTCCTTACTTGACCTAGTTTTGATCTTAATGATTGCTGAAGCTTCTAAACACTCGGGATCCATCTTTAGTTTTAATGATTGGAATTTTCTACTACCTATTTATGATTCATTCCTTGAATTCATCATTCTTTGAACATTTTACCTTATATAAACAAATGATTCCTATCTTTGATGATATTAATCTTTTGCTTTGCTAGTTTGCCATAAGCTTTGAGTATGATATCTTGGTGAATTTTCTTGACATTTAGGAATTAGGATTTACACTATATGATAATGTATGCTACTTTCCCATGACTGAAGGAAAATTGTGATCAAAAGCGCAGCGGAATTTAAAATTTTCCTTTAGCGATCCTTACGAATGAACATGGTCAGTGATAGAAATATTTACCTCTTGTGGCGATTCAGACCTTTGATGTTGTGATCACGAGCGTTGATGAAGAACAACGCCTCTACTCAGTCCACACGAACAGATCGCTTCCGGTCACAGTGCTAGCTGATCACGAACGGAAACCTTGAGTGAGAGAGAGAATCAAAAATGAAATTGCATAAAGTGAAATTGCTTCATCACAAGGGATCTATTTATAGAATCACTCGTGTGGGCTACAAGCTAAAAGCCCAAATTAAGTCTATAAGCTAAAAGCCCAATTAAGCTTATGGACATCATACCTTATGATGTACCATATATCACTTATCCACGTGGTACCTTACCACTTTCCGTATTACACTTAAGTGCACCGTATCTTACGGTGTTCCTTATTTATTCTATCTCTCTTCAACCCCTCCTTATGTGTGTGACCCTGTAGGTTTTCACGACGTTGGCAATTATCTTAAATTACACATTTAATATAATAAACAGTGAGCGGTATCTAGCAACACATCACTGTTACCCAAGTCACAAAAATGTCATGTGATCTGACCAAACCTTTTCCGTGATAATATTTGTGTTATAAAATTACCCTTTTGCCCTCATGTCTATATTAAACACAAGGCATACACTGTGTCACCCTTGTCCAGTTCAATATTAGGCCCTTAGACATTTATCCTGTTATGCAGGATGAGCAAATTCCATCTAGGTCACTCATGTCCCTTAGCATGCTTTGTGAAGTACCCATCAACCGTCTTTATAGTCATCCAGTTACGGATGACGTTTGATCAGCAATAAAGTACTTGACTCTACATCTAGGGTCCATAGTGGTTTCAGGTCGAAGGGTGGTATACACCATTATCATCATGAGAATAACTTATGACACTTTGCATAACATTCTATGTAGTATTCTCATAGCAGGTCAATCCAGTATAAATATTACTCCTAATATTCATACCTATGTCAAGACTTGATAACTCCTTATCTATGATCCATGAGATGTGATCATCAATCTATCTTCATAATAATCTTAATGCTTTAATGTTATCCCACTTCACATTAAAGCTTGACTACGCATACTTTAAGAATAGTGTCTTATATTTAATGGGATCTCATGATTAAGTCACACTTAACATATCATTAAACAAATAAACCATTCTAGGGACTTTATTATTTTGGAAAGCAAACATAATAAAGAAATGCCTTTTATTATTAATAAATAATTCGATACAAGTACCAAAAGTATTGGCTTCTAGGGCTTACACCAACAATCTCCCACTAGCACTAGAGCCAATCAGGCATACCCCTAATACCCATAGATCTAGTATGTCCATCATGCTTCAGCTGCGCAAGAGGCTTTGTTAATGGGTCAGCAACGTTGTCAAGTGTAGGTACTCTTCATATTTTCACATCTCCCCGATCGATTATCTCTCGAATGAGATGATAACGCCTAAGTATGTGTTTGGATCGTTTGTGAGATCTAGGCTCCTTAGCTTGTGCGATAGCACCATTGTTATCACAATAGAGATTAATGGGATCCACAATGTTATGGACTATGCCAAGTTCACTAATGAACTTCTTGATCCAAACAACTTCCTTTGCTGCAGTTGAGGCAGCAATATACTCAGCCTCGGTTGTAGAATCAACAACTGTATCTTGCTTTGAACTTTTCCAGCTCACAGCGCCACCATTTAAACAAAACACATAACCAGATTGTGATCTAAAGTCATCCTTATTTGTCTGGAAGCTAGCATCGGTGTATCCAATTACAGCAAGCTCTTCCTGACCTCCATATATCAAGAATGAGTCCTTAGTCCTTCTCAAGTACTTAAGGATATTCTTGACATCTACCCAATGAGCATCATCGGGATTAGACTGGTACCTACTCGTTGCACTTAAAGAATACGAGACATCTGGTCGAGTACATAGCATGGCATACATGATAGATCCTATTGCAGATGCATATGGAATCTTATCCATGCGATCCCTTTCTTCCTTACTTGAAGGGGATTGTGTTTTTGACAGACACATGCCATGTTGCATAGGTATGAATCCTTTCTTGGAATCATGCATATTAAAGCGTCTCAACACTTTTTCTATGTATGTACTCTGACTTAGGCCAAGCAGTTTTTGTGACCTATCTCTATAGATCCTGATTCCTAATATATAGGCTGCTTCACCTAGGTCCTTCATTGAAAAGCATTTCCCTAACCAAGTCTTCACTTGTTGCAAGGTAGGGACATCGTTTCCAATGAGTAATATGTCATCTACATAAAATACCAGGAATACGATCATGCTCCCACTAACCTTCTTGTAGACACAAGGCTCATCTTCATTCTTGGTGAATCCATATTGTTTTACTGTTTCATCAAAACGAAGATTCCAGCTTCTGGAAGCTTGCTTCAATCCATAAATTGATCGCTGTAACTTACATATCTTTTGGGCTTCTTCTGGTATGTCAAATCCTTCAGGTTGTGTCATGTACACATCCTCAAGAAGATTCCCATTAAGGAAAGCAGTTTTGACATCCATCTGCCATATTTCATAATCATGATATGCAGCGATAGCAAGTAAAATCCGAACATATTTAAGCATTACAACTGGTGAAAAGGTTTCATCATAGTCAACCCCATGAATTTGTTTATAGCCTTTTGCAACCAGTCTTGCCTTATAGGTATGTACCTTACCATCCATGTCAGTCTTCCTTTTGAAGATCCACTTGCATCCTATAGGGTTAACTCCTATAGGAGGCTCTACCAAGGTCCAAACCTGGTTTGTGTACATGGAATCCATTTCAGATTTCATGGCTTCTAGCCACTTCTCAGACTCAGGACCAGTTATGGCCTCTTGGTAGGTCACAGGCTCATCTTGATCCATGAGTAATACATCACCCTGATCACTTATGAGATATCCATATCTCTCAGGTTGTTGACGTATCCTGCTTGACCTACGCTGGTCTTGTTCTACTTGAGCAGGTTGCTCTTCCACAACTACTTGTGTTTCCTGCTCTAATTCCTCCATAGGTGTATCAATGCTTTGTGGTTCTTGAATTCCTTCAAGCTCTATTTTCCTCCCACTGATTCTTTTGGAAATAAAATCCTTTTCTAGAAAAACTCCAGTTCGAGCGACAAACACTTTGCCCTCAGAAGGATTGTAGAAGTAATACCCTCTTGTTTCTTTAGGATACCCCACAAATAAGCATTTGTCAGATTTGGGCTCAAGCTTAGTTGAAATTTGTCGTTTCACATAAACTTCGCAACCCCAAATCTTCATGTAAGACATATGTGGTTTCTTACCACTCCATATCTCATATGGTGTCTTCTCAACCTTTTTGGATGGAACCCGATTAAGTGTGTAAGCTGCAGTCAATAGTGCATGTCCTCAAAAGAAGTTCGGAAGATCGGCGTGGCTCATCATGGATCGGACCATGTCTAAAAAGGTTCGATTTCTTCTCTCAGATACACCATTCCATTGTGGTGTTCCAGGAGGAGTAAGTTGGGATAAAATCCCACATTCCTTTAGATGGTCATCAAACTCTAGGCTTAAATATTCACCGCCTCGATCTGATCGAAAAACTTTAATATTCTTACCTAGTTGGTTTTGTACTTCATTCTTGAATTCCTTGAATTTTTCAAAGGTTTCGGATTTGTGTTTCATTAAATACACATAACCATATCTACTGAAATCATCAGTAAATGTGATGAAGTATTCAAAACTTCCTCTGGCTGGTATGTTCAGTGGTCCACATACATCAGTATGTATGAGGGCCAAAAGATCATTAGCCCTTTCACCTTTTCCTGTGAATGAGGACTTTGTCATCTTTCCAATTAAACAAGATCTGCATGTCTCATATGATTCATAATCAAAAGAGTCCAAGAGTCCATCTTTATGGAGTTTGGAAATGCGTTTCTCATTTATGTGGCCTAAGCGATAATGCCAAAGGTAGCTTGGATTTAACTCATTAGGTTTAATCCGTTTAGTATTAATGTTATAAATTGGCATTTCAAGATCAAGGACATATAGTCCATTGTTCATTTGTGCAGAAGCATAGAATATATCAATCAAATAAATAGAGCAACAACTGTTCTTTATTATAAATGAAAAACCAAACTTGTCCAAACAAGAAACGGAAATAATATTCCTACTAATTGCAGGTACATAATAACAGTTCTCTAACTGAATTATTAAACCACTAGGTAAAGTCAAAACACAAGTTCCTACGGCTAAAGCAACAACCTTTGCTCCATTTCCAACTCGTAGGTCAACTTCACCTTTTGCCAAATCTCTACTCCTTTTTAGCCCCTGCACATTAGTACAAATGTGAGAACCGCATCCAGTATCTAATACCCATGATGCAGAAGTAGATAAATTAATTTCAATAACAAAAATACCTGAATTTGAAGTCCCTACTCCATTGTTCATATCTTCCAGGTACTTTGGGAAGTTTCTCTTCCAATGTCCGGTATTACCGCAATGGAAGCAAGTGCCCTCCTTTACTATGCCTCCACTAGGCTTCAAAGCAGGAACAGTAGGTTTAGGCTTGGCAACTTCCTTGCCTTTCCCTTTACCAACCTGCTTGGTAGGCCTCTTGTTCAGCTTCTTTCCATTACTGACCATCAGAATGGACTTCCCTTTTGTCTTCATATTCTGCTCAGCAGTTTTCAACATGCTTAGCAATTCTGGAAGACTCTTATCCATGTCATTCATGTTGAAATTCATGACAAACTGATTAAAGCTATCTGGCAACGATTGCAAGATAAAATCAGTTGCAAGTTCCTTTCCAAGCGGAAACCCTAACCTTTCAAGGTTCTCCACATACCCAATCATTTTGAGTACATGGGGACCTACAGGGTTTCCCTCAGATAACTTGCTGTTAAAAAGGGCCTTTGAAACCTGAAACCTCTCGTTTCTTGCCTGCTCTTGATAGAGCATTTTCAGATGTCCGATCATATCGAACGCTGACATGTCCTCGTGTTGCTTTTGCAACTCCGAGTTCATAGTAGCTAGCATGAGACAAGCGGCTTCGTTAGCATCATCAAAATGCTTCTTATAAGCATCTCTTTCTGCCTTAGGTGCCGAACTAGGCGGTTCCTCTTCAGGAACAGGTGTCTCCAAGACATACAACTTCTTATCGTGCTTGAGGACAATCCTCAGATTTTGGTGCCAATCCAAGAAATTTGTCCCAGACAATTTTTCCTTATCTAGGATTGATCGCAAAATATGGTTGTTTGTTGTCATGGTAATCTACAAAAAAAATGAAAATATAAGTATCATTAAAACAACATATTTAATTAGGCCTTTAATCAAATATGCTCCCACTATTTTACTCAAACCAAATGACCCTCATCATTTGATTCGGAAAATCCCGTTGGAAGACTTTCTAGTGGGTCGAGATCCATATTTCACTTCGTTCTAAGTCAGCGTTAGGCTGATTACACAAAACTAGGTTATTTAGGTAGGAACTCCTTCCAATTGTATCTCATACAACTCTCGAATATTTTCAGTTGGGTGAATAACTCCTTATTCTAATTCATCATATGAATCATTCCCAACTCTTGCTTCTAAACATGTATAATCTTATTATAATGTATTTAGTTAAGTTTGACCCATTGTTTTAGCAGTTGGATATTACAATTATCCCATCTCACCTTACTAATATAGAACATGCACCTCGCGTAGGCGAAACCTACATTGTTCGATACTAGTCTTGATGAGTGCTAAAACTTGGAAAGCATGAACTTAATATTTAACTTGAGGGATTTTGTTATTAGTTTGATCTCACCGGCTTAACATGCAATTCGTCTCTCTCATGCATCAACATACAAACACATGCATCAATATACATAAAAGGATACAGTTATGGCCCCTAGCGCAATTGTTCTCCCAAGCCAATGAGAGAACCTAAGCTAACCTAATAACGATCTAAACTTCTCCAAGCAAGATCTCCAAGGTTATCCTCCTTTGATATTGTATTCTTCTCTTTCTTCATAACATTACATTACATAAAAGAAACTCGTTTTACATACGAGGGAGTGAGATGAGAAAAGAAGTTACATCAAGAATTTTAGAGAGAGGCACGACACGCAGGCCATATTTTACAATCCCAAAACAAAATAAAGGAAAAAAACTAAGGCCATAACTGATCACCACAAGACAATAATAATAAACACACTTTTATTATTAGTTTAAATTTTTGTTAATTAAAAAAAAGGCAAATTAAATTTCGACGATTGATCACACTACGCAGAGTTAGCCGGGGGTTCCGCTGCCCGGTTAGCAGACGGTGGTTCCGCTGACCGTTCAGCGGACGGGGGTCAAGGGGGAAGCACCCCTTTGCGGGGTTGTTAGGGGCAGCGCCCTGACGCAAAATTTTAATGAACAATTCATTTGAAATCAGCGTCATTTTTGCACAACCCTTGTGCATTCACAACCCTAATCGCATAACTCTGCAACAACATAACCCTTGTGCCGTCATGAACCCTAATGCAACAGTTTCATGCTGTCAAACACATTTCGATTGATAATTCAGTATGATTAATCACATGCCATTGCTTCACCATACTAATGTCGGATTCCGAAGCATATGAACAGTGATCGGTCAAAGGAATAAGAATCATCAAGTGTTTGAATGAACGGAACAAAAACATTATATCCGATATACCATCGTTGCATCAGATTTACTTATATCATATATAAAAGTGATCGATCTTATTTGTGTAACCTATGGACGATCGATGTATCGCTGCTTCACCATACTAATGTCGGATTCCGAAGCATATCCAACATCAATCATCCAAATCGTACACAACAGATGCCAAATTTAATTACTCGTTTATTATTCAATTCATTCTGGTTTTAATCGAATCAAAACAGAAAATATAGAACATAAACAACTATCAGATCCATGGTTTCGTAAGTGGCTTTGATACCACTGAAGGAAAATTGTGATCAAAAGCGCAGCGGAATTTAAAATTTTCCTTAGCGATCCTTACGAATGAACATGGTCAGTGATAGAAATATTTACCTCTTGTGGCGATTCAGACCTTTGATGTTGTGATCACGAGCGTTGATGAAGAACAACGCCTTTACTCAGTCCACACGAACAAATCGCTTCCGATCACAGTGCTAGCTGATCACGAACGGAAACCTTGAGTGAGAGAGAGAATCAAAAACGAAATTGCATCAAGTGAAATTGCTTCATCACAAGGGATCTATTTATAGAATCACTCGTGTGGGCTACAAGCTAAAACCCCAATTAAGGCTATAAGCTAAAAGCCCAATTAAGCTTATGGACATCATACCTTATGATGTACCATATATCACTTATCCACGTGGTACCTTACCACTTTCCGTATTACACTTAAGTGCACCGTATCTTACGGTGTTCCTTATTTATTCTATCTCTCTTCAACCTGTCCTTATGTGTGTGACCCTGTAGGTTTTCGCGACGTTGGCAATTATATTAAATCACACATTTAATATAATAAACAGTAAGCGGTATCTAGCAACACATCACTGTAACCCAAGTCACGAAAATGTCATGTGATCTGACCAAACCTTTTCCGTGATAATATTTGTGTTGTACAATTACCCTTTTGCCCTCATGTCTATATTGAACACAAGGCATACACTGTGTCACCCTTGTCCAGTTCAATATTGGGCCCTTAGACATTTATCCTGTTATGCAGGATGAGCAAATTCCATCTAGGTCACTCATGTCCCTTAGCATGCTTTGTGAAGTACCCATCAACCGTCTTTATAGTCATCCAGTTACGAATGACGTTTGATCAGCAATAAAGTACTTGACTCTACATCTAGGGTCTATAGTGGTTTCAGGTCGAAGGGTGGTATACACCATTATCATCATGAGAATAACTTATGACACTTTGCATAACATTCTATGTAGTATTCTCATAGCGGGTCAATCCAGTATAAATATTACTCCTAATATTCATACCTATGTCAAGACTTGATAACTCCTTATCTATGATCCATGAGATGTGATCATCAATCTATCTTCATAATAATCTTAATGCTTTAATGTTATCCCACTTCACATTAAAGCTTGACTACGGATACTTTAAGAATAGTGTCTTATGTTTAATGGGATCTCATGATTAAGTCACACTTAACATTTCATTAAACAAATAAACCATTCTAGGGACTTTATTATTTTGGAAAGCAAACATAATAAAGAAATGCCTTTTATTATTAATAAATAATTCGATACAAGTACCAAAAGTATTGGCCTCTAGGGCTTACACCATCAATGACATCTAAGTACTTGAGTTGAAATGGATGACTCTTCTCTTGGATGATATTGTTGTTTGTTTGTTAAGTTACTTGAACTTTCTTTATGCATGAAGTTCTGGTAACTTATCCTTTTATTCTTGAACCTCATATTGAGTTAACTTATTTAACAAGTGACATATTACATCATAATATGTTTGTTCTTTCATTGTTTGATCACTACTTTCCTAAGTTCCTTTTAACTTGCTTGTTTTATTGCTTAAAAATTGCTTGTATTCACTTGCCTAGTTCTACGACTTTAACAAACCATTTGGTGCATGCCCCTTAGGTCTTGATATACATGTCTAAGTGTGTAATTTAATATGAAATTGATACATTGAAAGTTTTTTTTACGTGTTTAAAACTTGAGCTAATTGTTGTTACTATCTTGTGTTATGTTTGTCTCGTCTACTTGTCTAGTTAGGTTGTTCACATTAATTTTTGATGTACTTGCATACTTGCCTTGTTTGATATACTATTATAACATTCCTTCTTTTGTTGGTCAATCTTTACTTGCTTGATTTTCTTCTTTACTTTCTCAAGTACTTGTTTGCTTGTCTTCTTTGTGTGATCCTTGTGTGATCTTAATCCCATCTTTAAGACACATTTGTATGAACCTTTTAAGGTATAATTTCTAACATCTAGAGGTCTTTACCTTTCTTGCTTCACTTTATCTTTTCTTGATATGTTTTGATGCTTGTTTGACACTTAGTGCCTTGAGTTCTTATGTGTTTGTTGATTTCTTATGTTTGGTTTGTAATGCGTTAGGTTAGAACCATTTGAGCATGACCCTTAGGGGACCATGTTAGAGTTTAGGCTCTTGTTGGTTTGTACTTGCTGATTGATGTTTGTTTCTTAAACTTAGGGTTTTGATTAGCTTTAAGCCATTCTTTTAATGTTCATTTCCTTGTTTATTTCTTTTTACTTTGCTTGTGATATCATGCTCCCTTAGGAGTTTTAGTTTCTTATTTTTTCAGATGTGAACTTAATAGACCTTAGATTCAAAACCAAGCATACAACATTAAGTAGTTCCCTTAATCCTTAGATATAGGTCCATAATTGAATTCTAACTTAGGTAGATGTTTCCCCTTTTATCCTAACATTAGGTCCATTATACATGAAAACATTTGGGCTCTAGTATTCTTTAGAATTTTTCCTTCCCCTTTGAAACAACAGGCGGAACAATCATTGAGAGAAAATTAATAAAGTCGCCATCAAATGTTTTTTATCCCATAGGAAGGGAAAGGTAAATATTTACTAAACCTGAGAAGGGTGAAATCAAGGTCTTACGACCGAGAGATACGGGTAATGGATTCAATTACGCAAGGGGAATGTATTAGCACCCCTTACGTCTGTGGTACTCTACGGGATCCGATTTAGTTGTTCTAATCAAAGAATGTGTCCTAATCTAAAGCTTACGAGCTAAAGGAAAAAATGCAAAGAGGGAATGCATGCATAAGAAAACACTAGGAAGATAAAGAGTATTTACAAAGGTTTTCTTGCTTAGTCCCCGCAACCAAATGACTACACATCCTTTTAAGGAATCAAAGTGCCGTAGTTCAGCTCAAAAGTTTCTGTTTGTTTTGTGTCTTTTATCAACAATGATAATTTCGCTTTCATCTGCAGTTCGACCTTTGGAGACTCACGTGTTGGAATAGGAAGGAATTAACATTTTCTTACCTGAAGAGGTATTTTCAAGAGAAAAATGCCTGGAGGCGGATAATGCTACATTCGAGCTCTAGCAAGTAGACATGATGCCATCCGACCTTTGGGAATTTACGCTTCTTATTACGAATAGTAGAATTAAGACATCCTTTTGAGAGTTTCAAAGAAAAGCCCGAAGGCGGAAAATATTTGAATTGGTTGATGTTTTTTACCTTGAAAAAGGGTTTAAGAAATGTTAGAGTGTTTTATGAATTTGCCAAAGAAAAAGGTTTTAGTCTTAATCATGCAAAATGGAAAGAAAAACATCTAAGGGGGACTATCTAGCTCTATCCCTAATTCTATCATACAATGATTGATCATATAGGTTAGTTTGAAAATGAAACAATACTTATGTTAGCATGCATGGATTATGATCCTAATGTCTAACTTACATAAAAAAACAAAATAAGTGAATCCTAAGGGAACATGCAAAGATGTAAAAAAAAGTACAAGCACAAGGGAAATCAAACCAAGTCGAACCAAAACCAAAACAAAAATCGAGTGCGAGCTAACAACAACGTAAGAGTCTGATGGATCTCAAAGTGGGAGTAAGGAACTCTTTCTACTTGTTTGCTCAAGCACCAATAACGAGTAATAACTCGAAGCATCAACGTTTAAAGAAACGAGATCTAACATCATCAAAATGAATGAAAAAGTGTGGTGGTTGGTTACATACCCTTTCTTCCACTTATTTGACTCAATGGACAAGAGTAATCCGGATTCAAAGTGTCAACGTATAAAGTGATCTAAGAACGACATGGACCAAAAAGTGTAGGGGTTGATTGCAGACTCTTTGTTACACTTATTGACTCGATAGCAAGCACAAAGTAAACAGGAAATGGGAGGGAAATTGGATTTTCCTTCATCGAGGTCCTTTGCACACATGCAAACACAAACATTGCCTCATTTTGAGATCTTTTAGAAAACAAAAGCATCGCCTCCTTTGAGGACTTTAAATAGATTTTCCCACCTAAAGTACGAACTTCTAGTCATGCATCTCTATTCCTACTTTTCATGGAAGGGAAAAGAAAATACAATGTGGAAAATTAAACCAGAGTCAAAATAATACCAAAAGAACAAGTGTTTGTAGCAAGCAATGCAGAGAAACCCGAAAAAATTCGTACGAGCTAACATCACCAAATAAAACAGCTAGAGATTGGGCACTCGGAATAGGTGTCAATGTATCGACAATGTGAAAATAAATCACATGTGAAATGTTCATCGGGCACATCTGCATAACAAACAATAAACTTGCACAAAAATTTACATCCATACAAAAAGACAAGCAATGTATATATCTCATAGAATGTGAATCCAAATAAAGCGCATTGGAAGTGAACTCTGTAACGCCCGTTATTTAATTAAATTAATTACGGATTAATGGTTGAAATGTTGTTGAAATTGTTGAAGTTACGAAATATCGATAAAATGTTGATTTAAGTTGCTAAGTTGTTATTTGGTTGATATTTAATTGATTGGTTGATTAATATTAGTAATAATATTAATATAGATATTAGAATAATATGAGGTTATTGTTGGGCTTAATTATATTGTTGTATGTAGTAAAGGTGGGGGTGTGAAAGTTAGGCCCAATAAGAATATTAATAGTTATAAGGTTAAGCTATTTATAAGGAGAATTTGGTTAATTAAACAAGTCTTGGAGAATTTTGTGGGAATGTGAGAAGTTGCAAGGTTACAGAGAAGAGGCAAAGGTTGGAAGCTATGGCAAAGCGAGGTTTAACCGGTAGAATAGACTGGTCTCCAATCCAATGTAAGGGTGAGGTTCTTTCTCTATAATTGGGTATATGATAAATGATATGTTGGGTTGGTTATATGAAATTATCGTGTGTGATTTTGTGTGAAAAGTTGTTGTTTTGTTGCTACTGCAATGTTGTGTTTCCTGATAAATTGCACAAATTCAATTGATGACTATATTTTTGGAGAATTATTATATGTTGATGTTGGTGTAATTATGGTATTATTATAATTATATATTGCGTTGGTTGGATTGAAATACCGCTAATTGAAGGAATTATGGAGGAACACATAAAATTTCAGAAAATTGCATTGAAGAAGGTGTGCTGGGGCACACACTTGACGGGCTCCACGGCAAGCCTGTGCCGAGCGGCGCAGGTAATGGGAAGGGCCCTTCCGATCGGCAGGGATGATGGCAAGATGGGTGCCGATCGGCACCATGGTATGAAGGGGGGTGACGACCGCCAGACATATATATATATATATATATATATATATATATATATATATATATATATATATATATATATATATATATATATATATATATATATATATATATATATATATATATATATATATATATATATATATATATATATATATATATATATATATATATATATATATATATATATATATATATATATATATATATATATATAATACTTAAGTGAACATTACAGTAGTGTATTAATAATGAGTAGTACAATTGGTGGATTAATATTAGTATCATAGTGGTTTAAACAAGTGCAAGAGAATTGAGTAGGTGCAGAATATTATTTTATTAATAAGTTAATATAATTAGTAAAATAATTTAGTATTAGATTGGATTAAAGAAGTTATGGGAATAAATTGTAATGCTTTAGTCAAATGAATAGCAGGATGTATATGTATGAGTAGCAGAAATAATAGTGTATGGACTAATTTAGCTGGACATTGTTAGAAAGTATCAGTAGATGTAGAAATTGCAAACTATTATATACAAAAAGTATAATGGAGAATTTCAGTAACAGGAACAATAGTTGAAATTGATTTTGGTTTATAACTAATAATTGTCACTGGCAGGAAGCTGGAGTAATAGAAGTTGTAGATATCAAACAAGTAGTTTTGGCAGAGACCAATAATAACAGTAAGCTAAATAACAAAGGTAGCGTAATTTAGTTGAATAAATTGATTAGTAGCAGTATAAAAAATAGTAGTAATAACAGTATATAAAACAATACTGATTATCCGAATTTGTAGATTCAGGCGGTAAAAAGTAGTCAACCGGAATTAGTTTAAATTGTCGAAGTAAGTCGTATATACATATAGGCATTTTTAGTATGTTTGTTTAGTTAGAATTATGTGGAATAAAGTTGATTGCAGGTGATGATGAATTTGGTTGAATTGCCTCTATTTATGGAAAATATTATGTTGTAGGCCTATGACCAATGTTGATTTATGTTGAGTTGTTGTGTTGTTGTGATTGTCGATGTGAATTCTTGTTGATAATATGAAGTTGCAGAGAATTTTAGATGATGATGAATTACCTCTATTTATTGGTAATAATGGTGATGTAGGATTATGCCTTGCAACGAATCATGATTGTTGTGAATATGTGATAGTGCATTCATTGAGTCACAAACATTTGCATAGTCTGTAATGACATGGATTGGAAAACTGCAAAGAATGCTTATGCCTTGTTGACGCCTCTATTTATTGGAAGATTTTTAAGATGGAAGTTCTGCTCCATTTTTAAGATGGGAGTTCTGCTCCATTTTTAAGTTGAGAGTTCTGCTCCAATGGTACCACATGCATGTGCATTGTAATTGAGTCGTATCTGATGTTGCATCTTGAGTTGTGCTGATGATATATTTGTTGTTGCTTTATGTTGTTGAGTCGTTGTGACGGGTATTATCTAAAAGCTGTGAATTATTCGTTATGTCGTGTTGATGCTTTGTTGTAATAGTTGCTGTGTATAAGTTGTGAAGTGATGATTTTATATAAACTGATTCGAACATATTAATTATCATACATTAAATTATATAGTTCGATATCTCACCCCTTCTGTTTGAATGTTGCCCTTTGTTGGTAACGTGAAGGTAATCAAGAAGGATAGTTGTTACCTCGTTAGTTCGAGTCGGTGTCATCGCTCTAATACATAGCACTCGGGGGGATGAACACTTGATGTTTAGTTGTTGATTATTATTTCAGTTGCTGAATTTTTAAGTTGGTTATGTGAAATAATTGTTGTCTTGAGGTTGCTTTAGTTGAATAAAAGATGTTAAGTGAACTGAAGTTGAGTATGTAGTTTTCACTGCTTATCAATAAAAGTTGTTTGATTTTTAAGAATAAATCAAGTTGTTATCGGTTCATTCAAATTAAGTGTTATGCATCTATTTTATATGCGATTAAATGAAGTTTGATTTCTAAGTTGAAAATATAGCATCCTAATTATGTTGAATTCTGATTTTATTATTATCCGCCGGGTAGAATTGGTGTGTTACAAACTCAAATCCACAAAGAAAGTGGAATATGAATGCTTTTCAATAGAATAATCAAGACTTTATTAAGCGATTGAAAATTCTCTTGAAGTTCCTTTCACAAGTCAACAAACACATTAGTAATATTAAGGAGGCATAATCAGAATCATGTGTCCACATCACAAATATAAATCAACATTAAATTGTTAAGAAAAGAAATCCAAACAAGCATTGGAACATCAACATCAAAAACCGGGAAGCATTGTCGTTATCTCATGAACCGCACAAAATGTTAATGTGAAATCATCAAAACATGACATGGATGTCGTCTAAGTACCAAAACAAACTCCCTCAAACATTAACCAACAATTGAATCGTGCCTTAAGCTCAACTTACCGTAATCGGGCAACATTGTGCCATATCACAATATTACTCGAAAAATTGAGACGAATATGACAAAACTCAACACCAAGGATCCATAAACGCATAATCATGCTCAAGTAAGCATCAAACACCATTTGAAATGCGATTTACATGGTATTTGCAATATCCGGGCAGAGATGCATACATGTATTAGAATCAGACAGAATAAGTTTAAAACTCACAAACTGATACATAAGAATATTTTCCGATTCATGTAATGCCGCATAGAAATTACAAGCACTTTGTATAAAATAATTCTACAATAAAGTGTCAATTCCAAATAAAAAAAATTAATGTTCATATGTTAATGCAATTTATTAGATTTGAGGTTTTTAACGTCGAAAAAGTGAATTCATCAACAAATCGATTCAACATTGCATTACCTCATGAAAACAAAATTAATTCCACACAAAACTGAATAATCATGTAAATCGATTCACAATTCGACATGAAAAATTTATTAACATAATCTGATTCTCAAGATCTATAACAATTCAAAAATAAATGATCCAATTTCACATTTTAACATCATCATCATCATCATCATCATCAAATCACTTATCTCAAGCATTCAATTAATGTTCAGCTCAAATTAAATCACATAAGCACTTATCCTAAAATCAATTAAACAATAAGAACTTAATCAATTGAAGATTCAAGAATTATTACCGAAAAGTAGATCAGAGTAGTCGAAACGAACATGAAACAAAGAAGAACAAAGGGAGCTATGTCTGCTCAACCAAGAGATAAGGAGGAGGGATCGACGACGATGCAAGAGGGAGATATAGGGACTCTGACCGGAATCGGTGGCGCAAGGGCTGAGCGGGAGAAAAGACAGAGGTCCGATAGTGGTTCCGGCGGTGAGTATGGAAGGAGGAAGATGAAGCTACCTTGCAACTTTTCTTTTTTGTGTTCTTGAGAAGTTGAGGGAGAATTGAGAGAGAATTGGGCGAAATTTGTGATTTTTTTGAATACTGAGTGAAAAGTTGAGTTGAATTGGAATTTGGAAATTATATAGAAGTGGCTCGAAGTCTTGTTTAGCAAGTGTAATGCTGATTTTTAGGCTTATTTCATGTACCAATCGAGATCGAACCCCCAAGCTCATGACATTCAGTGCATAATCCTTACGTGAAACCTGAAACAAAATCGTCAGCGACGAAATTTGTGACACCATGCCGAATGAATCATCTTGATACGATAAAAACAGGGTTATGATGCTCTGAATGACGAGAACTCGATGTTAAAATTCACTGTGCATATATTTTCAGCTTATTTTGTGTATTGTTCGAAAACAAACTGTTAGAACATAATTTTATTCTACATCCTTGTAAAAGTTTTGATGATAACAAACACATGATATATATATATATATATATATATATATATATATATATATATATATATATATATATATATATATATATATATATATATATATATATATATATAAAGAACAAATATGCTCGCTAATAATGTTTTTATATGCAGGGAAATTCTAAGGTAAGATGCATAGAAGATGAGCAAGTTTAGTTTTTTTTGAAGCTCTGTTATGACACATCATACTTAGAAGCAAATCTGTATGACACGCTTAAACAAAGAAGTTCTAATGTTACAACTTCTGAATGCACCAACGCTGCAAACAAAAACTCTAATATTTTGATACGTAAAGTTTTGGAAAGAACTAAAGAAGTCTCAACGGTAACATTTATCTTCTGATATGATCCCAAGAAAGCATGTTCGGAAGGATTACAATTTATTCATTGCAAATTAAATAGACTTTTGGAAAGAACATTAACTAGACTTTATCAACCTTCCAAAAGAATCTTCTCATGTCTCTCATGCATCGCCTATATAAAGAAGACTTGATGGTGATATCGCACACAATGCTACAACACACTGAAAAAGAAAAATCTCATTACCATTCTATCTTGTGCTTTTCATTTGTGTAATACATCACCGTAGTGATATTGTTTTATCTAGAAAACATCTTTGTAAATAATGTTAGTTATATTATCGTGTAAAACCTTAAGAAAACCGAGTTATGGTTAAACCTCAAGAAGAATTTGACTGTTGTCATTGTATCTGTGTAATCAAGTTTGAGAGAGGAGAAATCACCTTGGAGGGGTGGATTGGAGTAGTTTGAGTTTAAATGAACCAGGATAACCAACGTGTCTATTACCTTATTTTTTTAAAAACACCAATTCAACCCCCCCCCTTCTTGTGTTTTTCCATTCTTCAATTGGTATCAGAGCGCCTGGTCATGAGTTCAAACACTTTATCGTGTCAGAAAAAGTTCCAAGCAAGAAAAACACTATGGTGGGATCAAGTCAGATCATCAGCAATGATAATCATGATGAGAAAAACAGAATCAGCGGAAAACCTCCAATATTTGATGGTGAGAACTTTGATTACTAGAAATACAGAATAAAAAATTTATTTCTAGCTCATGATGCAGATCTTTGACGAAAGTGGTCCGAAGATCGACAAAAAGAGAATGATAGATCAACAAAAGAAAGAATTCAGAAATCATCAAAAATCTAGAACAATCCTCTTAGGTGTTATCTCGTACACTGAATATGAGAAGGTCACAAATATAGAATCAGCTAAAACATGTTTGACTCTTTGAGAATGACGCATGAAGGCAACACAAAAGTCAAGGAAACCAAATATCTTGCTCTCATTCAGAAATTTGAGGCCTTTAAAATGGAAGACGATGAAACAATTGAAATAATGTTCTCAAGCTTTCAAACTCTGGTCGCTGGGCTAAAAGTTATGGACAAAGGGTACTTAACAGCAGATCATGTAAATAAAATCATCATAAGCTTACCCATGAAATGGAGACCCATGGTCATAGCTTTAAAACTAGCCAAAGATCTGAACAAAATATCTCTTGAAGAACTGATCAGTTCTTTGAGAAGTCATGAGATAGAACTAGAAAAAGATGAGCCCTAGAAGCAAGGTAAGTCCCTCACTCTCAAATCTAATAAAAAATATGAACCTAATGTTTTTCAAGTAAAAGAAGAAAACTCTAGATGATCCTCATCAGAAGAAGACGAACTATCTCCTCTCTCCAGAAGAATCAATCAGCTATAGAAGCGCAGGCAGAGGAAGTTTAGAACTCCCATAAGAACAGGGAATCATCTTCTGGATACAAAAAATCTAGTAACAAAGATATTGTTTGTTAGAACATAGTTTGGTTCTACATCCTTGTAAGAGTTTTGATGATAACAAACACTCAAAGAATAATTTTGCTCCCTAAATAAGTATTTTGTTTTGCATGGAAGTTCTAATGTAAGAAGCATAGAAGATGATAATGGTAATATGTGATATGTGCAATATGTGCAAACATGCTTAAATAAATAAGTTCTCGTGTTACCACTTCTGGGTGCACTAAACGCTGCGAACAAGAACTTTGTTATTCTGATACGTAAAGCTTTGGAAAGAAGTAAATGAGTCTCAACTGTAACATTCAACTTCTGATGTGATCTTTAGAAAGAATATCTATGTTTGAAAAGTTCATTAACTACTATTTAACAACATTCCAAAAGCACCTCTCATGCATTGCCTATATAAACAAGACGTGAAGAAGAAATAATTTACGATTTTGTTGCGCACTGCGAACGAGAAAATTTCACTACCTTCAATCCATTATTTTTCAATTGTGTAATACATCACTTTTGTGATATTATTTTTTTATAAAACGTATCTGTACACGCTTTCAAATATAGTACTGTGTAATACCTTGAGAAAAGCGGGTTGTGGTTTAACGTTAAGAAGACTTTGACAGTTGTCATCGTGTCTATGTAATCAAGTTTGATTAGTTGATTAAGACCTCACTTGAGAGAGGGGAAATCACCTTGGTGGGTGGAATGGAGTAGTTTGAGTTCAAATGAACCAGGATAACCAACATGTATTTTATTTTAAGTTTTAAAAACACGAATTCAAACCCCCCTTCTTGTGTTTTTCCATTCTTTATTATTTTCTATGAATGCAATGAACAAGGTCATTACAAAAGCAACTGTCCAAATCTTCAAAAAGAAAAACCTAAAAAGAAGTTCTTCGAAGAAAAGAAGAAAAGTCTTAGGACAACATGGGATGAATCGGAATCTTCTGAAGCTGAAACAGAATCAGAAGATGAACGAGCCAACATAGCCTTAATGGACAATGTATCAGATGTCACTAGATCATTTGAATCAGAGCAAGACTCAGAGGAAGAAGAGGTATTCTCTAACTTTTCGAGATCTCGATTAGAAGAATGTCTGTCAGAAATTCTTGAAAGATATCAGCAACTTCGAGTCAAAAATAAGATCCTAAAAAAGGATCTAGTATCTGACTCTGAAGAAACCAAGAAACTAAAAAATAGAAAACTTTGAACTAAAAAAAACCATTTCTAAACTCGAAAATGAAAATTATGTTATTAAAAATAAATTACAAAAATCTCAGAAAGAAACGTTTTCAGAAGTTTCTAATAGTTCTGAAAGAATCATAAAAGAATATGATCTTAGCTTTCAAAAATGTCTAGATAAAAACATAGATAGAAGCAAGATGGCTTCAATCATCTATGGAGTTAGCAGAAATGGAAGAAAAGGAATAAGATATAAGGGAAAAGAATCTCAACCAAAGAAAGTTGATGATTCAGTCATAAAACACACAACTATCTATTCAAACTTCACATATGGACATATACATGACATAAAGTATACTAGTAATGCTTTTTCTGCTAATCCAAAATTCAAACAGAACTTTGGTAACTCTAACAAACAAGGACCCAAAAAGATATGGGTACCTAAGGATAGAATTGTATATGTTGTAGATGTCTTTAACAACAAAGTTGAAACACCATAAGTCAGAGAGGAAAGATTATTGGCTTTGGAACTATTGGTAATGTAGCAACTTTCTTTAACAGCAAAGTTGAAACACCATAAGTATGGAGCTTAAATCTGGAGGTTCTGTAGGTTTCAGAGGCAATCAGAAAGGAAATATTATTGGCTTTGGAACTATTGGTAATGGTACACTTCCTTCTATAACTAATGTTCTGTTAGTAGATGGGCTAATGCATAACCTATTATCCATAAGTCAATTAAGTGATAACGATTATGATATAATCTTTAATCAAAAGTCCTATAAATCAGTTAGTCAGAAAGATGGATCTATCCTTTTTAATGGAAAGAGAAAAAACAACATTTACAAAATATAACTTTCTAAACTAAAAAGTCAGAACGTAAAATGCCAAATGTCTGTTAATTGTGAGTAATGGGTCTGGCACATAAGATTGAGGCATGTTAGTATGAGAAGAATATCTCAGATTTGCAAACTGAGTTTGATCAGAGGACTTCCTAACCTGAAGTTCAGCTCATATGCTCTCTGTGAAGCATGTAAAAAATAAAAGTTTGCAAAACCTTCTGTCAAATCAAAAAATGTTGTTTCCACCTCTAGACCATTAGAACTTCTGCTTATAGATCTGTTTGGACCATTGAAAACTGCATCCATCATTGGAAAGAAGTATGGATTAATGATCATAGATTACTATAGCAGATGGACATGGGTAAAGTTCTTAAGACACAAGGATGAGTCACACTCTATGTTCATTACCTTTTGTAACCAAGTTCAAAACGAAAAATATTTTAGAATTGTTAAAGTCAGAAGTGATCATGGTGGGTAATTTGAAAACTTTTTTAATGAGAATGACATCTCTCACGATTTCTCTTGTCCTATAACTCCTCAACAAAATGGAGTTGTGGAATGAAAGAATAGAACTTTACAAGAAATGGTCAGAACCATGATCAACTATACTAACATTGCTAAAAACTTCTGTGCATAAGCAATTAACATAGCATGTTATATTCAAAATAGAATCTCTATAAGACCTATTCTGGATAAGACTCCATATGAAGTGTGGAAGAACAGAATGCCAAACATCTCATATTTTCATCCATTTGGATGTACTTATTTTATTCTAAAAAATAAAGAACATATGGACAAGGTTGATTTTAAAGCACAAAAGTGTCTCATGTTAGGATACTCTGAACGCTCAAAAGGGTACATAGTATATAACATAGAAACACGAATTGTGGAAGAATCTATCAGTGTTAGATTTGATGATAAGCTTGGCTCTCAAAAGTCAAAGCAGGGTAAATTTTTTACAGATATAGAAGTTCAATTTACATGTACGAAAGACAGAGCATCAAAAGGTCTTAATAAAGAATCACAACCAAATACTGAAGAAGATGTCACAAATATTACTGCAACCTCTGAAGATCCAATCCAGGAAAGACAATCCATAAGCAGCTTAGCACATTCGAAAAACACGATTCTGGGAATGAATGTTAACCCAATTAAAAAAAGATCTACATTCATAAATTCAAAAGAATCGCTCATGGGATTAGTGTGTCTGATAAAACCAACTTCCATCGACGAAGCTCTTCTAGACAATGATTGGATCCTTGCAATGCATGAAGAACTAAATCAATTTACCAGAAACGACGTGTGGGATCTAGTTCCGAAACCAAAAGGCTTTAACATCATTGGAACCAAATTGGTCGTCAGAAACAAGCTAAATGAAGAAGGAGAAGTCGTCCAAAATAAAGCAAAACTGGTGGCACAAGGTTATAGTCAACAAGAAGGGATAGACTATACATAAAAAATTTCTCCCATCTCCAAGTTAGAGTCTATCAGACTTTTATTTTCTTTTGATGTAAATAATGGCATCACTCTCCATCAGATGGATGTTAAAAGTGCTTTTTTAAATGGTTACATTGATGAAGAAGTTTATGTGCACTAACCCCCTGGCTTTGAAAATACAAAACATCCAGAATATGTTTATAAACTTAAGAAATAATTATATGGTTTGAAACAAGCTCCTAGAGCTTGGTATGAAAGACTAAGTAATTTTCTGCTAGAAAAATAATTTTACCAAAGGGAAGGTGGACACAACCTTATTCTGTAAACTATTTAAAAATAATATTTTGATTTGTCAAAATTACGTAGATGATATAATTTTTGGATCTACTAAAGCCTCTTTGCGAAAAGAATTTGCTAAGTCTATGCAGGTAGAGTTTTAAATGAGTTTGATGGGAGAAATCATGTTCTTTCTGGGTATCCAAATCAATCAAACTTCATAAGGAACCTGCATTCATCAAACAAAGTATGTCAAAGAACTCCTATGCATCCCACATGCATACTGGAAAAGGAAGAGGTAAGTAAGAAAGTAGAATAAAAGCTCTATGGAGGTATGATTGGCTCTCTCTTATATCTAACATCTTCAAGACCTGATATGTTGTACAATGTTTGTCATTTTGCTAGATTCCAATCATATCCTAGAGAATCTCACTTAATAGCAGTTAAGTGAATTTTCATGTATCTGAAAGGTACTACTAATATTGGTCTTTGCTATAGAAAATACACAAATTACAAATTAGTAGGGTACTGTGACTCTCACTTTGTCGGAGAAAGAATAGAAAGAATAAGTACTTCTAGAAGCTGCTATTTTCTGGGAGACATTCTAATCTCATGGTCCAACAAAAGACAATCCACCATTGCACTGTTAACTGCTGAAGCTGAATATATAGCAGCAGCTGGATACAGCATACAAATACTTGGATGAAGAGTTAGCTTGAAAACCTTAACATATATGAGAGTAAAATTCATATGCTCTGTGATAATACTTCTGCTATTTATCTTTCAAAAAATCCTATTTTACATTCTAGGGCTAAACATATATAAAGTAAACATCATTTTATTAGGGACTATATTCATAAAGGAATTCTCTTCTTAAAAGTTATAGACACAAACCATCAATGGGATGATGTCTTCACTAAATCCTTTTCTGAAGATAGATTTAATTTCATTATGAATCATCTGAGTATGAAATTATTCCCAAAATGATAATGTTATTTTTGTATATTTAAAACCTCATAAATTTATGCTTTAAATTTTCTCTGTGTCAACATCTTATCAATAGTTTTCCAGAAGTAAGAAAGAAAGTTGTAGCATAATCTATCCAGAAGATCTAAACATTTTCCAAAAACGGTTCATTTATAATATAGAAGCAAGCAATTCACAACATCAAAATTTGTCAACTCTAACCACAAGGTCACCCTCTAAGGATGAACACGTGTTCAAATTCTGAAGTGACTGAAATGGTTGAGTAGATGCATTAATGCTCAAGTCAAATCGGTAATTGTTCCATATATTCTTGCTATCCCTCTTTTCATGAATCATTAAATGCTCGCAATTTTTTTATTTCCATTCCTTTTATTTTTAATTAAAAATGCTATTTTCTTTCCGTTGGCTATATATACTTCACTCTTTCACAAACACTATCACATCTCCACTTTCACTATTTTTTTCTCTCTCTTTAAACAATTCATCTTTCAAAAAGCCTAAAAGATTCTCTGTGAACAAATGGCTTCTTCTCATCAAATTCCTCAAGTTTATCAAACCATTCCTAGTTATTCCTCCTCAAATGAAGATAGGTACATCGAACCCTCAAGAACTCTTCTCACACCCATTGATTCTCTTGAAGTTCTGTGTGAGCTTATCATTGATTTCGTAAGCATGAAGGAAAATAGGTATGATTTAATTTCTAATGTTGAGTTCCAAGCGTGGACGAAGTATTTTGATGTCCTCATAGGTTCAGTTATTCCAAAACTTGTGAAAGAATTCTATATTCATGCCACAACTGCAAATTATCAGGTAACATCCTATGTTATGGGAAAGAAGATCATCATCACTGAAGATCTCATTGGGAAACTCATAGGCCACGACGGCGGAGGTATTCAATGCAGTGATATGGAAGACAAAAGTTCTGACCTAACCATGGTATCAAAAGAAATCTTTACTTATGGCCAACCATCCAACAAAATCAAAGATCTGAAGGATTATCTTAGAATTTGGTCCAAAATAATTCTAGGATGCATCAATTACAGGAAGCCTACCAGCTCTCCAGACTACATTAACATAGATCAGCAGTACCTTCTATACTTCATCAATACCAAAGCAAAAGTTCATCTCCCACATCTTCTATTAAACCATCTGAAGACTAGTTTAAAATAAACAAGAGAAGAAGAAAGAACAAAGAGAGATTGGATCCCTCTAGGAAGACTCATTTCAGATATTGTGACAGAAAACAGACTGATAGAACATTTGACCGAGGCTTAACAAGCTAGTGTTCTGGAAGCTTGTGATGGTAAACCTCTCAACGGCAAGAATCTGAAGAAGATGAAGATTATTGAAACTATTAAGAAGGACGTAACAATCACCACCAAGGAAGTCACCACCACCCGAAGAGTGTCTCTGAAGGATTTTCCTCTCTTCACTCAAGAAGATTCTTCTCCATAAATCATTCTCAAGTATATGAAAGCCTGCAAGAGTGATAATATGATTCCAGATGTGAACATTCTTGATCTAAGGTAACAACCTCTTGAAGCTGCTCTTAGAAAATCAAGAAAAAGGAAAGCAGCAGGAGAAGTAACCTGTCAGAAAACCTCCAAAGCTGCCAAAAAGAAAGGTAACTCGTCTTTTGTTTCTATCATTGAATCAATATTTTTATCAACATCTGAAAATCCTTCATCTCCAAAGCCCACAGAAGATCTATCTCCTGAAAACCTTTGATGATTTTGACCTAGATATTGACACTTCAATACCTCTAAATAATCCTATAAATAATCCACCTTCTACCTATTTTGATCAACCATAGCCAGAACTTCCACTAGTTCTCTTTGATATTGATCAATTTGATCCGCTGTTTGAAGCTCCCGAAACCGATAATCCAAATTTTACCTCCGATACAACGACATCCATCCCAGGCATCACTTGCCCTCTCATAGTTTCTCCACCACCAATAATCACTACAACTTCCTGACAATCCTTCTCCATTCCAGATCTTCCATCTCCCTATAATTCAAAACCACCAAATTCACCCATAATTCTTTCTGACTCTCCCTCTCTAAATAACTGTCCAGAAGATCCCCTAAGAACAATAATTGATTTAGAAGCTTGGGACAATCTCGTCACAAGCTCTCAGAAAGTTGCCTTCCCAAACCAAAACCAAAAATCTCCAAAGCAGATGTTGGTAAATCTTTGTTGATTTTTGAAATAGAAATACAAGAATGTGTTAACTATCTAAAGCTAGCTTGCATGGATAATCTCAATCCAACTGTTTCTGATTCTTGTTAGAATCATTTCAGAAAATGGTTTAACTCTGAATCTCTGAAGCTAAAGGAGCTTATCTATGAAATCACTCAACAAAACTTATGCGATCATCGGAAAATCATCAAGGATCAAGTTCTAAAACACTGGGTAAAGAAACCCCTCCTTCCACTGGATAATACCCCTTAGGAAGCGCCTCAGGCATCAGAGTATAATGGACTGTCTCCTGATCCTGTTCCTCTGGTCATGTTTCAAGACAAAAGCAAGGAAGTCGAAGAATCTCTTGTGCCAGAATAAGCTGCAGTAAGTTCTCAAAAAGTGGTCTCTTCTGCTAAAACAACCTCATCTTGTCTTGTGCTGAAAACTTTGGAATAGTTGAAGAAAGAAAATTTTGTGTCTAAGGAAAGGTTAGACAAACAGGATGAAACTAACAAGGAAATTAAGGGGATATTTGGGAAACAAGAGGAATCGAACAATCAGATCAAGAGTTTATTGGAAGCCTTGTTCACACGACTTCCACCTCCGCAACCTTAGTTTTGAAAAATTGTTTCTATTTTTTTCTTATATCAATCTTCTTCTTATTCACCTCCTTCTGGTTATCTTAATCCACTTTGAATACAAAATGAATTTTATTATTTACGTTTTTTTATTTCTTTTTGATTCTTGACAAACAAGGGGGGAGAACGTAAGATATTTTGAATATAACAGTATCGAGACTCGGTCTCAAACGTTTTGAATATTATAACTTCTATTTTTATCCTCTAAAAGAAAAGAGGAAAAATCTATTGAAAAGCAACCTCTAAAAGTAACTTCTGGTGTGAACGCATCAAAAACCTCCTTCTCAAAGCTCTGATCAGAACATCTTCAGGGAAGTATTTTTTCTTTATCCGAGTATCCAACTCAGGGGTGGACTTTAATTATTTATGATCTTAAAGTATTCTATAAAAATATACAAGTTTTTGTCATCATCAAAAAGGGGGATATTGTTAGAATATAGTTTGCTTCTACATTCCTATAAGAGTTTTGATGATAACAAACACATGATATATATAAAGAACAAATATGCTCTATAATAATGTTTTTATACGCAGGGAAATTTTTATGTAAGATGCATAGAAGAGTAGCAAGTTTCATTTTTTTAAGCTCTATTGTGACACATCATACTTAGAAGCAAATCCATATGACACGCTTAAACGAAGAAGTTCTAATGTTACAACTTCTGAATGCACCAACGCTACGAACAAAAAATTTGATATTCTGATACGTAAAGTTCTGGAAAGAACTAAAGAATTGTAAATGGTAACAATCATGTTCTTATATGATCCCAAGAAAGCATGTTCTAAAGCGTTACAATTTATTCATTGCAAATCAAAAGTAACGGTTGAAACAAGACAGGATATCAACTTTTGGAATGAACATTAACTACACTTTATCAACCTTCCAAAAGCATATTCTCATGTCTCTCATGAATCGCCTACATAAAGAAGACTTGAAAGTGATATCGCACACAACTCTACAAGGCACTGAAAAATAAAAATCTCATTACCATTATATCTTGTGCTTTTCAATTGTGTAATACATCACTGTAGTGATATTGTTATTGAAATTCTGGTATCAGATATGTAATGTTGAATGAGATGTCACGACACAAATATCTATTTGCAAGTAAGGTGCAGTAAAATCAAAAGCAGTAAAAACACAAGATGTTGTTCCCCAATTCAGTGTACAACAACACCTACTCTGGGGGCTACCAAGGCAAGGACAAGTTCACTGAATAGTATCAATCATAAACCCTCTGTAAACAACCAGTTTAAGATCTAATCACTTAATCACTACCCAATCTAAACTTCTACCTAAGACACACCTAGGTATGAGACCATCTTCAAATCCCTTCAATCACTTACAGTGAAGAACTTAACAGAATTAATAAGTTTGAAACACTTCAATCATTCAATGCTTAAAAGCTTATGAATGATACACAATTAACAACCCAAATAATAACTCAAATATTTAAACTAATACTTAGAGTGTATTACAAATAAAAAGCCTAGACTTCTAATCAGAAAGAAAGTATTCTTCTTCCAAAGTTGCTTGTATTTGAATAAGGAAGCAAGTCTTTATATATGCGCAGCTGTGGGTTTGGACTTAAAATCAAATATTCATATCTTTTGAATATTTCAATAAAAATAGGCTAAGATAAAAATTATGTGTGATACGGTGGGAGAACTGACTTGAGATTTTGCGTTTGTTTTCGCAAATGTTTCGGTTGAGCAAGAGTCGCCACCGACTTTTTATTTTATCCTAAGGAAAGGTTAAAAAGCACAACAAAAACCTTTGAGATGTTTTCTTGGGTTCGGGGAGTAGATTATAGAAAGGGAAGGTATTAACACCCTTTCTATCCATGGTTATCCATGGGCTCTTAGTTACTTGCTTAGATCACTTGCCTTTGATTTTCAATTGCTTGAAATTGTGGCGTGTGTGTGTTTTGAAAAATGTTTTGAAAAAGATGCCTTGTCTTAGGAAACCGTCGTAATGACTCTTGTTTGAGTGTTTTACAAAGGTGTGTATCTTTTCGAAAAGATGTTTCAAATGTTTTTGGAAGTTTGTTTTTGAAAGTGTTTGTGAAGTGTGGTTTGAAAAGTAGGCAAGTGTGTTTGCAAGTTTGATCAAGTAACTAAGAGTCGTCTACCCCTAAATTTACTCAAAGGTTTTTCTCGTGTTTTAACCCTTTTAACAATTTTGTTCCACCATTGTATTTGGTGGACAATCTTGCGTTAGGATGTTTAACGGGACAGGCGCGGGTCATCGTATGGACCATGAATGCAATGGTGCCAAGTGTCTTTGGGAAATTTTTCCTTTAAGGGACTTGATCATTTTTAGGCAACTTTCGAAAGCGTCATCGAGGGACTATGATCATTTGAATTTGTTTTGTTTTGCCAAAGACACCTAACATGCAATATGCCCCATTTTGGATGGCAACAAGCGGGATTACCCTAGGGGTGCAAGTGTGAATGTGTATTGATTTCATGCATTTGTCTTTGTATTAGGTTATCTAGCGTTTGATTTTATGTACATACAAACCCTAGGTCTAACCATGGTATATTTGAAAGCGATAAATTGCGGGAATTTAAAGTCTACGCTATTACAAATAAGTATCCGGGAATGAGGGTACAAGTATATAAATGGGGATGAGACTTAAATGGGAGAGTAGTGTCCAAATATATTTACAACCAAATCGAATAGCGATCGCAAATGTGATATGTATCAAATGTACAAGATAAGCAAATGTGTATAAGAATAGAACAATGTAAATGTATCAATGTATTTGTGTAAGTGTATGTGTAAATGTATTTGTGTAAGTGTATGTGTAAATGTATATCTTAATGAAATAATTAAGTATTGTCTATTTATTTTGTTTTTGTATTCTTGTATTTTTGTCTTTATGTACAAAACAAAACAAGTTTTAATAAAATAAAAGAAAAGGTGTTTTAAGTAATTCTAATTTTTATGTATTAGTGTTTTAGTTAAAAAAGAAATATTCAATCTAAAAGTCTATTTTTTATGCATTTATATGAATATTTTATACAAGGGTTTTATTTAAAGAGAAAAAGTTTTAAGTTTGAGGAAAATCAAAGTTTATGTATGAAAAAGATTTATTAAAAGTTTTAAGACCAAATCTATTAACCTAATTATATTTTAATATTTGTGTATTCTTTAAATAAAATAAAAGAAATAATTAAGAAAATTTTATATAAAAAAAGGTGTTATTTGTTTAACAAAATATTATTTTTAGATTATGTATAAAAATGATTACTATATTTTTATTCACAAACAAAATTAAGTTATGTTAGCTTAAATTATAAAAGGAAAAAATATAATGATAAAAAAAAAGGTCAGCTTATGTACAACAACAAAAAATAAGGAATGGGCTTGAGGGTGGATTTGCTTGGCCCAAGTGAAACAGAAGCATGTGGGGGGTGCGCGCCTAAATCAGTAGGGCTTAATGTTTTTCTTGGTCAGGGCAAGGCCCAAAGCACTTACACGTTTTTTGCAAGGGTTTCAAAAGTTTGTTTTCATTTGGACTAGGGTTAGGGTTACAACGTCGTTCCTCCATTGCTTCGTTCCTCTTCATCTTCCTCACCATAGCCACTGAGGTAAGCCTCTTCTTCGCCTAAATCCAACCAGCGCAACTTCCACTTCTTCTCCCTCCATGGGTCGTTCCAGTAGCGGTTACACAAGGTTTGATTTCGTCTTAGCACATTTTTGAGGGTTTTAATTCATACATGTTTTGATTTTATAGATTCTAATTTCATGTATTGTAATTTGTTTCCGTTGAAGCGCGTGAAAGGAATGGAAAGAAGAGATACTATCTTAACCCTTGGAGACAGAGGAGGAGAGGATCGGAGGCGCTGTGGGTGGCTTGGGCAGAGGAACACGCGATGTTTGAGCTAGCTTGCTTCCTGGTACCTTTGCTTTGCTTCTTTAGGTTTAATGATGAACAAACTGAAAACCTAGTTTGAAATCACTTCTTTTCTTCTTCTTATGTTGGCTTCGATTATGCTTATTCTGAGTTGTCTCTGAATATTTGTTGTTGATTTATTTTTCTCGCCTCAGTATGCTTATTGGTGTTTGATTCTTGAGTATTGCTTCTGATGGCTAGTTGAATGTTGCCTCTGTACGTTGCTATGCTTGATACACTTTCAGTGATGATTTATCTGAGATGCCTTGAAATGTTTGATATATTTTCCTTTTCCTCTTCTACCTTTTGCCTCAGTTGCCTTGTACGTTTGCAAACTTGTATGCTTGATATGCTGATTTCTGATATGTTTCTGAGTATGCTTGAGTTGATATTGATGCTTGCCCCTGTATGTTAACCCAGTGATGACAACATTCTGAGGGTTTAGAGTTTTGGTTGGATTTTGTGGATATGTTTAGGCTGAGCAGTTGAAAGGCTTGGTCAAGTTAGGCAGGTTTTGATGTTTGTGTTCTTGAAGGGGCTTGGTTTAGAAACACAGGTTTGGGCAGGATGTTTCATGTTTCTGGTTTGTGTTTGTAAGCTTGTATAGCAGGTTGTTTTTGATACTGTTTGGAGGCAGTTCAGGCTTTAAGGCATATGCAGGTTTAAGGTTTGTTGTGAGGTTTGGAGGCAGCTTGACAGTTTGAGGTGCAGGGCTTTTGGTGAGAAGCAGGTTATGGCTCTGATTGAGGTTTGGAGCTTAGGCTTCAAGCTTGTCGAGGCAGTTTGTGTTTCAATGTTACAGTTTCTGAAGTTCTCTTTTCTTTTGATATTTCTGCCTCTCCTTTTTTACTGTCTTGATAAGTTTGTTATATCTCCTTGCCTAAAGCCTGTAAGCCTCCTTTTCTTCTTCTCTTTTTCTCTCTCCAGTACAGATTAAAGCATAAAGATATTGCTTAGATTTGTCCTTATTCTGAAAAGGTAGATGGCCTAGGAAAATGATGTGATTTGAACATTGCTTGTACTTGTGGTTAAGCTCTGCATCTCTTCCATATTTCTTGCATCCAGATTTTATGCTTCTTTGTACTTCTTGACAGCTTTTGGGTAGCTTGTGGCCAGTTTCATTCAATTTACAATTAGTTCAATTTAGACTTTGTTAATAATTTATGAACTATGCAGCTTTGTGCACTTTTCAATTGATTTGCCTCCTTTGGTTGAAAACTTGAAACTAGGCAGCATGTGTGACAATTTTGAATTTGTGCAATTATACTTTTGTGCATTTCATTCCTTAATTGCAAACAACTTCATCCCTCTTTGTGAACCAAGAGCAATCTTGTGATTTGCAGAGAGGGCCAACTGATTCCGGCCAGTTACCCTTAATGATGAATTCATTTTAACTATCTGCCTTTTATTATTTCATCTGCTTTTGAGCTTTTTTCTTTTTCTTTGTTTTGCAGATAAAAATCAATGGAGAGGAGTAGCAGTAGAATAATGAAGATGAAGACTTAGGAATTTTAGGACATAGTTTTATTTCAAATTTAATCATTTGTAAGATTATTATTGTAAACAAAAATGTAAATAAATTTACCGTTGTTCAAATAATAATTTGTAACAAAACAATTAAAGATGAATAAATAAAAATCCTTTTGATCAGTTAATTCCATTTTTTTAGCTGTCTATTTAATTACTTATAAATTCTTAAATTATAATAAATGGAAATAAATTCCAATTATCCTAACATAGAATAAATAAACAATTAATAAACACTGTGGTTTTAACATCGATCAATTAATAAACCTGGCGTTTCAAATAGCCACAACAATGCACAGTCAAATCAAACAAACGTCCATATGTCTCTTTTCACTGATTTAGTCAAACACTGCAAACTCAATCCAAATGCTTCAGTCCAAATCTCAGAGTAAACTGAAAAGAACTGTAAAATTAATTCTTTCTGAGAATGCGCGTACAAAAACCCTAGTTTTTGATTAAATGTCAAAGAAACGTCCGCCTGATCAAAACTTGAGCCAACTCAACCAAACCTTAGCAATCTGCCTGAACTGCTTTAAAATCAATGAAAACCCTAATTTTGTCTGACTGATAAGAAAAGTCTGTTTGACTGATTCTTACGCCAATCTGGAAAAAAATCAGGAAAAGCCCGAAGCTGTGATTTCTTGTAGAAAAATACGAGGGCAAATTTTGGGGTACAACAGTTGCCCCTGTTCAATCTTCTTGAACCTGAAGAGTTAGATTGGCAAGTTTACCGTTTGCTACTCGAAGGTAAAAGGAGATTGGACACTAGAGTGCCCAAAAATTTGCACTCGGTGATGTGATGGTAGAGGGAATGGGCTTAACGATGCCATTTGGTGATGGGCTTAGAGATTCCATCTGGAGATGTGACAGAATCTGGTCGGGGGATGGGCTTAGAGATGCCATCTGGAAATGGGCTTAAAGATGCCATTTGGAAGTGTAATGGATAGTTGTGGAGATGGGCTTACAGATGCCATCGGGAGGTGTGACGGAACTTTGTCGGGAATGGGCTTATAGATGCCATTTGGAATTGTGTGTCGATCGCGTAAGCGATTCCTTAGCGATAACTTGCGCACTTGAGAAAGAAAGATAATTTACCGGCCTGTTACAGGTGTTGATCTTCAAACTCTTCATGCAGATATGCCATGGCTAGGTACAGGTATCGAATCTACAATTAGTTGCTCACAAATGTGCCCTGGCTAGACACAGGAATCGAATCTGGAACTTTAAAAGGTTGCTTACAGACATGCCCTGGCCGGATACAGGTATCGAATCTCTAAACTCTTCATGCAGACATGCCCTGGCTAGATACAGGTGTCGAATCCACAATCAGTTACTCACAGATATGCCCTGGCTAGATACAGGAATCGAATCTGGAATTGTGACAGTTGATAGTAATCATCTTTGGATTGACCTTTTTCCTGAAAAGGCAAGACATCAGTTGTATGCAATGTCATGATGTATGAAATGCATGAGGTCATGATGTTTTCAAGAATAAATGAGATTGTGTGATATGATGCATATATGCATGCGTCATGGTGTATGATAATGTGATGAATGTATAAGAATGTGTTTTCGTCTAGGAAAATAAATCCTTGACGAATGCCGGGGGTTTGTTGAATCCTGGGCTGATGTTGAAGAAAAGAGTTCTTCGCTCCCGCTGGGGATGATGTTTTCAAGAATAAACCGGTAGGAGAAGATGACTCCGCTGGGGAATAAACTTGTTGGAGAGATTACTCTTCGGGGAATTACTCTGTGGGAAGAGATACTTCGCTGAGGTTTTGATGAGAGCTCCGCTGGGGATTCCATTGATAAGTTATGTTGGGGAATTTGATGAACTCCACTGGGGATAGGAGAATCATGATTGCTGTCGGGGAAAGTGAATACTTAACTGCTGCAGGGGAAGGCAAGAATCTTTTGATTATTGAAAGTGAGAAATCCTGGGACCGCTGTTGGGGAATCCGGAGCTTGGGTTGTATGCCAATCTACTGGGGATTCTCGTCTTGAGGAGATCTTCACTGAATAATATTCGAATATTCTGTGGGGACCTGAAAATGAGAGTCTTCACTCTGCTTGGAGATTGATAGTTGGAAGTTTTAGCTCCGCTGGGGATTGACAGTTTTGGCTCCACTGGGGATTTTGAAACTTGATTCTGAGGGGAGTTAGCTTCTGGAAGGTTCTCTGGCTGGGGAAGTCGAGAATATTTTGATTGTTGCAGGTATTGATCAGGTTGGTCAAGGAGATACTGTCCTGGCTTGTTACAGGTGTTGATCTCTGACCAGAGAAAGAAAGATGGTTCCCTGGCTTGTTACAGGTGTTGATCTTCAATCTCTTCATTTAGATGATTTCCTGGCTTGTTACATGTGTTAATCCATAATCAGTCGTTCACAGATATGCCCTGGCTAGATACAGGTATCGAATCTGGAACTTGAGAAAGGTTGGTCAAGGAGATACTGTCCTGGCTTGTTACAGGTGTTGATCTCTGACCTGAGAAAGAAAGATGGTTCCCTGGCTTGCTACAGGTGTTGATCTTCAATCTCTTCATGTAGATGATTTCCTGGCTTGTTACAGGTGTTAATCCACAATCAGTCATTCACAGATATGCCCTGGCTAGATACAGGTATCGAATCTGGAACTTGAGAAAGGTTGCTTACAGACATGCCCTGGCTGGATTCAGGTATCGAATCTCTAAACTCTTCATGCAGACATGCCCTGGATGGATACATGTATCGAATCTACAATCAGTTACTCACAGATATGCCCTGGCTAGATATAGGAATCGAATCTGGAATTAGTCGTTATTCTGCTGGTGGTTGTAATTTCCAGCAGGTGATGAAGGAATTGTTGAAGACCTTGGTTTTGACATTCGAATGCCCCAAGTGATGATGAAGGAGTCTTGAATCAGATTACTCTGAAAATTGAGAGATTTTGTTGAAATCTTGACTGGACTGCCCCAGGTTAACTGAACTTTGAAAGATTTGTTGAAACCTTGACTGGACTGCCCCAGGCGTGCTGGATGGTGATGTGTCATGTCCCCTTGTTGATAGGAGATTTGTCGTTGGAAGTGTCATCTTTTTTGAAGTGATTTTACTCACTGAGAGAGTTTTTGTTCCTCCGAACATTCGCTGTATGAATTTCTTCACTGTCAAACAAATGGTCAAATGAAAACAGTGATATTCAAACAATGCAAAGTTTATGTTTGTCTCGAAGTTTTGAAAAATGCGTTTTTTAGCAGAAAACTTTTCATAAGACAAATCAACACAAGATTTTTAGAGCAAAGCCTTACAGGAGTCAGGATACCTTTTGTAACAGTATGCTTTCGAACTAACCCATGCTTCAATTAGGACTTTTGAAGGTTTGTAACGTGGCTTGGTTCACGGTTTAAGAAACAAAGGATAAAGGCTCAAAGTATATTTGTACCCACCCACTCTTCGTGATGTTCTTCAACCCTAAGCTCAGTTAATTGTGCGTCGCACTCTATTCGAGTTTGGAACGACTTTTTGGGTGATGGCTCACCAATTGAATTTGGGAGACAGTCATCATCTCCTTTTTCTTTGCAACATTTTTTTCATGTTGTTGAGGATTTGTAATGACCTCTCTATTTTGATTTTGATTTGTTATCCCTAACTTTTGCCTGACTATTCCTGCTTTCGAGATTACAGTCAGCGGGATGCCCTAGCTTTCTTAAGCCTCCTTTACAGGTTTTGGCTTAGTGGGCTCTTTCTTTTTTGAGAGATTGACTGCCTATGTGATAGGGAACCATCACTGTCTTTTGATTCCAAGGGAATGCTTTTCTTTGTCTTCGTTCGTTGTATTACGAACTGAGAGTTTGCAACTTCAATGCGCATCTTTTTTGAATTAACTGAGAGACTACCCTGCCCCAGGTTTATATCAAAGGTTTCGATTTGTTTAGAACAGAAAACTCCTACTTCTTTGGCTCGAAGGGGTTGACTAGGGATTATCTTCCTTATAACTCCAGTGTTTGGGAATTGAAAGAAATGCCTGTACATCATCAGCAAGGTTTGTTCAAAAGCATACTGTATGAGATTATGGTATTGTTTCGTCATCCTCCCTCTAAAGGCTTGCAGCTTTTTATCAAGAGTCAAATATCATAAAGAAATGCATAAGAGTAGTGAAAACAAATGGATGAATTCAAGACAAACATATGCAATGCATTAATGAAACAGAGTTTAACATCAACAGATAATTGTTTGAATAACAAAAGAAATTACAACTTTGAAAATTCAAATGAAGCAAAAGTCTTTCAGTTTGAGCTTTGTCACTTCAGGTGGAGAACTCCTTAACGGAAGATTTTCATCTCGCCGTCTGGAATGAACCTCAACACTCCAATGTCAATCAGATCTTGAATCTTGTTCTTCAAGGCCCAACAGTCGTCGGTGTCATGTCCTGGGCTATAGGAGTGGTAAACACAAAATGCATTGGGATGATAGTTAAGAGCGGAGGTATTGGGCTTCCGAATAGGATCCCTCAAAGCAGTCAGATTGACCTCCAACAAACGTTCCAGTATCAGAGATGACGGTATGTCAGTCTCCATGAACCATCTTCCCGACGTATTTTGATTACGCCGATTACCCCGTTGACGCTGGCGAGGTTGTTGTTGGGCTTGTGACCCTGAATCAAGCAGAGGAGCCTTCCCCTTGTCTTCTTGTCTGGATGGGGGTTGAGTGGTGACTTGCTCTTCAACTTCAGACGTCTTCCCCAGTTGGTTGTTCCGAAGCAGTTGGTTGACGAGAACTCTGAGTTCCTCTTGTCTTTGAGACAAATCCTGGATGAGAGCCATTTGGCCCACCAGTTGCCCCATCATTTGGATCCTCAATGTTGCCAAATCAAACTGTAGTGCTTCCAACTGATCGCTCCTGGAATTGTTTGAATTCCCCTAGACCAAGCCCTTTGTGAGGAGAGCTTTCATTTCTTCTTGCCCCAAGGACAAGTTCAAGAACATTTCCTGCAGCTGAGCAGTCTGGTCCTGGATATCCTTGACAGTCCTTTCTAGAGCCATCTCTTATTGAAATAAACAGCAGGAGAGTAAGGAAACCTGAAAAAGGAAAGATCGTCAAGATGCAATGCATGATATGTGGATGCATGCTTTCAAGGATCTCTTGGGGTAAACACAAGAGAATGTTAGAGGTTGAACTTCGATCTTTGATTGGAGAACTTTGCACCGGTGGATGTCTTTCCACGAGAATCAAGCTCACCATGTCAAGTGGGTCATAGCCCCTAATTCAAGTTGTTGCACTTGATCTTTGATTGGCATTTGTTTAGAGGAGAAAACCTCTTGCCCCTTGGTAGACGTCTGGTTCAACGTAACCCTGCATCAAAAGAACCCTCGAGATCCTTGAAATGGTTATTGAAAAAATGCTATGGTATGATGTTATGATGTTATGTACATGTATGCAAAAGCAAGTGAGTGTATATACAGGTTATCATATTCACACAAAGCAAACAAGTCCTTAGGTTTAGGCTTGCATGGGGTCGTAGGTAAGTACCCTCTTGAAGTTAGTTGGCTCATCCTGTCCTAAAATTGAAACCGGGTTCTAAGGAGCTCAATGTCATTGGATTGTTTTCTGTGTTCATTGTTTCGATTTAGCCACTTAACTAGCGACCAAAATATTCCAAGAAAACAACCCTCAATGAGTGTAGCATCGAGTATCTACCAACTTCGGACTGCACCAAAGTCGGTCATCTCACTACCCCTAACAAGGCTAAGATGGTCAATTAAGGTTCTAAGAGTTCGTTAGTGTTTCACGACATCACTCAGCGGCCCCGTACTCTCCTTGATTGAACTCAAGGGTTACCGGTACTCAAAAATATGTCACACTAACATAGCTTACTGCTTCAACCATGTCGGTATACCCCGCACAGTTCCCTCACAGTATTTTTGCTATTTACCTAAAAAGGTGCCCCAAATCCGGGTGTAGGATTTACAACAAACCCAAACAAGGAACAAAAAAAGTAAAGCAATCAAGGCAATCAAGGAAAGAATGTAAAGGTGATCTAAACCCTAAGGTAACCCCACTTTTGTATTTTTCCCCAGCAGAGAGGCAGTTCTGTGATACGGTGGGAGAACTGACTTGAGGTTTTGCGTTTGTTTTCGCAAATGTTTCGGTTGAGCAAGAGTCGCCACCGACTTTTTACTTTATCCTAAGGAAAGGTTAAAAAGCACAGCAAAAACCTTTGAGATGTTTTCTTGGGTTCGGGGAGTAGATTATAGAAAGGGAAGGTATTAGCACCCTTTCTATCCATGGTTATCCATGGGCTCTTAGTTACTTGCTTAGATCACTTGCCTTTGATTTTCAATTGCTTGAAATTGTGGCGTGTGTGTGTTTTGAAAAATGTTTTGAAAAAGATGCCTTGTCTTAGGCAACCGTCGTAATGACTCGTGTTTGAGTGTTTTATAAAGGTGTGTATCTTTTCGAAAAGATGTTTCAAATGTTTTTGGAAGTTTGTTTTTGAAAGTGTTTGTGAAGTGTGGTTTGAAAAGTAGGCAAGCGTGTTTGCAAGTTTGATCAAGTAACTAAGAGTCGTCTACCCCTAAATTTACTCAAAGGTTTTTCTCGTGTTTTAACCCTTTTAACAATTTTGTTCCACCATTGTATTTGGTGGACAATCTTACGTTAGGATGTTTAACGGGACAGGCGCGAGTCATCGTATGTACCATGAATGCAATGGTGCCAAGTGTCTTTGGGTAATTTTTCCTTTAAGGGACTTGATCATTTTTAGGCAACTTTCGAAAGCGTCATCGAGGGACTATGATCATTTGAATTTGTTTTGTTTTGCCAAAGACACCTAACATGCAATATGGCCCATTTTGGAAGGCAACAAGCGGGATTACCCTAGGGGTGCAAGTGTGAATGTGTATTGATTTCATGCATTTGTCTTTGTATTAGGTTATCTAGCGTTTGATTTTATATACATACAAACCCTAGGTCTAACCATGGTATATTTGAAAGCGATAAATTGCGGGAATTTAAAGTCTACGCTATTACAAATAAGTATCCGGGAATGAGGGTACAAGTATATAAATGGGGATGCGACTTAAATGGGAGAGTAGTGTCCAAATATATTTACAACCAAATCGAATAGCGATCGCAAATGTGATATGTATCAAATGTATAAGATAAGCAAATGTGTATAAGAATAGAACAATGTAAATGTATCAATGTATTTGTGTAAGTGTATGTGTAAATGTATTTGTGTAAGTGTATGTGTAAATGTATATCTTAATGAAATAATTAAGTATTGTCTATTTATTTTGTTTTTGTATTCTTGTATTTTTGTCTTTATGTACAAAACAAAACAAGTTTTAATAAAATAAAAGAAAAGGTGTTTTAAGTAATTCTAATTTTTATATATTAGTGTTTTAGTTAAAAGAGAAATATTCAATCTAAAAGTCTATTTTTTATGCATTTCTATGAATATTTCATACAAGGGTTTTATTTAAAGAGAAAAAGTTTTAAGTTTGAGGAAAATCAAAGTTTATGTATGAAAAAGACTTATTAAAAGTTTTAAGACCAAATCTATTAACCTAATTATATTTTAATATTTGTGTATTCTTTAAATAAAATAAAAGAAATAATTAAGAAAATTTTATATAAAAAAAGGTGTCATTTGTTTAACAAAATATTATTTTTAGATTATGTATAAAAATGATTACTATATTTTTATTCACAAACAAAATTAAGTTATGTTAGCTTAAATTATAAAAGGAAAAAATATAATGATAAAAAAAAAGGTCAGCTTATGTACAACAACAAAAAAGAAGGAATGGGCTTGAGGGTGGATTTTCTTTGCCCAAGTGAAACAGAAGCATGTGGGGGGTGCGCGCCTAAATCAGTAGGGCTTAATGTTTTTGTTGGTCAGGGCAAGGCCCAAAGCACTTACACGTTTTTTGCAAGGGTTTCAAAAGTTTGTTTTCATTTGGACTAGGGTTAGGGTTACAGCGTTGTTCCTCCATTGCTTCATTCCTTTTCATCTTCCTCACCATAGCCACTGAGCTAAGCCTCTTCTTCGCCTAAAGCCAACCAGCGCAACTTCCACTTCTTCTCCCTCCATGGGTCGTTCCAGTAGCGGTTACACAAGGTTTGATTTTGTCTTAGCACATTTTTGAGGGTTTTAATTCATACATGTTTTGATTTTATAGATTCTAATTTCATGTATTGTAATTTGTTTCCGTTGAAGCGCGTGAAAGGAATGGAAAGAAGAGATACTACCTTAACCCTTGGAGACTGAGGAGGAGAGGATCGGAGGCCCTGTGGGTGGCTTGGGCAGAGGAACGCACGATCTTTGAGCTAGCTTGCTTCCTGGTACCTTTACTTTGCTTCTTTAGGTTTAATGATGAACAAACTGAAAACCTAGTTTGAAATCACTTCTTTTCTTCTTCTTATGTTGGCTTCACTTATGCTTATTCTGAGTTGTCTCTGAATATTTGTTGTTGATTTCTTTTCCTCGCCTCAGTATGCTTATTGGTGTTTGATTCTTGAGTATTGCTTCTGATGGCTAGTTGAATGTTGCCTCTATACGTTGCTATGCTTGATACACTTTCAGTGATGATTTATTTGAGATGCCTTGAAATGTTTGATATATTTGCCTTTTCCTCTTCTACCTTTTGCCTCAGTTGCCTTGTACGTTTGCAAACTTGTATGCTTGATATGCTGATTTCTGATATGTTTCTGAGTATGCTTGAGTTGATATTGATGCTTGCCCCTGTATGTTAACCCAGTGATGACAACATTCTGAGGGTTTATAGTTTTGGTTGGATTTTGTGGATATATTTAGGCTGAGCAGTTGAAAGGCTTGGTCAAGTTAGGCAGGTTTTGATGTTTGTGTTCTTGAAGGGGCTTGGTTTAGAAACACAGGTTTGGGCAGGATGTTTGATGTTTCTGGTTTGTGTTTGTAAGCTTGTATAACAGGTTGTTTTTGATACTGTTTGGAGGCAGTTCAGGCTTTAAGGCATATGCAGGTTTAAGGTTTGTTGTGAGGTTTGGAGGCAGCTTGACAGTTTGAGGTGTAGGGCTTTTGGTGAGAAGCAGGTTATGGCTCTGATTGAGGTTTGGAGCTTAGGCTTCAAGCTTGTTGAGGAAGTTTGTGTTTCAATGTTACAGTTTCTGAAGTTCTCTTTTCTTTTGATATTTCTGCCTCTCCTTTTTTACTGTCTTGATAAGTTTGTTATATCTCCTTGCCTAAAGCCTGTAAGCCTCCTTTTCTTCTTCTCTTTTTCTCTCTCCAGTACAGATTAAAGCATAAAGATATTGCTTAGATTTGTCCTTATTCTGAAAAGGTAGCTGGCCTAGGAAAATGATGTGATTTGAACATTGCTTGTACTTGTGGTTTAGCTCTGCATCTCTTCCATATTTCTTGCATCCAGATTTTATGCTTCTTTGTACTTCTTGACAACTTTTGGGTAGCTTGTGGCCAGTTTCATTCAGTTTGCAATTAGTTCAATTTGGACTTTGTTAATAATTTATGAACTATGCAGCTTTGTGCACTTTTCAATTGATTTGCCTCCTTTGGTTGAAAACTTGAAACTAGGCAGCATGTGTGACAATTTTGAATTTGTGCAATTATACTTTTGTGCATTTCATTCCTTAATTGCAAACAAATTGATCCCTCTTTGTGAACCAAGAGCAATCTTGTGATTTACAGAGAGGGCCAACTGATTCCGGCCAGTTACCCTTAATGATGAATTCATTTTAACTGTCTGCCTTTTATTATTTCATCTGCTTTTGACCTTTTTTCTTTTTCTTTGTTTTGCAGATAAAAATCAATGGAGAGGAGTAGCAGTAGAATAATGAAGATGAAGACTTAGGAATTATAGGACATAGATTTATTTCAAATTTAATCATTTGTAAGATTATTATTGTAAACAAAAATGTAAATAAATTTACCGTTGTTCAAATAATAATTTGTAACAAAACAATTAAAGATGAATAAATAAAAATCCTTTTGATCAGTTAATTCCCTTTTTTTTAGCTGTCTATTTAATTACTTATAAATTCTTAAATTATAATAAATGGAAATAAATTCCAATTATCCTAACTTAGAATAAATAAACTATTAATAAACACTGTGGTTTTAGCATCGATCAATTAATAAACTTGGCGTTTCAAATAGCCACAGCAATGCACAGTCAAATCAAACAAACGTCCATATGTCTCTTTTCACTGATTTAGGCAAACACTGCAAACTCAATCCAAATGCTTCAGTCCAAATCTCAGAGTAAACTGAAAAGAATTGTAAAATTAATTCTTTCTGAGAATGCGCGCACAAAAACCCTAGTTTTTGATTAAATGTCAAAGAAACGTCCGCCTGATCAAAACTTGAGCCAACTCAACCAAACCTTAGCAATCTCCCTGAACTGCTTTAAAATCAATGAAAACCTAATTTTGTCTGACTGATAAGAAAAGTCTGTTTGACTGATTCTTACGCCAATCTGGAAAAAAATCAGGAAAAGCCCGAAGCTGTGATTTCTTGTGGAAAAATACGAGGGTAAATTTTGGGGTACAACATTATGCAATTTGAAAAATAATCCTCCATATTTTTTGCAGCCTGTAGGTTACAAATTCTTAATTATGGCACACATGAAAACAGGAAACAAAAAGACTTAACTGATGTTGGGCTGAGATCAGTTCAGTAGGCAGATGTCAAGACATCTACTTTGACATCATTTAAAACAGTTTTCTCCAAATGTTAATACATTTAGCAAAACATTAACAAGTTATTGTTTTACCAAAATTGCTGCAGTCAAACACTTACGAACTCCCCCTTTGGAAATTTGAGCTAAAATAATATTGGAGCATATTATTATAGTAGAAGCACAATTATCAGAGCATTATCAGGGCCGCAGCAGTCAAAACATACATTTAGTTAGCAGTTAGTTATTTGCAAAATAAGATGTCAAAACATCTTCTAAGACATGAGGCTCCCCCTCAAGTATTGATCTCCACCTCAATCAATGGTCAGTTGTCAGTCAGTGGTTAGTCACTCACTCAATCACTTTCTCTCCCCCTTTTTAGTCATAATATGCCAAACAAATGGATACATTCAAAATAATATCAGTATTAGGGTACAGACCATATAATTCAAATGTCAAGCACATGTAAGTGCCAAAAAAGAAACAAGGAGTTCAGATAAACATCAAGTAGTCTAACTGTTGTCAGAACCAGTTGACTTGGTTGAACCAGAGCTTCTTTCCTCACTGGAGTCTTCACCTTCATAGCTTACTGTATCATCAATGTTGCTGTCCTTTTGCAGTTCCTTGATCATCTTTTCAAAGATTACCTTCCTAGCTAAACTCACTCTGATCACATCATCTAAATCCTTGCAGGCTTCTCTTAATTATTTGATCATATCATCCTTGGTGGAGGTCTTTTCAACATGTGCAGATGTTAAAACAATGTCTGGGACATGTTTTCTTGAAAAGAGCATAAAATGGAGGGTCAAGGCAGACTCGCTCTTGCATATTACATCATTTCCACTTAGGATTCAATGATGCTGATTTAGGATAATTCCATAGAGGAGGGAAGGAAAAGCAATTGGCATCTTAATGGCACAAGTTCCTGCATGTTTAATGGTATCATCAAAGATATAAGTTCCATAATCAAAATGTTTCTGGTTTCCAATAACATAAATGAACTTTCCTAAACCAATGGAGATGGTTGAAGTGTGATTAGTGGGAACCCAATTTGCAGCTCCAATCCTATGTAAAATTGCATATTTTACACTCAGTTTGCTGACAGGAAGTTTGTTTTTCATTGGCCACTTACTTACTTGATTAGAAGTAATGGCTCTACACACTTGATTTTCTGTTACTTCCAGCTCACAACATACATCTTCAGACCTATCTAGAAATTTGGTTATAATGGCAGGAAAAAATTCTACAAACTTTCCTCTAACAAAAACTTTTCTATACTCCTTACTCTTATGGTCAGGACAATCAATAGGAATATTAACAATAAACTACTTAACTAGAGTTTCATAGCAATTGGAAAACCTATTAATTGTTTTCATCAGTCCAGCATAAGAGATCAGCTCCATGATTTCCTTGCATTCCAAAGCACCAACTCCTAGTTCTCTCTCTAGGGAAATCCTTCTATGATACACATACTTCCACTTTTTAGCATTCCCAACAGAGTGAAAGGTGATGTTGTCAAGTGGGGCATCAGGAAACCTAACAAACAATTTCTTATTTGTAGACTTTTTGATAGGAAAGATGTCTTGGACCTCTTGCTCGACATCATACTCAGAGTCAATCTCTTCAACTAGAATAACTTTCTTCTAACTCTTGGATCTTTTTACAGCATCCTCATCATCATTAGTAGTGGTAACAAGTCTTGATTTTCCCTTGCTAGAAGGCGGGACCACTTTACTTCCTGCTTTTGGGGGTCCATACATGGTTTTCTTCTTGATTGTCTTGGGAGGGGGTGTGATACTTTCATCTTTCAATTTCCTGGACTTTAGCCTTCTTGCAATACCAGGTACAACATTAGTAATGAGCTCATTGTCAAAAAAAATTCATTAGAAGGAGAGTTTTCTTCAACATTTTCCTCAACATCTTGATCAACATCTTCTTCTTCCACTTCTTTTAGGGCAGAGGTAGCAAGCTTTTCTAGTTTGCTATCAGCAACATCTTTCTTGGATGATTCAACAACATCATTTTTAGGATTACTTCCTTTGTTAGCTGGAGGAGGCATTCGAGTAAGGGGAGTAGAAATCCTAGGCACAACAAAGCCTTCATTTAATACTCTGTCCACAAGCTTTTTGATGTTTCTATCAACATTAACAATTTCTTCTTCAGCTCTATTGTTAGTAGAAATAGAAGAGTTACCTTTATAATCTTTAGATTTCTTAGCTGGTGATGATCTAAGTTTCTTGACCTTTTTCTCAAGCGGAGGGATCGTTGATAGAGGAGTAACATCTAGTACTCTGTCAAGGGAAAGATTTTCATTGGAAGATTATGAGGAACACGACGTGTGATGTTGAGACATGTTTGAAAAATCTCTAGCAAGGAGATGAGGAATGGAAAGGTTTCTTTTTCTGTTGAGGAGAATGAAAAGTTTGTGAAAGTAGAGAGAAGAATTGTCGTAGCGTGTGGGAAACAATTTGAGGCTGTCCTGTAATGATTGCTTTCTAAAATTTATTTGTTGGAAACATAAATAATGCAATATCACTTTAATGATATTCCCACACACTTTTAATTGCTACAAACCCTCATATAAACATATCCATAATTTTCTTCTTAAAATCTCAAATTGATTAGCATCCAAAGCTTTTGTGAAGATGTCAGCCAGTTGCAACTCATTGGCTACATGTTCTAAAGCAACAATCTTTTCTTCAACAAGCTCTTTTATGATGTGATGACAGATGTCAACATGCTTGGTCCTACATTGTTGAATGGGATTCTTTGAAATGTTTATGGTGCATAAATTGTCACCGAATAATGTGATGACATCTTGTTTGACATTGTATTGTGTTAACATTTGTTTCATCCAAACCAATTGAGAACAACTGCTTCCTACAACAATGTACTCAGCCTCAACAGTGGACAGAGACACACAATTTTTCTTCTTTTTGAACCAACATATGAGATTATTTCCCAAAATGAAACATCCTCCTGATGTACTTTTTCTATCATCAGCACTTCCTGCCCAATCAGCATCATAAAAACTAGTTATGGCATAATTTGATCCATGAGAGTACAACATACCATAGTCACTTGTCCCATTCACATATTTAAGAATCTTCTTCACATGGTTGGCATGGCTAATTTTAGGATCAACTTGATATCTTGCACACACCACTAAAACAAAGGCAACGTCTGGTATGCTAACTGTGAGATATAGAAGACTTCCTATCATGCTTATGTAGAGACTTTTATCTACACTTACTCCTTTTTCATCTTTAGTCAGCTTTAGATGTATGGGAACAGGGGTTATTTTGTGACTAGCATTCTCCATCCCAAACTTCTTCACTATATTCTTGGCATACTTGCTCTGAGATAAAAATATGGAGTCTTCCTTTTGTTTAACTTGCAGACCAAGAAAATATGTTAATTCACCAACAAGACTCATTTCAAATTTAGACTGCGTTTTCTTGACAAAATGTTGAACCATCTCATTTGACATCCCACCAAATACAATATCATCAACATAAATTTGAGCAATCATAATCTTACCTTCTTCTTCTTTGACAAAGAGGTTTTTTTATATGCCACCTTTCCTTATATCAATTCACCCCAAGGAATTTAGTCAGTCTCTCATACCAAGATCTTGGAGTTTACTTCAATCCATACAGAGCTTTATCCAGTTTATAAACATGTTTAGGAAAAGTTGGATCAAAAAATCCTTTTGGTTGTTCAACAAAAACTTCTTCATTCAGGTACCCATTCAAGAAGGCACTGTTTACATCTATTTGAAACAATTTAAATTTCAAAATTCATGCAACTCCCAACAATAGTCTAATTTATTCAAGTCTAGCCATAGGAGCAAAGGTTTCATCAATGTCCACTCCTTCAATTTGAGTGTATCCTTGTGCAACTAACCTTGCCTTATTTCTATTGACCACCCCTTTTTCATCAGATTTATTCTTGGAACTAGATCCCAAACTTCATTCCTACTGAATTTTTTCCAGCTCCTCTTGCATAACATTAATCCAGAACTCATCAGTTGGGGCCTATTTGAAATTCTTTGGCTCAAATTTTGATACAAAGCAATAGTTTGAAATCCATTCTCTTGATCTGGTAGTAACTCCTTTGTTTGGATCTCATATGATAAGCTCCTAAGGTTGATCTTTCTGAGTTCTAATTGAAGGTCCTTTATTGAAGTGACTAGGTTGGGGATCTTCTTGAGGATGATTATAATCAATACTTGTGTCATTTAATTCAGTTGGACTATCAGGAAAATATGTTCCAATATCTTCTGAGACATCTTCTTCAACATTCCATCCCCTATCATCAATAGTAACTGTTGTACCCCAAAATTTGCCCTCCCATATTCTTCAAGAAATTGCCAAATCAAAGCTGCAAAATTCCCCAAGGGCTGCACAGTGCAAAAGGTCCCCTATACAGTCAAAACTAGGGTTTGTGTTCTGATCAAGAAATTGAAGGTTTCAAAGGCCCAACCAAGTCTCATATGCCTACAAACATGGTCAAGCATCCTCATATCAAGTTTCAAGACATTTAGCTCAAAATTGCACAGTCAAAACCCTAAATTGCACTATAGTCAACTGTAGGGGCAAAATGGTCATTTGACAGTCAAAAGTTCAAATTTTTGGTCAACATATCATTTTGAAGCCACAAACATCATTTGATCAATGCTTGATCATGATTCTCAAAATTTGGCTAAGAAATCATCAAGATGCAAAAGTTTCCTTATTTTGACAGCTGAAAAAGTCAACTGAAATTGACTAGGGCATAACTTTCACATGGATTATCAGAAAAATTCCATCCAAAGCTCATTTTGAAGAGAAAGACATTTCCTACAACTCATCTTCATACTTCAAGTCCAAGAAATGCTCTCACAAAAAGTTATCAATTTCAACATTATAGGTCATTTTCAAAAGTCAACAAAAAGGGACTTTAAGTCAAAGGCCATAACATGAGATTGGTAAATCAAAATGACATGGGACCAAAGGCATTGGTTAAAGGACTCAAAGACCTTTCCAAAATGTCCAAGAACATGAGAAAATATTAAAAATTGAGCAAGTTATGACTTGTGGAAGTTGGGAAATGTTTGGATATTTTGAAAAGTCAACTTTGATCCAAATGACCTAAAAATGCTAATGGGCCCATTTTTCTTCCATGATTCATCATTCTAAGCATGTGCACGACCACTTGGCCCAAAGGGAAGTATTTTCTCATTTTTTAATTATTTATTTGAATTTTTATTCATATTAATTCACTTAAATCATTTAAAATATGTGAAAAATATTGAACCTAACAAAACCAATCTTTTTATACATGTTTTAAGGTCAATATTTCGTGCATAGGCTAATTAGGAAAGAATTGGACTGATTGGCATGATTTGAACAAAGAACACATGAAAAAAAGATATGAAAAGATCTTTAAAATCAAAATTTCAAAAATCATCAATGCCATGGATTTTATTGAGTTTTGTTAACCTAATGCCTTCACTACATAATCAGAAACCAAAACCTAATCACAATAGACTCTAAGCTGCGCAGGAAATACATTTACAAACTTGGAATTTTTGTCAAAAAAAGCAATTCTGAAAACCACTCTAGAGGTCGATTCAAAGTGCAAAATTTGTTTCAATAGCTTGCCAAGATTGCCCTGAACACATTCCAATCATTAATATCCATTCAAGCCTCAAGAATTGGTAACGAGGACCTTCCCTGTACAGCAAAAAACTCATAATCGTATATCATATTCTAGGCACTCTCATGGCATTCTAGTTGTGGATTTATATTCACTGTGATGTTTTAAAGCTAACCATGATGTTTAATTTAATTGTTATGCTGTGTATGCAATTGTACCATGCGCGATTTCTAGGGTTTACAGGTTTGCAAATTTGGGGCTTTTGAAACGAAGCAAAATTGGGACACCACAGTACCACCATTGGATAGAGCATACTCAGACGATCATGAACATATATTCGCGCCTAATTTATGTTTAGAGATGAGCTAATCGCTATTTTCTCAAAACATCCTTAAAACCACGCTTAAGAAACCGTTGCCATATGTTTTTATGTTTTCAGGAACAGGAAGACGATGAAGTCGTGGCCAAGCGTGATAGGCTGATTTGAATTTTTGCGCGCAAACCCATTAGCGCGTTGTTTCGTATCATATTATTTCTTTGTTATTAATATATCAAAAGCGTTAAATAGCTCAGCTGGCAAGGTGTGATGTTATTAACCCTCATGACCTGGGTTCAAGTCCCAGGTCTTGCATATTTCAACATTATTTTTCTATATGTCATCCCATGCAGATTCAGCGCTAGCGACCACCATGCGTCTCTCCAATCCAACTTGCCACGTCCACTTAGAGATCAATCTAAAGGCTGAGATTGAAGGGACATCCTAAACCCCAGTCAACGTGCCATATTGCATCTGGAAAAAGTCAATGGATCAAAGCTTGCTGGGCCAGAATTTCACAATAAAACCTCCACTTTGGGGACTTCCACCCCCCCTGGTTTGCCATTTTTTTAATTATTTTTACATTTTATTTTCAATTATTGTTTTATTCATTTTACTGCTTTGATTTAATTGAATATTTTTTTTACAAAATATAAAAAATGCCAAAATCCAGAAAAAGATAAAAAATGTAATAAATTATTTCATTCTAATATTTTCATAAATAAATTAACATATAATTATTAGTTTTAATTAGGTTACCATTTTAATTTCTTTTAATAACAAAAATACAAAAAATATGTAGAAATAGGTTTAATTATTGTTGTTTTATTTCTTTTTCACAATAGTAATATTTATTATATTTATTTTTCATAATTAAAATTGTACATAATTAATTAGGGTTCATTTAGATTTTAATTTAATATTTTCACAATAAATTTAAAAGCCATTAGAATTAGGGTTTGCACTCAATTTTCATTCTAATTAATTCTTTTTCCTTAAATCATAAAAACATAAAAATACCAAAAACATTCTCTTTTAATTTTTAATTTTTAATTTTAATTTAATTTTGCAAAAGGGTCCAACGCCCAGGTTCTTAAATTTATTTAATTTCGCATATTTATTTTATTTCGTTTGAATAATTATGTATCTCTCCCAAAGCGTTGTAACATTTACTTTTCGCACTTTTATTTGCTTTATTTATTTTCTGTCAAATCGGGTCCGGTTTAATTTTGGCGGTGTGGACCCGCACCATTTGTAATAGTTTAGATTTATTTTCCCGCAAATATTTTAACTGTTAAATAAGCATGCAAGAATGAATGACTTAAATAAAATCAAGCGTAGAACACCTTAACATGAAAAAGACAAATACCAATGAAAACAATACACGAATCGCACACACCACCCCTAGGGTACGCCTCATTGTTGCCTTTCGAAAGGTGATCGTCGAGTAGAGGATGTCTTAGTAAGTCCTCATGATCCGGGAACCTGGCATGAGGGTAGCTTCTAAGGTGCCTTCCCATTGCTCTGGTGATCACCATGTCCCGAACCTCGAATTGACCCGAACACCTCCAACGGTGGTGCTACCTACCTCTCAATGGTGGGATGGCACTACTTTAAAGGACATTTACACAGACGAATTCCTTAGGGTAGGTAGGTTCTCGTAGATACTTGCTCTAATTTCAAAACAAATCAAAAAATACTTTTCACACCGACACTTTTCAAAAAGCTTTCGAAAGCAATTTTTCAAACACTCTTGAGGACCGATACAAGAGTCGAACTGGAATTTTCAAAGAAACTTTTTAAAACCCACAATTGAAAAGCAAACAAACCATTTTTGAAAACACAAATGAGCAAGTATCTAAGAGCCCATGGATAACCATGGATAGAAAGGGTGCTAATACCTTCCCTTTCTATAACCTACCTCCCGAACCGAGAGCAATCTCTATAAGGAATTTTTCTGTGCTTTTGTCCTTTCCATTTGGAGAAAATAAAAGACGGTGGCGACTCTTGCTTCCGCGACATTTCGTGAACCAGCGTTAAACAGTCAGTTCCAGATCCACCGATCACAGAACTGGCGACTCTGCTGGGGATAAACTTAAAGTGGGGTGTACCTTAGGGCTAGGTCATAACTATGTTTTCAATTGTCTTCTTTGCTTGCTTTATTATTGTGGGTTGCTTGGGAGTTCTATAGATCCTAACCCGGATCTGGGGGATACCTTTCTTAGAAAGTAGCAACAAGGCTGTGAGGGAACTGTGCGGGGTATACCGACATGGTTGAAATAGTCTGCTACGTTGATGTGGCACTTTGGTGTGTACCGGTAACCCTTGAGTTCAGTCAAGGAGAGTACGGGGCCTCCGCGTGGTGTCATGAAGCATCAACAGACCTTAGGAACCTTAATTGAACAATCTTGGCCTCTTTAGGGTAGTGAGATAACTGACTTTGGTGCAGTCCGAGGTTGGTTGATACTCGATACTACACTCAATTGAGGGTTGCTTTCCTGGAATATTTCGGTCGCCAGTTCAGTGGCTAAATCGAAATTATGAACAATGAAAGCAATCCCGTGATATTGGGAACCTTAAAACCCGGTTACTCTAATAGGACAGGTTGAGCCCACCAACTTCAAGAGGGTAATACCCAGACCCCATGCTGGCTTAAACCCTAAGGGTTTCTCTTGTGTGACTTGTGTGCCTTTGTACCTGCCTACTTGCATGCTTGTTAGCTGACACATGAACTACTTGCAGGTTTTGTTTATAGTCCTTAACTAGGACTCATGACAGGGTTTACCAAATTTCTTGCAGGTTTTGTTTATAGTCCTTAACTAGGACTCATGACAGGGTTTACCAAATTTCTTGCAGGTTTTGTTTATAGTCCTTAACTAGGACTCATGACAGGGTTTACTAGATCTCTTGCAGGTTTTGTTTATAGCCCTTAATTGGGACTCATAACAAAGTATACTGAATTTCTTGCAGGGTCTGTTTATAGTCCTTAATTGGGACTCATAACAGGGTTTACCTACATCACCCCATGCATAGCATGACATCATACCATTGCATACATCCTAACCCATTTCAAGGATCTCAAGGGCTTGTGATGCAGGTCATGATAAACCAATTACCCAGCAAGGGGAAAAGGGGATTTATTTTCCTCTAGCCAAGGGTGTCAGGGGCTATGACCCACTGGATATGGTGAGCCTTTGACCCTTGAAGAAGGGCTCTCTAGAACATGAAGTTCCTTCAATCAAGCTACCGGTTTCCAATTCTTACCATTTTCTCTGTTTACCCTGCGAGGTCCTTGAAATCATTGCATACATGTCATACATCTCATTGCATTGCAGGTGTCCCTTTGACAGGTTGCTTACCCTTCTTCGCTGTTTATTTCAGCCGATCATCATGAATCCTGAATCATCAGTTGAACAGTCCATCAAGGCCCTCCAGGCTCAGAACGCCCAGTTCCAAGGGCTGATCATGAATTTGACCCAGGGGCAACAAGATCTGAAAGCTTTGCTTTTGAAGAAAGAAAAGAAGAAGAAGAGGATTGTTTTGTTCAGCCCTAGACGCAGATCTAGGAATACCCTGCAGGATCAAACTGAGAGGACAACTCCATCTGTGGGAAAAAGCAGTCATCAAGAGGAAAGGATTCCCAGCCCAGTGGTCTCTGACAATGAAACAGATTTCGACGATGAACAGTACCCTCCGGCTGAGGACAAGTACAAACAGTTGGAAGATAGGCTGAATGCTATGGAGATCCAACAGGTACCTGGGCTGGATTTTGGAGATCTGGGTTTGTCAACTGGTGTGATTATTCCTCGGAAGTTCAAAGCACCATCCTTTACCAAGTATGACGGGGCGTCTTGTCCCAAGTTACATCTCAGGTCCTATGTTCGGAGGATTCAACCATATACGGTGGACAAGAATTTGTGGATCCACTTCTTTCAGGAGAGTCTTTTAGGGACTCATCTCGAATGGTTCTATCAGCTAGATGGGACCAAGGTTCGTAACTGGGAGGAGTTGGCTACTGCTTTCTACAAACAGTATCAATATAATGCCGACCTTGCTCCTACGCGTACCCAACTCCAGGGTATGTCGTTAGGATCAAGTGAAGGTTTTAAAGAATATGCGCAGAAATGGAGGGATCTTGCTGGAAGGGTACAGCCACCTCTGACTGATCGGGAACTTGTCGATATGTTCTTGGGGACCCTGTCTGGTCCGTTTTACAACCACCTAATTGGGAATTCGTCTGCTGGATTCACAGATCTTATCTTGACTGGGGAGCAAATAGAAGCTGGCATCCGGTCTGGGAAAATTCAAGAGGCTGCACCTTCTGATAAAAAGCCTCATCATGGAAAGAAAGAATCCAATGCTGTGCACGGTAAAAAGAGCTGTCATGAGGTAGGGGCAATCCAGATCTCCAATCCTGGACCTGCTCAACAAGGACAGGGGCAGCAGCGCAAGGAGAAACGACAGTATACCAAACTCAACATGTCGCTGGATCAGGCACTACAACAAATGTTGAAGGCAGGGCTGATCACCTTAAGGGCTCCTCTTCGGAATCCGAACACTTCTGCTCCCAACTATCATCCCAATGATAGGTGTGCATATCATTGTGATAGCCCGGGGCATACTACGGACAACTGCTGGCCTCTCAAGAACAAGATCCAAGACATGATCGACGCCGGGGAGATTCAGTTTGAAGTGCCTGAGACTCCGAACATAATCACTGCTCCGTTGCCCAATCATTGAAGCCTTTTCTTTATTTGAATTTTTGAGTTGTATTTTTCTTTGCTTATACAAACAATTAATGTCATAGCAAACTCTTTTATTCTATCAATGCATCGCATACGTCTGTTTTGGGAATTAATACAATTATTTTCATTATATTCAAATTTCTTTTCATATTTTTTCTGATGTCAACTCTGGATCTAAAATTCTAAGCCTCTTGAGGGAGGATGACGAAAACGATACCGCTATCTTTACAGTATGCTTTTGAACGGACCCCGCTGATGAGGTGCAGGCATTGTTTCAATCCCTAAACACTGGAGTTATAAGGATGATAATCCCTCGTCAACCCATCAGAGCCAAAGAAGTAGGAGTTTTTTATTTTCGAAAATCAAAACCCTTAATCATAACTTGGGGCAGGGTAGTCTCTCAGTTGATCCAAGTGCATAACGAATAGCACCAAAAGAGATCCTTACGAAAAAGGAAAGACAGTGATGGTTCAGAACAATCAAAAGGACAGGCAGTCATTATCAAAAAATCATAAACGAAAAGCCCAAGAAGTCGAAACCCATGAAAGAGACTTACAAAACTGGGGCATCCCGCTGACTGTAATTCCAAAAAAGGAAACAGTTCAGGCAAAAAAGAAAGGGACAATCAAATCAAAAAGAAAGAGGTCTTACAAACCCTCAACAAAAAGGAATGACTGCCTATTCAAAATAAGTTATCAGCATCCGAATCATCACCAGAAAATCAGAGCAAAGACTCAAACAAGGTCTAACGTACGATCAACTGAGTTTAGGTTTGAAGAACACCACGAAGAGCGGGTGGGTACAAATAATTTGAGCCTTTATCCTTTGTTTCTTAAACCGTGAACCAGGCCACGTTATAACCCTTAAAAGTCCTAGCTGAAGCATGGGTTAGTTCGAAAGCATACTGTGACGAAAGGTATCCTAACTCCTTAAGGCCTACTATAAAGAAGGAATTGACATCACGTTTTACAAACATTCATTTGTTTTATGGAAAAAGAATGCATTTTCAAAATCTTCAAGACAGACATAAGCTTTGCATTTTTAACATAACTTTGTTTGCATATGACTTTTTGTTTGAACAGCAGGGAAGTTCGCACGATGAATGCCTAATAAACAGAAGTACCTCCAATCAAGGGGCAGACATAACCATGGTCCGTCATCTGGGGCAGTTAAGTCAAGATCCAAAGAATCTCTCAAAGGCCAAATAGCCTGGGGCAAATCTCCGCCTGAGTCACTTGGGGCACTCTAGCAACGAATCTTGCACGATCATACACCTTCTGGTAATATGGTAACACAAGCAGCCAGGGGCACCTCCCTGCATTCTAAGAGTATGGACATAGTCAGAAAAAATACTACGCAAAGTCAAAGACCCGCTAGGTTGACACACCTAGGCAAAAATAAGGGCTTCCCGGCGAATCAAAAGGGTTCGGGCAAAATGAAGGGATGAAATGAAAAAAATCTGTGCACCCGGCAAGTCGAAAACCTGAAAAGGCGGCTTGGGCAAAAATGGGTATCCCGGTGGACTGAAAACCCGAAAGGGCAGTCCAGGAAAAAGTTAGGGATTAAAGCGTACGACTATGTCCTGTCATCTCGTCACCTGCCTACTAGAAGAAGGTTTGTCCATCAACCACTATCAGCACCTCACAGGTCTCCCTCTCCAATATCAGAAACAGGGGCAATAATGGGTGGTCTAAGCAATCTGATTGTTCTGTCCTCCAGGGTATCAGGGTAGGTTCCGTTGAAGAACATAACCAATACAGTTCAATACTTCCCCAGGAGAGTCTAGTTCCCCAGGAAGATTGGAATTCATCTTCCCAAGCAGTAAGCTTATCCCCAGTAGATTCTGGAAGCTTACTCTCGCAGAGCACGAACGCGTCGCCCGGCTTTATTTGAAGAGTTATTTCCTTAACAGGATATAACTGGGTTATCCTCAGCCAAAAGCCACGGAAAGAGCGTCGTCCACGAAGTCCTCTTACCCCAGCGAAGTCCATCAACACTTCCAACAACAAGGGTATCCCCAGCAAACTACTATCAATACTCAGCAAGGCATCCCTCTTCCCACAGAGTATTGCTTCCCAGCATGGTCGCTAGAATATCTTTTTCTCCCCGCAGAATCTTCCATTTGCCAAGATTGTTCCGCAACGGAGTCATCTTCTCCTACTAGTATTCTTGCAGTTATCATCCCCAGTGGAAGCAAAATCTGTTCCTCAACATCAGCCCAGGATACGACTTCCCGGCACCCGTCAAGGATTTATTTCCTTAGACAAAAATACATTCATAAACAATCACATCTTCATACATTATAGCATGCATATGCATCATACTACACGAATCTCATTGATTTTGAAGACATACAGTTCATGCATCATGATTTTGCATACAATTATGTTTTGCCTTTTCAGGAAAGAGATCAATACAAAAATGACTACTATCAAACTATCGCAATTCTGTCTAGATATAGTTTCAGATATGATCCAGAGATGGTGACGTTCTGATACTGCTTCCAGATTTCCTTCTAGATATAGTTTCGGATATGATCTAGAGATGGTGACATTCTGATACTGCTTCCAGATTTCCTTCTAGATATAGTTTCGGATATGATCCAGATATGGTGACGTTTTGATGCTGCTTCCAGATATCCTTCTAGATATAGTTTCAGATATGACCCAGATATGGCGACGTTCTGATACTGCTTCCAGATATCCTTCTAGATATAGTTTCAGATATGACCTAGATATGGTGACGTTCTGATGCTGCTTCCATATATCCTTCTAGATATAGTTTCAGATATGACCCAGTTATGGTGACGTTCTGATACTGCTTCCAGATTTCCTTCCAGATATAGTTTCAGATATGACCCAGATATGGTGACGTTCTGATACTGCTTCCAGATTTCCTTCTAGATATAGTTTCAGATATGACCCAGATATGGTGACGTTCTGACACTGCTTCTAGATTTCCTTCCAGATAAAGTTTCAGATATGACCCAGATATGGTGACGTTCTGATACTGCTTCCAGATTTCCTTCCAGATATAGTTTCGGATATGACCCAGATATGGTGACGTTCTGATACTGCTTCCAGATTTCCTTCTAGATATAGTTTCAGATATGACCCAGATTTGGTGACGTTCTGATGCTTCTTCCAGATTTCCTTCTAGATAGTTTCAGATATGACCCAGATATGGTGATGTTCTGATACTGCTTCCAGATTTCCTTCCAGATATAGTTTCAGATATGACCCAGATATGGTGACGTTCTGATGCTGCTTCCAGATATCCTTCCAGATATAGTTTCAGATATGACCCAGATATGGTGACGTTCTGATACTGCTTCCAAATTTCCTTCCAGATATAGTTTCAGATGTAAACCAGATACGGTGACGTTCTGATGCTGCTTCCAGATATCCTTCCAGATATAGTTTCAGATATGACCCAGATATGGTGACGTTCTGATACTGCTTCCAGATTTCCTTCCAGATATAGTTTCAGATGTAAACTAGATATGGTGACATTCTGATGCTGCTTCCAGATTTCCTTCCAGATATAGTCCAGATATAAACCAGATATGGCGACATTCTGACACTTATTCCAGTTGAAGATATTTAAAGACCTAGCCCAGTTCGGTTAAATCGACCCTAAGATTTTCCTGATGCTTATCCAGTCAAAGGCCTTCTCTGGTTCAGTCAGATCGACCCTAAGATCTCCCTGATGCTTATCCAATAGAAGACACCCAAGAGTTTTCTCAACGAGCGTTGTTGAAGTTATAGTCACCCAAGATTTTTCTCAACGAGCGTTGTTGAAGTTAAAGTCACCCAAGATTTTTCTCAACGAGCGTTGTTGAAGTTAAAGTCACCCAAGATTTTTCTCAACGAGCGTTGTTGAAGTTAAAGTCACCCAAGATTTTTCTCAACGAGCGTTGTTGAAGTTAAAGTCGCCCAAGGTTCTCTTACCATTCATGCTAAGGTGGTAACCATCCCTGGTTCATTCATCGTCGTTTGAAGCTCCAGACTCAGCTCCTGTAACCAGTCAGGACACATCTATACCAAGCATCTAAAGATCAGCTCCTGCAACGTGTCAGGTACTCATTTTTTCTTTTGCAGGTATGCAGGTTCTCACCAAGGAATCTCCCACGCAATCGACATTCAGATGGCATCTATAAGCCCATCACCCTATCCCGCAATCTCCAAATGGCATCTATAAGCCCATTCCCCCATCACACTGCTAACATGTGAGCGCAAATTTCTGGGCACTCTAGTGTCCAATCATCTTCTACCCTCGGATTACGAAAGGCACGTCCGCCAATCTGCATCCTCAGGTCTAAGAAGATTGAACAGGGGCAACTGTTGTACCCCAAAATTTGCCCTCCCATATTCTTCAAGAAATTGCCAAATCAAAGCTGCAAAATTCCCCAAGGGCTGCACAGTGCAAAAGGTCCCCTATACAGTCAAAACTAGGGTTTGTGTTCTGATCAAGAAATTGAAGGTTTCAAAGGCCCAACCAAGTCTCATATGCCTACAAACATGGTCAAGCATCCTCATATCAAGTTTCAAGACATTCAGCTCAAAATTGCACAGTCAAAACCCTAAATTGCACTACAGTCAACTGTAGGGGCAAAATGGTCATTTGACAGTCAAAAGTTCAAATTTTTGGTCAACATATCATTTTGAAGCCACAAACATCATTTGATCAATGCTTGATCATGATTCTCAAAATTTGGCTCAGAAATCATCAAGATGCAAAAGTTTCCTTATTTTGACAGCTGAAAAAGTCAACTGAAATTGACTAGGGCATAACTTTCACATGGATTATCAGAAAAATTCCATCCAAAGCTCATTTTGAAGAGAAAGACATTTCCTACAACTCATCTTCATACTTCAAGTCCAAGAAATGCTCTCACAAAAAGTTATCAATTTCAACATTATAGGTCATTTTCAAAAGTCAACAAAAAGGGACTTTAAGTCAAAGGCCATAACTTGAGATTGGTAAATCAAAATGACTTGGGACCAAAGGCATTGGTTAAAGGACTCAAAGACCTTTCCAAAATGTCCAAGAACATGAGAAAATATTAAAAATTGAGCAAGTTATGACTTGTGGAAGTTGGGAAATTTTTGGATATTTTGAAAAGTCAACTTTGATCCAAATGACCTAAAAATGCTAATGGGCCCATTTTTCTTCCATGATTCATCATTCTAAGCATGTGCACGACCACTTGGCCCAAAGGGAAGTATTTTCTCATTTTTTAATTATTTATTTGAATTTTTATTCATATTAATTCACTTAAATCATTTAAAATATGTGAAAAATATTGAACCTAACAAAACCAATCTTTTTATACATGTTTTAAGGTCAATATTTCGTGCATAGGCTAATTAGGAAAGAATTGGACTGATTGGCATGATTTGAACAAAGAACACATGAAAAAAAGATATGAAAAGATCTTTAAAATCAAATTTTCAAAAATCATCAATGCCATGGATTTTATTGAGTTTTGTTAACCTAATGCCTTCACTACATAATCAGAAACCAAAACCTAATCACAATAGACTCTAAGCTGCGCAGGAAAAACATTTACAAACTTGGAATTTTTGTCAAAAAAAGCAATTCTGAAAACCACTCTAGAGGTCGATTCAAAGTGCAAAATTTGTTTCAATAGCTTGCCAAGATTGCCCTGAACACATTCCAATCATTAATATCCATTCAAGCCTCAAGAATTGGTAACGAGGACCTTCCCTGTACAGCAAAAAACTCATAATCGTATATCATATTCTAGGCACTCTCATGGCATTCTAGTTGTGGATTTATATTCATTGTGATGTTTTAAAGCTAACCATGATGTTTAATTTAATTGTTATGTTGTGTATGCAATTGTACCATGCGCGATTTCTAGGGTTTACAGGTTTGCAAATTTGGGGCATTTGAAACGAAGCAAAATTGGGACACCACAGTACCACCATTGGATAGAGCATACTCAGACGATCATGAACATATATTCGCGCCTAATTTATGTTTAGAGATGAGCTAATCGCTATTTTCTCAAAACATCCTTAAAACCACGCTTAAGAAACCGTTGCCATATGTTTTTATGTTTTCAGGAACAGGAAGACGATGAAGTCGTGGCCAAGCGTGATAGGCTGATTTGAATTTTTGCGCGCAAACCCATTAGCGCGTTGTTTCGTATCATATTATTTCTTTGTTATTAATATATCAAAAGCGTTCAATAGCTCAGCTGGCAAGGTGTGATGTTATTAACCCTCATGACCTGGGTTCAAGTCCCAGGTCTTGCATATTTCAACATTATTTTTCTATATGTCATCTCATGCAGATTCAGCGCTAGCGACCACCATGCGTCTCTCCAATCCAACTTGCCACGTCCACTTAGAGATCAATCTAAAGGCTGAGATTGAAGGGACATCCTAAACCCCAGTCAACGTGCCATATTGCATCTGGAAAAAGTCAATGGATCAAAGCTTGCTGGGCCAGAATTTCACAATAAAACCTCCACTTTGGGGACTTCCACCCCCCCTGGTTTGCCATTTTTTTTATTATTTTTACATTTTATTTTCAATTATTGTTTTATTCATTTTACTGCTTTGATTTAATTGAATATTTTTTTTACAAAATATAAAAAATGCCAAAATCCAGAAAAAGATAAAAAATGTAATAAATTATTTCATTCTAATATTTTCATAAATAAATTAACATATAATTATTAGTTTTAATTAGGTTACCATTTTAATTTCTTTTAATAACAAAAATACAAAAAATATGTAGAAATAGGTTTAATTATTGTTGTTTTATTTCTTTTTCACAATAGTAATATTTATTATATTTATTTTTCATAATTAAAATTGTACATAATTAATTAGGGTTCATTTAGATTTTAATTTAATATTTTCACAATAAATTTAAAAGCCATTAGAATTAGGGTTTGCACTCAATTTTCATTCTAATTAATTCTTTTTCCTTAAATCATAAAAACATAAAAATACCAAAAACATTCTCTTTTAATTTTTAATTTTTAATTTTAATTTAATTTTGCAAAAGGGTCCAACGCCCAGGTTCTTAAATTTATTTAATTTCGCATATTTATTTTATTTCGTTTGAATAATTATGTATCTCTCCCAAAGCGTTGTAACATTTACTTTTCGCACTTTTATTTGCTTTATTTATTTTCTGTCAAATCGGGTCCGGTTTAATTTTGGCAGTGTGGACCCGCGCCATTTGTAATAGTTTAGATTTATTTTCCCGCAAATATTTTAACTGTTAAATAAGCATGCAAGAATGAATGACTTAAATAAAATCAAGCGTAGAACACCTTAACATGAAAAAGACAAATACCAATGAAAACAATACACGAATCGCACACACCACCCCTAGGGTACGCCTCATTGTTGCCTTTCGAAAGGTGATCGTCGAGTAGAGGATGTCTTAGTAAGTCCTCATGATCCGGGAACCTGGAATGAGGGTAGCTTCTAAGGTGCCTTCCCATTGCTCTGGTGATCACCATGTCCCGAACCTCGAATTGACCCGAACACCTCCAACGGTGGTGCTACCTACCTCTCAATGGTGGGATGGCACTACTTTAAAGGACATTTACACAGACGAATTCCTTAGGGTAGGTAGGTTCTCGTAGATACTTGCTCTAATTTCAAAACAAATCAAAAAATACTTTTCACACGACACTTTTCAAAAAGCTTTCGAAAGCAATTTTTCAAACACTCTTGAGGACCGATACAAGAGTCGAACTGGAATTTTCAAAGAAACTTTTTAAAACCCACAATTGAAAAGCAAACAAACCATTTTTGAAAACACAAATGAGCAAGTATCTAAGAGCCCATAGATAACCATGGATAGAAAGGGTGCTAATACCTTCCCTTTCTATAACCTACCTCCCGAACCGAGAGCAATCTCTATAAGGAATTTTTCTGTGCTTTTGTCCTTTCCATTTGGAGAAAATAAAAGACGGTGGCGACTCTTGCTTCCGCGACATTTCGCGAACCAGCGTTAAACAGTCAGTTCCAGATCCACCGATCACAGAAACATTTATTGACTCCATCGTAACTTTGGTTCTGGAGTTAAAAACTCTTTATGCTCTGTTGTTTGTAGAGTAACCCAGGAATAATCCTTCATCTCTCTTGGGATCCATATTCCTCCTTTGTTCAAGATCAACTAAGATATAACATTTACTTCCAAAAACATGAAAGTATTTAACAATTGGTTTTCTTCCCCTCCATATTTCATACAAAGTAGCTGAAGTCCCTTTCCTTAGAGTGACTCTATTATGGATATAACATGCAGTATTCATTGCTTCATCCCAAAAATGGTAGGGTACCTTCTTAGCATGAATCATGGCTCTGGTTGATTCTTGGAGAGTTTTATTCTTGCGTTCTACAATCTCATTCTGTTTAGGAGTAATGGAAGAAGAGAATTCATGGCTGATTCCTTCACAGGAGCAAAACTCAGCAAATTTGTTATTCTCAAATTCCTTTCCATGATCACTTCTTATTCTTATGACATGACTTTCCTTTTCCCTTTTAAGTATTTGACAAATATCTTTGAACACTTCAAAAGTTTATGATTTTTTTCTAATAAAGCTTATTCATGTGTATCTAGAAAAGTCATCTACGACAACATATGCATACTTCTTACCACCAAGACTTTCAACCTGTATAGGTCCCATCAAGTCCATGTGAAGAAGTTCCAAAACTTTTGATGTAGTAAGATGTTAAATCTTCTGATGTGACATCTTAGTCTTCTTTCCAATTTGATAGTAACCACATACCCTTCCTTCTTCTATCTTGAGCTTAGGAATCAATCTCACTACTTCGTTAGATATAATTCTCTTCATACCTTTCATATGATAGTGCCCCAATTTTTGATGCCATAGTTTAAATTCATTCTCTTTGACTAAAACACATTTTGAGGAGAGGTTTAACTCTTGAGGAACCCATAGATAACAGTTCTCTTTAGATCTGATTCCTTTCATGATAACTTCATTCTTTTTATTTCACACAAGACATTCTTCCTTGGAGAATTTAACTTTGAATCCTTGATCACATAGTTGGCTTGTACTTATCAGGTTAGTTGTTAACCCTTTTAAAAGTAACACATTATCAAGCTTAGGAACTCCCGAACAGTCAAACTTTCCAACTCCTTTGATTTCTTCTTTTGCTCCATCACCAAAAGTCACAAAACTGGTGATATGAGATTTTACATCCACCAACAGATTCTTGACACCTGTCATGTGTCTAGAACAACCACTGTCAAAGTACCAGTCATATTTGGTTGATACTCTGAGAGAGGTGTGAGCAATGAAACAACCAACCTTGGACTTGGGAACCCACTGTTTCTCCTTTTTTCAATTTTGGGGAATCTTATCATTTTTGGGAAGAGGAGCATTTTTAGGATATCCATACAACTTGAAACAAAAGGGCCTTATATTTCCAAGCCTTCCACAATGATGACATCTCCAGGACTGGGGATTCTCTCTAATGTGATTAATCTTTTTCTTCCCATGAGGTTTTCCATGATGTCCTTTATTCACATGAGGTTTCCCAAGATGTCCTTTCTAATTATGATGTTTGCCCACGTGTTGAGACATCTGATTCGACATCTTTGGTTTAGGCTTGGCATGTGTGGAAATAGATGCAGGCTGTTTTCCATGATGTTCTTTCTTCACTTGATGTTTTCCAAGATTTCCTTTCTTACCATGATGTTAAGAAATTTTATTCGACATCTTTGGTTTAGTCTTGGCTAGAGTGGAAATAGATGAAGGCTCTTCTGAGTTAGGTTCTTTTTTCTCATCGAAACCTAAACCACTCTTATCTCTTGTCACTCTTTCTGCTTGGAGAATTTCATCTAATGTGTCGGACCCATTATTCATCATCTTGAGATATTTGACCATTCTATTAAGATTTAAATTTAGAGAGGACACTTCACTTTCCAGATCAGAAATAGTTTTAAGATGCTCTTCCCTTTCCCCCTTCAGCTGAGTTATAAGGGTTTTCTGTTTCTCCCCTTCAAGACATACTTCTTCACTTCTGAGACATAATTCTTTTCATGAAGCAACTAACTCATCAAAGGTTAGTTCCACATCACTAGATTCTTCATCATTTTCATATTTTCCTGTCAATGCTTTAACATATTTGGCAGATTCTTCAAGATCACTCTCTGAGTCCTCTTCAGACCAAGCAACAGATAAATTCTTCTTCTGTTTCTTTAGATATGTAGGACATTTAGCTCTAATGTGACCAAAGCCTATACATTCATGACATTGTGTTCCCTTCCCTTGAGAAGATTTTTCTTCAGCCCTTTTTCTTCCCACCTCATTTGACTTATAGATGTCAGATGGGATGTTCTTGACATTTGATCTTTGGTTCCTGTCCATTCTTTTTATCACTTTATTTAATTGTCTTCCAAGCATAGCTGAGGCATTTGATATTCCTCCATCTGTATATCTATATCACAGTCCTCTTCTTCATCCTCAATAATAGATACAAAGGCTATGTTTTAGTTTTTCTTCTCAGATTTTTCATTTATGATTAATTCAAATGTTAGAAGGGATCCAACAAGTTCATCTACTTTCATTTTGTCAACGTTTATGGATTCTTCTATGGTAGTTACTTTCATATCAAATCTCTTGGGAAGAGACCTGAGCATCTTTCTCACCAATTTGTCTTCAGGTATTTTGTCCCCTAAAGCACTAGAGGCATTAACAATTTCAAGGATGTTCATATAGAAGTCATTTATACTTTCATCATCTTTCATCCTCAAATTCTCAAATTTTATGGTGAGTAACTGAAGTCTTGACATCTTAACTTTGGATGTGCCTTCATGAGTAGATTGAAGAATCCCCCATGTATCCTTAGCAACTTCACATGTATTCACTAACCTGAAAATGTTCTTGTCAATTCCATTGAATATAGCATTCAAGGCTTTAGAATTTACAAGAGCAATTTCATCTTCTTCCTTAGACCAATCTTCTTCAGCTTTTAATTCAGAAGTAGGTTCTCCATTTTCTCCCAATTTGACAGGGTGTTTCCATCCTCTTAAAACACCTTTCCAAGCCCTGTTGTCTAAGGACTTTAAAAAGGCAACCATACGTGGTTTCTAGTAGTCATAATTGCTTCCATCCAGAATGGGTGGTCATTTCACAAATTCTCCTTCCTTGTTCATAGTAAAAGAAAGTATCTTCCCTGGATCTCACCTAGATATAGAGTAGGATGCCTGCTCTGATACTAATTAAAATTCTGGTATCAGATATGTGATGTCGAATGAGATGTCATGACAAAGATATCTATTTGAAAGTAAGGTGAAGTAAAATCAAAAGAAGTAAAAACACAAGATATTGTTCATCCAGTTCAGTGTACAACAACACCTACTCTAGGTGCTACCAAGCTAGGGACAAGTTCACTAAATAGTATCAATTCATAGACTCCCAATAAACAACTAGTTTTCGATCTAATCACTTAATCACTACCCATGCTAAACTTCTACCTAAGACTCACCTAGGTATGAGGCCATCCTCAAATCCCTTCAATCACTTACAGTGAAGAATGTAACATACTTAATAGGTTTGAAACACTTCAATCATTCAATGCTTAAAAGCTTATGAATGATACACAATTGACAACCCAAATAACAACCCAAGTATTTAAAGTAATACTTAGAGTGTATTACAAATAAAAAGCCTAGACTTCTAATCAGAAAGAAAGTATTGTTCTTCAAAAGTTACTTGTCTTTGAATAAGGAAGCAAGTCTTTATATATGCGCAGCTGTGGGCTTGGGCTTAAAATCATATATTCAAATCTTTTGAATATTTCCATAAAAACAGGCTTAGATAAAAATTATGCAATTTGAAAAATATTCCTCCATATTTTTCGCAACCTGTAGGTCACAAATCCTTAGTTATGGCATGCATGAAAACAGGAAATAAAAAGGCTTAACTGATGTTGGGCTGAGATCAGTTCAATAGGCAGATGTCAAGACATCTGCTTTGACATCATTCAAAACTGTTTTTCTCCAAATGTTAAGACATTTAGCAAAACAATAACAAGTCATTGTTTTACCAAAATTGCTGCCAACAAACACTTACATTTATCTAGAAAACATCTTTGAACACATTTTAGTTATATTATCGTGTAAAACCTTGAGAAAACCGAGTTGTGGTTTAACCTCAAGAAGACTTTTAAAAACATCAATTCAACCCCCCTTCTTGTGTTTTTCCATTCTTCGACCTTCGGTCCAGAGTCCTGATGCGCAACATGAAACAAAATCGTCGGTTACGAAATTTGTGACTTCATTCCTAAAGAATCGCGCTAATACGATAAAAATTAAGCAAGTTATAATTTTTTGAATGGCGAGAAATAGTGGACTTATTACTGTATTGAATATTTTAGCTTATTTTCAAGCACACTTTAGGAAGCGAGCCATATATCGAAGTCTTCGATGAAAAATTAAAACTCAGGACCTGTAGCAAAGTTGTAGCTAACAAAATTTTTGATCTCACATATCGAGAATCATCCTGAACCGTTAAAAATTAAGAAAGTTACAAGTTTTGCAATGTCGAGAATCTGTCCGGTAGAAAAACATTTTGGGGTACAATTTTCTTAGGTAATTCGCACTTTCAGAGATCTTCTACAAATAATTAACTTCTGACCCGAACATACAGATTGAAGATAAAATCAAGACATATTTTAAGCCCAAAGAAGCACTCAAAAACATCAAATCGGACGAAAGTTATAAATTTTTGAACGTCCGATAAATAGTGGTTCAACACACTATTTTCATTATATTTTCAATATACATCTTCAGAGTATTCGCACATTCGGAGATCTTCCCAAATGAATTAACTTACGAGCCAAACACAAAAATTAAGGAAATAACAAGACGATTCAGATGTTCCAAAACCCACAAAAAGATGATTTCCCAATCAGAAGTTATGAGTTTTTAAGCATTCGAAAACCAGTGAATCAGTAATACCATTATATAATGTAATTTCAGGTATTTGGCACTTTTGAAAATCTTCCTCACAAAATTAGCCTTCAATCTAAACAGATGAATTAGAGAAGATCTCAAGTTAGGAATTTTTGAACTCGGACCGCAAAATACAAAATTTATGTCTACACTATCTCAAATCGATTGAAACACTTGACTTTTGTAGAATTCAAAATGCGTTGGAGCGCATGAGATCTTGATAAAATAAAGACTCAATTATTTGTTGAAGAAATAGCCTAGAACATACACAAAGTGCATTAAAAATACAAAAACCCCGAGTCCGGCATCACAATGCTGCTTAACTAAACAATCGTCTTTCGCAAGTCTTTTCATAAAGAAAAACCTTGATTCTCTGAGCATAGACCCAATGACATGTATGTATGCATATAAAGATGAATTATAACTCAATTAGGGTTAAAATGAAGAGGGAAAATTTTAGGGTGCAACAGCTACCCCTATTCAATCATCTTTAGCTTGAGGGTGAGATTTAGCAGTAGGCTTTCAAACAAACAAGGTAAAAGAGGATAGAATACTCAATAGAACCGTAAAATTTTCAATATGAAGACAGTCGTGTCTCATTTATTTATTTATTTTTATTTTTAGTTTCCTGTACTTTCTATTTTTTTTTTGTAAATAGTGGTTATCAGGGGGTAGAATTCTCTCAGAGATGTATGTCTGGTCAAGATTAGACACAAAAAAGAGAGATTAGAGAGACATGTCCGGTAAGGATATTGTATACATACGAGAAAGAGACCGGAAGAGGATCTAACAAAGATATTAGGAATATATGTCTAGATTTGGTAGGAGACACATAAGAAAAAGACCGGAAGAAAGGACTCTATCGAAGATATCACAAGTACATGTTCATAGTTGGTAGAGAACACATAACAAGAAAAAGGATGGAGGAAAAGACTCTTAACAAAGATGTCACAAGTACATGTTTGGAGTTGGTAGTAGACACATACGAAAGAGACGGTAAGAAAGGGCTCTTAACAAAGATATCACAAATACATGTTGGGAGTTGGTAGCAAACACATAAGGAAGAGACTGGAGGAAAAGACTCTTAGAAATATATAAAGAATACATGTCTAGAGGAAAAGACATATATGAAAGAGACTTGAAGAAAGTACTCTATTGAAGATATCAAAATATACATGTTTGGAGTTGGTAGCAGACATATACTAAAGAGATCCGAGGAAATGACTCTTATAAAGATATCAAGAATACATGTCTGGAGGAAAGGACATATATGAAAAAGACCATAAGAAAGGACTTTATTCGAGATATCAAAATATACATGTCCAGAGTTGGTAGCAGATATATAACAAAAAAGTGACTCGAGGAAAGGACTCTTACAATGATATGAAGAATACATGTCTAGAGGAAAGGACATATACGAAAGAGACTGGAAGAAAAGACTCTATCAAAGATATCAAAATATACATGTCCAGAGTTGGTAGCTGATATATAACAAGAAAGAGACCAGAGGAAAGGACTCTTACAAAGATATCAAAAATACATGTCCGGAGGAAAGGACATACACTAAAGAGACCGGAGGAAAGGACTCTATCAAAGGTATCAAAATATACTTGTCTGAAGTTGGTCGGTTACATATAAAAAGAAAGATATCGGTTATGTTCCAGGTAAGATTAGACATATACAAACAAGGAAGAGACCGACCGAAGAAGGTTCTAATAAGGAATGATAACCAAAGATAGACTCCAAGGGAAAGAACAATGATCAAAGGGAAACTTATTGGGGATAATATATACATGTATTATCAGAGTTAGACACATATAAGAAAGAGACCGACCAAAGTAAAATCTAACAAAGGACGCCTGGATAGAGACGAACCTAAAATGACAAGAAGACTAGCCGAGGATAGACTCTTGAGGAAAGAACGCTCATCAGAAGTAAACTTACTGGGAATTCACATATATATTGAACCTGGATAGACCACTTATCAAAGGCGAACTTACTGATGAAAAAGAAGCCAATTGAAAGGACTCTGACAAGGATTGCCAAACACATTGGAATTTTAAGAGGTTACAAATACACAACAACTATATTATCCCTTAGTCGAAAGGAGAGGTTTAATTCTTCAAAAGTTTTAATTATATGAATAACCATACACCATTTATGGATACTCAAATACTTTAGAAACCATAAAGGTTATACACTGATTCTTACTCCCACTCTAACATCGAAGAGAACACAGGTAAAATAATCGAAGACATGAATGGGCAAGGGAAATTCCCGATTCACTGGGGAAAAGGGAAATACCAAATACCCAAATGGTGGCAAACCAACACAGACTCTGTTTGGGAAACTGGTAAAGGCTCCCACAAGACAAGAAAATTAATATGAAGTGAATGTCTAGGAACACATCAGTTGGAGAAAAATTCAGGGGAATAAACTCATGAGGATTATTCAACTTCAGGAACAAAATTTATGGTTATGTCAGGTGAATAGCATAATCAGATTATACTTCCATGCATGTTTGAAATTTTAAAGCATAATTCTTCATGCAATGGAAATGTTACGCGTTTCGGTTGATGCAATATAATGATGCATGTTCAATGATGCATGTTTAGTTTTTCACTAGGGAAAACACAACAATAATCAACTGTTGGGAAGACAAGGAACTTTTGATCAATTATCCTTGCACATATGATCTTCTATAGAGAATAATCAATCTGAACTTCATTGTGATATTGCAAATCTGAAACATTAACTTCCAAGGATCAATTTCACTAGGGAAGTAAGCTCTTGGAAGGAATACTTCAAAAATAAATTGCAGTCTTGAGAAAATCTTAAACTCTGGTTAAACTCTTAATTTCCTTGGGAAAAGATTCGTTGTCTCTTATCAGGATGAGAAAAATTTCGTTGGGAATGGAAACATTCTCTCATAGAGTTTCTTGATGAAGATAACTTCTACTAGGGATAATGAGAATTTTTTAGTAAAAAGAAAACCAATATCAAACCACACAAGGGACTTTACCACTAGAGGTATAAATCTTCACTTAGGGAAAAGGAAAGAATCTTGGAACCAGAAAATCGAGGTTCCAAAACTCTGTTGGGGATATATCAATAATCTTCTATCACTGAGGATAAAAAGAATTCTGACTAGCACTCCTATGTACACACCTCACTAGTGAAATAGGATTTTTTTTGTATGATTTTCATCACCACAAGGATTTACTGGGGAAAAGAAACTTGCTCGTTGAGGATAAGAGGAAAGTTGATCAAGAAAATCCTCAAAACTTGGCTCCACCTAAGGAAAATGTCATATCTTCCACTGGGGAACCGAGAAGCTCTTAATAGCAAATTTATGGTGTAAAATACACTAGGAAATCCATCTCTGCAGGATTTATGTCAACACATGATTTGACTGGGAAAAGAGATTGCTCTACCGAGAATAAAAACCTCCTTTATGTGGATACAAACCAGAATCTCCCTCAAATAAATAGAAGTATCTTCAAGAAACCATGACAATAGCAGACCGCACTAGGGGAGAAGATGCAAACATCATGGGGAAAACAAGTGCCAACCTTATTGGAAAAGTATATGTCAACTTTACGAGTATATATAAGGAATCTTCGGTAAGTAAATAAAGTGATCCTTCCAAAAAGACTTGAAAGGAGAAAACTGCACTAGGGAAAAGGATTGTACAAAATCTTGATAAAATGCATATTTCTGGAGATAAGTCTTCTGATGGGACAAACTCTTAATCAAACGCTTGACAAGACTGCAGACTGTATTGGGGATTGGTGCTCTAACTCAACAGGAGCACGCCTTCAATAGAGATAAAGGATTTTGTTTGTAGAAGGCCTTAACCTTTAAGACCTTCATTGTCCTGGTATCTTATATGTCACAAGTGAACGGTGGTTACTGTAACATCACACTAAAATGCCCCAGGTATGGTCTATGAAGGGATCTGTACGAAGAATGTACTTCAGGGATTAAATCCCGACTTGAATGACCCAGATTGGATGATTTTAGGATATCTCATCTCGACTTTGATTGCCCCAGGCTAGCTGCATTTGACAACAAACAGTGCTAGAAAACAAATTTGTTCATACGTAATAGAGTCTCAAACCATTGCTTTTTAGGGTAATTGGCTTACATCTTGAAAGTAGGCTAGTACACAACCGTACTTTCTCAACTTGAATTGCCTCATGCTCAAGAAGATACTTGAAGCAACCTGTTCCTCGTGACCAAACTCAAAGTGATACACCATTTCTCAATGAAGACTTCTAGGCAATCAAAATTTTCACACAATCTGCTTCAGATAAATACTCAAACTGGTCTTCTTTTACTCAACGAAGTCAATAGAAGGTTTGCCCTAGATTGGATGCACTCGACAAATCTTTTTCCCAACAGAGACTTCAAACTTTACCATCTCTTGGGTGATCACACTGCAAAAGAGACTTCCTTAGGCCCAAATGGAGTCCTTAGGCAACATGCCCCTCGATTAGATTTAAACTCTACAAAGTCCTTAAGCATTTTTAATTTGACATGACTGTGTCTTTTACTAATTTCCAACATGGAAATTTACTTGATGTTAAGCAACTGTTATAGACAGAATCAAGTTTGTACTGAGAACGACAATTCTAATGCAACACATTTGTTAGTCTTGAAGTTTGAAAAAAACTTTGAATGAAATGATATCACAACTCTGTAGTGAATGAATCACTATCTATAGAGCAACATTTAAAAATCTTTTTTCATAAAAGATAATGAAAGCATAAGATACCTACACCAACATTTAACACATCTTCTAGGAGTAGGTTAACACTATCTTGTTATATTATGATTTAGAAATAAACCATGTTTCAATTAGAATTTTTAAGGGTTGTAACATGGTCTAGTTCATAGTTTTCATACAAAAAGGGTTTAAGGCTCAAAATTATTTGGTACCCACCCTTTCTCCATGATGTTCTCTAGTCCTACATTCAATTAACTCGATATGAGCACTCATCTCCTAAGAGGAGTTCGAGACGGTTGAGGAACCATTGAGATTTTTTTTGGAAACGGAAGTCACTCACCTTTTGTTTTTTGGGTGTTTAAACACGTGAATTTGTTCTTCGTTGAGGATTTTATTTGACAATCCTTTTTTCTTTTTGCGCTTTTTCATTCTTTTTCGCTTCTCTAACTTTTTCCTGGATAAATTATTTTGAATTTTCATTCTGAAGTCTAATAGGATGACCTTATTTTTCCTAAGCCGCTTGTTTTCAATATTTTTATTCTCTTTTGACTTAGCGGGATTTCTTTTATTTTATTCTCATTCATTTTTCTTTTTGAACAAGTCGTGTGATCCTGAGTCTTTTGATTTGTTGAACATTGGTGATTGCCTCGTTTCTTGGTCGATGAGGGATTACCATTGTTGTATCATCATCTTTTATCCTCTTGACGTGTGAAGGATAAACAATATGGTTAATCCTTGGATGCATATTCCTGATGAGATTTGAATACTCGACCAAATTAACTGAACACTACCCCACCCATAGGTTAAAAATGAGGGTTTTTTTCTGAGCAAAAAAGAAACTCCTACTTCAAGGCTCAAAGGGGATTAACGAGAGTTTCACTCTCTTATATCTCCAGTGTTTGGGAATTGAAAAAATTCTTGTACATCGTCAACAAAGTTTTATTCAAAATAATATAACAAAAGATTTTTGTAATTTTTAATTATCATCATCCTCCCTCCAATCTTTTCCTAGGAAAAATACTAGTATAATTGGTATCATAACACAAGAAAAATCTTTTTATGAGTGCAAACGAATGGATGAGTGTAAGCGGATGGATTACTTCAAGACAGACATACTCATTGCATTAAAGATAATATTCAAAATCAAACAAGTTCATATATGCAAAGAATGTTTTAATAAACAAGCAAAATTACAGATGGAAATGCAGTAAAGAACACGATAATTTCCATTGTAGAGGAGACTTGACTCTGTTTAGACTTCTCGATTCTGACAAATTTCAGCAGTCTTGACAATCACTCAGGAAACAGATTCCCGTTCTTATCTAGTGTGAACATAATATCCCTTGCATCAATCAGATCTTGAACTTTGTCTCTGAAGGACTCATAGTCTTCGATTGAATGGCCAGATGCCACGACATGGTAACCACACCTGACATTAGGATTAAATCCCTTGGGATAAGGACAAAAGACAGGATCCAACTAATTGGTTTCCACCAAGGAAAGTTCGAGTAACTGCAGGGATAATTGACCATAAGGCATAGGAATTGTGTCAAACACTCTTTTCATCTTCCCGTCCCTCTGTCTTCCCTATTGTTGACACCTATGTCGATAGGCTTGCGGATGAAACTCACTTTGACCCGACTTAACATAAGGATGATATTGATTCTGATTAACCGTCTGATGCTCATGACTTGGAAAATGCAATGGATGCTGGCGAGAAATCTCTTGGAGTATAGGTTGAGAATGATGTTCCCCAGGGTGAGGTGGAACCTGGAAAATGAGAAGGCGTAACCATCTTCTCTGCCACGATTGGGGTAAGATTGATTTGTGTGCTAAGTCCCTTGGGAGTAAACATAATTGTCCCTACATCCAACAAATCTTGGACTTTGTGTTTCAATGCATATCAATTCTCAACATTATGTTCAGTTTCCCCAGAATGAAACTCACACGTAGCATTGCCATCATAATTAAGTGAAGGCTTTATGGAAGAAAGAACCAAAGTACAAATCTCAACCAATTGGAGCCCAAGAAAAAAATGAAGTAACTGGGCACACGAAATTGGAATGGGATCAAAACACCTCTCAGACGGCTCATGTCTTTGTTGAGGAGCCTTACCCATTGGATCTTCTTAAGGAACAAAAACTAATTGTTGTCGAGAAGACCTTGGGAAAAAAGGTTGTGGAGAAGATCCATAAGTTACTCCATGGCCTGAAGATTTCCCAAAGTATAGGGAAGAATGGAAACTCATGTTGCTTCTGTGATATAGGACACTCTTCCTTTCTCAACATTGTCCTTAGAACATCCATAACCAAACCAAGCTGAGTCTTCAATTGACAGTTCTCCTCCTTCAGGAGTTCCTGGCTAAGGACTAGAACCCGTATGTCCACCATAAACAAACCTATCCCTTCATCTCACCCAATTCCCCACAAAGTTGCTCCATATCTTAGTTTTGATCACGGAGTGGCGAGAGGTCAAGATTTTAAGTTCTGAAAAGAAAATACCAAGTCTGAATGAGAATTCCCCCCAACTTCGAGTACCTGTTATGGAATCATTAAGATCCATGAGGTGTATGAGTGGATGCAATGCCACATTCAATCATTTTCAAGGAACCTGCATGCTTTTAATTTTGATGTCGATCTAGTAAGGGATGGAAAATCACAACACAAGGCTTACAATAACGGTTCCTTGGGAATGAAGAGAACATGTGGATTAACCCTTTTTTTATCTATACATTTTTTATTAATGCTATGATGCAAGTGCCATAAAATGGAATTAAGGTTTTCAAGACACCAAAAATCTATTGTGTTTTTTCTGAATATGCCGAGAATATAAAAATCAAAGGCCCAAAACATAAACCAAAGAAACCCAAGTCACCAAAAGAACAACTAGTCACCATCAGAACATTTAGGGACCGTCGGGAAAAATATTCTCCATTTGTACCTGTAAAAGCTTTCCCTCCCCCCTCACAATTAAAGACTAGGTCAGGGTAAGGTCGATGGTAACTCAAAATCATGGGTTCATCTGAAAAGAACTACCATGAAAACAAGACGCGGATGATGATAACACTCCATTTGAACCTCATGTGAGAATGGACGACATGACCTCACTAGTAGGACCTTCGTGCAGTAGCCATCTGTGATACGGTAGAAGAACTGACTTGAGGTTTTGCATTTTATCACAAATTTCGCGGTTAGCAAGAGTCGCCACCGACTTTTCTTTTATCCAAAAGGAAAGGTAAAAAAGCACAGGAAAGACCTTTGAGATGTTTTCTTGAGTTCAGGGGGTAGATTATGAAAAGGGAAGGTGCTAACACCCTCTTCATCCATGGTTTTCCATGGGATCTTAGTTACTTGCTTAGATCACTTGCTTTGCTTTGTTTGAAATGGTGTTTGGTGTGGTTTTGAAAGTATTTTGTAAAAGAGGCCATTGTTTAGGCAATCTTTGTAATGATTCTCGTTCGTAAGAATGTATACAAAGATGTTTGTCTTTTGAAAAATGTTTTCAATGTTTTGTAAGATGTTTTGAAATGTGTGTGTTTAAAAATAGCAAGGATTATTGTTTGAAATGGAGCAAGTAACTTAGAAGCTATCTACCTATTGAAATGTCTTTCTTGTACATTTTTTATTCCTTTGACATTGTTGACTTACCACTGATTTGGTAAGAAACCCTATCTTTGGATGTAAACGGGACGGGCGTGGGTCATCATATAACCATGATAGCAATGTTTCCAAGTATCTTAGCATTTTTGAGGGACCAAGATCATTTTGTTTAGGAAACCTTTGAGTAGCGTCATCGAGGGACTATGATCTTATATTTGTTTTGTTTTGCCAAGATACTTCGCATGCGTAACATGGCCATTTTATTTTAGGAAACCAAGTGGGAGAAACCCTAAGGGTGCTTGTGTGCAAAGTGTATCATTTTCATGATTTTGTCTTGTACTTAGGGTTTTTTATTTTTCTTTGTTTTTGTTCTTGTCATGCAAACCCTAATTACTAATCATGGTATATAAAGCGATAAATTGCGTAATCTAAATATACTAAGCTATTACAATAATTTTTATGAGAGGGGGGAATACAAGTTTGAATGGGGATTTGCACAAATATAAAGCTAAATATATTTATTACAACCAAATCGAATATGCGCGAATTAAATAAATATAGTACAAATATTTAAAATGCAATGCAATGTTTATGTTAAAAAATGTTTTATGTCTTGTTTTTGTATAAGAAAAATATTTGATTTAAACCTAAAAAGGGAAAAATAATATTTATTTTTAGAAGGGGTTTAAACCCTAGTTTTTTTTAATTAAAATAAAATAATGTTCTATATTTATTAATTTGTATATTTTTTTGTATAAAAAATAAAAAATAATATTATGTTTAAATGTTAAAAATTAAATATGTGTAGAAAATAAGTATTTATGAGTATAAATATGTATAATAAAAATATTAAATATATTTGATTATTTACATGCTATTTAAGAGAAATAAATTCTATCTTATTCAAATAAATTAATTTTTTATGTGAAAAATAATTTAAAAATAAAATAAAAGTGTAAAAATAAAGAAATCATTTTTTGGATTTTTTATCATTCAGAAAAAATAAACAAAATTATTAAATATGAAAATATAAAAAAAATACAAAAATACAAAATAGTTAAGTTAGGGGGGTGTAATAGCAATTCAGGAGGGTGCAAATAGAAAAAACAAAAAGGCCAAGGCAACGAAAAGCCCAGAACTAGACTTCATCCCTGTCCTTCGTTCTCTTCTTCACATTTCCAGTTCAAACCTGTAACTTGCTCATGCTTGCTTAAAAACAAAAACTCATAACATGAAAAATGTGGCATTTGAGCTCACGATTCCAACCATATAAATTATGTAACCTACCTCTTAAAGATCAAGGAGAATTTTGGAATCCCTAATTCGTGACCTAATTTTTTCAGAGTTTTCAATCTTCAAATTCTCTTAGCACAAGTAACATAAATGAAAAGTAATGATATGTACAAGTTCGTTATGATAAGGACTACATTTTTCCTTCACAAATCGTGGCTTGAGGTTGCCTATATTGAGAGATAGAGTTTAAGAAAATACCTTCTTCAGCTGGAATCGAGTAGGGCAATGTAGGGACTTTGATGGAGGCCTGATGATTGTTTAAGCTTCCTTGAACTTCCCTGAACCTATTCCAATGCTTATCTTGCTCTGAGGATGGCTGGAACTCTCTGACCAAGTCCAACTGTAAGCTTCCAAATTGAAAATGGAAAATGCTGAAATAGGTGTTACAGAACCAGGGTGATGGCTTGGATTGGCTAGGTATCAAGTGTATGAGATGTTTAAATTGATTAAACACAAAACGCACGAGCCAAATGAGAGTTGGCTGTGCTTTTGTAGAAAACTGTGAGCTTGGGCAGTTTTGTGGTGTTTTTCAGTTTCAGAGTGTTTCAAGTCCAAGCCAAGCGTGTTATGCCTTGTACAAAGTTTTCATATATGTATAGAAGTGATAGAAAGTCAGCTCTTCACTAGTTGTGCAAGCCTTAGCCCTTTTGCCACTTTTCTTGCATTTGAAACAAAGTTGACAAGACCAATCCCACATGCTTGTACCAGCTTGCTTTAGGGATGAAATGAGCTTGTACAATTTTCTTGAGAGCTGTAGAGTTTGCTTTTATCAAGGGGACAAGTCCAATGCTCCGAGTTGACAAAGTTGCAAAAGTTCATCTTTATGAAAATGGCAATGTGACCTTTTTGCCCAAAATGGAAATACATCTTGTGTAAAGTTTCAAAAGAAAGGATAAAGGCTTTAGCTTCTGAGTATGAATTTAATTATGGAGTGTATAGCAAGCTTAGTACCTGTAAAGAAAGATATAACCAGCATAGATTTGATTTGCAACTTGATGCTATGTGAAAATGGCTTGAACAAAAACTGAAAAATGATCTTGGAGAGTTCTTGGAGATTTTGGAAAGCTTGCAATATGCTCTATAATCCATCTTTTAAATGCATTTTGAGATACTTCTTGGAACTAGGTGAAAAATTGCCATGAAGTTGGGTCTAAAACCTGCCTAAATTAGGGCAAAATTTCACTAAGTTATTTAGTTCATGAGCATGTATTCACAAATTCATAACTTGAGATCCAAGCATCTTTAGGGAAAAGTTTGTGAGGAAAATTTGTATAATTCATGGAGGACTACAACTTTCATGTTGGGAACTTTTCTTGAATCAAAATGTATCATGGTGAAAAGTTGGGGAAAATAAGAAAAATTTTATACTTAGAAAAATTCTAAGTTATGAAAATTTTCAAATTAAAACCCTAATTTTCAAATTTGGTTTTCTTGGTGAACGAGCTTCATATTTTGACATATCTTGATGAATTATGACTCTTGGTACTTGATTTTGATCAAAAAGTCAAAGTTTAACTTTTCAGTATACAGTTGACTTTTGATCAGTTGACTGCAAATTTCATCTGTCAATCCAATGAACTTGAGATCTTTTGAGCCATGTAATTAGGTCAAGATGATGACATTGAATCCTTGAAATCATGCTTGAACTCAATTGGTCATTGGCTAGGTTAAAAATCAGAAATTGCCCTTTCTTAGTCAAAACCCTAATTTTGACCATTTTGCCCTTTTGATGATTTGATCAAATTTCTTGAGGAATTGTGATCCAAACTTGATAAAATGATACATATGAGTCTAAAATGTTGATGTGGATAAAAAATTATGAAGTTTGACTGTAAATTGGCCATGGTTGACTTTTCCCCAATACAACTGATTTTTAGGTCAACTGTCCAATTGACTGATAAAAAATGTGGTTCAAGGCTTGAAACTTATCATGAGCAATCTTAGGGGTCCAAAATTATGTATGAAAGTCACATGAAGCATTGGTGGTCCAAAAATCCTGGTGCAAACTCAAACCCTAATTTTGGGTTATCAGTGTAAGATGAGGTGTATTGAGCTGACCAAACCCTAATCTTGTCTTGAGTCCAAGAAGTCTTGTGAGAAAAGTCTTGATAAATGAGAGGGAAAATTTTGGGGTACAACAACTGCCCCTGTTCAATCTTCTTGAACCTGAAGAGTTAGATTGGCGAGCTTTGTCGTTCGTGAGTCGAAGGTAAAAGATGATTGGACACTAGAGTGCCCATAAATTTGCACTCAACAAAGTGTAGTTGAGGGAATGGGCTCAAAGATGCCATTTGGAGAGGTGATAAAATCTTGTTGGAGATGGTCTTGTAGATTCCATCCAATAATGTTTGTTGAATTGTAAGTTGTAAGTCAAAAGAATAAGTATCAGAATGGTGTCCATATCTGGAATGTATCTGAACTATATCTGGGGACTGAACCTGTATGAGCAACAAAATAGCATTTGTGTCTGGAGCGTCTCCGAGTTGTATCTGAACTAGAATCTGAATGAGTAACAGAATGGCTTCCGTATCTGGAGCGTATCTGGACTATATCTGAAGTTTGAATCTGAATGAGTATCAGGATGGCATCCGTATCTGGAGCGTATCTGAGTTGTATCTGAACTTGAATTTGAATGAGTAACAGAATGGCTTCCGTGTCTGGAGCGTATCCGTACTGTATCTTGAAGTTGAGATCTGAATGAGTAAGAAAATGACATCCTTGTCTGGAGCGTATCTGCACTGTATCTGATAGTTGAAATCAGAATGAGTATCAGAATGGAATCCTTGTCTGGAGCGTATCTAAACCGTATCTAAAAGATAAATCCGAATAAGTGACATAATGGCCACCGTGTCTGGAGCGTATATAGACTGTATCATGAACTTGGAATATGAATTAGTGACAGAATGGCTTCCGTGTCTGGAGTGTATCCGTACTGTATCTGAACTAGAATCAGAATGAGTAACATAATGACTTCCGTTCCTGGAGTGTATCTGTACTGTATCTAGAATCTTTGAACATTGTTAATGGTAGCTGTTAATCTTATCCTGAAAAGGGTAAAATGTTAGCTGAAACACAAAGTTATGTTGCATGAAATGTATGATGCAATAAATGTACTTTATCAATGTTTATGGTATATGGATGTAATGTGTGCGCATGTAAGTTGATCTGATATATTGCTGAGGAAAATAAATCCGTGACTGCTAAGGATATGTGGATTCTTCATGTCTTGAAGTTGGCAAAAATTCGGCTGGGAGAGTAATGCCAAATACTGCTTGAGGAATCTACTTGGGGAATCCAGAGAACTTTGATGACTTCTACTGGGGATTAATGACGGGAGTTTTTGTTTTGTGGGGATCAATGAAAACTCTGTGGGTAAAAACTTATTCCTGTTCGAAAAAAGGTTCAGGAGTTTCTATCGTCTGCCACCCTACCGGGGAGTTATCCGAAGTTGTTGTCCGGTTGGTTTTCAGGCTTCAAGATAACTTGCTTAGGAATTTGGAGAAACTGGATGGTTTCCACTGTGGGTTAATAGCTTTGAAGTTTTGGATCCGCTGGGGATCTTAATGATGTACTGTAGGGATTGTTCATGGATTAACCTAAAGATGTTTTCCTATTCTTTCAACCTGTCAGTAATCGTTCTTTTTCATTTTGTTTATTTGTAAACAGTAATTATGGTCAAATGCATATGTTCATTAATGAATCATTGGACGTTTTTGCAAATATAACACAAGTGTAAAAAGAAAAGGACAAATGGTTTTCTGCACTTTAAAGAGATATCTTTGTATTTACTTTGAATAAGTATTTTTGTACAAAGGAGACATACATCCTAGTAAGAGGATGGTGTCATAAGAAAAATTTATACAAAGAAAGATAGCTATGTGTAATAATCCCATGGGGTTCCCATTCTGCTATAGCCTTCGTATCTCCGAGTATCTTGTCCATTTGTTGTTTCGTCCGAAGATGATTGAATTGATCAAAATCTCCGGGTTTATCAGTGAAGAGATTGTCCTTAAAGTGATCCGACGAGACATAGTCATACGCTTTAATTCCCTAACTTTTTCTTGAACCGCCCTTTCGGGTTTTCGATCCACTGGAAACCCTTTTTTGCCCAAGTCGCCCTTTCGGGTTTTCAACTTGCCGGGTGTACAGTTTTTTTTTATTTTATCCCTAATTTTTGCCCGAACCTTTTGGTTTGCCGGGATGCCCTTGTTTTGCCTAGGTGTGTCAACCTAGCGGGTCTCTTATGCGTAGTATCTTTTGACTATGTCTGTGTTCGCAGGGTGTGGCAGGTCGTCGCCGTCCATGGTGGTTAAGATCATCGACCCACCAGAAAAGATGTTCTTGATTACAAATGATCCTTCATAGGTAGGAGTCCATTTGCCCCTGGGAGCACTTTGTGGAAAGATGATACGCTTGATCACTAGATCTCCAACTTGATACACTTGGTGTCTGACCTTCTTGTTGAAAGCTTTGATCATCCGCTTTTGATACGTCTGACCATGGCAAACAACAGTAAGTCTCTTTTCATCAATTAAGTTCAACTGATCAAGTCGGGTCTGGATCCAATCGTCTTCACTCAAACCTGCATCCTTCATGATTCTTAAAGAGGGGATCTGAACCTCAATAGGTAGAACAACCTCCATGCCATAAACCAAAGAATAGGGTGTTGCCCCAGTTGATGTGCGAGCCGTGGTACGGTACCCATGGAGAGCAAACGGTAGCATCTCATACCAGTCCTTGTAGGTGACTGTCATTTTCTGTATGATCTTTTTAATGTTTTTATTAGCAGCTTCGACTGCACCATTCATCTTTGGCCGATAGGGGGATGAATTGTGATGTTGAATCTTGAATTGTGATGTTGAATCTTGAACTGCTCGCACAGGGCGATGATCATAGTATTGTTAAGGTTCGTACCGTTATCAGTGATGATCCTTTCTGGGATACCGTACCGACAAATGAGATTCTGCTTGATGAAGCGGGCAATAAATTTCTTAGTAACAGATGAGAAGGAAGCTGCTTCTACCCACTTTGTGAAATAATCAATGGCCACTAGAATGAAGAGGTGTCCATTGGAGGCTGTAGGCTTGATCTCCCCAATCATATCGATTCCCCACATAACAAAGGGCCAAGGAGCTATTAAGACATTTAGAGGAACTGGAGGTACGCGCACCTTGTCTGCATAGATTTGACACTTATGACAGGTCCGAGAGTGTTGATAGCAATCTACTTCCATGGTAGATCAATAATAGCCTGCCCGTAGGATTTTCTTCGCCATCATATGCCCACTAGAGTGACTGCCGAAGGTACCTTCATGTAATTCAGCCATGATCTTTTCAGCTTCAATCTTGTCCACAAATGGAGCAGAATAGAATCATGATTACGTTTGTACATAATGCCATTACTTAGGAAGAACTTAGCGGAGAATCTCCTTAGGAACTTTTTATCATTGATTGAAGCTCCTTCTGGATATTCTTGAGCCTCGAGATACCTTTTGACTTCATGAAACCAAGGCTGGTCCACTACTTCTTCAGTATTAATCTCGTGACAATGTGCTGGTTCGTCCATTCGTTCAATGGTGATCTGGGGAGCCTCACTATCCTAATTAAGTTTAAACATAATGCTATATTCTAGCTCTAGCAAGTAGACATGGTGCCACCCTACCTTTAAGGATATACGCGTCATATTATGCATAGTAGAATTAAGGCATCATTTTGAGAGTTTAAAAGAAAAGCCTGAAGGCGGAAAAAGTTTGAATTGGTTGATATTTTTTTACATTGAAAATGGGTTTAAGAAATGTTAGAGTGTATTATGAATTTTCCAAAAAGTTTTTAGTCTTAATCATGAAAAAGGGAAAGAAAAACATCAAAGAGAAAATATCTATCTCTATCCCTAATGTTATCATACAATGATTGATCCAAAAGTTGAGTTTAAAAGGGAAACACTACCTATGTTAGCATGAATGGATGACGATCCTAATGTCTAACTTGCATCGGAAACGAAACAAGTGAATCCTAAGGGAACATGCAAAGGTGTAAAGAAAAGAACAAGCACAAGTGCAATCAAACAAAGTTGAACCAAAACCAAAACAAAAATCGAGTGCGAGATAGAAACAAACAAAGAGCTTAATGGATCTCAAAGTGGGAGTAAGGAACTCTTTCCACTTGATTTGCTCGAGCACTGATATCGAGTAACAACTCGAAGCATCAACGTTTAAAGAAACGCAACCTAACATCATCAAAACTAATGACAAAGTGTGGGGGTTGGTTACAGACCCTTTTTCCACTTATTATACTTAATGACAAGAGTAAGTACAATTCAAAGTGTCAACGTATAACGCGAGGTAAGACTGACACAGACTAGAAAGTGTGGGGGTTGATTGCGGACACTTTGTTCCACTTATTGACTCGATAGCAAGCGCAAAGTAAATGGGAAATGTGAGGGAAATGGGATTTTCCTTCGTCGAGGTATTTTTCGCACAAGCAAACACAAACATTTCCTCATTTTGAGGTCTTTGAGAAAACACAAACATCATCTCCTTTCAGGACTTTAAACAAATTTTCCCACCTAAAGTATGGAATCCTAGTCATGCATCTCTGTTCCTACTTCTCATGGCAAGGAAAAGAAAAGACAATGTGGAAAATTAAAACATAATTAGAATAATACTAAACGAACAAGAGTTCGTAGCAAGCAAGAAAATCAGAGAAACCTAGAAAAATTTGTGCGAGCTAGCATCAACAAACAAAACAATTAGATACCGGGCGCTCAAAATAGGTGCCAAAGTATCGATAATATGAAAATAAATCACATCCGTATAACAAACAGTACAACTGCACAAAAATTCACATCCAGACAAAACCAGAAGCAATGTATATATCTCATGGAATGAGAATCAAAATAAAGCGCATAGGAAGTGAAATTGAATCCATAAAGAAAATGGAATACAAATGTTTTTTAGCCGAATAATCAAGACTTAATTAAGCGATTGAAAACTCTCTTGAAATGCCTTGCCCATGTAAACAAACATATTAGTAATAAAAAGGAGGCATAACGGGAATCCATTATCTGCATCACAAATTAAATCAAGATTAAATTGTGAAGAAAAGAAATCCACACAAGCATTGGAACATCAACATCAAAAACCCGGCAGCATTGTCGTTATCTCATGAACCGCAAAAAATGTCAATCCGAAATCATCAAAACTTGACATAGATGTCATCCAAGTACCAAAACAAACTCCCTCGGGCCTTAACCAACAATTAAGTTGTGCCTTAAGCTTAACTTACCAAAACCGGGCAACAATGCACCATATCACAATATTACTAAAAAATCGCGTAAAAAACAAAAAAAATCAACACCAACAATCCATAAATGCATAATCATGCTCAAATAAGCATAAAACACCATTTTAAATGATGTTTACAAGGTATTTACAATAGTCGGGAAGCAATGCATACTTGTATCAGAATCAGACAAAAATGAGTTTAAAACTCTCAAACGGATACACACGAATATTCTCTGATTCATATAATGCCGCATAGAAATTACAAACACTTTGTAACAAATAATTCCATAATAAAGTGTCAATTCCAAAAAAACACTATCAATATTCAAGTGTTAATGCAATTTATCAGATTTGAGGGTTTTAACGCCAAAAAAGTGAATTCATCAACAAATCGATTCAACATTGTATTAACTCATGAACACAAAATTCAATAATTATGTAAATCGATTCACAATTCAACATGAAAAGTTCATCAACATAATAAAATTATCAAGATCCATAACAATTAAAAAATCAACTATCTGATTTCATACTTTAGCATCATCACCATCAACTAATCACTTATCTCAAGCATTCAATTAATGTTCAACTCAAATTAAATTCCATAAGCACTTATCCTAAAATCAATTAAACAATAAGCACTTAATCAATTGAAGATTCAATAATTAATACCGAAAAGTAGATCGGAGAAGTCGAAACAAACGTGAAACGAAGAAGACTAGAGGAAGCTATGTCCGCACTATTTAAGATGCAAATGCATTCATAATGTCAATTGAGTGAATTATAGTGAGATGAGAGACAAGTTGAGTACTTACTAAAATTTGAAGAGGTTTCTTGATTTTTATTGATTGAATTTAGAAGCATGAATGGTTATTAGGTAAAAATAATTATGGTGATGTTGTTGTTGTTTTATTCTTGTGTTTCTGTTTGGAATTTTCAGTTGCAGCCAAGCTACTTGAGGAAAAGCAACAAAATTAAGTTTGGAATTGTGACGACACTCTGTCATTACATATATTTAATCAAATAAATGGAGAAAATCGAGCCAAAGATCACTTAATTTGATGAAGAACAACCCAAGAAGGGAGTAAAATGGACAAAGTATGAAGAAATAGAGACTTGGGGAAAATTTGGCTGATAAAGGACAAACCATGTGTTAGTCAATGGAATAATTACGCAGACATCACGCCCAGTCGCATGCGCAATAGGTGTCAAGGGGGGAAAACTGAGATTAAGCTATTGATTAACTTAACTCAGAAAAAGAAAAAGTCGCAACTAAACTTTATTGTTTCCAAAGGGAAAAGTGTAAAGGTCAAAAAAACCCACAAAAAGTTTTGAAAACCAAAACAAAGAGAGTGATTTAGAACGGGTGTTGGTTATGCAAGGTGGAGGTATTAGCACCCCTCACATCTATGGTAATCCATGGGAACAACTTACATTGTTTATAAAATGTGCTTTTATTTAGTGTTTGTTTTTTTGGTGAAAAACACATTTTTGTCGTATTCTAGTGGAAAACTCAACTTACTACCCACAAGTATGAGGAAATGAGCATTTGCATCGTATTGATATGGAGAATGATGCTTGGGTTTACTCAACAAGAATGTCTCAACATTCAAATGGAAAATTTCTATCAATTTCTCTTCATACTGTAGAAGTATAGGAATTTGCATCACTTCGAGAATGGACTTATGTCTTTTCTTTCAAAAAAAGGGTTTGGTTTGAAAATAAAAGTGCACTAAGGAACAAAAAGATTTTGATGAGTTTGTCTTTTCTAGAATTTTTTAGAGAGTTTGAATATTCTTAACTGAACTAAGCACAAGAAGAACAAGAATTTGACATTTGTCAAGATGAGCATTCATTTCCATATAGATTTAAGCCACAAGTCAAGCATCAGATGAATAATCACATAAGCAAATGAACTTTAAAAGCATCAGATGAAATAAAAAATATTATATAAAACTCAATGTATCAGATGAAATTTCCAAAGTGATAAAGCCAAGTCTTAATTTAAAGTTTAGAGGTCCTTTTGAGTCACAAGGTCTTAGATGAATTCACAATGTATCAGATGAAATCCTAAAGTATCAGAGCCGAGTCTTAATTCACTTCACGAAAAAAATTCTAAACCATAGATCCAAAGTCCAAACTCCTCAATCAAATGATAGTAACCAAATAGTCCAAGAATACATCAGAGTTTTTTAGGGTTTTGATAAAAAAAAGCAAAAGGAAAAAGGCATAAAATAAATGACATAAAATTAAAATGATAAGTAATGTAAATGACATGAAATGTAAAGTTCTGGAAATTAAATTGCATTACTGTAAATGGTAAGAAATTAAATGACATTAATGTAAAAGTGCGTAAACATAAAGTTATAAGAATTAATATTGAATTAATGTTGGTGTTAGTAGTTAATAATGTGATTCGGGACAAATTTAGTGCTATGTTAAGCAATCGTAAGTAAACTTATTTACAAGTTTCACCTATCTGAGGATGGACAATAACAATGTTGGTGTAGTGTTTGTTAGAGAAATGATACAAAGTCATTCCCCAAAAACAATGCAACAACATAGTTTAAAACAAAAGAAAAGTGATCAAGCACAAATGCAAGGATATTAGATCATTACTTCTATCAAGTTATTCATGATACCTTGAGCCAAACTTATCATGAATCCAAAGTACCAAAAGTGATCATATGATCATTTAATCATAGATTTGAAATGATGAAAGTTCATCAAGCATCAATCTAAACCTAATTGAACAAGATGAATCCATCATCATTAAATTGATCAAAATAAAAGAAAAAAGAGATGAGAAACAAAATTGAACCACAATCTTAGGTCAAGCTGTCATAATTATCAACATCCTCCTTTGGTGCATCAATGTGATAAATCTATCATCAATCCAAAGTACTAAAAATGATCCAAATGATCATTTAATAATAATTTTGAAGTGATGAAGATTCACGAAAACAAAGTATCATCCAAAGTCCATAGATATCGATGAATCATTTCATCAAATAAGTCATGATCACTACTACAAAACGCGCAAACAACAACACCCAAATCACCACGAATCTTCCAAACACGGTGGTGGAATCTCTAAAATCATGGACTAATATTTTTTAATTTTTAATTAAAATTTTGTAGGATATAATAATGGTGGATGGTCAGACCATGGTGATACATTTGATCTTTCATGGGTTCGAACCTCAACGCCCTTATATTTTTTTCCTTTAATGTTAAGTTGCGCCTTTTCTTTTTCATTGATTTCTAACAAAGAAAAAAAAGATATCATAACGGTTTTTATGTCCAACCGTTGTGATTGTTTTGTTTTTTAAAGCTATACTACTATTGTTCGTGTTTTCCACCGTGAGGAAATGTGATATATTTTTTTATATAAACGTCTCCCATTTCTTATTACCCGGTTTCTCTAAAGAAAATCCTGACATATCATCTCGCTAAAGGATTTTCTGAAACTGCAGATAAAAACCATAATTTTTCTTGCAACAAGCAGCATAAAAGTGAATGTCCCATATGTTGTCATGGTTGAAAAGCACCTATTTCTGCATTCTCACTTTCTACAGCGTCACTTTCAAGAACAACTATAACAAGGAGAAACATCCAGCGTAAACTTCGACTGCCACGAAGATGGTATGTTCTCATGCTCTCTCTTTTGATCTCTCTGTTGATACTTAGAAGTTAGGATTTATGGGTTTAGTGTTTCAGTGTTTTGCTGATATGTGTGGATGTATTGTGATAATGCTCATGGTTGAACTTTGTTGTGTTTCATTGCAGATTTTGGTGTTGGATGGTGAATGGGATGATAACAACCGTATAATAGGACTTGATGGTAGGCAAGGGATAGTTGATGGTAATCTGATGAACAACATATGGTTTGTGTTGTAATGGGAAAAAATACAAGAAGTATGAAGTTATTGTGGAAACTTCATCCACCTTGTATTTCTTTTGCATTACATCACAAACTAGATGAACTTCATAATTTGTTATAATTCCACGATTATTTTCAATAAAGGTGCGTTCTTGAAACAATTTAATATAACTTGTGATGTTGTATGCTTGTGTTTTTATTTTGTTGCATGTATTTTTTTTATGTTGTTGTTGTTGACAAATGCTCTGAAAACAAGAATATAACATTGGTAAGTCACACAAAAGAGGCTTATTTTGACTTTGTAATGTTTTGTACTTTAAATTCTTATACAGGTTGATAGTAGTGAGTTTGTTATATCATATGTGATTGCTTGTTTCCCTAACCCATCATCGAACTTTCATTCATTTAAATAGATTTTTGAGATAATAATTAAAAAATTAAATTATTCTTGAAAATCAACTTAGACGATCCAATATTTTTTCGAATTGCATGCATCTTGTAAATCATAATTCCCTCTTTAACGTATAAAATTTCATTCAATTCCATACATTCTTCATAACAATGTTGATAAATGGGTACCAGTCTGGATCTTTCACACAAATCTTGATGTTTGAAAAATAAACTAGAAAAGAAGAGGAAATCAAATTTTGTATGAAAGGCTCAGACTGGCATCCATTCATCAACATTACTTTGAAGAATTTTGGATTGAATCAAATTCTATAGGATAAAGAGGAAATCATGATTTACACAATTCAAAAAACATTGGATCTTTGAAGTTATTTTTCATGAATAATTTAATTTTTCTAATTGTTTTCTTAAAAATCTATTCGAATGGTTGTATATGGTTAATGCAGGGGAGAGAAAAACAAGCAATCCCATATTTTATAATAAACTCTTACATATACCACAACAGTTAAAACTTATAACCGTGGTGAAATGTTATTTTTTTATGCGCTTAAATTTTGGTTGTAGCTGAGTATCGAGCCCATGACATTATATTTATGACAACAGTTGTTTACGTCAACCGTTGTGTTAGATTATTTACTACAATGGTCACTGGACCGTGATTGTAAGCAACACATATACAACCACACACTAAATAACAACGCCTGGTCTTGCATGATTATATATCTTTTCATATGTTGTTGTATTCCTTTTCCATAGTAGTGGATCCAAGTCAACAGAAGTCAAACAAAAATTAAATGATAAAATAAACAAATAAAATGTATTAAAACGATTTTCAAAATGGTTATAAATGGAAAATAAATGGAAAATTCAAATGAAGTATCCAAACATCAAATAAATGCGAAAGAAAATTATGGAAGATCAAGGAAACTCCAAGGATCAATATCTCAAAAGATTGGATCCAAAATTTTTCAAAACGAATGAGAAAAAATTGTTTGAAATCAATTAAAAATAAAATAAATGGAAAACATAAATGATAAATCACATGTGAGTGAGGGTTAATGATCACTATAGTTTTTTGAAAAAAGTGGTAACTTGTTTTGGTTGAGAATTTACTCGAATCTACCTTTTCCAACTAAGCTTCAAAACTTGAAAAAGGCGGAATAAGTTTGAGAGTTTAAAGGCATGGCAAGCTTCTATAAAGGTTCACACAACTTCATAAGGTTATGATGAAGTGTTCTAGGAGAAGAAATAAGGTTGACATTGAGAGAAAAGAAGAAAAAGAAATTTGGGTTTTTGAAGGTTTTCGTGTTCAGGTATACATAAATTTTTTTGGCTTTTCAAGATTTTTTTAGTGAATAACGATTCCCTACTTATAGGAGGAATGTTGAGCTCATCATACATGTGAAAATCCTCTCCAATCGTGCCAACCAAATTGAGATATTTCTAGATCTAAAACTGTGTGAAAAATTTTGTCTTCCACCAAGTGTGACATTTTCTATGTCATGATTTGATTAGTCTTGCTAGGCATAAATTTTTCCATATTATTATATGTACGGCCTAAACATTTTTTAAAGAAATCTTACTTTAGACATATTTTGTAATATCTTATATGCCAAACACATGCTTCTTTATATGACGTGTTATAATTAAAATGTTTGCTATGCACGAGTGTCTCTCACCACTATTTGTTTTTTCATTCCATAAATGGTTCAACACTTATGATATTATTGTTTTAAAAACCACGTCACATGATCTTCCCTTGCTTATCATAATTTTGATGTTTGATAAAATGCATTATGCCACGTATTGCTACATTGATCTTCTATAACTATGCCATGATGTTTTGTGCTATCCTTTATGAAAAACATGATTTCATATTTGCAAGTTTTACCCACGTTTTTGTTTTTGACAAAGTGGGAGAAGTATACTCTCAGGGGGGGGGGGGGTATATTGAAGAATGGAAAAACACAAGAATTGGGGGTTTGAATTGGGATTTTTTACAACTTAAATAAAATAACATGTTTGTTATCCTGGTTCATTTGAACTCAAACTACTCCAGTCCACCCGCCAATGTGAATTCACCTCTCTCAACGAGGTCTTAGTCCACTAATCAATCTTGATTACAAAACTACTATGCCAACCGTCAAAGTCTTCTTGAGTATAAACCACAAGCCGATTTTCTCAAGGAATTTCTCTAAACAATATTGAATAAAAGTGTAAAAGAATATTTTCTAATAAAACAATATCACAAGTGATGTTTTACACAGTTTGAATTTTGAACGTTTGAGGATGAAAAAGATAGCTTCGTTACTGTGCGTGAAAAATCGTAAATGATTTATCCTTCAAACTTTATTTAAATAGGCGAAGCATGTAGGAGCTTTTGGAATGTTGATTAATGACACTTAAAGAGCTTTCCAAAAATAGAGATCCTTGTTCCCGTCCAGCCGTTACTTTTGAAATGGTAATAATTTTGTAACACTTCAGAACATGCTTGCTTCAAAAGATGAAAGTATTTGTTGCTTCTTTCCAGAGATTTGTAGATCAAAAACACGGAGTCCTATTTGCAGTATTAGAACTTATTTAAGAGATGTTTAGAATCAAAGTTGAAATAGATTTTTAACTCGTCTTTTGATATTCTTCCATCAGAACTTCTTTGCAAAACAAAATATAAATTTAGGGAGCATAATTGTTCTTTGTGTTTGTTTCATTAAAACTCTTACAAGGGTTGTAGAATCAAACTATGTTCTAACAATCTCCCCCTTTTTAATGATGAAAAAACTTGGATATTTAAATAGAAACAGAAAGAACATAAAAAATTTTAAGGTCCCCCCTTGAGTTGAATTCTTAGATAGAGAAGAAATACTTCCCTGAAGTTTATTTTGATCATAGTTTTTGATGCATCTACTTATGTCTTCATCAGTGTTTGTTCCTGTTTTACGTTCAGAAAAAAATGGTAGATGTTATGATATTCAATATGTTTGAGACTGCGTCTCAATACTGTTTATAAAAATATCTTACGTTCTCCCCTGTTTTGTCAAGAATCAAAAAGAAATATAAACACATTAAGCAATAAAAAGATGAATTGTATTTAGAAGGATCGCAATAACACATTCAGAAGAAAATAACCAAAAAAAAAAAAGAAAACAATTTTCAAAACTAAGATTGAGGTGGAGGAAGTCGTGTGAACAAGGCTTCCAATAAATTCTTAATCTGAGTGTTTGACTATTCTTGTTTTCCCAACATAGCTTTGATTTCCTTGCATGTGTCATCTTGCTTGTCTAGTGTCTCCTTGAACACTTCATTTTCTTTCTTCAACTCCTCCAGAGTTTGGAGAACCAGAGATGAAGAGGGTATATCAACAGAAGGTGCCACCTTTTTAGAGCAAGCTTCTGCCGAATATGATTCAATAAATTATTCAAATTCATTGCCTTTGTCTTGAACCGTGACCAGAGGAAAAGGATCAAAGGATGGTTCATCATATTCTGAAGGCTAGTGATCTTCCCAGGTGGAATTATCCAGTAGAAGGAGAGGTTTCTTTTCCTAGTGATGCATAACTTAATCTTTGAAGACTTTCAGATGATCACAGAAGTTCTGTTGAGCAAGTGTGAATCAGAAGCAGCAGGACTAAGATTCTCTAAGCAGGCTAGCTTAAGAGAGTTAACCCATTCAAGTATTTTTGTTTCAAAAATCAGCAAATTTTTACCAACATCTGCTTTGGTGATTTTTGGTTTTGGTTTTGGTATGACAATTTTTTGAGAGCATGAGACAAGATTATCTAGAGCGTAGAGGTCTATAATGGTGCGAAGGTGATCTTCATGATGGTTGTTTGGAGAGGGAGAATCAGAGATAATAATGGGTGAATGTGGTGTGTTTGGTGGAGTGGAATGATAGGGAGATGGAATTTCTGGGATGTCGTGGATTGTGATTGGTTATTGGACCATTAGAGGGCATGTAATTCCAAGAATGGATGTAGTGGTATCAGCGTCAAAATATGGATTTTCTGATTGGGGAGCATGAATGTTTGGATTTTTAGAGTGGGGAGCTTGAGATTTTGGATTTTCTGAGTGGGGAGATTGAAAAATTGGATCAAATTGATCAATATCAGAAAGAACTTGAACAAGTTATGACTGATTTTGGTCAAGATGGGTAGAAGGTGGTTCGTCCAGAATGTTTTCTAGAGTAAGTAAATGGTCAAATTCAATATCAAAATCATCAATGGTTTATGGTGAAGGGTCTTATGTGGGTTTTGGAGAGGAGCAGGTTTTAGATGTTGATAAAAGAACTGATTACATAACATAAATACAAGAAGGGTTACCTTTCTTCTTAGCAGCCTTGGGAACCTTCTGAGAAGATTCTTCTCCAGCAACTTTCCTTTTCCGTGATTTTTTAAGGATAATCTCTGGAGCTTGTTGTCGTAGATCACGAATGTTAAATTTTGGATTTGTCCTGTCCATTTTGCAAGTCTCCGGATAATTGACAATAATTTCTAGACAAGCATTTGTTAGAGAGAAGAGAGGAAAATCCTTCAGAGGTACTCTTTTCGTTGTGATGACTTCCTTGGTTGTTATTGTTGGATCCTTCTTGATGGTGTAAATGATCTTCATTTTATTCAGATTCTTCGCATTCAGAGGTTTACCAGCACATGCTTCCAGAGTGCTGACCTGTTGAGCCTCAGTCAAATATTCTACCAGTTTGTTTTCCGTCAGAATATCTGATATGTAACAATTTAAGAATGCACTTTTGACATCCATCTGATAGAGAGTGATGCCATTATTTACAGAAAAGGAAATTAAAAGTATGATATATTCTAACCTGGCGATTGGAGCATAGGTTTCTGTATAGTCTATTCCCTCTTGATGATTATAACCTTGTGCCACCAGCCATGCTTTTTTTCTGATGACTTCTCCTTGTTCATTCAGTTTGTTTCTGAATACCCATTTGGTTCCAATGATGTTGAATCCTTTTAGTTTAGGAACCAGATCCCACACATCATTTTTGATGAATTGGTTTAATTCTTCCTGCATTGCAAGTATCCAATCACTGTCTAGAAGAGCTTCATCAATGGAAGTTGGATCAATCAGAGACACTAATACCATGAGAGATTCTTTATAGTTTCTGAATGTGGATTTTATTCTGATTGGGTCTTCTTTTTTCCCCAAAATTTTGTCTTCCGGATGAGCTAAGTTGCTTCTGGACTGTCTTTTCTGGAGAGGCTCTTCAAATGTTGTTGTAATATTTGTTAAATATTCTTCTGGAGTTGACTGTGATTATTTGTGAGAAACTTCTAATGTAATGTCTTCATTACCTGTAAATTGGACTTCTATATCTGAAAAAGATTTATCTTGCTTTGACTTTTGAAAGCCAAGCTTATCATCAAATCTGACACTGATTCACTCTTCTCCAATCTGTGTTTCTGTGTTGTATAGTTTATAGCCTCTTGAGCATTCAGAGGATCTTAACATTATACAATTTTGTGCATTAGAGTCAAACTTGTTCAGATGTTATTTAGTGTTCAAAATAAAACAGGTACATCAAAATGGACGAAAATACGAGATGTTGGGCTTTCTGTTCTTCCACAGTTCATATGGAGTCTTATCCAGAATAATTATTATGGAGATTCTATTATGAATGTAACATGTTGTGTTAGTGGCTTCCACCCAGAAGCTCTTAGCAATGTTAGTCTCGTTGATCATGGTTCTAGCCATTTATTGTAAAGTTTTGTTCTTTCGTTCTACAACTTTGTTTTGTTGGGGAGTTCTAGGACAAGAGAAATCATGAGAGATACCATTCTCAGTAAAAAATATTTCAAATTTTTTGTTTTCAAATTCTCCACCATGATCACTTCTGACTTTAACAATTCTAAGATCTTTTTCGTTTTTGACTTGGTTACAGAAGCCAAAGAACACAATGTGACTCGTTCTTGTGTCTTAAGAACTTTACCCATGTCCATCCTCTATAGTCATCTACGATCACTAATCCATACTTCTTGCCACTAATGGATGCAGTTTTCACTGGTCCAAATAGATCTATATGCAGAATTTCTAATGGTCTAGAGGTAGAAACAACATTTTTGGTTTTAAAAGAAGGTTTTGCAAACTTGCCTTTTTGACAAGCTTCACTTAGAGCATCTAAGCTGAACTTCAGGTTAGGAAGTCCTCTGACCAGATTGAGTTTGTTAATCTGAGATATTCTTCTCATACTAACATGCCCTAATCTTCTGTTCCAGACCCATTGCTCATCGTTAACAGACAATAGGCATTTTACATTCTGACTTTTTAGTTCAGAAAGTTTTATTTTGTAAATGTTGTTCTTTCTCTTTCCATTAAAGAGGATAGATCCATCTTTCTAACTAACTGCTTTACATGACTTTTGATTGAAGATTATATCATAACCGTTATCACTTAATTGACTTATGGATAACAAGTTATGCATTAATCCATCTACTAACAGATCATTAGTTATAGAGGGAAGAGTACCGGTACCAATAGTTCCAGAGCCAATGATCTTCCCCTTCTGATTGCCTCTGAAACCTACGTAGCCTCCAGATTTAAGCTCCAGGATTTGGAACATATTCTTTCTTCCCATCATGTGTCGAGAGCATTCAGAGTCCAGGTACAAAGATTGGTGTTTCAGTCTTGTTGTTAAAGATATCTACTACATAAACAATTGTATCCTTAGGTACCTATATCTTTTTGGGTCTTTGTTTGTTAGAGTTACCAAAATTCTGTTTGAACTTTGGTTTAGCATAAAAAGCATTACTAGTATAATTTAAGTCATGTGTGTGACCATAGGTAAAGTGAGAATTCAGAGGAGTGCGTTTAATTACCAAATCCTTAACTTTCTTAGGTTGAGATACTTTACCATTGTATCCAATTCTTTTCCTGCCATTTCTGCTAACTCCATAGATCATTGAAACCGTCTTGCTTCTATCTATGTTTTTAGCAAGAAATTTATGAAAGCTATGATTTTATTCCTTTATGATCTTATCAGAGTCACTAGGAACATCTGAGATTGTTTCATTCTGAGAATTTTGTATTTTATTTTCAAGTTTTGAAATTGTTTCTTTTAGATCATAGTTTTCTGATCTCAATTTCTTAGTTTCTTCGGAGTCAGAAACTAGATCCCTTTTCAGGTTCTTGTTTATGATTTGAAGTTTCTGATTTCTTTCTAGAATTTCTAATAGACTCTCTTCTAATTGAGATCTAGAAAATTTAGAAAATACCTCTTCTTCCTCTGAGTCTGATTCTGATCCAGATGATTCAGTATCATCTGACATGTTGGCCATAAAAGTCTGAGTCATCCCATGTCGCCATGATAATTTTCTTCCTCTCCTTAAAGAACTTCTTTTTAGGTTTCTCCATTTGAAGCTTTGGATAATCGCTTTTGTAATTCCCTTGTTCATTGCATTCGTAATAGACAATGTGTCTATTACTTGACTTTATGTATACAGAAGATGGTTCAGACTTTCTGTATCAAGACGCTGGTTCAAACTGATTCCATGTTCTTCTGGAATTTCTGAACTTCCTTTGCCTGTGCTTCCACAGCTGATTGACTCTTCTGGAGAGAAGAGCCAATTCATCTTCTTCTGATGAAGATCCACCAGAGTTTTCTTCTATTGCCTGCAAAACTTTAGATTCATATTTTTTGTTAGATTTAAGGGCTAACGACTTACCTTGCTTATGGGGATCATCTTCTTCTAACTCTATCTCATGACTTCTGAGAGAGCTGACAAGTTCTTCAAGAGAGATTTTGTTCAGATCTTTCGCAAGTTTAAGAGCAGTTACCATGGGTCTCCATTTATTTTTTAAACTTCTGATGATCTTCTTAACATGATCAGCAGTCGAGTACCCTTTATCTATAACTTTTAGCCCAACAACCAGAATGTCAAATCTTGAGAACATTGTTTCAATGGTTTCGTATTCTTACATTTTGAAGGCTTCATACTTCTTAATGAGCGCGAGAGCTTTGGTTTCTTTGACTTGCTTGTTGCCTTCATGCGTCATTCTCAAGGAATCAAACAAGTGTTTTGTTGACTCTCTGTTTGTGATCTTCTCATACTCTGTGTATGAGATAGCACTCAAGAGAATAGTTTTGTCCTTGTGATGATTTATGAAATCTCTCTTTTGATGATCTGACATTCTTTTTTTGTCAATCTTTTGACCGATTTAAGAAACTTTCGATTATCTCCTTCTAGTAATCCAAGTTCTCTCCATCAAAGATTGGAGGTTTGTCCTTGATTCTATCTTTCTCATCATGGTAGTCATTGTTGATGTTCTGACTTGGTCTCACCATAGTGTTTTTCTTAGCTTGGATGTTTTTCTAACACAGTTAAGTGCTTGTACTCAGAACCAGGCGCTCTGATGCTAATTGAAGAACGGAAAAACACAAGAAAGGGGGTTTGAATTGAGATTTTTTACAAATAAAATAAAATAACATGTTGGTTACCCTAGTTCGTTTGAACTCAAACTACTCCATTCCACCCGCCAAGGTGATTTCGCCTCTCTCAATGAGGCCTTAATCTACTAATCAATCTTGATTACAAAACTACTATGACAACCGTCAAAGTCTTCTTGAGTATAAACCACAAGCCGGTTTTCTCAAGGAATTTATATAAACAATATTGAATAAAAGTGTACAAGAATGTTTTCTAATAAAAGAGTATTACAAGTGATGTTTTACACAATTTGAATTTTGAATGTTTAAGGATGAAAAAGATAGCTCCGGTACAGTGCTTGAAAAATCGTAAATGATTTATCCTTCAAAATTTGTTTAAATAGGCGAAGAATGTAGGAGCTTTTGGAATGTTGATCAATGACACTTAAAGATATTTCCAAAAATAGAGATCCGTGTACCCTTCCATCCGTTACTTTTGAAATGGTAATAATTGATTTGTAACACTTCAGAACATGCTTGCTTCAGAATATGGAAGTATTCGTTGCTTCTTTCCAGAGATTTGTACATTAGAAACACAAAGTCCTATTTGCAGTGTTAGAAATTCTTTAAGAGATGTTTAGAATCAGAGTTGAAATAGGTTTTTAACTCATCTTCTGATCTTCTTCCATTAGAACTTCTCTGCAAAACAAAATATAAATTTAGGGAGTATAATTGTTCTTTGTGTTTGTTATCATCAAAACTCTTACAAGGGTTGTAGAATCAAACTATGTTCTAACATATATAACTCAGGGTGTGAACTATGACTCCAAAGTATATTGCTTTGTTTATTTTAGCATCTCCCCTAAGAGATGTGTTATCATCATTGAAAAGTGGGAGAATGTAGAACCTTATTTTGCATGTGTCTTTTAGGAAAACCTTCAAACCAAGTTATCTTCTTTTGATGATGAAAACTATAAAGAGCATAACATATATTCAACATGATGAAGATAATACATGATGACAACTATAAAGAACATAACAGATGACATTCAGCATAATAAAGATGCAGCCATTGAGAAAGTCAACCAATGTACTTAAGCGGTTAAAGATGCAAGTCATAAGGTTTAATTGATAAGGATCAACAAAGTTTCATACAAAGGCAAAAAAATAGATTACATCAAAATCCTCTAAAGAAATACCAAGCAAGTTTCTGCACAAAGGAATCTACCCAACAAGGCTTATAAGAGTTAATCTTCTAATTTAGTAAGTGAGTGAAACTTTGTAAAAGAAAAATATATTTCTTTATAGAGGTGTATGGATAAAACACACACACTTAAAACCTTTTTTATAAATTCTTTTTTAAAAGAATAAAGCTTTGATAAGTATATAGAAACTGCATAGAAAAGGATGAGAGCATTAAAAAAACCAGAAAATATTTTTTGACTAAATCTAATCAATTAGCACATAAGGTCAATCAATTAGATTAGAGCACTCTTGAAGAAAAGGAAATTTGAATTCACTTAGATCCTATGCAATAACTATATATAAATTATTTCCTATTTTGAAACTCATATTTTTTATCTTTAAATGAGTTAATCGATTAGTAACGACCAGTTTTTTATTAATGTTATTTCCTCTTTTGGGGAACCTCAATCCTATAAATAGAGGTTTCATTCCTCGTATAATTTAATATAGAATCTGATTTGTGTATTGACACTCATTCTCTCTCTCTCTCTCTCTCTCTCTCTAAGTTTTAATTTTCATTTTCTCTGACTAGTTCTTATAGCCAAATGCGTTTGTGAGGAAAGAGCTTTTATGAGTGAGGTGTTCATGTAATTCTAGAAGGGTAGAAATTTTTAAATTCACCAAAGTATTCATATTATAAACCTTTGGTTGAATACTATCCAATTAGGGATATTTTATATATGTAGTTCATAAGCTACACCCATTAAATGCTTTGGTTGGGGATTGTGTGATGAGTTCATATATTTATTTAGGTGAAAGATCGTCAACATTGATGAAATTCCCTTAATTATTAGGTTGCATTGTTTTTTTATAGGTTTAATATCATCAATATTGATGAACTTATCATTGGTTCATGGTTAGCTTGTTTAAAACCATAGGTTAGAAGACCAACCTATTAAAGTCTCAAGAGGTAATTGATTATCCCGTTAAACCAATTGAGCTCAGTTATTTTGTGTAACTTGGCGACTAATTGCTACAAGGTCCGTGTTCATGAAGAGAAGACTAACTGCTTCAATCTACTATTGTTAAGGAAGCTTGGCCACTTTAGTCTCAGCAATTTCAATGGAAAAGACACAAACATTCATATATTTCGTCTTGTATTTAATGGTTGTAATTCAACTATAATTTCCTTTCATAAAGGGGTTCATGAATATTTCTTACTCAAATCTCACAAGTACATAGTTGAAACTATTACGATCAATTCTTGGGGAGAGGAATAGGTATTTTTATATTATTATTGAACCTATATAATTCCTTGTGTTTTTCTTCTTCCCTTAACTATTTTAATTCCACACTTTATTTTGATATATGTTTATTTTCCGCGGCTTGGATATAGAACAATGTTTTCAAACTTATATTTAAATCTTGGAATGTTTTCAAAAGCATGCTTTTCCAAACAACGCAATTATCCCCCCCCCCCCCCCCCCCCACATCCCTCTTGTGTGTGAAGTCTCAAGTCCAACATATTTAGGCGGAAAAACATAAGGATACCAAAAGAAATATTTTTCTTGTAAATATTCAAAAGAATGTAAATAATTTTTGTTTTCTTAGTTAAATTCCCTCTTCAAATGATCCAATAATTAAAAAAAAAACATTTTCTCATTGTTCATAACTCCATCAACCTATCAAATTAACCTTTCTTGTTCATCTAACTTAATACAAAACTAAACACCTTTTTTTTTAAAAAATAACAGTTTAGTCCCTTAAATGAAAACAAAAAAAATCCCTAAGTCTCCATTGAGCGAGCATACAGGTATACGTTTAACCTCTAAAAGGCAACCTAACATTGTTCTATAAAAACAACCAATCAACAAGGGTCGAACTACGAAGGCTGTGAATTTCCCATTGCACAATATGAATATCTAGGAATAGGTTTTTGAAACCCTAGCGATCTCACTAACCTAAAACTAACATTTCCCCCTTCATTGTAAATATATTAGAAATAAATAAAACAATTGCAAACTACCCTTAAGAAAACAACTAAACCCTAACTATTAGAAGGTTCTCGTTGAGTACAACAGATGTGAGGGGTGCTTAATGTGAGTGGACCTCCTATTAGAGATGTTTTGTATGATGCTATATTTGTCTAAATATGCATCTTAGTATTAGGAAACTAAGGAATTGGTTAGAAAATGTTTATTTATTAAAAATTGGTTTTTATGTGAAAAATAGGTCAATGATTCGACACATACATTTTGTGAGCTGACACATGTGGATCATTTTTAATGTCAGTGGCTTATGTTTTGATGTGTTAACAAATAATGTCCTTCATGCCAACGCATAAAAGAAAAATTCTTCTATGAGTCGACACATACGAGTTTTGAGTCAATACATGTAATTCATTTTTAAAGCATATAGCCTTTGTAATGCATGTGTTGACACATGACTTGTGTGAGTCGACACATGTGCGAGTACAAAATTTGTCGTTTAATGTTTGTAATGATGACAAAACTGGACAAGCTTGCACTTTTGAGTATTAGATAATATCCTTATGTCTTGTGGTAATACTCTACATTAGAGGGTCTTAGGAAATATCAAAAAGCATTTAGAAATTGATTCAAGTCATTAAAAATATGTTTTTCTTCATTATTCTCAACATGTGTCGACTCATCCTTATTTCAGATCGATACATGTAATGCATTTTTAAAGCCCATAGCTTCTATAAGCCTTAGGCCGACACATACTGAAGATTTTATGAATTTGCTGAAAATTTTATTTTATGTGTCAACACATCCACTTTTCAGGTCATCACATTTACCATCATATTAAAGTATATAGCCTTTGTAACTGTTTGTGACACGTAGACCTTTTTAGGTCAACACATGCTTTCAAAATATCACGTATGTGTTGACACATACGAATCTTTAGTCAACACATACTGTTTTACTTGATCAAATTTTTAATATCTTTTATTTTGAAATTATTCCTCTTTGGCCTAAATTTTCCAAAACTATAAATACGCTTACATGAGTTATTTTAACTTTTTAAAAACCATAAAATTAGCTTATTTCTCTCTTCATCTTCTTCCTCCAAATCTATGCATACACACTAACATTACATTGTAAAGATGTTCCGTTGGGGTGCAATATAGACGAGCATTACTAGTGTCCAATTGTGTATTTGGTGGAGTTTTATAGGGGTTTTCATCCTGAAAAAACCTCGGGATTGTCCTTCAAGATCATTGGTTGATTTATGGGTTTTCTTGCAAAATGTTCGAGAGGTAATTTCGGTAAAGTGAACAATCTTGGAGTGCTTAAAATCTTTGCAAGGAACCTTAGAGTGTTTGATATCATTGCAAGGAAGTACTTTGGAGTATCTGATTGAATTAAAGTTTTAGGTTAAAATTGTTTGAGATTGACGGTGCATGAAAGCTTTGGAGATAAAGAACTCAAAGGAGTAGAAATATCCATATATTAATTTATCACCAATTGTGTCTTGGTCTCTCTATAGATCGAAATAAGAGAAGGGGTTGAATTAACAACAAGCTTAGGGTTTGTAAAGTTTCTATTGAACACTTCTCTTGTATCAAAAATTATTTTGCATAGTAAGAAATAACCTAATTACATTGGAATTAGGTGCAGACATACCCACAAGTGAGGACGACAATGATGAACTCTAAATACAAATATCTTGTGTCGCTTTTACTTTTCGCTGAACTCTATCCTAATTCCATTGCTTTGATTTTCATTGATAAATATATCAAATAGCACTGTGTTATCATTTGAATTGTAAGAATTTTCCTATGTGATTTTTTTAAGTCAAGTGTTGATATAGCTTATAATTACTTTTGATTATAAGTTGTTATTTCTATCAACATAATCAAAGGAAAAATTCTGAAAATTCAATTGCACACCAAGTGTTTGATAAATTAACTAAACTAAATATTTTGATTTTATCATTGGAAATATCCTTTTTAAGAAAATTGATTAAATAATAAAATGTTGCAAAGTGATTCAAGGTTATTAATTCAATCTTTCTCATTCCATCTTAATTTTTTATTTAATGTTTTCATATCCAAGCTTCCCGATAACGTACGTAAAGAGGACAATTTGCTTCCGCTTCACAACTTGATAAAAAAATTTTCAAACCAAATTTCATTTGTATATTCTTGAAAGAGGTATTTATTCACCCCCTATAGATATTGTTGTCGTCATCTAACAAGATGCATAAAAAATCATAAAATTTTGCATTATTTTTCTAATCCTCTTGTTTTTTTTGCCTCCAACTTGCACACACATATATATACCTCATACAAGCATCATTTGACGGTTGATGAAACCATAAACATACAAAGTATTGTTCTTCATCTTCAACCTCTCATAGTCTATGCATACACACAAACAAATTACACGTAATCATTTTTTATTTGGGTTCCATCTAGATTCAGAGTTAATCACATCTAGTTTAGGTTGTTTAATTGTAAATTGGGATGAGAATCTTTGGGGGTGTTTATCAGAAAAAATCATAGGTTTGTCCACTAAGATCAGGGTATTGATTTTGGTGTTTTGTATAAGGTTTTGCAATTCATATTCAACTGAGTGAAAGTTTTGAATAACGAGGTTCTTGCAAAGGTGTAGTGCGAGACGCGTGATCGATTGAAAATCTTTGGTGACAATAATTCACAATTTGGATTTGGCCGAGTGAAATTTCAAAAATAGAGTTTCTTGCAAATGAGTAACGGGAGACAGTGAATCAAATTGGGTTTGTCGGGTGACTTAACAAGCTCGGATCAAGGGAACAGAAAATGTTAGGATCAACATCAAACATAGGGTTTATAGGGTTGGGTTTTTTCATTTATCTTGTAAATTTTTTTTTCAAATTAAGATTGATAATCTAAATTCTGAGCGGAATTGGGGCCACACGTAGCCATAGTGACAATGATTAGTGAACTTATTAAACAAATCTTCGTATCCTTTCTCTTATCTCTTTATTTATTTTTTGTTTAATTGCAAATTATTGAATTCATTGATTGTGCATTTGATAACTCTAGATAAACATTTGTTAAATTTAAAACTAATTGGTTGAGTAATTACAATCCATAAGATTGTAATTGATTTTTGAAATCAACAAAACAATCAGAAAAATCTGACCAACATCAATTGAACACTAAGTGTTTGATAATTTGTCTCATTGTGTTAGATGTATTATTTTTCATTGGAAAAATGTTTCTATTGTGATCATATTCAAACATGTTGTTTGTGAAAATATATCGTCTCAAATTATTATCATTATCATTTCAAATAACATTGGTTTAAATCATATTTGATATTTTTGATAGCGGTTCGAATTAGACGATAGTTGATCCAAGTGTTTTCCGCTTGCCAATGATTTAAAACTAGTTTTTTGAAAAGATTTTTTAACTTCGGATCTATTCACCCCCCCTCTAGATAATTTTCCATCGTCTAACACTTAACACCTTTCCCTCGTGTAACCGACTCCCGAACCATAGACTAGTTGCGATGACCATGTTTTCTCCTCTTTAAGGGTTTTATCGATGTTTCCCTTCAAATAAAAACATCGATGGCAACTCTCTTATATTTTTCTAGTGTGCAATGCACTCAGGTATTTCTTGCACCACGATAGTTATCAGCTCTGCTGGGGATGCTCCCTAAAGAGAGTCAAGCCTACCCTTGATGTCTTAGGGATGTTTTTTTTCTGTTTGTTTGCATGTGTTATTTTTTATTATTATTTATTTATTTTCTTGCTTTTGTTATTATTCTTGTTATTAAAAAATATCATACTATTTGATTGGAATTATGTGAAAAAATCTTTACAACGAGCGAAAAAAATAAAATTAGAAAGGATGTCTTGTAGTATCGGCTTATAGGATGCACATCCTAATGATAAGATGCATGTTTATAGGATAAACAAGGAATAGGTATATCCGAACAAAGTGCTTCCACTTGGTCAGCCGCTTGGTCAAAGGCTTTGTATACCCTCTTAAGAGTTTATTGGATGGAGTGATCAACCTCTTTCTTGAATCCAACCATCGTCCCTCATAGATATCACGGTCCTTAGCTTGGGATTCCTTCTCTTGTTAAAGGGCTCCCAAAGCCTCATCAGCACAAGACTTCGTCTCCACTATAGTAGTGGTAGCCTCCTTTCGATACTTTTTCTCTATTTCCATAGATGATTTAGGCTCGACAATCTTCGAAGAAAGAGAGCAATGATTCAATGAAATTACGCCTTCTCTGGAAAAACCTCTACATTACTAGCCTCCTATCGAAGGGTTAACACTTATTATTGAAGGTTGGATCTTCTTGTTCAGCCGCCTCACATTTACTTTTCTAGGTATCCCATTCCTTAGAAGATTTACCTATAGTTAAAACACCACATGGTCAACAACAACCAGGGAGAATAGAGAAGCAACATGATAAGTGTAAAAAGTTCCTTCTAGGGAGAGATTCATCTTCTCTACTTCACAACGATTTTAAAGATAAGAAATATGCACTTTAGAAACTGTAGCAAGTGCTTCCTAAGGAGAGGAGTGGGAAAAACGAAAGCAACACTCTTATGTAACTGAGTCCTTTTAGCTAAATATTCCTCCAAGATAGAAACATAATCCTTTTCGTAATCCCTCTTATTATTAGTATGTATGGACCAAGCCCGATCCTTAGCAATTATAGCGACAACCCCAAAAGAAGGCTGGGCTCAGACACGGTGAGACTAGGACAACCTCGATAGTAGAATATTTTTTAGAACCAATAGAATGAGGAGTGACGGTCCAAGCCAAAAAAGTGATAGTGAAATCTTGATGGCTTCCAAGACCGATACTCGATTAGGAATAGGACTAAAAAGACCGAGGACCTAAAAAGAATTAAGGTGGGTAAATAACGAGTTCAATTAAATGTGATATTATACAATGGTTCAAATTAAGGTTAAAAGAAAATTTAAAATATTAATTAAATTGTTTTTGGTATTTTTGAAAAGGGTTCATTTTAGTTGTTTTAAGTTTTTTACTAATTAACAAAAGCAAAATAAACATACATGGAAAATACCCACACCCTATCCAAAACTCTAAATCTCTATACACTGTTTTTGTATAGGTTACATTGGAAAATTACAAGGATAAGAAGAAAAGTAAAATACAAACAAAAGAATGGGGGTACATTTGATCCATGAAAGTCATTTGAAACTTTAAAAATCCAACTGCCTTTCTACAAACTCAAACCCTAATTTGAGGCATCAGTGCTGAGGAGATTATTTGACCTAGTCGATGCTTGTGCAAACTTGAGTCATTGAAGATCTTTTTAGGAAATATATTGAGAAATGATAGGGAAAATTTCGGGGTACAACAATTTCCCCTGTTCAATCTTCTTAAACCTGAAGAGTTAGATTGGCGAGTCTGCCATTCGTGACTTGAAGATGGAAGATGATTGAATACTAGAGTTCCCAGAAATTTTCACTTGATGGTAGGTTGATTGCACCGGGAATGGGCTTATAGATGCCATTTGGAGAGTGACAGGGAGTAGTCGGAGATGGGCTTAAAGATGCCATTCAGAGTGACTGTTGGTAGAAATTAGAAGAAGTATCAGAACAAATATTTGGTCGATTTATACTGAAACAATAGATGTCTTGAAGTAAGTATTTGTCATGTAGATAGTAGCCCCGTCTTGTTTCAGGAATTAATCTACAATTAATTTGTTGGTAAAACTGTCTTGTTTCGAGAGTTCATGGCATTGGTGATAAAGATAGTCGCTCATCCTGTTTCGGGAATTGATCTTTACCTTACCAGAGAGAAAGAAATATAGTTTCCCCGTCTTGTTTTGGGAGTTAATCTTCAATATGCTCATGTAGATAGTTGGCATGTCTTTTTTAGGTATTAATCTATAATTAGTTGTTCACAGATAGTTGTCCTGTCTTGTTTCAGGTATTAATCTGAAACCTTCTTTTTGTTGGTTGTAGAGATAGTTGCCCTGGCTTGTTTTAGGAATTAGTTTCTGACCTTAGAGAAAGAAATATAGTTTCCCCATCTTGTTTCGGGAGTTAATATTCAATCTTCTCATGTAGATAGTTGTCCTGTCTTGTTTCAGGTATTAATATACAATTAGTTGTTCGCAGATAGTTGTCCTGTCTTGTTTCAGGTATTAATTTAGAACTTGTTGAAAATTGACGATGATATTTATTTGTTGATCTTTCCTGAAAAGGTAAATATCATGATGCATATTTTGTATGCATATCCTATGATGTTTGTAAAGTAATGTATGAATTCAATATATGAATTGATTAGTTGTTCATTGTAGCGTCATTAAATTGAGGGATAATAAATCCCTGACTGCTGTTGGGGATGAAGAATGTAATTCTTCATTATTTGTTTAGAATGTTTCCACTGAGATTCCTGTTTTATTGCTTGAGGAGAAATCCGCTGAGGGAGGTTGATTTTGCTTGAGGTAAACTCTATGGAGAGTGTTGATTTCTTCTTGGGGAAAAGAGTTCAGGAGTTTTAGTTATCTGTTGCTCTATTGGGGAGTTATCTCTTGATTGGAGAGAATGGAAGTTAACAACTTGTCGGGGATAAAGAAGTTAACTGTTATCTGGTCGGATTCCAAACTTTGTAGCAACTCACTAGGGATAGTGGCAAACTCTACTGGGGAGGAGGAGTTTTGTTAGTGATTTGAAGAAGTTAAAGTATTATATGGTCCGGTCCAGGATTCATAGTAACTTGATTTGAAAGAGATGAAGTTGAACTAGTATCTGGTCGAGTCCAGGCTTGGCAGTAACTTGCTTTGAAAGAATAGAGTCAACTGTTATCTGGTCGGGTTCCAGGCTTTACAGTAACCTCTGGTGATAGTAACGACTCTGTTGGAGATTGTAATGACTCTACTGGGGGTTAAGGGGTTTCGTCTGTTGATTTGTAATCGTCTAAGAAGAAAACTCAAACTGGGGAATTTACAGTTTGTTGGGAAAATTAACCATGTTGAAGAGAATGTTTTGACGGCCTGCTGGGGAGGTGTTTTCTTTAGGGGGAAATCCACACGGCTCTTTTTTAAGACCAACTCAATTGGGGATGAAGAATATGATTTTTCCTTATTTGTTGGATTTGAGATGCTAGGAGATGGACTTCTGTGGCTAGAGAAATAAACTCTACCAGGGAAAGAAAACTCCGTAAACTGCTTGGGGATTTTTATGAAGCCCTGTTGGGGAACCCAAGAAGTTTATGAACCATGTTGTGGAATTCTTCAAGATGCTAGGAAGATGATTGGAGACTCTTTCTCTGCGGGGGATATCGAAATCTCTATCATCAATAGGTTGTATGCTAAATATATGGTAGTGACTTCGTGGGAGGACATCTCTGTCTCTGTATCTATTGTGGGATGTATCTGTAAGGATTTGTAGATGGATTTTTAGACATTGTCCCGTTTCTTAAAGCCATTAGTAAATGCCTTTCTGTTTTTATGCGTGTATTTGTAAATGGTGATTTCAAATGCATATGTTAAAAATAATCACTGGACATTTTTGCGAAACATAACAGAAAAAATATAAACAAATAATTTATGAATTTTCAAAGAGATAGCTTTTGTATTAATTTGAAGAAGTCTTCCTATAACATGCATTTTTTGTATAAGGAGACAGACACCCTAATCAGAGAATGCCATCGTAAGCATGAAAACTATACAAATTAATATACAACAAAAAACAGCTATGTAAAATAATCCCATCGGGTTCCCATTGTGCTATTGCCTTTATATCTTTGAGCATCTCATCACTTTTCTGCTTGACCGGAGCATACTGGATTGATTAGTACCATTTGAATTTGACACTTGATTTTGAAGTCTGTCTGTGAGGTGATCTAACGGGACATAGTTGTACGCCTTTAATCCTTAACATTTTCCTGGACCACCTTTTCTGGTTTTCAGTCCACCGAGATTCTCTTTTTTGCCCAAGCCGACTTTTTCAGGTTTTCGACTTGCCGGGTGTACAAATTTTTTCATTTATATACATCCCTAACTTTTACCAAAACCCTTTTGGTTCGCCGGGATGACCTTATTTTTGCCCAGTCCATTCAACCTAGTGGGACTCTGTTTATGCATAGTATCTTTTAACTATGTCCGTGTTTACACGATGCGAAAGGTCGTCAGCGTCCATAGTGGTTAATATCATGGCTCCACCAGAAAATATATTCTTAAATACAAATGGTCCTTTGTATGTGGGAGGCCATTTTCCCTTTGGATCACCTTGTGGCAGGATAATACGCTTGATTACTAGGTCGCCAACTTGATACTTCTAACGTCTGACCTTCTTGTTTAAAGCTTTGATCATACGTTTCTGGTACATCTAACCAAGACAAACAACCACGAGCCTTTTCTCGTCAATCAGGTTTAATTGATCAAGTCGAGTCTGAACCCATTTGTCTTCATTCAAACCTCCATCCTTAATGATTCTCAAGGAAGGGATCTAGACTTCGATGAGTAGGACAACTTCCATACCGTATACCAGAGAGAAAGGAGTTGCCCATGTTGACGTGCATACTAAGGTACAGTAACCATGAAGAGCGAATTGTAACATCTCCTGTCAGTCTTTGTATGTCACCGTCATCTTCTGTATGGTCTTCTTGATGTTTTTATTGGAGGGCTCTACAACGCCATTCATCTTCGGCAGGTAAGGAGAAGAGTTATGATGTTGAATCTTGAATTGTGTGCAGAGCTTGGTGATCATAGTATTATTGAGATTGGTACCATTATCTGTGATGATTCTTTATGGAATACCATATCGGAAGATAATGTTATGTCTGATGAACCGGGCCACTAGGTTCTTGGTAACATAAGCAAATGAAGATACCTTGACCCACTGTGTGAAATAATCAATGGCAACCAGGATGAAGCGATGCCCATTAGAATCGATAGGTCTAATCTCTCTGATCATATCAATGCCCTACATTGAAAAAGTCCAGGGAGCAGTCAAGATGTTTAAGGGAACCGGAGGCACATGTACTTTATCAGCATAGATTTAGCATTTGTGACAAGTTCGGTAATGCTGATAACAGTCTGCTTCCATAGTGGACCAGTAGTACCCTGCCCTCAGAATCTTCTTAGCCATTGTGTGCCCACTAGAATGGGTGCCAAAGGTACCTTCGTGCATATCTGCCATAATTTTCTCTGCCTCACTCTTGTGTACACACCGAAGCAAAGTAGAGTCGTGGTTGCGCTTGTATAGGATTCCGTTACTGAGGAAAAACTTGGAATAAAACCTTATTAGGAACTTCTTATCATTGATGGAAGCTCCCTCAAGATATTCTTGGGCTTCGAGGTATCTTTTCACTTCATGGAACAAAGGTTTGTCCACTACTTCTTCAGTATCAACCTCATAACAGTATGGTGGTTCGTCCAATCTCTAAATAGTGATCTGATGAGCTTCATTAGCCCATCTGACTTTAAACATGTATGACATAATAGCTAGCATGTCTACTAACTTATTTTCCTCTCGTGGAAAATGCTCAAACGTGACTTCTTCAGTGTGTGTAATTAGTGTCAACACATGATTTTGGTATGGGATGAGATTAGGATGTTTCGTGTCGCATTCTCCTTTGATTTAACTGATCACTAGGGCCAAGTCTCCAAATACACTCAAGAATTTGATTCTCAGGTCAATAGTAGCTTTGAGACCCATAATGCATGCTTCATATTCAGCCATGTTGTTGGTACGGTTGAAACATAGCCTGGCAGTGAAAGGAGTATGACATCCTTTGGAAGATATTATCACATCACCAATTCCATTGCCCAAAGCATTGGAAGCTCCATCGAAAACCATAGTCCATAGGGATCCTTGTTGAGGTCCGTCATGCGGTCTAGGTTTTGCACAATCAGTCATTAAATTGATATTCTCATCCAGGAAGTCAAAGTTCATAGATTGATAATCATCAACAGCTTGATGGGCCAAATGATCTGCCAATACACTTCCTTTGATGGATTTCTGTGTTATATATTGAATATTGTATTCATTTAATATCATTTTCTATCTAGCTATTCGTCTAGAGAGAGCGGGTTTCTCGAAGATGTACTTGATAGGGTCCATCTTAGAAATCAATAAAGTAGTGTGAATCAACATATACTATCTTAGCCAGTGAGAAGCCCATGCCAGAGCGTAGAATGTTTTCTCGATCAGTGAATATCTGGTTTCACACTCCGTAAACTATTTGCTCAGGTAGTATATTGCATGCTCTTTTCGGCGAGACTCCTCATGCTGCCCCAATACACACCCCCATTAAATTCTCTAATACTGTTAAGTATATAATCAAAGGTATTCCTTCAACTGGCGGCATCAAAATTTGAGGTTCTTGAAGATACTCCTTAATTCTGTCATAGGCAGTATGGAAGTCGTCATTCCACTTCACTACTTGATCTTTCTTTAGTAATTCGAAGATTGGCTCACACGTCCTAAGAATCCCCTAACCTCCTTCTCTGTGCAGGGAGCTGGCATCTCTTGAATAGCTATAACCTTTGCAGGATCTAATTAGATACCTTTACCGCTGACAATGAAACCTAATAGCTTACCAGATCTTACTCCAAAGGTGCACTTGTTTGCAGTCTTAACTTGTACTTCTTCAGTCTTTCAAATAGTTTCTGCAAGTGATCTAAGTGCTCTTCTTCAGTCTGAGACCTAACTATCATATCGTCGAGGTAGACCTCTATCTCATGATGGATCATATCGTGAAACAAGGCTACCATAGCATGCTGATAGGTTTCCCCAACGTTCTTCAATCCTAATGGCATAACTTTGTAGCAGAAGGTTCCCCACTGCGTGACAAAAGTTGTTTTCTCCATATCTCTAGGTGCCATTTTAATCTGATTATACCCAGAGAAACCGTCTATGAAGGAGAATATCTTATGTTGTGCAGTGTTGTCATCCAGGACATCAATATGGGGAAGCGGAAAGTCATCCTTGGGGCTCGCCCTATTCAAATCTATGTAATCCACACACATACGCACCTTGCCGCCCTTTTTAGGTACCGATACCACATTTGTAACCCATTGTGGATAAGAAGTAACAACTAAGAACTCGACGTTAAACTGTTTCATAACTTTAGCTTTGATCTTTTCTGACATCTCAGGACGCATACGACGAACCTTTTGCCTCACTAGAGGGCATTCTTTTTCCGTTGGCAGAGGATGAACCACAATATTAGTGTCCATCCCTGGCATGTCTTCGTATGACCAGGGAAAGATCTCAATGTAGTCATTTATCATCTGGATTAACCGCTCTTTGACACTATGCTCCAAGTTGGCACCTATCTTAACTTCCATCTTATCCTCTTCAGTACCCAAGTTTATCATCTCGGCTGGCTCTTCATGAAGCTGTATTGCTCTTCCCTCCTGTTGTAACAGTCTAGCAAGGTCTCCTAGTAATTCACAATCTTCCCCACCTTCGTCCTCAGCTTGGTAGATCGGATATTCAAAGCCATAACTGGCTATAGCAGAACCGTTATCAATGGGATCCATAGTGGATGTGGATCTGTAGTTTGATATGTGGGTGTGTGTAAGAGAGCATAAATATTTTAATAAAGTAAAAGAAGAAAAGAAAGACAAAGAGCGCAAAATTTGTTTGCAAAACATCCAATGATTTATTTATAACATACGAAAGTGAAATAATAACCCTCATAAATAAACCATTGTGCCTCGGGTAAGACACAAGGCTTTAGAGTTTAAATTGTTCAAATATTACATATTCCAAAAAAAAAAAAGACAATTACTCCTGGATGAAAGTAATGGGAATAAAGTCTCTAGCCATCCAATTGTTGAGTCCACTGTTGGTAGCAGGGAAGATCCAATTGTCCAGGTCATAGTCAATGCCAGCGTCTTCTACAGTATTGACTCCATGTTTGCTGATGCGTAATGGTGGTCCTTTGGCGTGAGCACGACAAATGGCTTTTTGAGCTCCTGAAATGAAACCCAAACCAAACTTGTCAGACTTATAGGGGATGTCAGGTAGTTGGCCCCAAATAGTGCACCCACCTTCTTCAATTACATCCCTAGCATCTTTTAGAGAAGCCATCTTTAGTGGAGGTCTGGTAATCTTTGGAACAACGGTAGAAACTTTGGTAACAACAATTGTTTAAGGAACCTCTTCAAAATTCTAGCAGGTGGTCTCGATTAACTCGCCATCCATATTGACATATCGAAAGGAGTTCATATGGATCACCATATACTCTTCTTCATCATGGACTGTAATAATCTTTCCATTAACTGAATATTTTAACATCTGATGCAGGGTGGAAATGATAGCACCGCCCCATGAATCCAAGGGCATACCAACAACCAAGAGTAAGACGGCCGAATGTCCTTCACATAGAAAGTGGAGCCAAAATTTTGGGAATCAACTTTAATATGAATGTCCACCTCCCCGTGTACGATTCTCTTGGAACCATCAAAAGCTCTCGCCACAATATTACCGGGCTTCAAAGTTAGTCCTTTACAGTCCAACCTGTCTAGAGCACCCATGGGTAGCACATTTAGTGAAGAACCCGTATCAACTAGAACATGAGCCAGGGTAGTGCCTCTGCAATCAATAGATACACACAGGGCACCATTATGCCTTCTTCCTTTAGATGTCAAATCAACATCAGAGAAACCAAGTCCATTGCAAGCAGTCAGACTAGCAACACAGTTCTCCAATTGATTGGCAGAAGTCTCTTCCGGCACATGAGTTGACTTCAGGAACTTCACCAAAGCCTTAGCATGGGCTTCAGAGCATAATAACAAGGCAAGCATTGAAATTTTTGAGGGTGTCTGCCCCAATTGTTCCGCAACATTATAGTCACTCTTTCGTATGATTTTTAAAATTTCCTTCATTTCTCGTTTGGAGGCTTCAGGAATGGTTTCTTTGGGTGCCTCCATCCGGGCAGGCTCAACCAATACTTCTTTGCCCTGAGTCTCAGCTGACTCAGAAGCAGGAATAACAACATGAGCAATAAGTGTTTTATGAGGAATAACGAAAGGAGTGGCAACAGTCTTTTGGGAGATTTCAGGATAGAAAACCCTTCCGCTTCTGGTAATTTTACTGGTCCCAACAATGTTGTCGATGTTAAGATCAATATCTTTAGTAACTACATTCTTAATGGCCAGGAGATCCTGCTTGACACCATGGTAGTAGACATCAGCTCCATAATTCCAAGGAACAAACTTGTCAGAGGAATAGGGTAATGGCCCTGGAAAGGTGATAATTAAAGGACAAACCTTAGGAGTGGATGTAATCCTGACAGGTATTTTGGAGGAGACCCTGGGAGGATTGTCGGAAATGGTAATAATGTATATATCTTCACACAGACTTCTCGTAGAGGGAGTCTTCTCAAACATAATTTCCTTGTTGTCCATCAGGCGTTGTACACCTATCTTCAAAAATAAGCAACCATTGGGTAGAGACGTACACAGGTGGAAACCTTCACCACAACCCGGAAATAAACCGACTCGCAAGATATTCTTCTTAACAATCAGAAGAGGAGTAGCTAGTTCATCAACACAAGAAACAAATAGGTCTTCATCAACGACATTAACAACCTGCCCATGCTTGAGCATTGGTGCAGTTATCACATTAGGGGTCTCAAGAGGGTTAAATTCAATCTCCTTTTCCCTAATAAGATCTTGAACTTTATTCTTCAGAGCCCAACTATCATTTTTATCATGCCTTGAACTGTTGGAGTCTTAGGTGCACCGAGAATTTGGATTATAACGGGGAGATGTAGTGTTTGGATTTTGAGGAGGCTCCTTCAGAGTGACCGAATTAGACTTCAACAAGTATGGTAAAACCTGAGATAAAGACATGTTAAGCTGGGCGAACTGTCTTCTAGGTGCGTCATTCCTGGGCTGATTGGTTTGTCATTGAGTTATTACATGGTTGAAGATCATTACAGCTCCTGTCGTTGGACGACGTTCAACTTTACTTTGATTCCTCTGACCGTAGGCAACGCTTACTTTTTTCATTCTAAAGAATGGTTTCTTTACTATACTTGAAGACGCATATCTCTGAATCTTACCGCTCTTGATACTAGCTTCTACTCTTTCACTTGTCAATATTAGCTTGGTGAACCTAACTGAAGAGCTCCCTATCATATGATTGAAGAATGCGCCTAACAAAGTACCCAAGAATATATCTACCAACTCTCTATCAGACAAAGGAGGCTGGACTCCTCCTGCATGATCTCTCCATTTCTGGGCATAATCTTTGAAGCCCTCACTGGAACCCATAGACATGCTTTGAAGATGTGTACAGGTTAGAGCGAGGTCAGCATTATATTGGTACTGCCTATAGAAAGAAGCAACCAAATCCTCCCAGTTGGGGATGTTGATTCCCTCCATTTGATAGAACCATTCCAATTGATTCCCCGATAAACTTTCCTAGAAGAAATGCACCCACAAATTCATATCAGCGGTGTGAGGTTGGATCTTCCTAACATAAGACCTTAGATGTAGCTTAGGACATGAAACTCCGTCATATTTAGAAAATTCGGGAACCTTGAACTTTGGTGGAATGACCACTCTAAAAACCAACCCTAATTCTTCAAAATCCAGACCAAATACTCTATGAATTTCCATGGCGTTGAGACGATCCTCCAACTGTTTATATTTTTCATCATTAGGGGGATATTGTTCTTCAGCATAGTCAGCTTCTTCTTCATCAGACCCTGGACTGTGGTCCTCTTCTTTTGTCTTCTCTTCCTTATTGTCCCCCTCATTCGACAGATTTGCGAATTCTAGAGATCGCTTTGCTGGTTCTATGAATCTCCTTCCCATATTCAGGACACCCACAGGTTTCTTAGTATTTTTCTTCCTGTCTTTGATCATGAGAGCCTTCAGGTCCTCTTGTCCCTTATCCAGGAACATTTGTTGGAATTGAGAATTCTGTGCTTGAAGATCCTTCACTATTTGTTTGATATCCATCTTACTGAAATAAATAGTAGAAAGATAAGGAAACCTGTTGTGGAAAACCTGTTTATGTTATGATGCATGAACATGCGTGTGCAAATGATTTCCAGGACTTAGAAGATTTAAATTTATTTAGACAAAAGGGAACAAACATTAATTGTATTAATAAGTTCAAATTGATTACAACATGCCTCTTGGGCTTACATTTGAAACAAAAGAAACAAAACAAACTAAAATACAATAACAATGGCTCAAATTTCCTATGGATGCTTCCTCTTTGGAGCGATATAGGCATTCAGGCTCCTCTCCTTATGAAGTTGTGTCGTGAGCTCCAATGTATTCTTCTCTCTTGCATAAACTTGGGCTTCAATGGTGTCTCACTCCCCCTTTAGCTGAATCCAAGCTCTTTGCAAATCTTCAAGAGAAGTACGCATATCAGGATAAAGGACAGTATATGGAACATCTCCTTAGGCAACATGCTCCGTGATGATTGGTAAGATGGCGGTGTAAGGCCTTACGAGACTTTGTGTTAGAACAAAGTTTGAATCTACTACCCTATGTTTAAGTTTTTATGATAACAAAATGAAAAGATATATTATTTATATGATTCATGTATGAACTATTTGTTACCTAAATTATGACGTTCTGATTTGCAGAAACTCTGATAGGTATAAGCAAGATCACACCTAATCAGCATCAGAAATTTGGTTCTTGACATCCGCATCAGAAGTTGCTATATCAGAATACCAGAATCATAAGATCAACTCACGTGTATGCTGAAGCTTGATGAACAGAACTGCGCTCAACACTCTGATAAAGAAAACAACAGTTCATCAGCAGTTAAGCAGAGTCAGAATGAGCCAAGCCAGAACATGCATTAAGTAAGCAACGGTACTGTGCATTGAAAGCAAATTATTACCAACGGCCTCATTCCAGACAAGATCTGCTCAATAAGGAAAGTTTGTTATTAGCATTGAATCAAGAATATTGCTCCAACGTTCAAGAATCTCAGTGCTATATAAACAAGACTATGAAGATTGAATTGGCTAATGCTCTCCAACATCTTACACGCCTAAAAGATAATCATAATCTTCCTTCTCCCAGTTTGCTAAACACTACATATCTTCTTACTCAATCTTTGTTTTAGCAATCTAGTTTCATAAGCTTAAAGTTGTGTATACATCACAGTTGTGATACAGTTTTGTTGAAAACATTCACACACTTAGATTTATCTTCTTTGTAAGAAAGTGTTTCCTTGACAAACCGGGTTGTGGTTTGCATCAAGAAGGCTTTAGCAGTTGTTAAAGCAGTTTGTAATATTCAGTTGAATATAGTGGATTAAGACCTCGTTGGAGAGAGGCGAAATCACCTTGACGGGTGGACTGGAGTAGTTTGAGATCAAACGAACCAGGATACAAATATCTTGTTCATTGCATTGATTTTCAGTTTTACAATTCAAACCCCCCTTCTTGTGTTTTTCACCCCTTCAATTGGCATCAGAGCGCCTGGTTCTGAGCTAAAACACTTAACCGTGTCAGTACAAGATCCAGCGTCAGAAAAACACAATGGCAGGAAACTATTCTCACACCAGCAATGACAACCATGAGGACAGAGACAGATTCAGCGGAAAACCTCTAGTATTTGATGGAGAAAACTTTGATTACTGGAAAGAAAAAATTGAAAGCTTATTTCTGGCACATGATGCTGATCTGTGGGATATGGTGACAGATGGATACACGCACCCTGTGAATGCAAGTGGTCAGAAGATTGATAGAAAAACAATGTCTGACCAACAAAAGCGTGACTTCAAGAATCACCACAAGGCCAGAACCATCCTCCTCAACGCCATCTCCTATACTGAATATGAAAAGATCTCCAACAGAGACACATCAAAGAACATTTTTGACTCACTCAGAATGACGCATGAGGGCAACGTTCAGGTCAAAGAAACTAAAGCTCTGGCGCTCATTCAGAAGTATGAGGCGTTCAAAATGGAAGAATCTGAATCCACTGAAACAATGTTCTCAAGATTCCAGATTCTGGTAGCTGGTCTCAAGGTTCTGGACAAAGGATACTCTACTGCTGACCATGTCAAGAAAATCATCAGAAGTTTACCCAAGCAGTGGAGACCAATGGTTACAGCTCTGAAGCTAGCAAAAGATCTCAACAAAATCACTCTGGAGGAACTTATCAGCTCCCTCAGAAGTCATGAGATAGAGCTAGAAGCTGACGAGCCTCAGAAGCAAGGTAAGCCTTTATCATTGAAATCTAACAAAAAACCTGAGTCTAAAGTTTTGCAGGCAGTTGAAGAAACATCTGATGGATCCTCATCAGAAGAAGACGAACTCCCCCTCCTCTCCAGAAGAGTAAATCAACTATGGAAGCAAAGGCAAAGGAAGTTCAGGAATCCTAGAAGATCTGATCAGAACGAGTCCTCTTCCAGATACAGAAGGACAGAGTCTTCCTCTGGATACAGAAGATCTGAAGGCTCCTCAAGTAGCAAAAAGCCAAACACCAAGGACATCATCTGCTATGAGTGCAATGAGCAAGGACACTACAAGAGTGACTGTCCAAAGCTTCAGAGGGAAAAGCCCAAAAAGAAGTTTGGAAGAGAAAAGAAGAAAAGTCTCATGGCTACATGGGATGACTCTGACTCGTCCGAAGCTGACTCAGAATCAGATGATGAGAGGGCAAACATAGATCTCATGGCTAACATCTCAGAAGATAGTGAAGCTTCTGAATCAGACTCAGAATCAGATACTGAAGAGGTATTTCCTAACTTTGCTGTTAATTTTACCAAGGCTGAACTTGCTGAAAGCCTTAATGAAATCCTGGAAAGGTATCAGCAAATTAGAGTTAAATTCAGAGACCTGAAAAGGAATCTTGAATCTGACTCCAATAAGACTGAGAGTCTCAAATTGGAGAATTCTGAGCTGAGAAATAAGATTTCAAAATTAGAAAACACTTTACAAAACTCTCAGAAGGAACCAATTTCTGAAACTCCCAGTAACACTGATGAGATCATCAAGGAGTATGATCACAGTTTCCAGAAGTTCCTTGCTAAAAGCATAGATAGAAGCAAAATGGCTTCAATGATCTATGGAGTTAGCAGAAACGGCAGGAAAGGAATAGGATACCAAGGTAAGGTTCCTACACCAAAGAATGTCATGGACTTAACCATTAAACACATCCTCTGAATTCACATTTTGTGTATGGTCACACACATGATATTAAATACACTAGCAGTAAGCACTCTGTGAAACCAAAATTCAACCAGAGTTTTGGTAAAACTAACAAATCAGGACCCAAGAAAATCTGGGTACCTAAGGATAAAATAATACATGTTTCAGATATCTTTAGCAGCAAGTCAGAAACACCAGTCATGGTACCTGGACTCTGGCTGCTCGCGACACATGACGGGAAGAAGGCATATGTTCCAAAGCCTGGAACTTAAGTCTGGAGGCCACGTTGGCTTTGGAGGCAATCAGGGGGGGAAAGATAATTGGCTCTGGAACTGTAGGTAATGGAAATCTTCCCTCTATTAATAATGTTCTGCTAGTAGACTGATTAATGCATAATCTATTATCCATAAGTCAATTAAGTGATAACGGTTATGATATAATCTTTAATCAAAAATCATGTAAAGCTATTAGTAAAAAAGATGGGACTATCCTGTTTAATGGTAAGAGGAAAAACAACATTTACAAAATCAAACTTTCTGAACTAAAGAGTCAGAATGTAAAGTGCCTTCTGTCTGTTAACAATGAGCAGTGGATCTGGCACAGAAGATTGAGGCATGTTAGTATGAGAAGAATATCTCAGATTAACAAACTCAATCTGGTCAGAGGACTTCCTAATTTGAAGTTCAATTCAGATGCTCTGTGTGAAGCATGTCAGAAAGGCAAGTTTGCAAAACCTTCTTTTAAATCTAAAAATGTTGTTTCTACCTCTAAGCCATTAGAACTTTTGCACATTGACTTATTTGGACCAGTTAAAACTGCTTCAGTCAGTGGTAAGAAGTATGGGTTAGTAATCATAGATGACTATAGCAGATGGACATGGGTAAAGTTCTTAAGACATAAGGACGAGTCACACTCTGTGTTTGTTACCTTCTGTAACCAAGTTCAGAATGAAAAGGATCTTAGAATCGTTAAAGTCAGAAGTGATCATGGTGGAGAATTTAAAAACAAAGATTTTGAGTCATTCTTTAATGACAAAGGCATTCTGCATGATTTCTCTTGTCCTAGAACTCCCCAACAAAATGGAGTTGTAGAATGAAAGAACAGAACATTACAAGAAATGGCCAGAACCATGATCAATGAGACAAACGTTGCTAAGATCTTCTAGGCAGAGGCAATAAACACAGCGTGCTACATTCAGAATAGAATATCAATAAGACCTATTCTGGAAAAGACTCCATATGAATTGTGGAAGAACAGAAAGCCCAACATTTCATATTTTCATCCATTTGGATGTACTTGCTTTATGTTAAATACAAAGAATTATTTGAACAAGTTTGACTCTAAAGCACATAAGTGTATTATGTTAGGATACTCTGAACGCTCAAGAGGGTACAGAGTATACAATACAAAAACACAGATTGCGGAAGAATCAATCAGTGTTTGTTTTGATGATAAGCTTGCCTCTGAAAAGTCAAAGCAGAATGAAGTTTTTGCAGGTATGGAAATTGAATTGACAGGTTCTGAAGACAAGTCATCAGAAGCTCTCAACACAGACACTCCTTCAACGTTTGAAAGGAGCACTGCTAGAAATCCTACAACATCTGCTGATCAACCTCAGAAGAGATTACCCAGAAGTAGCTTGGATCATCCAGAAGAGACTATCTTAGGAAGAAAGGAAGATCCAATCAGAACAAGAGCAAGCTTCAGAAACTCTGAAGAAACACTCATGGGAGTTGTGTCTCTGATTGAACCTTCTTCTATTGATGAAGCACTTCTGGATAAGGACTGGATTCTGGCAATGTAAGAAGAGCTGAATCAATTCACCAGAAATGACGTATGGGATCTTGTTCCCAGACCAAAAGGATTCAACGTCATTGGAATAAGATGGGTGTTCAGAAACAAGCTAAATGAACAAGGTGAAGTCATCAGAAACAAGGCACGACTGGTTGCACAAGGTTATAGTCAGCAAGAGGGGATAGACTATACAGAAACCTTTGCTCCAGTCTCCAGGTTAGAATCTATCAGACTTTTAATTTCATTTGCTGTTAATAGAGGCATCACTCTGTATCAGATGGATGTCAAAAGTGCATTCTTAAATGGTTATATAGAAGAAGAGGTTTATGTGCACCAACCCCCTGGTTTTGAAAATACAAAACATCTAGAACACATTTTCAAACTAAAGAAGTCACTATATGGTCTGAAACAAGCTCCCTGAGCTTGGTATGAAAGGCTAAGTAACTTTCTGTTAGAAAATGAATTCACTAGAGGGAAGGTGGACACTACCTTATTCTGTAAGTCAGTTAAGAATGACATCTTAGTCTGTCAAATTTACGTTGATGACATTATTTTTGGTTCTACTAATCCTTCTCTTGGAAGAAAATTTGCAAAGTGTATGCAGGCAGAATTTGAGATGAGCCTCATGGGGGAACTGAAATTCTTTCTAGGAATTCAGATCAATCAAACTCCAGAGGGAACTTACATTCATCAGAGCAAATACATCAGAGATCTTCTGAAGAAAATTGACCTCTCAGAATGTAAGTCATCAAAGATTCCAATGCATCCCACGTGCATTCTGGAAAGAGAAGAGGTAAGCAAAAATGTAGAACAGAAAGTCTACAGAGGTATGATTGGTTCTCTCCTCTATCTGACTGCTTCAAGACCTGATATATTATTCAGTGTTTGTATTTGTGCTAGATTCCAATCAGATCCTAGAGAATCTCACTTAACAGCTGTTAAGCGAATTTTCAAGTATCTGAAAGGTACTACTAATCTGAGTTTGTTTTATAGAAAATCTAGTGATTACAGTTTAGTAGGCTACTGCGATGCTGACTTTGCTGGAGACAGAGTGGAGCGTAAAAGTACTTCTGGAAGCTGCTAGTTTCTAGGAGAAAATCTGATCTCTTGGTCCAGCAAAAGGCAATCAACAATTGCGCTATCAACAGCAGAAGCTGAGTACATAGCAGCAGCAGGATGTAACACACAAATGCTCTGGATGAAAAGTCAGCTTGAAGACTTCCAGATTTTTGAGAGTAACATTCCTATACTCTGTGATAATACTTCTGCTATTTGCTTAAGTAAGAATCCCATTTTACATTCTAGAGCTAAGCATATAGAAATAAAACATCATTTCATTAGGGACTATATTCAGAAAGGAATTTTGAACTTAAAATTTATAGATACAGACCATCAATGGGCTGATATCTTCACTAAACCCCTTTCTGAAGATAGGTTCAATTTCATTCTGAAACATCTCAGCATGAAAATTTGCCCAGAGTGAAAATGTTTTAATTCCATATATGTATCTTCAGAATGTATTTGTTTTACTGTGAACTTCTGATCAATCTCTTTTCAGAAAGATAGAACATGCAGATTGTATCAGATGCAAGTCTAAAGATCCGAGAGTCTAAGCTCAAAGACAGACGTGCTGATCACTACATCAAACAAGTGTCATCCAATCATCAGCAAATCTCTGAAGCAGAATGCGTGCATGCTTCTGAGAAGGCAAAACACTGATTGGGTGCATTGAGACACATGTCTGGTAACCGTTTTTAAGTATCTTTCTCAAATCCCCCAAAATCAGCAAGCATTAAATGAAAGTAATCATGTGTTTAAAACGTAATCATGATTTTATTTCTCTTTCTTAAAAACGTTTACAATTTCAAAATATTCTGAACTCTATTTAAACACGTTAACCTCTCATTTTAATCTTTTACAGTTTCTCACTATTTCTCAAGCATTCTCTGCATTTTTCAGTGTTCATCTCTCTCAAACCCATTTTCTCAGCTTTTCTTCTCAAAAATCTTTGTGTGAACATGGCAACCTCCAGCAGTGCTTCTGCAGGTTCTCAGAAGAAAGCATCATCTGAACAGTATCAAGTGCCATTCAGAACACTCCTCACTCCTGTGAAGAATCTTGAAGTGTTATCTGAATTGATCATTGATTTTGGAAGTCTGAAGGAAAACGGTTTTGATTTAACTGAAGAAGTTAGGGCACAGAAATGGGAAAGGTATTTTGACAGGTTGGTTGGACCAACATTCCCTATGTTAGTAAAGGAGTTCTGGATTCATGCGACGACTTCAACGCATCAAGTCACCTCCTACATTATGGGGAAGAAGATTGTGATCACTGAGGATCACATAGTAAGGTTAATTGGTTATAGTGGCGGTGGCGTCCGCTGTATTGATATGGCTGAGAGATGTGCTGACGTGGGCGTCATAGTTGAAAGGATTTTCACCCATGGGGTGCCCAGCAGCAAGATCAAAGATCTGAAGGATCATCACAGAGTTTGGGCGAAGATAATTCTGGGGTGCTTCAACCATAGGAAGCCAACTAGTTCCCCTGATTACATAAATGTGGATCAACAGTTTCTGATCTACTTTATCAATCAGAAGGTAAAAATCAACTTAGCTCATCTTCTGTTCAACCACCTCAGAACAAGCGTGAAGGAAACCAGGGAAGAAGAAAGAACAAAGAGGGATTGGATACCCTTTGGAAGGTTGATATCAGATATTCTGACAGAGAATAGGCTGATAGAGCATCTGATAGAAGCTCAAGAGTTAAGCACCATTGAACCAACAGTTGGGAAGCCTCTGAACGCGAAGAACTTGAAGAAAATGAAGTTGATAGAGAATATCAAAAAGGAACCCAGCGCTACTCCTATTGCTGATATCACCAGCAGAAGAGTTCCACTGAGTGACTTTCCTTTATTCTCTCAGATAGAATCCAAGCCAGTGGTAGTTCTCAGATATATGGACGCGTGCAAAGCTGATGGTACAGATCCAAATCTGAAGATCAAAGATCTGCATCAACCTCAACCAGAAGTGACTCTGAAGAAGACGAAGAAAAGGAAGGCACCTTCAGAAGGATCATCCCAGCAGACACCCAAGAAAAGAGGTAATTTATCTGCTGCTTCTGTTTTAAATTCTTCTACTATTCCAGCATCTATTCCACCTCCAACCTCTCATAGAATCTCAATCCTCATCCCAACAATAGATGAAACTGAACCAAAAGATGACCCTTCTGAGGCATTACAACTCAGAAGACCCAGAACCAAACACCTAAAACCAACAATATCAACAACATCAGCAATTGAAAAAGTGTTGTCTGACATTGATCAACACACTTCTGATCACTCCTCCAATCCAAACTCTGAACCACAAATTGTACCTCCTCCACAACCAGAACAACAACAATCTGGTGAGGAACCAGAACAACAACAACCTCTCATCCATTCCAGAAGAACCTCTCATACCTGACCAACCAGAAATTCCAACAACTTCTCCTCAACCAGCAATTCCGTCTCCCTCTCCTCAACCAAAAATTCACCTCAACCATCACCTCTGGCAATCCAGCTGCCATGTGGAACAATAGTCACAATGGCCCAGCTTCCATCCTCATCAGAATCTACACCACCCAATACTCCCAAAACACCAAACAGTCCAATCATTATTTTTGATTCTCCCACTCCATCTCCAAAACAAACAGCTGCCAAGCAAACCACCGAAAACCCCAGCAGGACCTTCATAGACTTAACCAGCCTTGACCGTCTTGTTGATCTGAAAAATAAAATAGCCATCCCAAAACCAAAACAACCAGATGTTGGCTCTGGTATTATGGATTTTGAAACAGGTTTGCAGCAGTGGATTGCTTCTCTGAAGCAAGTCTGTCCTGGAATGATTGACCCAGCTGCCTCTGACCAGCTCTGGTCACAATTCAGAATTTGGGTACGTGCTGAAGCCCTCAAGTTGCAGGATATCAACTATGAGCAGGCACAACAGAACTTCAGCAAGCTGCTGAAAGAAGTTGCCAGTCAGCTGCCACAAGAAGACGTGCTCCCTCTGGATAGTGAGCCATGGTCTGAGAAACAGCTATATTTAAAGGTGCAACCAAAAGAAGACAAGACCATTCAAGCTGAAGCAAGTCAAGCAGAAGATGTTGCAGAAAGCTCTCAGAAGTTTCCTACTTCTGATGTTTCTCAAGCTGCCTTGGATAGGCAGACTCTAGAAGAGCCGAAGCTGAATGACATGCGTCTGCAGCAAAGGATGGATGAAAACGACCAGAAGATGAAAGAAAGGATGGATGTGTAGGATAGCAAGATTGACACAGTTGTTAGCATGGTGCACAAACAGAATGAGACTGTTGATCAGATCAAAGCCATGCTGGAGAACCTGTTCACACGCTTTCCTCCCCAACCTTAGTTTTTTTCATTCATGTCATTCTCATGTTTTCCTTGATTATATGTTGTACTGTTCTAATATGTTTTGTTTGATTCTGAACCTTTTAATATGACAAGTTTTTTTTCTGATCTTAATTGTTTTAGCACATCACTTACACTTTTTGATTGCTGACAAAAAGGAGGAGAACAAGAATGATATTTTAAATAATAACGGATTACTAAGACAGAAATTCTCGAACATTCTAACTCTGTTATACTTGAATATGTTTTCGTATTTGCTTAAGTCTACAGGTACAAGAAAGCTCCATGATACTCTGAAGACTAAAGCTCTGAAACTCTGACCCGCTCTGATACTCTGACCCAAAGCAAAGCTCTGACAAGAAAAGCTCTGATACGCTGATCTGAAGCTCTGCTCTGATATGCTGATCTAAAGCTCCTGATAGTCAAAGACTCTGATACTCTAATGTTCAAAGAAAGGCAAAAAGATCTGATCCTGAAGAACTCTTGGAATTAAAAAGGGAAGCAATAAACTCAGGGGGAGTATCTCTCAACTCTTATCCCTTATCTTTGATAACCTCTTACTCTGATACATCTCTCTGATACCTTTTCACGTTATTTTCAATTAAAAATATCCAGTTTTTGTCATCATCAAAAAGGGGGAGATTGTTAGAACAAAGTTTGAATCTACTACCCTATGTTTAAGTTTTGATGATAACAAAATGAAAAGATATATTATTTATATGATTCATGTATGAACTATTTGCTACCTAAATTATGACGTTCTGATTTGCAGAAACTCTGATAGGTATAAGCAAGATCACACCTAATCAGCATCAGAAATTTGGTTCTTGACATCAGCATCAGAAGTTGCTATATCAGAATACCAGAATCAGAAGATCAACTCACGTGTATGTTGAAGCTTGATGAACATAACTGCGCTCAACACTCTGATAAAGAAAACAACAGTTCATCAGCAGTTAAGCAAAGTCAGAATGAGCCAAGCCAGAACATGCATTAAGTAAGCAACGGTACTGTGCATTGAAAGCAAATTATTACCAACGACCTCATTCCAGACAAGATCTGCTCAATAAGGAAAGTTTGTTATTAGCATTGAATCAAGAATATTGCTCCAACGTTCAAGAATCTCAGTGCTATATAAACAAGACTATGAAGATTGAATTGGCTAATGCTCTCCAACATCTTACACGCCTAAAAGCTAATCATAATCTTCCTTCTCCCAGTTTGCTAAACACTACATATCTTCTTACTCAATCTTTGTTTTAGAAATCTAGTTTCATAAGCTTAAAGTTGTGTATACATCACAGTTGTGATACAGTTTTGTTGAAAACATTCACACACTTAGATTTATCTTCTTTGTAAGAAAGTGTTTCCTTGACAAACCGGGTTGTGGTTTGCATCAAGAAGGCTTTAGCAGTTGTTAAAGCAGTTTGTAATATTCAGTTGAATATAGTGGATTAAGACCTCGTTGGAGAGAGGCGAAATCACCTTGACGGGTGGACTGGAGTAGTTTGAGATCAAACGAACCAGGATAAAAATATCTTGTTCATTGCATTGATTTTCAGTTTTACAATTCAACCCCCCCTTCTTGTGTTTTTCACCCCTTCACTTTGAGCACGAGTTCATACCCACTTAAAGTAAGGCTCAAGGGGGATGGAATTCTTATGTACCAATGTCCTACTATCCACTTTGTTTATCATTCTCCAAGCTCATATGAACCTTTGACGATAGCCTTGGTCGTCGCCCTCGTAATCGAATACCAAACCTTGGATGAGTGTATCATGGGGACCAAATCTTCGTGCATACCCAAATTGTCGTACCTCCCCTAATGCCAAGCATAGAGACATTAGGGAATTCCCCATAATGGTCGATGATAGTAATGTTCTCCAAGGATCGAGAACACCAATGAATATCAGAATGTGTGAGTGACATTAACCTTTGAGACCATGTCAAGCCTTGCTCAATCTTCAATGTTGATCGGGGTAGGTGTAAAATAAACCTCCTATACAATAATGGAATGAAAGAAATGTAGAATGTCTCCAAGAAAAGTAAGTATGGGATTACGAGATAGAAAAACCTTGATGGCATTCACATCTATGAGTTGGTCCGGATTGGAAAATAGAACCAAACCATAGTTTAGAAGGGCCAAAACATCCTCAAAAGATTGAAAATCCATATCTTCCTAGAACAAACGAGCCTTCTCCAACAGAAACTTGGCTAAGAAACCCTTAACTCCACTTCTTGTCTCCCAATTTGTCACAATGTTAAATCTCTTCAACTGCAAGGCTTTGGCAATAACTTCAGGCTTTGGAGTCTCCTCTAAACCAGTGAATGGTATTTGATCAAGCACAAGCATTCTTAACAATTGAGAGACTTCTTCTAATTTGGGCACCAATTGGTAGTCAGGAAAGGTGAAGCAATGATGCATAGGATCAAAGAATTGTAAAAGCACATACATCATTTCTTCTTGGATGTTTGAGGTAGCCAAGTTAAAAAGTCGCCATATTTCTTGGTGAAGGAAGAATCTCTAGGAACCCTTGATGCTAACTCTTGAAGTTGAGGATGCACTTTCACGAAGTTGACTCGGATGGTATTCCTACGAATGGAAGTCATGACCTACAAAATAGAACAAAGATAAATTCCTAAATCCTTTAAATGGTTAGTGAGAATGCTTATGATGTTATAATGTTTATGATGACATGAATAATAATTACAAACACAGCACACAAAAAACCTTAGTTTTAGGCTTGCATGGGTTTTATAGGTAAGTACCCTATTGATGTTTTGTTGGCTCAACCTGTCCTATAAATTAATCGGGTTCTAGGGGATATCAATATCATTGATCTTTTTTCATTGGGCATTATCTCAACATAATCAATCTTTTCTTGTGGCAGAGATATACCAAAAGTCTGATCTCAATGAGTGTAGTATCTAGCATCAACCAATCTTCAGCTTTACACCAAAGCCATCTATCTCACTACTTCCTAATGGACAAGTTGTTCAATTAAAGGTTCTACGGTCAGTTAGTGCTTTATGACACCGCTCAACGGCCCCATATTCTCCTCCGTGCAACACAAGGGATACCGGTACCAACAGATGTGTCACACTAACATAGACATTGCTTCAACCATATCGGTCTACACCGTACAATTTCCACAATCTATTGCTACTTACCTAATGGTGTTCCCCAATCTGGGTAGAGGATCAATACTAACCCAAACAAGGACCCATAAATGTAAAGCAAGCAAATCAAACAATGAAAGAAATTAAATGTAATATAGCTTTAAGGTAGCCGCTCTTTTAAGTAGGATCCCTAGAAGAGTCTCCAGTTTTGTCATACGGTGGGAGAACCAACTTGAGTGTTTTGCATTTTATCGCAAATGTTGCAGATAAAAAGAGTCACCATCTAATTTTCTTTTATCCAATAAAGGAAAGGGCGAAAAGAATAGCAAATACCTTTCAAGATCATTTCTTGAGTTCAGGGGGTAGGTTATGAAAAGGTAAGGTGTTAGCACCCTTTTCATCCGTAGTTTTCTATGGGCTCTTAGTTGCTTTCTAGATCAATTTTGAAATTGCTTTGTTTGAAATGTGTTTTATGGTGGGTTTTGAAAACACCTTTGTATCGGAAAACTTTTTAATGATTCTCGTCTCTATAAGAATGTATACAAAGTGTTGGTTTTGAAAATTGTTTAAAGGGATGTTTGATTTTGAAGATGTTTTGAAAGTGTAAGTGTGAAAATTGTTTTGATTTACGAGAAAGCAACTACGAGCGTCCTACCTACTCAAAAAGTCTTTGTTCTTTTCCTCCTCCTTTAGATGTTGCTATCTTACCATTGATTGGTAAGAAGCCCCGTCATTGGATGTGAAGGGACGAGCATGGGTCAAACGTATAGTCATAGAAGGCATCTTATGAGACATTTTAGCAATTTTTGTAAGGGACTAAATCATTTATCGAAGGCAACATTGAGGGACGTCGAGGGAATATGATCTTTTTTATCGAGGGTCTTTGTTAAAACACCCATATTCGAGTGACATGACTATTTTCCGAGGCAACAAACAAGATTACCCTAGAGGCGTACGTGTGCGAAGTATGTTTGATTTCTTGCATTTTTATCTTTCAAATTAGGGTTCTCTAATTGTTGATTTTATCTTGCCATACACACCCTAATTACTAAAAATTTATATTAAAATGGTAAATTGCGGAAATTAAAATCCTAAGCTATTACATCATTAGGGAAGTGAGGGTACAATTTACAAATGGGGATGAAGTAGAAACTTAAGTATTACAACCATATCAATTAAGAATGAAGACAATGTAAAAATAGTGTAAAATAAAGGAAAAAATGCATTTTGAACTACTATGTGTTGACACATGCTGCTATGCATCGACATATAGCTTTCCCTTCCCCTGCCAAACTAAACCAACTCAGTATGAGTCGATGCATAAAGGGATTTGTCGATTCATGCGCTTGTTTGTGTTGACACATACTCGTTTTGTGTCGACTCATGCACCTTTCACCTTTCTGTTTTGTGGCCTGGATAATAGTATGAGTCGAAGCATGAGGCTATGTGTCGACTCATACCCTGTTTTTCACTAGTATGAGTCGACCCAAGTGGGTATGTGTCAACTCATGCTGCACTTTTTGCCTTAAACATTGTTTTATTGTTTATTTGGGTCAGTTTACAGTATGTAATTGATAAACATAAACAACAAGCAAATGGTTAGCTCAAAGGGGTAATGATTACTACATTTTATCTTCAAAAATAAATCATGTATGAAAGATGAAAAGCTCAAAGTTAAGAAGACTTACCTTTGGACTGCTGTGATGGCTCCAATGAAGCTCCAAGATGTTGTCCCAAAATGTTGAATCACACTAACTCAGTCAAGTTAAACAATACTGTTTTTTGTGTTTGGAGGGTAAAGATAATGGCACTACATAAACTTTATTTTGTTTGAACAATCTCTATGTGATAAGGTGTTTGGTTGATGGGAGAGTTTGTAAGATAGTGGATTGAGGGTTTCTGTTTTGAATGAAAGTAAAGTTGGATTTTTTTTGAATGAGAAAAGGTTACAAGGAATGCTGTTTTTTTTCTGTTAAAAAATATGTATTCTCTCTCTAAAAGCCCACCCCTTGTGTGTTGTGAGAGAAGTCTATTTATAGATGAATTTTGATGGGATTTTCGGAGGGAAACAAATAACATTTTGAACTATTTGGGTATGTTGTCTTCATATATTTTTTTGATGCAACTCTTCTATGCTAATTTTGTGCAAATATGGGGTTGAGATAATGCAGGCTTGGACTGGGTTTGAACCAGCAAAGCAAGACAGTTTTGCAGCAGCTTTGGAGTGTTGTGGCAGCTTGATGCAGGACTGGTTTACAGCAGTATAGCAGACTGTCTTTTGACATGGTTTTTGGATGTTATGTGGGTAACACAGCAGGCTTGGACAACATTGTTTGTAGCATGATACAAAATCTGGTTTGTGGACCAATTTATGTTGATTGTAACAAAGACAAAGCATGATTGTGGGCAGTACAGTGGCATGGTTTGAGTCAAAGGGGAAGAGTTAAAACAAGACTAAAACTTAGTATTTGTAATCTTGCAAAAATGTCACTTTGTAATAACTTGATTTATTTGTGACATCTTGAATTAATTTGAATTTTAATGAAAAGATATCATGAAGCAATGAAATTAACAAGTATAGAAAATACATAGAAAAATTTACAAGTCTTGCAAAAGTTGAATTTTTGAATCTCTTGATTTTTGATGATCAAATTTCCTATTTTGAGTGTCTTGATGGAATGTAATTTTTGGGACTCAATTTTGGTCAAAAAATCAAAGTTTGACTTTTTAGTGTATAGTTGACTTTTTCCACCAGTTGACCGAACTTTGTCTATCAATCCACCAATCTAAGGAGATGAATTGAAATATACAATTAGGTCAAAATGACGCGGTCGGTTCCTTGAGATCATGATTCCAACCAATAATCTAGGTATTAAGTCAAAAATCAAAGTTCAGTCATTTTAAGTCAACACCATAATTTTGCCCATTTTGCCCTTTTGATAAAGTGAATGAATTTCTTGAAAAATTGTGATCCAAGACTTGAAACTTGACAGAAATAATCCTGAGGATCCATAATGATCCATGAATGTCATTTGAAACATAGAAATCCAACTCCCTTTGTACAAACTCAAACCCAAATGCGCAAACTTGAGTCATTGAAGATCTTTGTAGGAAATATCTTGAGAAGTGAGAGGGAAAATTTTGGGGTACAACACTAGCTACAAAATTTACCAAGATTACATTCAATCATATTTTGTAAGAAGAAAATCAAATGGTAGACGCCTTAACAACTTTATCAGCCTTGTCCAAAGTAACTTGGCCAAATCCTGAACCACGTATTACAATCAGACATTTTTAAGAACATGCCCATTACCTTGCCATAGAAGAAGGACCAGATAACAAGCCTTGGTTCTATGACATCAAAAGTTATCTCGAGAAGCAAGAATATCTAAAAGATGCCTATACAATTGACAAGCAAACTCTGTGGAATCTAGCTTTAATGTTCTTTCTGAATGGTGACGTGTTATACAAAAGAAACTATGATATGGTGTTTCTCGGGTGAATGGAGAAACATGAAGCAAATATGCTTATGAGAGAAATCCATGAAGACGCCCTTGGAACTCATATAAATGGACATGCTAATGCTAGAAAGATCTTGTGAGCAGGTTAGTATTGGTTGACGAAGGAAGCTGATTGCTACCATTATACAAAGACATGTCACAAATGCCAAATCTACGTTGACAAAGTGCATGTAACACCAACTCCTTTGAATGTCCTGAGCTCTCCTTTGCCATTCTCGATGTGGGGAATTAATATGATAGGAATGATTGAACTGAAAGCCTCTAATGGACACCGATTCATAGTAGTTTCCGTTGATTACTTCACCAAGTGGGTGGAATTTGCGTCCTACATAAATGTGACAAGACAAGTGGTTACTCGGTTCATCAAGCAGAATCGTATATGCACAAATGGGGTTCCTAGCAGAATCATTATTGACTACGGGTCCAATTTGAACAATAAGATGACAAGGGAGTTATGTGATGACTTCAAAATTGAGCATCATAATTCCTCACCACATCGACCCAAGATGAACGGTGTTAATGATATTTCCAATAAAAACATCAAGAAAATCATTCAGAAAACGGTGAAGACATGAAAAGACTGACATGAAATGCTTCCATTTGTTCTACATTGCTATGGTACTTCCATACCTACATCTTCATTTGTAACTCCTTTCCCTCTCGTATATGGCATGGAGGCAGTACTCCCTATTGAAGTATATATTCCATCACTACGAGTTCTAATGGAGACAAATCTTGAAGAATCAGAGTGGGTCCAAACGCGACTTGATCAACTTAACCTCTTTGAAGATAAATGCTTGACAACTTTATGCCACGGTCAATTATACCAAAAGCGCATGAAAAAATCATTTGACAAAAAGGTTCATCCTCAAGTGTCCAAAGAAGGATATTTGGTTCTAAAAAATATTCACTAGCTCGCCTTGATCCGGTTATATAAATCAAATAATAACAATAAATAGAAAAAACGATTTTAATGGTCGGAGAGGCGTCGAAGCCCAAGCTCTGGTCGTCTTCTTCTGCGACCTGTAAATGCAAAACCGGCGAAAATCAAGTATTACTGATCCAAAACATAATGTCCGGCATAATTTGATCCTACCGGATCCAAATCTGGACATAATTTAGGCTATGAATCCCTTGATCATGAGTTTCGAAAAAACGAAACCAATCGGAGCAAATATGGTGCTTTACAAACCATAATGCATGGGACCCCTGCAATCGTTCTATCCTACATTACTAGGACTCATGAACACGTAGAAATCATTAAGAAAAGTTAGAACGTAATAAAATAATAAATACAGAAATTCAAGTATGCATGAAATCGTGATATTTGCAGGGATGTTTTCTGGCCTTTGGGATCAATATAAATGATCCAATCTTACCTTTCAATTTCCTAGAAATGATTTGAATGAAGATCTCACAGCGAGAGGGCTTGCAAGGTGAATTTTGAAATGCGAGGGTTTTTAGAAAATTTGAGAAGTTTTTGAAAATTTAGATGCACGGAGGAGCCCCTTTAGCTTCTGATCTCATGCGTATATATGGAGGAAGGAGTAGGGTGAGCAAATATGGCAAGAAGACAAAGAAATTATGGCCACCAGACAAGAAACCAAAAAATTTATAAACTTCCATTATTAGATGTCATTGCCATTTTTAAGCTCACTCGGTTTCTCCATGGCTATCATGAGTTGTCTTGGGCCTAAATTGATCTAAAGAAGCAAGCCCACATGCCTTGGTTAATTGATTTTATATTCCATTTTATTTAATTGCATTTAAATGAATAAAAATTAAAATAAAAAAATTAAAATCATAATAAATATGTCCATGGATTTAGAGGTCTTCTAACACATTATGAACATGTTTGAACATCAAAAGATAGGTCCACTATTTCAAAAATCAAGTTTGCTCACTTAGTACTTCATGCATTTTACCAAAATTTCCCAACTTGCAATTGTCACAATTCTCTCAATTTGTATCTTTTGAAGGTGATATTTCACTTCTTAGAAAGCTCATGATGTCCTCTTAAATTTTTATTTTGATAATTTTTGCATTTGGAGATTTTTTCTTGACGTAAGTTGGCTTGACAAAAAGTATCTTTTCGTTGACTTTTGAAATGACCTATAATGTATGGGATCATATCTCTCAAATCAAGAACTTTTTGGACTAGAACATAAATACAAAGTTGTAGACAATTGAATTTCCTTCAAAATGGGCTTGGGTGAGGAAATGTTGATGAAGCATGTGAAAGTTATGCTTGGTCAAAGTTCTCCTAAGGAAACCCTAATTTTGCAACTTTTGACCTTTGATGATTTGAGGGCTTTCCTTGAGGAATAATGATCAACTGTTTACCAAATGATGAATATGACTTAAAAATGTTGATGTTGATAAAAAATCTTGAAGTTTGACTATATGTTGACCATAGTTGAGTTTTTACCCAATATAGTTGATTTTCAATCATCTGAGCCATTAATTGAGCAAACTTGTGATGAAAGGCTTAAAAATTCATATGAGCATTATTGAAGACATACGGAGAACCATGGAAACCACTTGAGACCTTTGCAACCCAAACTTCCTTGAAAAACACAAAGCCCTAGTTATGGACCCATTTTCTAGGAGGAGGTTTGACTTGTCAACTCTTGAGTGGCCTTGAGTACTTGGGGCCTTCAGAGGAATGTCCCTGAAGAAAATGGGAGGGAAAATTTGGGGGTACAACGAATGTCCCTTTTCAATCTTCTTATACCTAGAGAGTTAGATTGGCGTGTATGCCATTCGTGACTTGAAGGTAGAAGACGATTGAACACTTAAGTACCCAGAAATCTGCGCTCGCTTGTGCATAAAGTAACACTGTTGGTTGAATATAATGGGAATGAGCTTAAAGATGCCATTTGGAGAGGTGACAAAGATTCTTTGGAGATGGGCTTATAAATTCCATCTAGGAAAACTGTTGATAAGAAAATCAGACTAAGTCTACGCTCGACTTTGTCTTAGAAGATGTATTTGGAACGAGTCTACGCCTGACTTTATCCAAAAGAAGAATCAGAATAAATATATGATATCGTGAAAAGATACAACATTTTCCGCCCGAATTACATAGATTAAATTTCTGATTCTTCGTTTATTATGTCACATTTTATCCCCTTTTTGTAGATTTTGAAACATATTTCAGGTAATTAGCTTTTGCAAGGCATAAATGAGAAAATGAAGAAAAAGAATGGAAAAATAAGAAGAAATGGCTATTTAAGCAGCAAAATGCAGCATTCTGTAAATTAGAAGCGTGCCGCCGGCCATCACAAGTTGGAAAAGTCTGCCCCTCGACACACTTCATGTCACAACTGACACATATTCAGTATGCGTTCCCCACGTCACAACACACAACATGCTCTCCATGATCCATAACAATTACGAACATCTCTCAGTTTGATGCATTAAATGCATGTTCACCTGGATTTATCCATGCTTCAAGAACGAGAATTATGGGAAGTTTCCTATTTTCTCTCACCATTTGGAATGAATAAAAGGGAATCAATTACCACCTTGAAATCTCTCGAACACTGCTACTATTTTTTACGTTTTCTACACTTCTGCTTTGTTTTGGTTTTTATTATTCTAATTTCATAAATTTAAGTACTTTACTCTTCTACTGTTCGTAGTATTCGGTAAGAAATAAAAAACCCGCCATCAAAGTAGTATTTTCTACATCGAAGAAATACTACAACACTAGTTTGTTTCCCGACTTCCAGAATTTTGCTTAGAATTACATTAATTTAATTCGAGATATTTTTACTACAAGTCAATCTTGCCGACTTGTGGAGGATACGTATTACTCATAATTAATCACTTTGTTATTCACATTCTAGTTCCTATTTTAATAAGCATAATTTATTTGTTTCCTACCATGCATGTATTGTTGAATTTACGTTTTAATTTTATGTTGTTCTGTGGTAAATTTATGTCTAGCTAGATTCCCTGATACCGGTATGTAAAACTTAACCGAAAGGATTCGGTAATTAATTTGCATTATTAATTTTTACAAAAACACTTTTGTGGTTTTAATTTCCAGTTGAATATTTAATTGTTTTTATACGGAAGTAAGAGACAGTCTAAGGTTAAAATCAACAGAGCAGAAGTTTGAGGTTTTAACAAGATAGTGGTTATTAAAACATTAATTTTAAAAACAACGGAAGCGCTTTAAAGTTAATTGGACCTTATTTGTTTTCAAAAAATAGTTTTGAGTTTTAAATGAAACAGCGAAAGCGCTCATTCCGAGCTTAACTTATATGATCTGATTCAATAGAACTGAAGTTTGAGACGAGGGTTTTTAAACTAATAGTTTTCACCGATGTTGTGTTTTAACACTAAAAACAAATGCCAATGACTTGCTGAATCCCTTAAATTGACGAATTACATACCGGTGTCCCGTTATTATTTATTAGACTTTAGTTAATTCCTGATTAAACCCAAACACCCTAGTTTTATAATTAGCCTTAGCTTTACATAGTGACCCTAAGATAATAGTAGTTTTGACCATCAGCCCTTGTGGGTTCGATATCTTTTAAAACTACGCGATAGACAATGCACTTGCAGTCACTACACCCAATAAACTCATAAAGTCGCGATTAAGTTTTTGGCGCCGTTGCTGGGGACTGAATAAGTCAAATACTGTAAATCCGTTGTTATGCAGTATAGACTAAGGAAACCAATTTTAATTTTAAATTTTAACCATCGATTGTATGCCAGGTACTCGCTCTAAAGACAAGGAATTAGAATAACCAATCGACGAAGTCGAGATTTTTGTTAGTATAAGACGCCGAATCCGAGATTACCAAGCCAAGTACAATCTTCCCGAAACCAATCTTCCTAACTTTTCTCTTCCTGACCTCAAAATGGCTAAAGGAACCCAAAATTCTCCTCTGAAGGATTATGCTGCCCTATCGCAAGTGAAACCCCATAATAGTATTTCTTCTCCCGCTATCGCATGAAATGATTTCGAGTTAAAGCCTTCGCTTTTGCAAGCTATCCAACAAAACAAATTTTCAGGATGTCTTACAGACAATCAAAATCTTCATCTATCCGTGTTTGTGCAGTACGCAAACACAATGAAAGAAAATGGAGTAAGCCCTGAAGCAATAAGACTTTGTCTTTTTCCCTTCTCATTAAAAGATAGAGCTAGAGCATGGCTCCCGTCTCTACCATCCATATCCATTACAACATTGAACAAATTGAAGAATGTTTTTCTAGCATAATTTTTTTCCGCCAAGTAAGACAACTATGCTAAGATCCAATATCCGCAGTTTTAAACAAAAGGAAAGCAAATCTCTTTTCGAAGCATGGGAAAGATACAAAGATATGTTGCGTCTCTGTCTGCATCACGGTCTAGAAGAATGGCTGATCATCCACACCTTTTACAATGGTCTCCTGTACAACATAAGACTAACAATTGACATAACTATTGGCGGTGCGCTGATGGATAAACCATACCATGATACGTATCAACTTATCGAAAGTATGGCTCAAAATCATTATCAGTGGGGAAGCGATAGAACCATGATGGAGAAATGTCAAACGAAAGGCGGTATGCACAAAGTTAGTAGATTAGACCAAGTTAATGCTAAGCTAGAAGCCCATACGCAAAAGATAGAAAGCTTGATCACAACTCCCGCAGCCACCGTAGCTGCGGTAACTCCAACCCCTGATCTATGTGGACTTCACGCGCATAACGCATCCGAATGTCCAATTTTAACAGGAGTTCCGGTTGATCAAGTAAACTATGCTCAAGGAAACCCCTGTGGTAATAACTATAACCCTGTTTGGAAGAACCATCCAGAATTTTCTTAAAAAAATCAATAATGCTTTGTAAGCACCAGGGAAAGCTCCTACTACACTTTCAGGATTTTAGAAATCCACCCAAAATGTCCCAAATATTCCAAATATCCCTAAGAAGTCTAACATCCAAATCATGATAGAAAACTTTGTAGCCAACCAAGCTCAAACTAACAAGGATTTCATGAATCAAAATATCCACACCAAAGAACAAATTAAGCAATTGACTAATAAGATTGATGCTCTTGCCACACAAACCAAAATGTTAGAAACACAAATTTCCCAAGTGGCTCAACAGCAAGCAGCTCCAGCTGCTCCAGCTGAAACTTTTCCTGGACAACCCAAACCAAATTTAAAGGGACACGCTAATGCCATAACACTTCAGAGTGGGACAAAACTAGGTGGACCAACTAAACCTAGAATCGAGAACCCAACCATGTACCAAAAACTTGGAAAAGGGATTGAGAAAGAAGCTGAACTAAAGGAAGTAGAAAAAAGAAGGTGACGAAGTGGCCGAAGAAAAAGAAGAACCTTATGTGCCTCCTCCTCCCTATAAACCTCATATTCCATATACTCAATGACTTGCTAAGTCTAAAAACATAGGGCAATTCAAGAAATTCGTCGAACTTCATAAACAACATAACATTACCATACCTTTTATAGAAGCTATCATACAAATGCCCTCCTATGCTAAATTTATTAAAGAAATCTTATATAATAAGAAAAAGCTTGAGGATAACAAAATTGTATTGCTCACTGCTGAGTGTAGTTCTATAATACAAAACAACATGCCTCCTAAACTTAAATACCCTGGTAGTTTTTCCATACCTTGCGTAATCAGAAAATTTGTCATAGACAAAGCACTATGCGATTTGGGAGCCAGTATTAGTCTAATACCCTTATCAATTTGCAAGAAACTCACCATGGGAGAACTAAGACCAGTAAGAATGTCCGTATAATTAGAAGGTTGATCAGTGAAATTTCCTTTAGGTATGTTAGGAAATGTTCATGTGCGCATAGGAAAATTCTATATCCCCATTGATTTCATAATCCTGGACATTAAAGAAGACTCCAATATTCCTATTATATTAGGTAGACCATTCCTAGCCAATGCAGGAGCCATAATAGATGTTATAAATGGAAAACTGACTCACGAAGTCAGAGAAGAAAAAGTTGAATTCATCTTATCTAAATTCCTTATGGCACCAACCATCGACGATTCATGTTATTTCCTATATGAAATCGATAAATGCGTGAAAGAATTGGAGAAACAACAAACCACTTATTCAAAAGTATTGAATATTCCCATACCCCCGATTCTCGAAGATGATAATTGGCGCCCATAATATCAAGATGAAAATCTGAGTGAATGCCTAGCCTAAACACCTGACCCTATACCTTGTCAAAAGAAGCATGCCATTGAACTCAAAATGCTACCAAAAGACCTAAGATATGAATTCCTAGATACAAAACTTGAACGACCAGTTATAGTCAATGCAGACCTAGGACAAATAGAAACAGAAAAATTATTACATGTCCTCAGAAAATACCCAACTGCTTTAGGTTATAACATATCAGATCTAAAAGGAATAACTCCTTCTATGTGCATGCACCATATTATGCTGGAGGAAGACTGTAAAACCTCTAGGGAACATCAAAGGAGAATAAATACCACTCTGAGTGATGCAATATAAAATGAAGTAGAAAAGCTACTAGAAGTAGGAATCATATACCCAATATCTGATAGTAAATGGGTTAACCCAGTACATGTCATACCTAAGAAAGGTGGTGTTACGGTTTTGAGCAACACTAAAGGAGAATCTATAGCGCACTGAACTCACACTGGGTGGAGAATGTGCATCGACTGTAGAAAGTTAAACAAAACCACTCGTAAAGATCACTTTCCTTTACCCTTCATTGATCAAAAGCTTGAACGACTAGCCAAACACTATCACTTCTGCTATTTAGATGGGTATTCCATATTTTTCCAAATTCATATCCATCCCGACTACCAAGAAACAACGACTTTCACTTGTCCTTATGGTACGTTCCCCTATAGATGAATTCCATTTGGATTATGCAATGCACCTGCAACATTCCAGAGATGTATGATGTCCATCTTCTCTGATTTCCTAGATGGCATGATAGAAGTTTTTATGGATGACTTCTTTGTCTGCGGAGAAACTTTTGAAGGATGTTTATCGAACCTTGAAATGGTACTAGAAAGATGCGTAAGTGTCCATCTCGTGCTAAATTGGGAAAAATGCCACTTCATGGTCCCAAAAGGAATTGTTGTAGGGCACATAGTATCCGATATGGGAATTGAAGTAGATACAACAAAGATCGAAGTTAAAGAAAATCTTCAACCACCCAAAACTGCTAGAGAAATAAGAAGTTTTCTAGGACACGCGGGTTTTTATCGATGTTTCATTAAAGACTTCTCTAAAATAACCAAACCTCTAAACAAAATGCTATTGAAGGATGTTGAGTTCATTTTCACCGAAAAATATTTGGACGCACTTACAACTCTAAAAAAGGATATAATTTCAGCTTCAATTATGAACCTCCTGATTGGGACGAACCATTCGAGATGATATGCGATGCCAGTGACTATGCCGTAGGCGCATTCCTAGGACAAAGAAAGGATTAAAATCTTCGTGCGGTCTACTATGCAAGTTGAACCCTAGATCCTGCACAGACGAATTACGCCACCACTGAAAAGGAATTCATAACTATTGTGTTTTCTTTAGATAAATTATGTTCCTACTTAGTAGGAGCACGAATAATTATCTATACTGACCATGTTGCAATCTGGTACCTCTTAATTAAGAAAGATGCCAAACCAAAATTACTAAGGTGGATCTTACTTTTACAAGAATTCAATTTAAAAATAAAAGACAAGAGAGGCACCGAGAATGTAGTAGCTGACCACCTATCCAGAATAGAAGGTATCAAACCAGATCTTATTCCCATCAATGATGATTTTCCCTATGAACACCTTATAGCCCAGTTAGAAATAGACAATATTATAACTGAGTACCCTGTGACTTATGAAGACAAGAACACAAACGGAATTACGGAAGCAAAATGCACCACAACCATACTACCATGGTACGCCGATTTAGTCAACTACTTGGTTGCTAGAGTGCTTCCACTCGATATGTCTTATAAACAAAAGAAGAAACTCTTTCATAACCTAAAACATTATTATCTGGACGAGAATTTTCTTTTCAAAAGAGGCACCAATGGTATTTTTCGTCAATGTGTTCCCGGAAATGAAATCGAAAACATAATTTTCCACTGTCATGCCGCTCCCTATGGAGGACATGCAAGTACATCAATGACATGCGCTATGATATTACAAGCTGGCTTCTATTGGCCGAGTCTTTGGAAAGACATCCATATCACGATTAAAAATTGCAACCAATCCCAACACACTAGAAACATCTCTAGACGCGATGAGATGCATCAAAAGGGCATTCTTGAAGTTGAAATATTTGACGTATGGGGAATCGATTTCATGGGACCCTTCCCGTCTTCCTTTGGAAATCACTACTTACTAGTTGTTGTCAACTATGTTTCGAAATGGTTCAAGGTTATAGCCTCTCGAATAAATGAGTCACGAGTAGTTGTCAGGCTTTTCAAGAACATAATATTTCCAAGATTTGGTGTATCGAGACTCATCATCAGTGACAGTGGCTCCCATTTCATTTCCAAAATCCTAACAAAATTATTAGCGAAGTACGGAGTCTGACATCGTGTCGCAACACCTTATCATCCACAAACAAGTGGGAAAGTAGATATCTCCAATAGAGAAATTAAGAAAATCTTAGAAAAAACTGTAACAACCTCTAGGAAAGACTGGTCATCTAAGTTACATGAAGGTCTATGGGCATATAGGACATCATATAAAACTCTGATTGGAACCACACCATTTAAACTAGTTTATGGGAAATCATGTCATCTGGTGGTAGAAATAGAACATAAAGATTATTGGGCCATTAAGACCCTTAATTAAAATTACATCGCTTCAGGTGAGAAAAGAATCTTGGATATCTATGAACTAGAAGAACTTAGACTATACGCATACAAAAAAGCTCAGATATATAAAGAGAGAATTAAAAAATGGCACGATAAATGAATATCTAGAAAATAATTCAATGAAGGCAATATAGTTCTCCTATTTAATTCTAGACTTAAACTATTTCCGGGAAAACTTTGCTCAAGATGATCTGGTCCCTTCAAAACCACTAAGGTTTTTCAAAATGGAGCGATAAAAATAAAAGGAATGAGTAGAGAACCTTTCATCATAAATGGAAAGCGTCTAAAACACTATCATAGCATCGATAATAAAGAATATTATGAAACCTTTAGGTTATATGCGCTGCCACCCCATTCGTTAGACTAATCACCAAGCTATGTCGAGCTTACGACTTTAAATAAAGTGCTTCTTGGGAGACAACCCAACTTTGAGTCTTTTCTTTTTGATTTTCTTATTTTATTTTTTATTTTCTTTTCATACTTTTGTTATTATTGATGTTAAAATATGAAATATTGTTTCTTTAATTTTGTCTGGTACTAACTTAATGCTAACTGTCAACCTACTTCAGGCTAACCTTTCTTTTGGCTAGTTACACTAACCACGATGAATCCGATTGATACGATGGGCATTATGTTTATAGGAAGAAATCAACAAAGGAGGTTTGAGTCTCTTTTTGATATGTAGATACAATTAATTACCTACCACGACGGACCCACTATGATCACCTTAGGGATTCGAGATAGTGTTTTAATTTTATTGATCCAAATACGTTGGGATGCATCTACTTTGAGAAGAAAGTTTAGCTATTACCATAGACTAACTTTATAGTTTTTAAGCTAACTTGTCTACAAACCTGACCACGGTCTGGGATTCAATAAAGGACTGATTAGATTTAGACTTTTTGTTATAGAGTACACCTTCACCCATAGAGAGATGGCAGAGCTACTAGGATTCCCATATAACTTAGATGCATTTACCGTAATCCAAGAAGAGCTTTTTAATGTAGGTGAGCTAGATTATTTCTGGGGGGACATTACATGCATTAGTAACCCTGAGCCCGAGGACATGCACTCAGAAAACATCCATAACCCAACTTTAAGATATTTTCCCAAGATCCTAGCCCACACCCTTTTTGGTAAAGTGGAAAACGTTACCACCGTTTCTAGAGCTAGGCTTTTTATCATGTTCTACGCTTCCCAAAACCTTCCCATAAATGAAGCTACATTTATGCTAGCAAACTTTCACCGTCTTGCGAAAGCTGTACATGAACCCATTCTCATAGGTGGCTTAGTGACCATGATAGCTAATGCTATCAGGTTAAGACAACAATTGTTGAACCTTGTCCCTCAGGGTAGATTTCAACCTATGAACCTAGGCCCAAGTAACTCAGAACTTCTCATTGACAATCATTTAATTCCAATTTTTACCCTACCTGACCATAGGACTAGCATACATGACAGAAATAATTGGTTATATCATTGGGGCGCAACACACATGTCACCACCACCCATTCCTAAGACAGTCTTGATTTATGACCACCTCAATGCTTTCCTGTCGAATAAGGATATTGACCCTGAAACCCCTCCCTTTTACCATGACTTCCCATCTTCCAAACAAATTGGCTCAAACTTCTCCGACACTCCAGTTGTTTCTCCGCCTCCCGTATTTCATCCTGCTCCCGATTTGACTTCCTTCTAATCAGAGATTGATTTGTTGAAGGACGATCTGGTTATTCTGCGGATCTACTTCCATTCCTTTATGCATATGGTAGTCGAACAACTGGATTATATTTATCAGCATCTTTTCTCCGCATCGCTTGACCGATGTGGCTGATTTACCAGACATACTGAATTATTATATTTTCCTTTTCACATTTAAATATTGAGGTCAATGTTTTGTTTAAGTTTGGAGAGAAGTTTTATTAGATTATATTTTCAATTATTTAATTTGTTTGACACTTTATTCTTACTATTTTTGGAATTTTATCTTTCAGTACAATTTCTATTCATTTTCAATTCAGTTTTGTTATGAGTTTTATTTATTTCGTTTATTTACTGCATTAGTATCATATTTACACACACACACATATATATATATATATATATATATATATATATATATATATATATATATATATATATATATATATATATATATATATATATATATATATATATATATATATATATATATATATATATATATATATGCTTAAATAGTTACATATTATTTATTCATATATATTTATCTACAAGTATTGAAAAGGTATACTGCAGAACAGAACTGCAAATTATGAGCACTTTGTGAAGTAATCAATGGAAATGAAGATGAAACAATGTATGTTGGAAGCAGTAGGCTTGATTTCTCCAATCATATCAATATCCCACATTGCGAATGGCCATAGAGTAGTCAAAATATTCAGAGGAACCAGAGGCACAGGAACTTTATCAGCATAGATCTGACACTTATGACAAGTTCTGAAGTGATGATGGCAATCAGTTTCCATGGTCGACCAGTAATAACATGCTCTTAGAATCTTCTTGGCCATGTTATGCCCACTAGAGTTTGTACCAAAAATACCTTTGTGCATGTCTTTCATAATCTTCTTCGCCTCTTTCTTATCCATACAAAGAAGTATAGTCGAATCATAGTTGTGCTTGTATAAAATTTTGTTGCTCGGGAAGAATTTAGTCGAGAACCTCTGTAAGAATTTCTTTCCATTGATTGGTTCTCCTTCAGGGTACTCTTGAACCTCAAGATACCTCTTCACTTCATAAAACCAAGGTTTTTCTTCTACTCCTTCAATGTCAACTTCATAGCAGTGTGCCAACTTGTCCAGTCTTTCAATGGTGATTATGGGTGCCCCATTATCCCATCTGACCTTGAACATAGATGACATTGTATCCAATGCGTCTCCCAACTGATTTTGTTCTCGTGGGATGTTCTCAAAGGTGATTTCCTAGAAATATAGGATCAATGTTAAAACATGCTCTTTATAAGGAATGAGATTCGGGTGCTTCATATCCCATTCTCCCCTGATCTGATGATCACTAGGGCTGAGTCTCCATATAAATCCAAGAACTTGATTCTTTGGTCAATAGAAGCTTTAATATCCATAATGCACGCTTCATATACGGCCATGTTGTTGGTACAATCAAAGCATAATCTGGTGGTGAAGGGCGTATGGCATCCCTGAGGAGAGATAATTACAACACCAATTTTGCTGCCAAGTGCATTAGAAGCTCCATCAAAACAATAGTCCGTCGGGATTCTGGCTCAAGCTCAGGTCCTTCATACAGTCCATGCTCTTCACAATCTATAACTATCATAATATTATCGTCCACGAATTTGAAATTCATAGACTGATAGTTGTCTACAGCTTGATATGCCAAATGATCTGCCAGTACACTTCCTTTGATTGCCTTTTGAGTGGTGTACTGAATGTCCTATTCTATCAAGACCATTTTCCATCAGGATATTCTTCTGGAGAGGGCTAGCATCTCAAATATGTATTTGATGGGATCCATTTTAGAAATCAACAGAGTAGTATGAGTTAACATATATTGTCTTAGTCGACGAGCAACCCATGACAAAGTGCAGCAAGTTTTCTCGAGCAGTGAACATCTTATTTCACAATCAGTAAACTTTTTGCTAAGGTAGTATGTTGCATGCTCTTTTCGACTAAACTCGTCATGTTGCACCAATACACACCCCATTGAGTTCTCCAACACTGTTAGGTACATGATTAGAGGCCTTCCTTAAACTGATGGCATCAGAATTGGAGGTTCTTGTAGGTACTCCTTAATTTTATCAAAGGCTTCTTGGAAGTCATCGTTCCACTTTACTACTTGATCTTTCTTCACCAACTTGAAAATTGGCTCACAAGTAGTAGTCAAATGAGAAATGAATCGGGAAATGTAACTCAGCCGTCCTAAGAAACCTTTGACTTCCTTCTCGGTATGAGGAGCTGACATTTCTTGAATGGCTTTGACCTTGGCTGGGTAAAGTTCAATACCTTTACCGATGACGATGAAACCCAAGAGTTTACTAGATCTCACCCGAAAGGTACAATTGTTCGGGTTTACCCTTAGCTTATACTTGTTCAGTCTTTCAAACATTTTATGTAGATGATCAAGATGCTCTTCTTTATTCTGTGATCTTGTTATCATTTCTTCGATGTAGACCTCTATCTCGTGATGAATCATGTCATGGAATAAAGCTACCAAAGCACGTTGATAGGTTGTGCCGGTGTTCTTCAACCCAGAAGTCATAACCTTGTAGTAGAAAATGCTCCACTGTATAACGAAGGTAGTTTTCTCCATATCTTCACGCGCCATCTTTATCTGATTATAACCCGATAAGCCGTCCATGAATGAGAATACCTTATGCTGAGAAGTGTTGTCGACCAAAACATCAATATATGGAAGTGGGAAGTCATCTTTAGGGATTTCCATGTTCATATCAATATAGTCTACACACATACGAACCTTTCCATCTTTCTTCAGTACCAGAATATTATTAGCAACCCATTGAGGATATGATGTCACTACTAAGAAGTCTGCCTTAAATTGCTTCATAACCACGACCTTTATCTTCTCTGACATCTCGGGACACTTACAGCGAACCTTCTGCTTAGATGATGGACCACAATATCCATTTCGAGCCATGCAACATCTGAATTAACCTGTTCTTGAAACTGCTCTCTAAATTGGCGCATATCTTGACTTCTTTCCAGTTTGGCTCCGTAGCTAAGTTTAATACTTCGACTGGTTCTTCATATGGTTAGATATCCTTTTCTTCTTGTATTAGGAGTATGGAAAGCTCTCCAGGTATTTCAAAATCTTCCTCACCTTCGTCCTCGGCTTGGTAGATCAGATTTTCAAAGTCATGGGTGCAAATAGCAGAATCAATAACAACGAGATCCAGAGTGGATGTGGATTTGCAATGTAGTGTATGGGTGTGTGTAAGAAACACATAGATATATTTGAAAGCAATAAAGTATTGAAAAAGACAGAGAGCATAAAATTTGAATGAAAAAACGTCCAATGTTTTATTAGATGAGCATATGTGGATGAAAGATAACAACCCTAACAAGTTGACCGTTGTTCCCCTGGTATCAAATATGTGATGTCGAAGGAGATGTCACAACACAAATATTTAAGGACAATTAAAATGCTAAAATAGTAAAATCACAAGGGATTGTTAACCCAATTCGGTATACAGCAACACTTACTATGAGGGCTACCAAGCCAGGGACAAGTCCACTAAATATTATCAATTCACAGACCCTTAGTAAACAACCAGTTTATGATCTAATAACTTAAGCACTACCCGTTCTATACTTCTACCTAAGATACACCTAGGTATGAGGCCCTCCTCAAATCCTTTCAATCACTAACATTGAAAAACTACAGATTTATCAAGTTTTAAAACCCTCAATAATTAAATACTTAAAAGCTTATGAAGGATCCACAACTTACAACTCAAATTATAACTCAAGTATTGAAACAGTACTACAGTGTATTACAATTAAAAGATTCAGACTTCTAAAATGTACATAGTATATTTTTCTTCAATAGTTGCTTATTATGAATAAGGATGCAAGTCCTTATAAAGGCGCAACAACTTCTTTATGGGCTTGGGCTGAAAAACAAATGTTACAATATATTGAATCCCTTGAATAACTCCAAGAAGGTAGGCCATGATGTAATCCATAAAGATTAGACAGATAGAAAAAAATTCCTCCATATTTTTCGTAAGATATAAACCACAAAACCTGAATAAGGCGCACTTAAAAATAGGAAACCAAAAATATGAAAACATGTTCAGATCAGTAGGAAGATTATAAGACATATGCTTTGACATCATTCAAAATCACATGAGATGATTTACTTCAAATGTCAATACATTAAGCAAAACTTTACCAAAGTAGTGTTTTACCAAAATTTCTTCCAACAAACACTTACAAACTCCCCCTTTTTGAAAATTTTGGCTAAAACATTATTTGAGCACATTATCAGAGCAGCAATAAAAAATCAGTTAGCAGTTAGTAGTGGAAGATGTCAAGACATCTTCTGATACATGAGGGCCCCCCTTAAAACAAAGAAGCTCACCCCCCAACTTACCATTTAGTCAGTCAGTAAGCTTCTCTACCTCTTTTTAGACATAATATGCCAAATAAACATGCATTGAAGAGAAACAGTAGAAAAAAATACAGATCAGAATATCCAAGTGTCAAGCACATAGAAGTGACAGAAGAAAATATGGATCAAAACACAAAATAAAAACATAAAAAGAAGGCACCAACATAGAGTCTAACTGTCTTCAGGACTAGTAGACTTGGCATCTTAAGAGCTTCTTTCACTATCAGAATCTTCTCCTTCAGTACCAACTTTATCATCAAGACTATTATTCTTCTACAGCTCATTGATCAACTTTTCAAATTTTAGCTTTCTTGCTGAGCTAAATCTGATTACCTCATCTATCTCTTTGAAGGCTTCCATTAACTAATTAATCATATTATCCTTGCTCGAGGTCTTGTTTTCAGAGGATGCGGATGTTAAAATAATGTCTGGGACATGCTTACCTGAAAACACCTTGAAGTGAAAGGACAGGGAAGACTCCCTTTTGCAAACTACATCACTGCCACACAGAATTTCAGTATGTTGATTTAGAACAATTCCACAAATAAGAGATGGAAAGGAAATAGGCATCTTAATAGCACAGGTTCCTACATGGTTTACAGTTTAGTAAAAAATGTGATCACCATAGTCAAAAATATTTTTATTTCAAACACAATAGATAAATTTTCCTATAAACAACTGTAATAGTTGAAGTACGATTGGTAGGGACCCATTTAGCATCTCTAATTCTATGCAGGATACCATATTTCACACTTAATTTACTAACAGGGAGCTTATTCTTCATGGGCCAATCACTCACTTGGTTTGGAGTGATAGCTTTGCACACCTGATTATTAATCACTTCCATTTCACAATAATCATCTTCAGACCTGGTGACAGTCTTCATCAAGCCAACAAAATAAATCATCTCCATAATCTCTTTGTACTCTAGTGCATCTGCTCCCAACTCATTTTCAAGAGCAATCCTTCTTTGGAAGACAAATTTCCACTTTTCAGCATTGCCATCAGAATGGAGGGAGATATTGTCAAGAGGAGCATCAGGCACCCTGACAGAAAGCTTTTTGCTTGCAGAATTCTTCACAGGAGATATGTCTTGGACATCATCCTCATCATCATCTGAGGAGCTATCAGGTCTTACTTTTCCTTTGTTGGAGGGAGGAACCACTTTACTCCAGGGCTTTGGGGGACCATACATAGTCTTCTTATTGATACTCTTCGCAGGGGGTGTGACATCCACATCCTTAACTTTTCTAGATTTTACCCTTTTAGCAATTCCAGGCACCAAATTGGTAATAAGTTCATTGTCAAACAACTCATCAACATTCACCACATTCTCAACATTTGGATTCCTTAAAGTTTTTGAACCAGCACCATCTTCCTTAGCAGAAGAGTCCTTCTCAGTAGATGATGTCTCAACATCTTGTTCAACATCAGCTTCCACTTCTTCTAGAACATAAGTAGAAAACTTGCATGGTTCACTTTCAGCAACATCTTTCTTTAAAGTAGATGATTCAGTAGCATTTTGAGGATCAGTACCTTTGTCGGCATGAGCAGGCATTCAGGCAAGAGGAGTAGAAATCCTGGGCACAACAAAACCCTCATTTATCACCCTATCTACTAGCCTTCTAATACTCGTGTCAACATTAACAATGTCTTATTCTGACCTATCATCAGTAGTATTAGGAGCATTACCTTTAGAATTGTCAAACTCGTCTTTGGATTTCTTTGCATGGGATGATTTGGGTTTCTTGGCCTTCATCTCAAGAGGTGCAATAGTTGTTAGAGGAGTGACGACCATGACTTTATCAAGGGAGAGATCCTGAGGATGGTTGAAAGACTTTGACCTAGATGCCTTGGCTATATCAGAAGAGCACTTTGAGGGAGACGAAGCATGATGTTGCGACATCTTTAAATATTTTTGAACAGTGAGATGCAAAATAACAAGGGTTCTTTTTCTGTAAAGGAGAACGAAGAGGTTGTGAAAATATAATGAGGTAATGTTGTAGCGTGTGGGAGAGTATTTAAGATAATCTTGAAATGATTGCTTAAGATATTTAATTTGTTGGAAACATAATAAAAAATACAATATCACTTTAATGATATTCCCACGCGCCCTTAATTTCTACATACCCTCATATATGCAGATCCCTAGGTTTCTTCTTAAGTTCTCAAACTAGTTTGCATCTAAAGCCTTAGTGAAAATGTCGGCAAGTTTTAATTCTGTAGCTACATGTTCCAAGGCAACAATCTTTTCCTCAACAAGCTCTCTTATAAAGTGATGGCGGATATCAATGTGTTTGGTCCTGCTGTGTTGAATAGGATTTTTTGATATATTTATGGCACTTAGATTGTCACAAAATAATGTCATGACATCCTGTTTGACATTATATTTTATCAATATTTGTTTCATCCAAACAAATTTAGAACAACTTCTTCCTGCAGCAATATACTCAGCCTCAATAGTCGACATGGACACATAATTTTTCTTCTTACTAAACCAAGATATGAGATTATTTCCTAGAGAGAAACATCCTCCTAATGTAATTTTTCTATCATCAGCACTTCCTGCCCAATCAGCATCACAATAACCAATTAAAGTAGAGATAGGTCCATGAGAATATAGCATACCATAGTCACTTGTCCCATTCACATAATTGTAAATTATCTTTACATGGTTGGCATGGAAAAGTTTAGGTTCAACTTGATATCTAGCAGATACCCCTACATCAAAGGCAATGTCAGGTCTTCTAGCTGTGAGATATAGAAGACTGCCTATCATACTTCTGTAAAGACTTTGATCCACACTTACTCCTTTTTCATCTTTAGACAACTTCAGATGTCTGGGAGCAGGTGTTCTTTTGTGACTGGAATTTTCCATCCCAAATTTCTTTACTATATTCTATGCATATTTTCTATAAGATAAGTATATACTATGTTCCATTTGTTTTTCTTGCAGACCAAGGAAGTAGGTTAACTCACCAACATAGCTCATCTCAAATTCTGATTGCATTTTCCTGAAAAAATGTTGAACCATCTCATTTGAAATTACACCAAACACAATATCATCAACATAAATCTGTGCAATCATGACCTCCCCTTCTTCTTCCTTGACCAAAAGAGTTTTTTCTATGCATCATTTCTGTGATCATATCTCCTAAAGGCTCACATACTCCACTTACCGCCCGATTATGTTTCAACTGCACCAACAATATGGCGGAGTATGAAGCATGCATCATGGGTCTTCGAGCTGCAATTGACCTAAGGATTAAGTTTCTAAGTGTCTTCGGGGATTCCGCTCTCGTGATCAGTCAGATCAAAGGCGAGTGGGATACGAAACACCCAAATCTTATTCCTTACAAGGAGTATGTGTTGATGTTGCTTCCCCACTTCGAGGAGATAACCTTTGAACACTTCCCAAGAGAGGAAAATCAGTTGGCGGATGCGTTAGCTACGATGTCTTATATGTTCAAAGTCAAGTGGGACAACGAGGCCCCCCGGATCATTATTTGGAAATTGGATGAACCTGCACATTGCTGTGATCTTGAGACCGAAGAGGTAACAGAAAAGCCTTGGTATCATGAAGTGAAGAGGTACCTTGAAGCTCAAGAATACCCCGAGGGTGCATCTATTAATGACAAGAGGTTTCTGAGAAGTTTCGCGGCAAAGTTCTTCATCAGCAATGACATTCTCTACAAACGTAACCATGATTCAACCTTACTGCATTGTGTGGATAAGACTGAAGCAGAAAGGATCATGGCAGAGCTGCATGAAGGCACCTTCGGAACTCATTCTAGTGGACATACCATGGCAAAGAAAATCCTTCGGGCAGGATATTACTGGTCCACAATGGAAGTTGACTGTTATCAGCATTCTCGGACCTGTCACAAGTGCCAGGTCTATACTGATAAGGTGCACATTCCTCCAGTTCCTCTGAACATCTTGACAACACCTTGGCCTTTTGCGATGTGGGGCATTGATATGATCAGCGAGATCAGACCTATGGCATCTAACGGGCATCGTTTCATCCTGGTAGCGATTGATTACTTTACGAAGTGGTTTGAAGCAGCTTCCTTTGCTATGGTAACCAAGAACGTCATGGCACGGTTCATTCGACACAACCTGATCTGTCGATACGGCGTACCAGAGAGGATCATTACGGATAATGGTACCAATCTTAACAACAAGATGATCACTGGGCTCTGCGAGCAATTCAAGATACAGCACCACAACTCTTCTCCCTACCGGCCGAAGATGAATGGGGTTATCGAAGCGGCAAATAAGAACATTAAGAAGATTGTGCAGAAGATGACAGTGACCTACAAAGATTGGCACGAGATGTTACCATTTGCTCTCCATGGGTACCGTACCTCATCAAGGACGTCAACAGGGGCAACACCCTTTTCCTTGGTTTACGGCATGGAGGCAGTCTTGCCCATTGAAGTTCAGATACCCTCTCTTCGGATCATGAAAGATGCAGGCTTGAGCGAAGACGACTAGATCCAAACCCGAATTGATCAACTGAACCTAATCGACGAAAATAGACTCACTGCTATTTGTCATGGTCAGACGTACCAAAAACGGATGATCAAGGAATTTAACAAGAGAGTCAGACGGCAAGAGTATCAAGTTGGGAACCTGGTAATCAAGCGCATTATTCTACCTCAAGGTGATCCCATGGGCAAATGGACCCCTACTTACGAAGGGCCATTTGTGGTTAAGAATATCTTCTCAGGAGGAGCGATGATTCTAACCACCATGGATGGTGACGACCTTCCTCACCCTGTCAATGTAGACATAGTAAAAAGATATTATGCATAATCAAAGACCCGCTAGGTCGACTGGCCTAGGCAAAAATAAGGGCTTCCCGGCGAACCAAAAGGGTTCGGGCAAAAATAAGGGATGAAAATAAAAAAAATCTGTACACCCGGCAAGTCGAAAACATGAAAAGGCGGCTGGGGCAAAAATGGGTATCCCGGTGGACTGAAAACCCGAAAGGGCGGTCCAGGCAAAAGTTAGGGATAAGCGTAACACTATTTCTCATTGGATCACCCTGCATCCAGACTTCGGCATCAACTATCAGGCTCGGACGACACCAGTCAATCAGATTCATCTTCAACTAAGCAGCAAAATGATGAGATGCTTGAAGATATAAAGGCAATAGCATAGTTGGAACCCAGTGGGACTATTCACATAGCTGTTTTGTTTTCTTTTTACAAATTGTATAAATCCTATTTGCTCGGCGGCGTTCTCTTACTAGGACGTCAGCCTCTTGTACAAAAACGCCTATTTACAGGCAAACTTCAAAATCAATACAAATTCTCTTTCAAACAAATTTCAAAATTGTTTCCCCTTTTATCTGTTTTGTTTTGCAAAGAACGTCCAATGTTCATTTTTGATATATGCATTTGACATTAATTGCTGCTCATAAATATTTACATGCGAAACAAAGGACTAATTACGGGTGACATCAGAAGTAGGGGCAATAAGAATTGTCCAAGCTATATAGTTGCTCTGTCCACCAAGGGACCAAGGTAAGTTCAGTTGAAGAATGTGACCAAGATACCTTCACTCCCCGCAGAGTAAGACAGTAATGATAGCTCTCTCAGACTGAGACTTGCAACTATGAGCGAATCAGCCATACTCTCCCCCAGCGGAGTATAAGAATATTCCCCAGCAAGCATAAGAGTATCCCTGGCAGCCTTAATATTCCTCAACGGGATATAAGAATATTCCCCGACAGAATGTAAGGTACCCCTAGTGGAGCCATTTCCCCAGCGCAGTCTATAAAAGGGTTTCCCCAATGGAGCTGAATCATCTTCCCTAGTAGGTTCTGGAAGCTTGTCCCCTGCAGAACACAAATAAGTCTCCCCAAGCTAAGTTCAGAAGTTATCCTCACAAGAGTCCAACCGAGTTATCCTCAACAAGTTGCAACTGAAAGATCATCCCCAGCAACGTTCTTTCTATCCCCAGCGGAGTTCATCATCAAAAAACCCCTTAGCATACCATGCATCATAAGACTCTAGGCGCGGGTTCGTACCCACCTGAGGTAAGGCTCAAGGGGGATAGAGTTCTTGTTCCCCAGTGTCTGACTGTCCACTTTGTTAGGCATCCTCCAAGCTCTGATGAACCTTTGTCGAAGTCCTTGCGTATTGTTGTCGAAGTCAAAAATTAGGTCAGGAATCAGCATGTCATGAGGGCCATCCCTCCGAGCATATCCAAATTGTCTCAAAGCTAGACAGGGGTTGTAGGTAATGCCTCCCCTAATTCCAAGTAATGGAACATTATGAAATTCTCCACAAAGATCAATGATGGTGACATTTTCTTTGGACCGAGAACACCAATGTACATCCGAATGTGTGAGAGTCATCAATCGTTGTAACCACCTTAAACCCTGCTCATTCTTCAAAACTGACTGTGGAAGGTGAGAAATAAACCACCTTGCTAGGAGAGGAGTACAACACATGAGAACACCTCTTTTCCTCGTTGTTCGTGTGTAAAATGAGTGGAGGATGTCCCCAAGCAATGTAGGCATGGGATTCCTGGATATGAAAATCTTGACAGCATTCACATCTATAAGTTGATCAGGATTTGGGAACAAAACCAACCCATAGATAAGGAGTGCCACAATCTCTTCAAAGGCTTGCAGATCAAGAGAATTCCAACATTCTCGTGCCTTCTCAAACAGAAACTTTACCAAGAATCCCTTGACACCACTTCTGGCTTCCCAATGCCCCTTGATGTCGGATGGTTGCAAGCGTAATGCTTGGGAAATATCTTCAGGTCTTGGTTCCTTTTCCGTACCGTTGTAGGGTAGTTGACTAAGAATAGGAATTCTCAGGAGCTGAGAAAATTCCTCCAAAGTAGGCACCAATTGATAATCAGGGAATGTATAACAGTGGTGTAGGGGGTCAAAGAACTGGAAGAGAACTTTCATCATGTCTTCTTCAATTTTGGTGTTGACCAAGCTGAGGAGTCTACCATGTCTTTCACTGAAGAGAGAGTTCTCGGGAATCCTGGATGTAAGCTCCTTGAGTTGAGGAGGGATCCTTACAAGGTTGACTTGAATTGTTTTCCTGCGAAGAGGCTCCATGTCCTGCAAAACATGAACAAAGATGAAGCTCTAATCCCTTGAAATGGTTAGTGGATGCATATGATGCTTTATGATGTTCATGATGTATGCAAAAGTAAGCAAGTGTACATACAGGCAGTTATATTCACACAAAGCAAACAAGTCCTTAGGTTTAGGCTTGCATGGGGTTCATAGGTAAGTACCCTCTTGAGAGTAGTTGGCTCAAAACCTGTCCTAAGTAGTAACCGGCTTCTAAGGAGCTCAATATCATTGGATTGTTTTCTATGTTCATCATTTTGGTTTAGCCACTTAACTAGCGACCAACATATTCCAAGAAAACAATCCTCAATGGTTTAGGCTTGCATGTGCAAGTGTGTCAATTTTCAGTTATGTTATCTTTATATGTCATGGTGAGCTACGGTTGATTTTAATTTAAGATAGATCTTGTCATGCATAGCCTAGTTAGCATACATCTAGCAGTTTATGGTTGCGGAAAATAAAACTAAGCTATTACAAGGCGTCGGGTATTTACATTGCCAAAGACAAACCCTTAAAAGTAAATGCGGAAAGTAAATAAAAGCGATAAATAAAAAATCCTAAGTTAAAACTATTACATCCTCGGAGCAATTACAATATATGGATCAAAATAATACGCACGAGAAAAGTTGAATCAGATTGTCCTTTAGGGTTTTGACCCTTTTTGAAGAAAGCATGTTTTTGGTCTTTTTTGAATTAAGAATCAAGTCTAAATTAACAATGGATTTAAAGAAAAGGTGTTTTTGAGTTTTATTTTGATTAAGGCAGTAAAATAGGAGTGATTAAAAAAGTTAATAAAATCCTAATTCTAACTCAATTTTAATTTAATGCAAAATTGTTAAAATTAAACCTAATTAAAACTAAATTAATTGGTCACAATTTGTTTACAAAAATAAGTAATAAAGTTAAAGTAAAAGTATTTTTGTTGTTTCTGATTTTTTTTTTGTGAAAAAGGGTTAGTTAATTAATTAGTTAGTTAGTTTTTAATGATAATAATAAGAGCAAAAAATATGAACAGAAAAAAAAAACAAAAGCAAACTGTGGGGTGCTGGACCTGAAGAAGGTAGGTTTGGTCAGCATTTTTTCCAGGCTCAGCATGCTGGCCTTTGGATCTAGCTCAAAGCCACTGGGTACGTTGAGATCTGAGGACGTATGGTGTTCCCTGCCTTCAGCGCTGCATCTGAGTACCTGAAGAAAAAAGCGTAATAAAGTTTTGGGGGGGACCTGGGATTCGAACCCAGGTCCAAAGGGGTTTTGCCATAGCGTGCTTTCCAACTCGTCCAATCTGCTTCATTAGTTAGTTAAATAGAACATAAATATTATATCAGACAATAATTATGTCGGGCCTAAAAAAATAAAAAGACGCACAATTGGTTCAAACGAACTAATCACGCCCAGCCACGTTATCATCTTCCTCACAATAGCCTGGTTCGTTTACCTGTAGATTTTGTTCTGCAGGAAGTTTCGTGGGGTGGTTCGAACGTTTCTCCTAGGCCATGAAAACTCTATTCAATAACACATATGTGTTCGTCTCGACCTCCTCATCATTCCTATGGCCATTGTTTGTCTCAATTTACCTGCACAAGAAATGCCTAAAAACAAGAACAAGAACCTTAGGTTCTATATATGAGGTTAGAGGCCATGCAAATTAGATTAGACAATGCCAAAACATTCTAAATCAAATAATAATTACAAATATGTCAATATTTTAAAGAAAAGATGCAAGAATGATGAGTTGCATTTTCATGTTCAGAGGCATTTTCTAGAACACTTACAGTGCGATTTAGATGATGAAAAGCTTGGTTTTTGATTGGCCTCGCTTCAGGAGGTTGATGGCAAGAGAGTTGCGTCTCTCTTTGGGTCGGAATCTGCCTCAAAACCAAAACCTGATCACCACTTTTCAAGCTTTTCTTTTCAAGGTTGGGGCGCCGTTTCTGCAGAGTTGGTGTAGGTGTTTTTCACGTCTTTCTGCAAGGGTTTTTCGTGTGTTTTGTTTATGAGCAGCAGGTTTATATAGGCTAAGAAATTAGGTCAACAAATGTGTATCAAATCTTGGTCCATTATGGTGGAGAGATTTGATTTGATCTTCATAAAAACTTGCCAAATTTGATTCAATCATGCGTTTCTGCCAGCTTGCTCTGAGTTGTTTGGGCCTCCAACTTGATGGAAATCAAAAACTGACTTACCCCTTCGATTTTGCCTTCTTTGCCAGTTTCGATTGCTTCAAAGTCCCAATTCGAATCTATTCTTTATTAGACAACCTCGACCAGCCCTTGGCCTCGTGATGAGTCTAAGTTCTGATTCGAAGTGTTCAGAACTTCCTTTATCAGATTATCTTAGGTTGAGAGAAACTCTGCACTGAAATGCCGTTCGAAAATCATTTCGTTCTAATGTTCTTATTCAGGGAAATTTTGCACTGAAATGCCATTCGAAGGGCATTTGTCCATATATCATTCGAAGGGTACTAATTGAAACTTCAATCAAAAGACACTGTTAACAGGCCAATCGAAAGGTCTTGTTCATGCTAATCTAAGGGTCTTGTGTGCCTCCTTTGAATGGACTTCTTATGTACCTTTCGAATGGGCCTTCTGAGTGCTTCTTCGAATGAGTCATTTACATGTTCTTCGAATGAGCTTCTTGCCTGGTGAGTCGAAGGTAAGCCTGAAGTATCTAGTGCATAGTCGAAGCATTGTGATATTGACTTGATCGAAGGAGGGTCCAGCGCTCAATCGAAGACCTGCAGACCCAAGCTAGATCGAAGAGTTCCAAATGTTCAATCAAAGACTGGTGAACCAAACCTGATCGAAAGGTTCCGAACGCTTAATCGAAGCCTTTTCCCAGATTCCGATCGAAAGACACTTTGTATATCTTTAAAACTTTATTTTTGTTAGGCAAGTGTTTGTGACTAACTATGTAAGGGAAGACCTTTGGAAACATGAGAGGGCAAATTTTGGGGTACAACAATTTCCTATATCCATTCTCCCCAAGAAATTCTGTCAATCTCTCATACCAAGCTCTTGGAGCCTGCTTTAATCCATACAGAGCTTCCTTCAGTTTGTACACATGGTTAAGAAAGCTTGGTTCAACGAATCCCATAGGTTGTTCCACAAAACCTTCCTCATTCAGATATCCATTTAAGAAGGCACTCTACACATCCATTTAAAACAGCTTAAATCTCAAAATGCAAGAAACTCCTAAGAGTAGTCTGATTGATTCAAGTCTAGCCACATGGGAAAAGGGTTCATCAAAATCCACTCCTTCAATTTGAGTGTATCCTTGTGCAACTAATCATTCCTTATTTCTAGTAACCATCCATTTTTCATAGGATTTATTCTTGTACACCCATTTAATTCCAATCACATTTGTCCCTTCAGGTCTTGGAACCAAATCCTAAAATTCATTCCTTCTAAATTATTGTAGCTCTTCTTGCATAACATTAATCCATAACTCATCAGTTAAGGCTTCTTTGACATTCTTAGGCTCAATGTTTGAAACAAAGCAAGAGTTTGACATCCATTCTCTCGATCTAGTAGTAACTCCTTTATTTAGATCTCCTATAATAAGATCCTTTGGATGATCTCTCTGAATTCTGATTGAATGCCCTTCATTGAGTTGACTTGGCCCAGAATCTTCTTTAGTTGGATTAGGATATGTACTTCTGTCATTAGATTCTATTGGAATGTCTGACAGAGATGTTCTAATTCCACATTTACTTCCAAACACATGAAAGTATTTGACAGTAGGTTTTCTTCCCTTCCATATTTCATACAAGGTGGTTGATGTGCCTTTTCTTAGAGTGACTCTAATATGGATATAGCACGCAGTATTCATAGCTTCAGCCCAAAAGTGGTAGGGTAACTTCTTAGCATGCATCATAGCTCTGGAAGATTCCTGAAGAGTTCTGCTTTTGTGTTCCACAATCTAATTTTGTTGAGGAGTAATGGGAGAGGAAAATTCATGATTGATTCCTTCAAAAGAACAAAAATCATCAAATTTATTGTTCTCAAACTCCTTTCCATGATCACTTCTGATTCTGATGACATGACTATCCTTTTTTCTTTGATGTTTTTAACAGAGATCTTTGAAGACTTCAAAAGTTTATGATTTTTCTTTGATAAAACATATCCATGTGTACCTAGAGAAGTCATCTACGACAACATGGGCATACTTCTTTCCACCAAGACTTTCAACCTGCATAGGTCCCATCAAGTCCATGTTAATAAGTTTCAAAACTTTTGATGTGGTGAGATGTTGGATCTTTTGATGTGACATCTTAGTTTGCTTTCCAATCTAGCACTCACCACATAATTTCCCTTCTTCTATCTTGAGCTTAGGAATCCTTCTCACAGCTTCTATATATATGATTCTTTTCATTCCTTTCAGATGCAAGTGTCCCATTTTTTGATGCCACAATTTGACTTCATTATCTTTGGCTAAAGCACATGTTTAGGAGAAGTTCAACTCTTGGGGAACCCATAAATAACAGTTGTCTTTAGATCTGATTCCTTTCATAATAACTTAATTCTTCTCATTGCAAATGATACGTTCGGTCTTAGTGAAGTTTACTTTGAACCCTTGATCACACAGTTGACTTATACTTTTTGGGTTAGTTGTTAACCCGTTAACAAGTAACACATTTTCAAGTTTTGGGACTCCTGAACATTCCAGCTTTCCAACTCCTTTGATTTCACCTTTGGCTCCATCACCAAAATTCACATAACTGGTGGAGTGAGATTTGATATCTACCAACAAATTCTTAACACCTGTCATGTGTCTAGAATAACCTCTGTCAAAGTACCAATCATCTTTGGTTGAGACTCTGAGAGAGGTATGAGCTATAAAACTAGCAACAATAGTTTTGGGAACCCATTGTTTCTTCTTTTTGCTATTTTGAGTGATCTCATCAGTCTTGGGAAGAGGAGCAATTTTAGGGTACCCATACAACTTGAAATAGAAAGGTCTTATGTGACCAAACCTTCCACATTGGTGACACCTCGAGAGCTGGAATTTCTCTCTTGTGTGATTAAATTTTTTCTTACCATGATGATTGCCCTGATGTCTTTTCTTGCCATGATATTTGTCATGATGTTTAGACATTTGATTCGACATCTTTGGTTTAGACTTGGCATGAGTGGAATCTGATGAAGGTTCTTCTGAATAAGGTTCCTTTTTTCTCATTAAACCCTAGACCACTCTTGTCTCCAATCACTCTTCCCACTTGAATATTTTCATCTAATATGTCAGACCCATTATTCAGCATCTTGAGTGATTTGACCATTATGTCAAGATTAGAATTCATTGAAGTCACTTCACTTTCAAAACTAGAGATAGTTTTCAGATGCTCTTTCCATTCTGCCTTCAGCTGAGTTATGAGAGCTTTCTGTTTCACCCCTTCTTGGAAAACTTCTTCACTCTTGAGACACAGTTCTCTATATGAGGCAACTAACTCATCAAAGGTTAGTTCACAATCACTTGATTCTTCATCAGAAACATATTTTCCTGTCAATGCTTTAACATACTTGGTAGATTCCTCTTCAAGATCACTCTCAGAACCCTCTTTAGACCAAGTAACATATAGATTCTTCTTCAGTTTCTTAAGATATGTAGGACATTCAGCTCTAATATGACCAAAACCATCACATCTATGACACTGTATTCCCTTGCCTTGAGTGGATTTTTCTTCAGCCCTTTTTCTTCCAAACTCATTTGACATATGGATGTCAGACAAGATGTTCTTGACATTTGATCTTGGGTTCCTATCCATCTTCTTTATCACTTTGTTAAACTATCTTCCAAGCAGAAATAAAGCATTAGATATTCCTTCATATATATCCAGATCACAGTCCTCTTCTTCATCTTTAGTATTGGTTACAAAAGCTATGCTTTTGTTTTTATTTTTAGATATTTCATTGATGCTTAATTCAAATGTCTGAAGGGATCCAACAAGTTCATCTAATCTCATCTTGTCAATGTCTTGTGCTTCTTCTATGGCAGTCACTTTCATATCAAATCTCTTAGGGAGAGACCTAAGCATCTTTCTCACCAATTTGTCTTCGGGTATTTTTTCTCCTAAAGCACTAGATGCATTAGCAATCTCAAGAATGTTCATATGGAAGTCATTAATACTTTCATTATCCTTCATTCTCAGATTTTCAAACCTGCTGGTGATAAACTGAAGTCTTGACATCTTAACTTTGGATATGCCTTCATGGGTAGATTGAAGAATCCCTCAGGCATCCTTAGCTACTTCACATCTGTTTATTAACCTGAAAATATTCCTGTCAATTCCATTGAATATAGCATTCAAGGATTTATAATTTCTAAGTGCGATTTGATCCTCTTCTTTAGACCAATCTTCTTCTGGCTTTAACATAGAAGTAGGTTCTCCATCTTCTCCCAATTTGACAGGGTGTTTCCATCCTTTTAAGATAGCTTTCCAAGCCCTGTTATCCAGAGATTTTAGAAAGGCCATCATACGTAGTTTCTAATAGTCATAATTTCTTCCATCCAAAATAAGTGGTCTGTTCATAAATCCTCCTTCCTTGTCCATAGTACCAGAAAATATATTCCCTAGATCTCACCCAGATACAACGCAGGATGCCTGATCTGGTACCAATTAAAATTCTAGTATCATATATGTGATGTCGAAGGAGGTGTCACGACACAAATATCTAAGGAATATATAAAATGCAACAATATTAAAAGTAGTAAAAACACAAGGGATTGTTAACCTAGTTCGATGTACACCAACACCTACTATGGGGGCTGCCAAGCCAGGGACAAATCCACTAAATAGTATTAATTCATAGACCCTCAGTAAGCAACTACATTAAGATCTAATCAATTAATCACTACCCGTGATATACTTCTACCTAAGCACACCTGGGTTTGAGGCCCTCCTCAAATCCCTTCAATCACTAACAGTGAAAAACAACAGATTTATCAAGTTTGAAAAACCTCAGTCATTCAATACATAAAAGCTTATGAATGTTCCACAACATACAACTCAAATTACAACTAAAGTATTGAAACAATACTAGAGTGTATTACAATTAAAAGATTCAGACTTCTAAAACACACAACGTATATTTTTCTTCAATAGTTTCTTTTTACAAATAAGAATACAAGTCCTTATAAAGGCGCAACATCTTCTTTATGAGCTTGGGTTGAAAAACGAATACTGAAATATATTGAATCCCTTGAATTACTCCAAGAAGGTAGGCCAATATGTAATCCGTAAAGATGAGACAGAACGAAAAATATTCCTCCATATTTTTCGCAAGATATAAACCATAAAACCTGAATAAGGCGCACTTAAAAATAGGAAACAAAAAATCTGAAAACACATTCAGATCGGCAGAAGGATGTTAATACATCTTATTTGACATCATTTAAAATCAGATGAGATGATTTACTTCAAATGTCAAGACATTAAGCAAAAAAATACCAAAGCAATGTTTTACCAAAATTGCTACCAACAAACACTTACATTACATATCCCAAAAACTTGAAAGCAATAAAACATGAAATAGTAATTACTCCTGACTAAAGGAGATTAGTATAAAGTCTTTATCCTTCCAGTTGTTGATTCCACCGCCAGTAGTAGGGAATATCCAATTGTCCAAATCACAGTCACTATTAGTGTCTTCTATAGAATTGACTTCATTATTGCTGATGCAGAAAGGTGGTCTCCCAGCACGAGCAAGACAAACCTCCGTTTGATCCTTTGAGGTGAAACCCAAACCAAATTTGTTAGATATGTAAGGAATGTTAGGAAGCTGAACCCAAATAGTACAACTACCTTCATCTACCACAACCCTAGCATCTTTCAGAGAAGCCATTCTTGGTGGATCCTTGGTGATCTTAGGAGTAGCAGGAGTAGATTTAGCAATAGTAATCCTCGAAGGGATTACTTCAAATGTTTGGCAGAGAGTTTCAATGAATTCAGCATCCATTTCAATATATTTGAAAGAATTCAAATGGCTGACCATATATTCTTTTTCTCCATAAACTGTAACAATTTTCCCTTTCACCAGATACTTCAATTTTTGGTGTAAGGTAGAGGTGACAGCTTCTGCCCCATGAATCCAGGGGCGTCTAAGAAAACAAGAATAGGCCTGAAGAATATCCATCACATAGGTGGAGTTGAAGACTTAAGATCCCACCTTGATCGGAAGATAAACCTCCCCGTGTACCATTCTCCTTGACCCATCAAAGGCTATTACCAAAATATCTATGGGTTTCAGGATAAATCCTTCACAGTCAGTCTATCTAGAGCACCCTTTTGTAATACATTTAAGGAGGAACCTGTATCCACCAACTCATTCGCCAAGGTAGTGCCCCTACACTCAATAGAGACGTGTAGGGCCTTGTTATGATTCTTTCCTTTCAGAGTTTGGTCAGCATCCAAAAATCCTAATCCATTATCAGCTGTTAGGCTTGCAACACAATTCTTAAACTGATCAGCAGAGGTCTCTTGAGGTACATGAGCAATCTTTTAAAATTTTCCAAAGCCTAAGCATGGTCCTCAAAGAAAAATAACAAGGAAAACATGGATATCTTGGAGGGCGTCTACCCCAATTCTTCAACTATATTATAGTCACTTTTGCGGATGATTTTCAATATTTCCTCCATCTCATGTTTGGTGGAATTTTAACAGTAATATCTTTTAATGGTGCCTCCGTCTGGGAAGGTTCAGTCATATTTTCTTTGCCCCGAGTGTCAATAGTTGACTCATTAGCAGGGATACGAACAAGTGTTGTGATAGTCTTTGGAGGAGAGTTCTCTGGAGAGATAACCCTTCCTATTCTGGTAACTTTACTAGTTCCAAAAATATTCTCGACATTTAGGTTAGTAACTCCAAGATCTTCATCTTCGGCAATCCATAGTTCTTGCTTAACACCATGGTAATAAACATCAGCTCCATAATTCCAGGGAACAACCTTGTCAGAGGAATATGGGACTGGCCCTGGTGTAGTAATAATCAGGGGAACCACTCTAGGCTCGGGAGGAATCCTTATAGGAAATTTAGAGGTGATCCTTACAAGAGTATTTGAAATTGTGATTATAGAAATATCATTAAGTCTCAGATCTTGAGACATACTTTCGTGCAAACTCTTCACAGACAGAGTCTTCTCAAATAGAATTTCATGGCTATCAATCAAATGTTGAATACCCTTCTTCAGCCACATACAACCATCAGCTTGGGACACACAATGGTAACAATTTTCAAGGCAACCCAGAAATAAACCGGCTTGCAACATATTGTTCTTAATGATTATCAATGGAGTGGTCAAGTCACTTATGGTGGAGACATAAGAAACATCATCGATAGTATTAACACACTTACTATGACTGGTCATAAGTGTAGTGATCACATTAGTGGTCTTGGGAGGATCAAATTAAATTTCTTTCGCAACAATCATATCTTGGATTTTGTTCCTGAGGGACCAACAATTGTTGGTGTCGTGCCTAGAACTGTTAGAATGATAGGCACACTTCACATTAGGGTTGTACTTAGGAGATGAGGTGTTAGGATTCTGAGGAGGGTCTTGTAGTTTTATCAATTTTGCCTTTAACAGATGTTGTAATGAATGAGACAAAGGACTACTAATCTTGTTGAACTGCCTCCTCGGAGCGTCTAACCTACGCTGATTCTCTTGTTGTTGTTGGTTAACATGTGTAGGATTAGAAATCACCAATGCTCCCACAGACTGATGGCCATAGACAACATTGGTTTCTTTCTTATTGTTAAACGTCTTCTTTACAACACTAAAATACACAGCCTCCCGAATCTTTCCACTCTTGGTTCCGTTATCAACTTGTTCCCTAGTCAGGTTTAGCTCAAGAAAACCAAATGAAGAACTCCCAACTAGCAGATTAAAGAATGGACCTATCAGAGTGCTCATGAACATATCAGTTAGCTCCCGATCAGACAAGGGAGATTGGACCCTTTCAGCTAAGTCTCACCACTTTTGTGCATATTCCTTGAAACCCTCATTTGAGCCCATAGAAATGTTTTGTAATTACATTCGAGTCGTTGCAAGGTCAACATTATATTGATACTGCTTATAAAAAGCAGCAACCAAGTCTTCCCAAGTGTGAATGTTGGTTCCTTATAGTTGATAGAACCATTCTAATTACGTCCCCGACAAGCTTACTTGGAATAAATGAACCCATAATTTTATGTCAGCATTATAGTGTTGGATTTTTAGGACATAAGATCGTAGATGAAGCTTAGAACAAGACACACCATCATATTTGGAAAAGACGGGGGCCTTGAACTTGTGGAGGATATCAACCCATGAGATAAGACCTAACTCTTCGAAATCCAACCCAGGAATTCTCTAGATCTCCATATCATTGAGACGATCTTCCAATTGCTTGTACTTGTTGTCAGCCGGAGGATATTGTTCATCTGAATCGTTTACTTCTTCTTCATCAGAACCCTGGTTGTCAGCCTTCATACTTTTGTCATCTTCCTATTGGTCATCATTTTTTTCTTCAAACTCAAAAGCTCTCTTGACCGGACCTTTGAGGCTCCTACCCATGTTGAGAACGCCAGTTGGTTTCTTAATTTTCTCGTTCCTTTCTTTAGTGATGAGGGCTTTCATCTCTTCCTGCCCCTTGACTAGACTTAGGAATAATCGCTGGAACTTGGCATTTTGAGCCTGAAGATCCTTAACTGTTTATTCAAGAGTTACTTTTTCTGTTGAAATAAATAGCAAAAAAATAAGAAACCTGTCTTGAAACACCTGTCATGCAGTGATATGTATGACATGTATATGCAATGTTTTCAAGGACCTTATGAGATATAAATTTTCTAACCAAAAGGAAATAGAAACAAATATTTTTATTATTAAGTTCAGGTGAATACAAAAGATTACAAAGGGATAAATTCAAAAACCCCTAAAACTTTAAGTTTCTCATAGACGCCTCTTCTTCGAGTTGACATATGTGTTAAGACTCTGCTCCTCGTAAAGTTGCTTCGTCAGCTCCAACAACTTCTTCTCAATTGCATAGAATTGAGTCTCAAAAGTGTCTCGTTCTTCCTTGAGTTGAATCCAGTAGTTCTACAATTCTTCAAGGTCAGTAGGCATATCTGGATGAAGAATGCTGTGAGAAACATCCCTTCAACAATAAGCTTCATGGTTTACTGGTAGGATAGAAGGATATGGAATCATATGATTTTGAGCACGGGCTCGTATCCATTTGAGATAGGGCTCCAGAGGGATGTAATTCTTCTATCCTAAATGATTGCTATCAATATTGCTCACCATGCCCCAAGCATTTATGAACCGTTGACGATAACATTGAGGATAATTCTTATAATCGAATACAATACCGTGGATAAGCGTGTCATGAGGACCATCTCTTCGAGCATAACCAAATTGATGTAAAGCTAGAAAATGGTTGTAAGTAATACCTCCCCTAATGCTCAGGAGTGGAACATTAGGGAATTCCCCATAACGGTCAATGATAGTGATATCCTTGTTAGATCGGGAATACCAGTACATGTATATATGAGAGAGTGACATTATTCTTTAATACCACCTCAAACCTTGTTCATTCTTTATTATCGAGCGGGGAAGGAGCGAAAAAACCACCTGGATAGTAAAGGTATACAACACATGAGAGTTCCTCGCCTCTTCATAGTACGAGTTTGAAGAGAATGCAAAATATCTCCAAGCATGGTAGGCACAAGATTACGAGCAAGAAATATGTTGATGGATTTCACATCTATGAGTTGGTCTGGATTAGGGAATAATGCCAACCGATAGATTAACAAAGCTAAGATCTCCTCGAAAGCCTGAAAACTCATGGCATCCAGAAACATTTCAGCCTTCTCTATTAGATATTTAGCAAGAAAGTGCTTGGTTCCACTTCTTGTTTCCCAATAAGATATAATGTCGAACCTCTTGAGATGTAAGGTTGTTGAAATATCATTGGTTTTAGAGCTTTCTCTAAATCGGTGAAGGGTGTCTGATCAAGAACATGTACTCCTAGTAGTTTAGAGAACTCTTCCATCGTGGTTACCAACTGATAATCTGGAAATGTGAAACAGTGATTGGAAAGGTCAAAGAAATGGAATAGAACACTCATCATGTCTTCTTTAAAACCTGGGGAAACCAGACTGAGTAGTCAAACATTCCTTTTTAGGCATGGAGAAATTTCGGGAACCCTTGAGAATAACTCCTTAAGCTGAGAAGGTACTGTTGTACCCCAAAATTTGTCCTCCCATTCTATGAAATATATGCTTATTAGGGTCCTCAATTGCTCCAGGTTGACCAAGAATTAACCAGAAAAATTATCCTCCTAAGCAATGGATTTCCAATTAGAGTTTTCATTTCTCACAACTAATTTTGGTTTGCAAAGGCTTCAAGTGATTTCCATTGCACCCTATACACCTCAGCATAATGGCATAGATGAAAGAAATAAAATAAGTGCATTGAACATGACAATATGTATCGACAAGCAGGATACTTGCCCATAGAATAATATGGTCGAAAAGACACCACATGAGGCTTGGAAAGGGTCGAAGCCAAGTGTAAGTCATCTTAGAGTTTTTAGATCAATATGTTTCAGGCATGTACCTGAATAATTGAGAAAGAAGTTGGATGATCAAAGTGAAGTCATGGTGCTCAAAGGTTATCCTTTGAATGGTGCATACAAGTTGTATTCACCAACTGAAGATAAACTAGTGACCAGTAGAGATGTGCTTAAAGACGAAAGCAAAAGATGGGATTTGAGTTGAATTTCTGTTCGACAAGAATCAGACACAGTCACAACATTTTTCAAAGAATATGAACAGAACGAAGCTTCGACAAGTCAAAATGAACAAGGTGATACTTCGATTGGCCGAATCGAAGAACCTCCTGTGCATAATGAAAGATGATCCACAAGAACAAGAACTGAGTTCGACTAGGCTGATTGGATATGAGAGGTTTCCATATCAAGCAATCGATGCAGATGGTGACTTAATTGAAGAATCCATGATGGTGAAGCCTTGAGAAACTCAAATTGGTGTGAAGCCATGATAGAAGAACTTAGAGCCATCGAGAAGAACAAAACTTCAGAGCTTGTCGAAAGAACCAATAATAAAACCAATTGATATGAAATGGAGCTACAAGTCGAAATGAAAACCTAATGGGATGAAGCTTGTTGGGCTTGGACTGATTAGCTTGAGGCCCAAATTCGAGAAAGACACCAACCATAACATGTCTAGGTTCATTATGTTTCAAGAATGGGAAGAGAATTATCAAAGTGGCAACTTTTTAAATCTTTTGATTTTGCTTTCAAAGCCACAATTAATGGCTGATTCATGCCATATTTGTTCACCACTATACCCCTATGTAAATGCAAGACCAAATCAGAAGCAGACGCACACACTGCCTATCGAAGCTCCACGAAAAAATCATCAAAGTTGTGAAACTCCCAAAATCCTTCCTCCATCCAAACCACTGCTGCATTCGCATTCTTGAGACTTCCATGAGTTTATTTCAGTCCATAACCACACCTGAAGTGCCCAAAAGCTAGCTAATCAAATCGTTTCACTTTGGTAAAACTCTCCATATCGAATCTCTTAATACATACAGCTTTACCGAATTCAACACATATATTCTTATTTATATCATTATTTTTATTTGTTCTAACATAATACATGAGAGATTAGATGCATAATTAGGGATTTACCAGGTTTAGGGCACAATCTGGATCGTGGCTCGAAGATGATGATATAGCCACGATCTGTCGAATCCAAGACCAGATTCGAACCCAGGTCTGGAATTTTGTTTTTCTGATAAGTTTCCTGCAAATCCAGTGTTCCCAGATCGAAGGAGTGTATCGTACACCATCATTCCCCTACTGCCAGATGCTGGCCAATCCAGATCTAGTGCCCTCAATGTGCAGTCCATCATGCACTTTCGACAACCTCCCTCATTGGATCGAAAGGCAACATGGGCCTCTTCTTGATCTGGCCCTGCATTTTGCAAACTATACCCCCTATATCTCTTTTGCTATCAGGCCTATTTTCATATTTCTTTTATTTATTTGTTTTAATTTTTTTGAATCATTTTTTAATAACCATATAAAAATAGAAAAAAATATTTAAAAATATAGTTTTAGGTTTTTTTTATTAATTAATTTTTGTAAATTAATTAATTAACCATTTTCTTTAATTTAAAATTAAATAGATTTAGGTTAATTCACTTTCTTTGCATAATAAAAATTCCAAAAAGCTATATTTGTTTAGAATTATTTTCAATTAATAACTTTTCTTTTCTTTCAATTAACTAGTCTAATTTTAACATTTTCCAAATAAAACAAAATAACACAAAAGGATTTTCGTTTAACTTATTAATTTTTAGGGTTTAGACGTCATTTCCATTACGCATACATTTATTTGCTTTCGTACTTTTTCATATTATTGTAACTCCCTACTGGGATGTAATAGACAATAACTAGGATTTTTACTTTACTGGTTTATTCTCCCCAAGTTTTGGACTTTAAATTCCTGCAAACTATTAACTTTTTAGATGTATGCTAATTAGGATTGTATGGCAAGAGTAATAATCAAACGCTAGCAAACCTAACACAAGACAAAAATAACTAAATACAACACACTCTCACATTTACACCTCTAGGGTATCCAACTTTGGTTGCCTTCGGAAAAAACAATCACATCTCTTGAAACATGAGAGATTTTAGTGGCTATCCTCCGGTTTAAAGATCATTAGTCCATTGATGACCCTCTAGAAGTTGTCTTGGTATGATCTTATAAACCCTAGGGTAGTTACTAAAGTTTCTTGCCCAGTTGCCTCTGTGACTGTATAAACGTCCCTTCGAATGTCCCTCAAACATCCAACGACTAGGGCTACCTACTCACTAATAGTAGGATATCACTGTCTAAAGGAAAAGAGGAAAAGAACAACCTTTCGTGTAAAATAGATAGTTGTTAGATGCTTGCTCAAACAATTTTTACACTTACACAAAACTTCTTTCAAATACATTTTCAAACACTTTGTATATGTTCTCTACCATTCCGAGAAACATTACAACTTTCGCCACAGTAAGGGGTTTTCAAAAATACTTTTCAAAACACATACATCACAAAGTATTTCAAAATGAGCTAGGCATCTAAGAGCCCGTAGATAACTACAGATGGAAAGGGTGCTAACAACTTCCCTTTCCATAATCTACCCCTTACTCAGAAATAATCTCGAAAGATCTTTTTCTGTTTTTTTCACCCCTTCCTTTGTTGGATAAAAGAAAAGTCGATGGTGACTCTTGCTTACCGCAACATTTGTGAATACAAACGCAAAACCAGTATAACAGTCAGTTCTCCCACCGTATTACAAGTACCCTTACAAAGTTGATCCGGATAGTGTTTCTGCGAGCAGATGCCATAACCTACAACAAAGAACAAAGATAAATCCTTTGGTACTTGAAATGTCTAGTTAAAATGATATGGTATGATGTCATGATATTATGATATCATGTTTGAACATCTAAAAATTCACAAACAAAACGCACAAGGCCTTAGGTTCAAGCTTGCATGGAGTTTGTAGGTAAGTACCATCTTGAGTTTTAGTTGTCTCAACCTATCCTAAAAGAAGTAATCGGGTTATAGGAGTCTCCATATCACTGATCTTTCTCGCAGGTGTTGTTTCAGCACAAGCATCTGATTGGAGACGGAAATATCCCGAGAGTATGATCTCAATGAGTGTAGTATTGAGTATCAATCAACTTCAGTCTACACCAAAACAGGCCATCTCACTACTTTCTAATGGCTAAGTTGTGTCAACTAAGGTTCAACGGTTAGTTAGTGCTTTATGACACCACGTGGTAGCCCAACATTCTCCTTGACTTAACTCAAGGGACACCGGCTCCAACCAATGTGTCACACTAATTTAGCCATCCCTTCGACCATATGATATATGCCGTACAATTTTCACGATCTATTGCTACTTACCTAAAATGACCCCAGATCCGGCTATAGGATCTTTTACAAAAATAAACCCTAGCAAAACCTCGAAACGTAAAGCAAACAAATCAAGCAAGTAAAGAATTTTTAAATGTGATCCAGCTCTAAGGTAACCCCACATTTAGAAGATTCCCCAACATAGTTGCAATTTCTATAATACGGTGGGAGAATTGACCTTTGGTTTTGCATTTTATCGCAAATGTTGTAGATAATAAGAGTCGCCACCGACTTTTCTTTTATCCAATAAAGGAAAGGGTGAAAATAACAAGAAAGAACATTGAAAATTTTATGAGTAAGGGGGGTAGGTAATGAAAAGGGAAGGTGTTAGCACCCTTTTCATCTATAGTCATCTACGGGCTCTTAATTGCTAGCTCACTTTGTTTGAAAATGATTTTGTGTGTATATTTGAAAATATTTTGAAAATTCCTTAGTGTGGCAAGTCATTGTAATGATCCTCGTATCACTTGAGAATGCATACAAAGTGTTTGTTTTGAAAATATTTCAAAAAAGTGTTTGTGAGAAAATGTTTTTTGTGAGCAAGCGATTACGAGCTATATACCTACTCAAAGATCTTTTTTCTTATTTTCTTCCTCCTTAGATAGTGCTACCCTATCATTAGTTAGTAGGAAGCCATATCGATGGATGTGAAGGGACGAGCACAGGTCATCGTACAGTCATAAAGGCAACTCGTAGGGTGATTTAGAAATTTTATCGTAAGGGACTAAGTTTGTTTACCAAAGGCAACATCGAAGGGTCATCGAGGGACTACGATCTTTTGTATCGAGGGTCTTTGCTAAAGCGTCATAACGTTCTAGGGACATGACTGTTTTATCCGAAGGAGATCTGTGGGGTCACCCTAGAGGTGTGTGTGTGTGTGAATAGTGCTTTGATTTCAGTTAATTTTAGTCTTTTATTAGGGTTAGATATCGTTTTCTTTTAGTCTTTCCATACAAGCCTAGTATCATACATCTAGCAGTTTATAAGCAAAGTTGTAAAGACAAAAAAATAGATTTCCTATGCTATTACAAAGCTTCAGGGAGGGGGTACACACCACAAAAATTTAGGGAAAAATAGAAACAAATAAAAAAAACCTAATTAACTATTACAACCCTTTAACAGTTACATAATTATAAAACAACTAATACGAAAAAATAAAAGAGTGCGCAAAGATTGTACGAAAGGAAAGATGTGAAAAAAATGGTAATTAATCTAACCCAGTTGACTTTAATTTAGAAAAAGAATTTTATTTCAATTAAAACACTAAGTTAATTATTTCAATTAAAAATTAACTTAATTAATTTAATTAAAAAAAGGTTAAATTTATTTAATCAAAGAGAAACCCTAGATCTAAGTTAATTTTAATTTTAATTAGAAAAAAAGTTAATTATTTAAAAAGACATTGAAATAAAATAAAAAGAAAATAATGGGCCTGAATGAGTAATTCTGGGGGGCATGACGAAAGTAATTCACTAGGCCCAAACCAGGAGCCCATTTTCTACATGAGATCCAGTGTAGGAAGCTCTTGAAGGTGCTGCGTGAGGAATCATATCTGCATTGTTGGATCTGGATTGGATGGTGATGATTGAAGGGGTGTATGATGTGTGCATGGACTGATTTGTACTAGATCTGCAAAGAGAAAACAGGAAAAAAATAAAATACCAGGGGCGTGGATCAAACCCATTCCCTGGTATACTAACGCCTTTGCAAACACGCTCCTGCCACTGGGGCGGCATTTGCATCTGGTTTTAGAAATTAAATAATAATAATAAATATACAAGAAGATTTTAATGGCCGGAGAGGAACCATAGCCCTAGCTACGGTCGTCTTCTCCGACTACCTGTAAATGCAAAACCTGTGAAAATCAAGTATTAGTGATCCAAAAAATCATGTCCCCCCTAATTCGACCCTCCTGGATCCAAATTTGTACTTAATTTAGGATATAAACCCTTGGATCATAAATTTCAAATCAAACGAAACCAATCGGAGCCAATATGGTGCTTTGTGAACCTGAGTGCATGGGACCCCTGCAATCGTTCTATCCTACATTACTAGGCCTCATGAACACGTATCAATCATTAAGAAACATTAGAGTGTAATAAAATAAGAAATACATAAATTCAAGTATGCATGAAATTATGATATTTACAGGGACGTTTTCTGGACTTTGGGATCATTTTAAATGATCCAATCTTACCCTTCAATGTCTCGGAAATGATTGGAATGAAGATCTCACAGTGAGAGGTATTGCAAGGTGAATTTTGAAACACGGGGGTTTTGAGAAAATTTGATAATTTTTTGACAATTTAGATGCAAGGAGGCGCCCCTTTAGCCTCAGATCTCGTGTGTATATATAGAGGAAGGAGTAGGGTGAACAAATATGGAAAGAAGAAAAAGTAGTCATGGCCATGAGACAAGAAACCAACACATTTATAAACTTCCGTTTGATATGTCCTTGCCATTTTGAAGCACAAACCGTTTCACCATGGCTATCATGAGTTGTCTTGGGTCTGAATTGATCCAAAGAAGCAAGCCCACATGCCTTGGTTAATTGATTTTATATTGCATTTGATTTAATTGCATTTAAATGAATAAAAATTAAAATAAAAGAAATAAAAATAATGAAAAATATGTGCATGGATTTAGAGGACTTATAACACATTATGAATATGTTTGAACATTAAAAGTTTGGTCCGCTAGTTCAAAATTTCAAGTTTGCTCACTTTGCACTTCATGCATTTTACCAAAATTTCCAAACTTGCAATGGTCACAACTCTATCAATTTTTTATCTTTTGAAGGTGATCTTTGGCTTCCTGGAAATCTTAATATGTCCTCTTCAATTTCACTTTTGATCACTTTTGCATTTGGAGACTTTATCTTGATGTAAGTTTCCTTGACAAAAAGTGTCTTTTTGTTGACTTTTGAAATGATCTATAATGTATGGGCTCATATCTCTCAAATGAAGCTCTTTTTGGACTTGAGAATAAATACAAAGTTGTATAGATTTGAATTTACTTCAAAATGGGCTTTGGTTGGGAATACATTGATGAAGAATGTGAAAGTTATGTTTGGTCAAAGTTCAGTTGATTTCTCCTAAGGAAACCCTAATTTGGCGAATTTTTACCTTTGATGATTTGAGGGTTTCCTTGAGGAATCATTATCAACCTTTGACCAAATGATGAATATCACTCCAAAATCTTGACGGTGACCAAAAATATTTAAGTTTGACTGTATGTTGACCATAGTTGACTTTTTTCCCAATATAGTTAATTTTCAATCATCTGATCCATTGACTGAGAAAACATGTGATGCAAGACTTGAAACATGACATGAACATTGTTGAAGACCTATGGAGAACCACGGAAATCACTTGAGACCTTTGAAACCCAAAATTCCTTGAAAAACATAAAACCCTAGTTGTGGACCCATTGCTTCAGAGGAGATTTACTGGTCAACCCTTGAGTAGCCTTGAGTACTTGGTGCCTTCAGAGGAATGTCCTTGAAGAAAATGGGAGGGAAAATTTTAGGGTACAACAACTATGTTAAGCTATAGTAAGTGGACTTATGTAGAAACCACACCTATTTTGAGGCCGGTGAATAGCAATCTATGTACCATACATGTTAGAGAAATAATATGTAGATTATTCTCCAAAACAATGTAGCACAAATAAAAACAAAAAAAGGGATAAGATGAAGAGGGAGGGAAATGATAGTGTAACCAATGCCTCAGATGAAATTAGGGTTTTAAATATCATCATCATTCATCCATTTTAGTGGATTTGGTTTTTCAACCTATCAACACCCAAGATCCAATGAGGTTGAGGAACTTTTCCCAAAGTAATACTCAATTATCTCCAAATTAGGACCACTAAAAAAATAACAAAATATGTTTAAAATAAAAACAAAATTTAAATGATTTATAAAAAGGAAAAAATTGGTAAAATACTCAACATGTATTAAAACACAAAATAAAAATCCTAAAAAAATATAAGAGGTCAAACATTAGTCAACAAGTGTTGACAATTTTTTTTAGAATTTTTAAAGTCATAAAATATTTTTTAATATATACACAAATAAGAAAATTAAGCCAAAATTTGTGAAAAATAGTAAGATAAAAAATAAAACTAAAATGAGGTCACCAATATTTGTCGAGAGGTCATTGGATCCTTCCATAATTTTTCCAAAGTTTAAAATGACCAAAAAGTATTTTTAAACAATTAAAACAAGTCAACTAAAGTGAAAAATCATAAAAAATACCTATTTACAAAATAAAACTGTGAAAAAATAAAAATTATAAAGAGAAAAATCAAAAGTATTTTTTATAATTTTTTAACAATTTTTAAAGTTGAAATGAATTTTTGAAGTTTAAAACAATTAAAATAAAAATAAGAAAATAAAATAATAACCCAAAAAAATGTGAACCATTTGATCATTGTCAAAACACGTTAGTAATCAAATCCAAGAGATCTGGCGCGTTGTGCATGTTATGGTCATTAGTCAATAACACACTGAATCACTATGAAAAAATAGATAAAACAAAAACACGCGTTGGGCTCTGATTGGTTAAAGACGTCCATGTCATCGTTTTAAACCTTCATATCATTGAAATGTCAACTGAAACACGCGGTTTGCAGGTCTCGTGAATGAAAAAAATTAGTATTCAAGAGTGCTATCCTTGGATTCCTCTCTTTAAGACAATCCCAACCACATGCTCGCGAAAAATGTATTTAAAGTGTTGTTCACCCTATTTGGAAAAAACCAGAGAGTTTTGGAAATTTTGAATTCGAAAATAGATGCATCAAATGCATCAATTAATCAAAATTAAACCATCAGCAAGCATCAATCAAAATCTTAGACCATTCCAGTAATTTAAGTTAGAATATTTTATGCCTTAAACTACCTGAACAAAGTCTGAGAATTTTGCTCTGAAACTTGACTTGGCTGGAACGATTTAGAGAACTTCAAGGCTATGTTCTTCTTCTGTTAGCTTCAGTGAAATTCAAGGATGAATAATCAATCAAGAAATAAGAGCTGGATATGAAGGAAATGAGAAATCAAAAACTAAAAAATATGAGCTACGTAAAGAGTTTGGCAGGATGATTTTGGGTGTTCAATCTTGAGAAATAAATTGAATAACATCCTTTATTTATAGGGAAGTGAATGATGATGAGAAATGAAAGGAATTGTGAGCAAATAATGCAAGCAAAGCTAGTCGTGATCATGCCAAACGTGTGACTTAAAATGCATCAAAATGAACTCATACCAAGTGCAATTCTTATCAAAACGCTTCTGGACAATTAGTTAAACATGTTTAGCAACTAAACTTTATGTAATTCGACATGTAATCCATGTTTACTCGTAGTAAAATTTTTGACCTCGAAGCAAAAAATATATTGCATGGAGAAATTTCAACAATGCATATCACACTATTTATGGACCTTTATGATGTAATCTTTGATTCTTTAGAAAGATAAATGATCAATCTTGACAATGTGCTTTGAAATTTTTCATTTGGATGGTTTAGCAGAAAGTTGAATCCATTTGTTATCATGAAAAACACACGGATCCTTTGTATTTAAAAAAATTCTAAGTGATGAGCTTCAAAATGACCTATAATGTCTTGCAAACTTACAATCCTTTCCACTCAAAATTTAATCTTGATCCTTGAATATGAAATGAAGTAGACTCTTAAAATTGAATTTTGGAATTAATATCATTTAAAAATCATAAAAAATCTCAAAAAATGAAGAAGATATGGTCCTTGGAATTCAGCAAACCCTAGCTCAGAGAGTGTCAAAATAACTTGGAACCCCTTTCAACTTTTGATGATTTTCCTTGCATAAGTGGATCTTGTTATGTGAAGAGGAGTTGTTATATATTATGATAAGAATCCATGGAAAAATAAACCAACTCAAAATATTGGAAATTGAGAAATTTATGCACTCGTGATCACTGAATCAAGCACTTGCTCAATTAGGTCAAACATGTTGAATCAACCTTGAATATTTTGAACTTTCTTTGAAAAATAGAGCATGATGGATCAAATTATACCTTGAAATGATGTTGTCTTGAAGCAAACTCAAAGTTGGATCTTAAGTCTCAATGAAACATGTTGAAGAAGGCATGGAAATAAACACATGAACCTATGAATCTTCTTGATGAATACTGCCACCAACCTTGAGGAAAAATTGAACTAAATAAGGGTGAGATAGATCTTTGAACTAAAAAACCTTTTATATCCTATACATAGCATTGAAGCTTAAGTTCTTTTAATTCATTGAAGAACCATTTGACTAAGGACCATCCCTCGAATCCCTAGGTTAGATGGTGAGATGGATGCAGTTGTGTCGTCACCTATAATATGAACATCCAAAGAAACATATATACATATTTTGATGTTAGTTAAAAATTATTCCACCTAAAAAAACACATGTACAACATACACATATCGAAGTGCCTGGTCATCCCTCAAGAGCAAACTTAGAGATAGGATGAAGTAGAAGGGAGAACCAACCCTAATGTGTGATCTTGATGTATTGATAATATGAGATAATGAGAGATATTAGGGGGAAATTGGGGTATAACATTCATGTTTTGCTATGAATGCATGTTTTTACTATGAATATATGTTTGGAATTTGTATGATATAATGCTCCACATTCGTGGATATGCTACGTGTGACATGATGCAAGGATGCGAGGCTTTTGCAAGTTTTGCGAATTTTGGGTAATGGGTACCAATATGGACGATTGATATTTCAAAAGTGAGTATATTAGGTTGGACTCAATTTCCCATTTTTTAAGGGTTCTAGCTTGGTAATGCTATACAAATTTCCAAACAAGTTCCAGTAGATGATGAGTATTGGAAATGGTAAGACAAAAATTGGACTCTGATTGTAGGTGTTGGGTGCCAAGCCAAGTTGGGTTTTGGATTGTAGTTGTTGGGTTCCAAGAAAAGGTTGGGCTTTGTCAAATGCCAATATATGTTGGGCTTTGTAGATGTTACATTCATGATATAGGGACATGCTAGATGATATGCATGACATGGTGCTAGAGCAAAGCAACCTAATGAATGCATGACAATGATTTATGCAATGATTCGAATGCTTTCAACTAATGGCCCTATGGTGGGTATTGGACAATTAAGGCTTGGAGAGGTTACTTGTGTAATAAGCCTTCTTGTCAAAAGGCGGTAGAGTGTTATGACTTCCTAACACTCGTTTCGAACTCAAAAATTGTTGATGTAGGAGATGACTTGCTCGAGCATTTTGAAAGTTTAAAGAGATGTTCCCCTATGTGGCTTGTATTTCCCTATTCTATTGGGTATTTGAAGAGATTGGTCTCTATATGAGTTTTGAAGCAGTTTGGCCATACAATGCACTTGAGATGGCTGGACCCATTATTTTAAACTTTGAAGCATTATGCCCCTGATTAAGTGACTCTTGAAATGTTTGGCTTTTATGTGCTCTTGAGGTGGACTGAGTTAGTACGAACCTTGTATATATTCATCCTTAATTAATTATCTCTAGGAATAATTTGCCCTTGATTGACCGTTCTTTGAAGCGTCTTCATTTGAATGAGCCTTGCAGCGGTCTGTCCTAGTATTTGAGTCTTGAAAAGTCTACTCCTGATAATTAGGGTATGGGGAAGTGTTCTGAGAAATAATTTGGATCCCACCATGATGTCATATTACCTTTATATTCACTTCCTCTAGTATCTGAATGTTGAAAGGTATGCCCCTGATTAACTGTTGTTTAGAGGTGTGACTGAGGTTGACCAATTCTTGGAATAATTTTCTTCTTCTCAATAGGATCTTCAGATGATATTCCCTTTATCATAAGTATTTGTTCCTCTGAATCAGTAGGATCCCTAGGTTCTTTTCTCCTAGTTACGAGCTTCTTGAAATGGTTCGCTTTTAATCAGACCATTCTTGAAATTTCCTTCATACTAAGTATTGAATTATAAGAAAAATTGTTCCTTTTTAAAAGTAATTCTAAAGCAATGCTCATGCAAGTTTTTGTAAGTGTTTGTTGGCTGTAATTTTGGTAAAACAATGACTTGATAATGTTTTGATAAATTCTAAACATTTGAAGCAAAACCGTTTTGAATGATGTCAAAGAAGATGTCTTGACATCTGCCTCCCGAACTGAACTCAGCCCAACATCAGTTTAAGGTTTTTGTTTATTGATTTCCTACACACCATAATTCAGGATTTGTGACTCATAGGCTGCGAAAAATATGGAGGAATATTTTTCTATTTGAATTATCTTTATGGATTATATCTTGGCCTATTTTCATGGAAATACTCAAAATATTTGAATATTTGTTTTTCAGCTGAAGCCCACTGTTGCGGATATATAAGGACTTGCTTCCTTATTCAGACCACTACAACTTTTGAATAAGAATGCTTTCTTTCTGTTTTAGAAGTCTAAGTCTTTTAATTGTCAAACACTCTAGTATCTATTTAATACATGTGTTGTTATTTGGATTATTAATTTTGCATCATTCATAAGCTCTTAAGCATTGAATGATTGAAGTTTTTAAACTTATTATTTTTGTTGTTTCTTCACTATAAATGATTGAAGGGATTTGAGGAGGGCCTCATACCTAGGTGAGTCTTAGGTAGAAGTATATCACGGTTAGTGATTAAGTGATTAGATTGTAAACTGGTTGTTTACTGAGGGTCTATGAATTGATACTATTTAGTGGACTTGTCCCTGGCTTCGTAGCCCCCAGAGTAGGTGTTGTTGTACTCTGAACTGGGTTAACAATCCCTTGTGTTATTTTACTTCATATATTATTGTTGCACTTTACTTTTTTCCTCAGATATTTGTGTCGTGATATCTCATTTGACATCACATATCTTATACCAGAATTTCAATTGGTATCAGAACAGGCATCCTGCTCTTTATCTGGGCGAGATCCAAGGAAGATACTTTCTGGTAATATGGACATGGAAGAAGGATTTGTAAACAGACCACCCATTCTGGATGGAAGTAATTAGGACTACTGGAAACCACGCATGGTTTCCTTTTTAAAGTCTTTGGATAACACAGCTTGGAAAGCTGTTTTAAAAGGATGGAAACACCCTGTCAAATTGGGAGAAAATGGAGAACCTACTTCTGAGTTAAAACTAGAATAAGATTGGTCTAAAGAAGAAGATGAAATTTCTCTTGGAAATTTAAAAGCCTTGAATGCTATATTCAATGTAATTGACAAGAACATTTCCAGATTAATGAACACATGTGAAGTAGCTAAGGATGCACGGGCAATTCTTCAATCTACTCATGAAGGGGAATCCAAAGTTAATATGTCAAAACTTCATTTTCTCACCAAAAAATTTGAGAATTTGAGAATGAAGGATGATGAAAGTATTAATGAATTTCATATGAACATTCTTGAAATTGCTAGTGCGTCCAGTGATTTAGGAGAGAAAATACCTGAAGACAAATTGGTGAGATAGATGCTCAGGTCTCTTCCCAAGAGATTTGATATGAAAGTGACTGCTATAGAAGAAGCTCAAGACATTGACCAAATTAATATGGATGAACTTGTTGGATCCTTTTTGAAATTTGAAGTAAGAATCAATGAAAGATCTGAAAAGAAGAACAAAAGCATAGTCTTTGTATCAAATACTGAAGATGAAGAGGAAGATTGTGATCTGGATACAGATGGAGGAATATCAAATGCCTTATCTATGCTTGGAAGATGGTTTAACAAAGTGATAAAAAGAATGGATAGGAACAAAAGATCAAATGTCAAGAACATCTCATCTGACATCCATAAGTCAAATGAGTTTGGAAGAAAAATGGCTGAAGAAAAATCCACTTAAGGGAAGGGAGTACAATGTCATGAATGTGAAGGCTTTGGTCACATTAGAGCTGAATGTCCTATATATATTAAGAAACAAAAGAAGAATTTGTATGTTACTTGGTCTAAAGAGGACTCAGATAGTGGTCTTGAGGAATATGCCAAGTATGTTAAAGCATTGACAAGGAAATATGTATCTGATGAAGAGTCTAGTGATGAGGAACTAACCTTTAATGAGTTTGCTGCTTCATACAAATAATTGTGTCTCAGAAGTGCAGAAGTGTGCCTTGAATTCAGCTGAAGGCATAAAGAGAAGAGCATTTAAAAACTATTTCTAAACTAGAAATTGAAGTGACCTCCTTGATTTCAAACCTTGATAGAATGGTCAAATCTCTCAAAATGTTGAATAATGCGTCTGACACTTTGGATGAAATTCTTCAAGCAAGAAGAGTGATAGGAGGCAAGAGTTGTCTAGGGTTTAATGAGAAAAAGGAACCAAATTCTAAAGAACCTTCAGTAGATTCCACTCATGCCAAGTCTAAACCAAGGATGTCGAATCAAATGTCTAAACATCATGGAAAGAAAGGACATCATGGCAAGAAAAAGTTTAATCACACCAACGAGAATCCCCAGCCCTGGAGATGTCATCAGTGTGGAAGGCTTGGTCATATAAGGCCCTTATGTTTCAAGTTTTATGGGTATCCTAAGACTAATCCTCATCCTAAAACTAATAAGATTCCACAAAAAAGAAAAAAAAGAAGAAATAGTGGATTCCCAAGTCTAATGTTTCTAGTTTCATAGATCACACCTCCCTCAGAGTATCAACCAAAGATGACTAGTATTTTGACAGTGGTTGTTCTAGACACATGACAGGTGTCAAGAATCTGTTGGTGGATGCCAAATCTCATTCCACCAGTTATGTGACTTTTGGTGTTGGATCAAAAGGTGAAATCAAAGGTGTTGGCAAGCTTGATTAATCAGGAGTCCCTAACATTGATGATGTGTTACTTGTTAAAGGGTTAACAACTAACCTGATCAGTATAAGCCAATTGTGTAATGAAAGATTCAAAGTTAACTTCACAAAAGAAGAATGTCTTGTATGCAATAAAAATAATGATGTTATTACGAAAGGAGTCAGATCTAAAGACAACTGTTATCTATGGATTCCTCGAGAGTTGAACTTCTCCTCAACATGTGGCATCAAAAATTGGGGCACTTGCATATGAAAGGTACGAAAAGAATTATATCTGAAGAAGCGGTGAGAGGGATTCCTAAGCTCAAGATAGAAGAAGGAAGGGTATGTGGTGACCACCAGATTGGAAAGCAGACTAAGATGTCACATCAGAAGATCCAACATCTTAATACATCAAAAGTTTTGGAACTTCTTCACATTGACTTGATGGGACCTATGCAAGTTGAAAGTCTTGGTTGAAAGAAGTATTCATGTGTTGTTGTAGATGACTTATCTAGATACACATGGATAAGTTTTATTAATGAAAAATCAGAAACTTTTAAAGTGTATAAAGATCTCTGTCAAAAACTTCTAAGGGAAAAAGATAGTCATGTCATCAGAATTAGAAGTGTTAATGGAAAGGAATCCGAGAACAACAAATTTGCTGACTTTTGCTCTTTTGAAGGAATTAGCCATGAATTCTCTTCTCCAATTACTCCTCAATAAAATGGGATTTTGGAACGCAAGAACATAACCCTTCAAGAATCTTCCAGGGCCATGATTCATGCTAAGAAGTTACCCTACCATTTTTGGGATGAAGCTATGAATACTGCATGCTATATCCATAACAGAGTCACTCTAAGGAAATGCACTTCATCCACCTTGTATGAAATATGGATGGGAAGAAAACAAACTCTTAAATACTTTCATATTTTTGGAAGTAAATTTTACATCTTAGCAGATCGTGAACAAAGTAAGAAGATGGATCCCAAGACTGATGAAGGATTATTCCTGGGTTACTCTACAAATAGCAGAGCTTACAGAGTTTTTAACTCCATAACCAAAGTTATGATGGAGTCAATAAATGTTATTATTGATGATAGAGGATGGAATATTGAAGAAGATGTCTCAGAAGATATTGGAACATCTTTGTCTGATATTCCAATAGAATCAAATGACAAAAGTATTGATTCTAATCAACCTCAATAAGATCCCGAGCCTAGTCATCTCAATAAAGGACCTTCAATTAGAACCCAAAGAGATCATCCTAAGGAGCACATCATAGGAGATCTACATAAAGGAGTTACTACCATATCAAGAGATGGGATATCAAACTCTTACGTTGTGTCAAACGTTGAGCCTAAGAATGACAAAGAGGCCTTAAATGATGAGTTATGGATTAATGTTATGCAAGAAGAGCTAGAATAACTCAGTAGAAATGAAGTTTGGGATCTAGTTCCAAGACATGAAGGGACAAATATGATTGGAACTAAATGGGTGTACAAGAATAAATATAAGGAAAATGGGTGGTCACTATAAATAAGGAAAGGTTAGTTGCACAAGGGTACACTCAAATTGAAAAAGTTGACTTTGATGAAACCTTTGCTCCTGTGGCCGAACTTAAATCAATCATACTTCTCTTAGGAGTTGCATGCATACTAAAATTTAAATTGTTTCAAATGAATGTAAAGAGTTCCTTCTTAAATGGCTATCTCAATGAAGAAGTCTATGTGGAAAAACCAAAGGGATTCATTGATCCAAGTTTCCTTAAACATGTTTACAAACTGAAGAAAGCTCTGTATGGATTAAAGTAAGCTCCACGAGCTTGGTATGATAGGTTGACAGAATTTCATGGTGAGAATGGATACAAGAAAGGTGGCATACACAAAATCCTTTTTGTCAAGGAAGAAGAAGGGAAGATCATGATTTCTCAAATTTATGTTGATGATATTATGTTTGGTGGGATATCAAATGAGATGGTTCAAAATTTTGTCAAGCAAATGCAATCATAATTTGAGATGAGCCTTGTTTGTGAATTAACCTATTTTCTTGGTCTAAAAGTTAAACAAATGGAAGATTCCATATTTTGATCCCAGAGCAATTATGCCAAGAATATAGTAAAGAAATTTGGGATGGAAAATGCCAGCCACAAAGAACTCCTGCTCCCACACATCTGAATTTGTCTAAAGATGAAAAAGGAGTAAGTATGGATCAAAATCTTTACAGAAGTATGATAGGAAGCCTTCTATATCTCATAACTAGCAGAATTGACATCGCCTTTGTTGTAGGCGTGTGTGCAAGATATCAAGTTGATCCTAAAGTTATCCACGCCAACGATGTGAAGAGAATTCTTAAATATGTTAATGGGACAAGTGACTATGGTATGTTGTACTCTCATAGATCTAGTTCTGCCTTAATTGGTTATTGTGATGCTGTTTGGGCAGGATGTGCTGATGAGAGAAAAAGTACATCAGTAGGATGCTTCTTTCTGGGAAATAATCTCATATCTTGGTTCAGTAAGAAGAAAAATTGTGTGTCTCTGTCCACTACAGAGGCTGAGTATATTGATGTAGGAAGAAGTTGTTCTCAACTGGTTTGGATGAAACAAATGTTTACAGAATTCAATGTCAAACAACATGTCATGACATTATTTGGTGACAATCTAAGTGCCATAAACATATCAAAGAATCCCATTCAACATAGTAGGACAAAACATATTGATATTCATCATCACTTCATAAAAGAGCTTGTTGCCTTAGAACATGTAGCCACTGAATTGCAACTGGCTGACATCTTCACTAAGGCCTTGGATGCTAATCAGTTTGAGAACTTAAGAAGAAAATCAAGGATTTCCTTATATGAAGGTTTGTAGCAAATAAGGGCGTGTGAGAATATCATTAAAATGATATTATTTTATTTGTGTTTCCAACAAATAAAATTTCAAAAGAAATCATTACAAGACTTGCTCATAGTGTTTCCCACATGCTACGCAATTTCATCATTCTACTTTTACAAACTCTTCATTCTCCTCTATAGAAAAAGAACCCTTGTCATTATTCAGCTCCTTGCTCAAAAATCTTCAAAGATGTCTCAACATCATACACCGTCTTCCTCAAAATCTGCCAACCTCCCTGAAAATCTCACCCTTGACAGAGTATTTGATGCTAATCCTCTAACAACCATCCCACCTATTGAGAAAATGGTTAAGAAACCAAGATCATCACCTGCAAAGAAATCCAAAGAGGATAAAGGTAATTTTTCTATTGCTACTGAAAGTAGGACAAAAAAAGAGATTGTTAATGTTGATAAAAGCATCAGAAGGCTAGTAGACAGAGTATGAAGTGAAGGCTTTGTTATGCCTGGGATTTATACTCCTCTCGCTCACATGACTCCTCCGGCTGACAAAGGAAGTAACCCAAAAAGTGCTGATGCTGAATCATCCACCTTCAAGAAAGATGTTGCTGAGAGCAAACTTGAGAAGCTTGCTATCTCTGCTCTATAGGAAGTGGAAGAAGAAAATTTTAAACAAGATGTTAAAGAGAACTCTCATAATAAGGAAGATGTTACTTCCTCCAAGGATGCAGAAGGTCAAAATGATGAGAATGTAGTTAATGTAGATGATCTATCTTACAATGAGCTCATTACTAATGTGGTGTCTGGTATTGTAAGAAGGCTCAAATCCAGGAAAGTGAAGGACGCAAGTGTCACACCCCCTGCCAAGACAACCAAGAAGAAACTTATGTATGGACCCCCAAAGCCTAGAAGTAAAGTGATTCCTCCCTCTAGCAAAACAAAATCTAGACTTGATAGCTCCACTGATGATGATGATGATGTTGTAAAAAGATCTAAAAGTAAAAAGAAAATTGTGGTTGTTGAAGAAGCTGACTCATACTATGATGTCGAGCAAGATGTCCAGGACATATCTCCTATCAAAAAGTCTGCAAGCAATAAGATTTCTATTAGGGTTCCTGATGCTCCCCTTGACAACATTTCCTTCCATTCTGTTGGGAATGCTGAAAAGAGGAAGTATGTGTTTCAAAGAAGAATTTCCCTGGAAAGAAAATTGGGAGCTGGTGCTCTAGAATGAAAAGAAATCATGGAGCTGATATCTTATGTTGGACTGATGAAAACTGCTACCAGGTTTTCCAAATTCTATGAGACTCTTGTTAAGGAATTCATTGTCAATATTCATATTGACTGTGCTGATTATAAAAGTAAGGAGTATAGAAGGTATATGTTAGGGGTAGGTGTGTAGAATTTTCCCCTGCTATCATAAATATATTTCTAGATAGGACTGAAGGTGACTTTTGTGAGATAGAAGTAACAAATAATAAAGTGTGCTGAGCCATCACTGCTAATCAAGTGAGTGAGTGGCCCATGAAAAATAAACTTCATGTTAGCAAGTTTAGCGTGAAATATGCTATTTCACACAAAATTGGAGCTGCAAATTAGGTTCCTACAAATCACACTTCAACCATCACTATTGGATTAAGAAATTTTATTTATGCTGTTTGAAACAAGAAATTGTTTAATTATGGTACTTACATCTTTGATCAAACTATTAAGCATGCAGGAATTTGTGCCATTAAGATGCCCATTGCCTTTCCTTCCCTTGTTTGTGGAATTATCCTTAATCAACACCCTGGGGTTCTAAGTGCTAAAGATGTAGTGTGAAAGAGGGAGTCTTCTTTGACTCTTCATTTTAAGCTTTTTTTAGGAAAACATGTCCTATACATTGTTTTGACATCTGCACCTGCTAAAAACAAGACCTCCACCTAGAATGACATGATCACTGAATTGCAAGAAGTCTGCAAATAACTAGATGATGTGATCAGAGTTAGCTCAGTAAGGAAGCTAACTTTTAAGAAGATGATCAAGGAGATGCAAAATGACAACAACTTTGATGATAAAGTATGCTCTGAAGAAGGAGATTCTAGTGAGGATGGAAGTTCTGACTCATCCAAGTCTACTGGTCCTGATGACAGTTAGACTATTTGATGTTTATTTATCTAAATCCTTTGGTTCTTTTTGGAACTTGCATGTGCGTGATATTTGATTACTATGGCCTGTAGCTAAATTACTGATACACTCTTGAATGCTTTCTTTTATTTGGCATATTATGACTAAAAAGGGGGAGAGAAAGTGACTAACTTACTACTTACCACTGACTGACAACTGATTGAGGGGGAACATAATACTTGAGGGGGAGCATCATGTCTTAGAAGATGTTTTGAAATATTCCTTATACTGCTGCTCTGATAATGCTCTGATAATGTGCTCTGATAATGTTTTAGCCAAAATTTTCCAAAGGGGGAGTTTGTAAGTGTTTGTTGGCAGCAATTTTGGTAAAACAGTGACTTGATAATGTTTTACTAAATGTCTTAACATTTGAAGAAAAATTGTTTTGAATGATGTCAAAGCAGATGTCTTGACGTCTACCTCCTAAACTGAAGTCAGCCCAATATCAGTTTAAGTTTTCTGTTTCCTGATTTCTTGCGCACCATAATTCAGGATCTTTGACTCATAGGCTGCGAAAAATATGGAGGAATATTTTTCTATTTGATTTATCTTTATGGATTATATTTATTTTTCTATTTTGAATATTTGTTTTTCAGCCCAAGCCCACTGTTGCGCATATATAAGGACCAACTTCCTTATTCATACCACTGCAACTTTTGAAGAAGAATACTTTCTTTCTATTTTAGAAGTCTAAGTCTTTTAATGTTCAAACACTCTAGTATTTATTTAATACTTTTTTGTTATTTGGATTATTAATTGTGCATCAATCATAAGCTTTTAAGCATTTAATGATTGAAGTTTTTAAACTTAATATTTTTGTTTTCACTGTAAGTGATTGAAGGGATTTAAGGAGGGCCTCATACCTAGGTGAGTCTTAGGTAGAAGTATAGCACAGGTAGTGATTAAGTGATTAGATCATAAAATGGTTATTTACTGAGGGTCTATCAATTGATACTATTTAGTGGACTTGTACCTGGCTTGGTAGCCCCCAGAGTAGGTGTTATTGTACACTGAACTAGGTTAACAATCCCTTGTGTTTTTTACTGCATTTATTATTGTTTCACTTTACTTTGTTCCTCAGATATTTGTGGTGTGACATCTCATTCGACATCACATATTTGATACCAAAATTTCAGTTTTGAAATTGAAAATTGTTATGGAAATTGGATATGATATGTACGGTGGATGAGTATGAATTAAGATGTGAAAAAACAATTGTTAGATCCATCTTTTATGATTGGCATAAATTTTGATAAATCATAGTTCTTAAATGATGTAGAGCAAGATGTCACAACATCTTGATAAACTTTCAAAACAAGTTTTGCTGTCATGTTTACAAGACAGATGTTGAGCCAGATGTCTTGACATCTTGACCAATTGTACAACAAGTGTTGTTGTTATTTTTCTTGACAACTTTTATTTGATTTTGTGAAATCCTATTGGATATATCTCACTGATTTTCGCAGGTTAAGAAAAATTTATTAGGAATATTGCTAATTTGATTTAGTTAAATTAAAAAGGATCTTTAAGGCTTTTTAGGAAACTTTGAATATTGGTTCCTATTTTTTTGTGAATATTTTGCAACTGATTTGAAATTATAAGATTGGATTTGATTTGAATATTCAAAGCCCATTCTGCAAGATTCTATAAATAAGGACTTATTAAACCTAAAATATTAAGCATTCACATTGAAGAAACCCTGGGTGCATAAGGGTTTAGGATTTGGGGAGTATTTTAGAGTTTTCATGTGTTCTTTGTATGCCACTCATGTATCTTTGATACATTGAGGTTGACTGATTATTCTAATTTTAAAGATTTTAAGCAAAAATAAGTATTGTTCTCATTCATGAGCTTTTAGGAAAAGAGTTGATTATTTTATTTGAAGTGTAATCTTATATTTTGTTGTTTTGATTCTAGTCACGGGTTTATGATTGTAGGTATCACTGCGGTGATTAGAAGTGAGAGGGGGATATCATATATAGAGGTGTCTAGGTAGAAGTTTTATAAGGTATTGATTATGAAAAAAGTTATAAGCTAGGGTTGTATAGCTTTAAACTAATACTATCATAGTGAATTTCCTTCCTGGCTTGGTAGCCTCAAGAGTAGGTGACATTTCAATGAATTGGGTTAAAAATTGGTTGTGTTGTTTAATTTTATGGAATTTATCTTTCTGCATAATCTCATGTTTTAGCAAGTTTCTGTCAGCAGATGATGTTATAACATATGTCCTAACATTGTGTTTTATGTTGAGACATCAATCTTGTAACACCCTACACATACATTGCCTAGGACATATGCATATGGTATTAAAATGGTACATAAACATCCATACATAAGCAGCAGAAATAGAAATATATAATAGTAAAAATTAAAATTTTACAAAATTGTCATGGCCAAAATAATACCATCCCAAAAGTACTAAGACATATTCTGAAAATGTAAAATAAGGATCCAAAAGAAACGAGACATCACTGTGAAGCGCCATCCACGAGATAAGTCATCTTACCCTTGCCTCGATCATGCCTCGAAGAACCTAAAAATAAAATAATTGGAATGGGGTGAGATTACTAAATCTTAGTGAGACGCTCTATCTCAAGGGTTCACTCAGTTCTACAGGGTACATGCATCAAACAGATTCACCGTGAATATGGGTTTTCTCTAACGGATAGGTACAAGTACACAACAATGGTACACCACCCTTGGAAGTCCCGTAACTTCCCAGCGAGGAAATAACAACCATATAATCAAACACAAAAAGTATGAAGACTCGTACCCGCGTACGAGGAATCCAAGAGTAAGTTACTTGCCCCTACTCAGGTTACGCCTTCACAGCCTCAGTGAGTAGAACTCGTGCATCGCATCAAGAGACTTGCAACAGTCACAACACGATGAATCAGATCAGTCCTAAATGGAATTCAATCCGAGAGGAGTTATAGCGGTGACATTTCCTATGCAGCGTCACGGTCCTGTCAATCATTAATATGCATTTGATCAAAAACACCATGTTGACAACACGAGACCACCGGACGGACATCCTAATGATCTTGCCTATATGGCACCATTAGAGGTGAGTTTAGTCGTGTTATGATATTGCCTAAGTGGCACCATAACCCCACCATACCATGCACGCGATGCAATTAACAACTAGGGGAACATCGCACAAGGACCCACACAAGCACGTCACAATGGTAGCCAAGGTGCTATGACATAACAAACACACAAGATTGGCCTAAACTTGACGGCATGGCCAGTTTTGCCCTATAAGTACTCTGTTTCAAGCGTACACATATAAAAAAGCATATAGGATTGGCCTAAACTGGATTCCATGTCCAGGTTTGCCCTGTCAGTACTCTATTTAAAGCATACACAAGCACAATCAAGCCACACAAGAAAATTCATCTGAATCGTCCACCCCGCAATGAACGGGAAAAGCTTAATGTTCACAAAACATCACATATCAAATAATAATCCATTGTATCACATAATGTAAATTCAACATATGCATACACACATACTCATTTCATAAGGGATAATCTATCGCTAGGAAAGAGGCGTCCGAGTACCTAACATAATACAGGACTACACTCAAGGGGGTTCATAATAATCCGTTTATGTCTAGGAGGGCACGCTAAGAGGAGGCTCCCGCACTAAGCATGCTCTGCATAATATTCAGTTTTTCAAGCTTCAGTAAGGCGCGCTAAGAGGCCACGTCGTGCTAAGCGTGGTCTTTAATTCTTCAAAAATCCAACTCCGAGTAGGGCGCGCTGAGTGCGGCCCCGTGCGCTAAGCGTGATTTGTGCGAAGTATACAAATCATAACTTCATCAGTTATGTCATAGTGTTCCAAAGTCCCATTCTTACTATCCAAAACCACTACCCATCATATGAGATTACGAATTTGAGGTTAGATACATGTTATTCAATCATAAGAACTATCATGCATTCAAAAATTTTAATCTCTCTAACCCTAACCCCAACATGTCATAAACCTAAATTTTCCCAAGTTTCTAATATATGTGACTCACCTTGGATTGATGAAGAAGAAGTTACAACACTTAATGGAGATGATGATGATAATGATGGATCAAGAGCATCAAACATGAGAGAGATGATGAAGTTGAGCTTGAAAAATGTGTTTTCCTCTCTTCCTCTTTTTTCACGCCTCCCCTCTCTTCTTGAACACAAAAATTTGTTTTTGTTTTGGAATAGAGATATTAGAATAGCCAAAGAAGCCCTTACTCTCCCAATTTAAGTGGAAAAGACTATAATGCCCCTCACTTTAATTAGTATTATCTTTAAGTCCATTCATACTACTAATAACAAGTGTTTCGTACCATTATCTTTTACTAACCTTTCACAAATTAATTAGTAGAAATAATTTCATTAGAAAGATAATTACACCAGGTATTAAAAATCTTGACATTTGTTTTGCAAGTTCTAGAATTTTTCAAAGAGTACATTTCAAATCCCCACTGAGTTTGTCTCTCTCGGAAAAAAATTTATTCAACGTTCTTTCCCAGTTTATATTATCTAAATAAGAGAAGATTCCCCAATTGAGTTATTTCCTCACTGAGATGAGTTTTATTTGACTGTTTCATTCTAGTTTGTTCATATATTGAACTTTGGTGCATGTTAAAAAATGTTATCTTTCTTAAGAAATTGGTTTATCCATAACCTTATGTGTTTACCTCTGTTAAACTATCAAATCTTTGATAGATGGTATTCAATCTTATTTCTTTGGTCCTTTACATGTGCTAAACTATCAGATCTTTGATAGATGTTATTCATTCCACCTTTCGTGTTTACCTATGTTAAATTATCATATCTTTGATAGATGGTATTCACTTATTCCTTTGGTTGTTTACATGTGTTAAGATATTCGATCATTGATAGACGGTATTCGTAGCACCTTCTATATTTACTTGTGTTAAACTATTAGATCTTTCATAGATAGTATTCTCTCTTATTTATTTGGTCGTTTACCTGTGTTAAACTATCAGATCTTTGATAGATGGTATTCATTCCACCTTCATTATTTACCTGTGTTAAACTATTATATTTTTTATAGATATTATTCACTCTTATTTCTTTTTTTGTTTACCTGTGCTAATCTATCAGATCTTTGATAAATGGTATTTTTTTCACCTTTCGTGTTTAACTTTGTTACACTATAATATATTTGATAGATATTATTCACTTATTTTTTTGGTTGTATATGTTTGTTAAGATATTCAATCTTTGATAAATGGTATTCGTTCCACTTCTGGTATTTACCTGTGTTAAACTATCATATCTTTGATAGATGGTATTCACTCTTATTTCTTTGGTTTGTTACCTATGTTAAACTATCATATCTTTGATAGATGGTATTCATTCCACCTTCTGTATTTACCCGTGTAAAACTATTAGATCTTTGATAGATATTATTCACTCTTATTTATTTGGTTTTTTACCTATGCTAAACTACCAGATCTTTGATAAATGTTATTCATCCCACTTTTCGTGTTTACCTTTGTTAAACTATAAGATATTTGATAGATGGTATTCACTTATTCCTTTGGTTATTTACCTATGTTAAGCTATCAGATCTATGATAGATGGTATTCGTTCCATGTTATATATTTACCTGTGTTAAACTATCAGATCTTTGGTAGATGGTATTCACTCTTATTGCTTTTGTTGTTTACATGTGTTAAACTATCTGATCTTTAATAGATGGTATTTATTCCACCTTTCGTGTTTACCTTTGTGAAACTATCATATCTTTGATAGATGGTATTCACTCGTATTCCTTTGGTTGTTTACCTGTGTTAAACTATCACATCTTTGATAAATGGTATTCATCCCACTTTTCGTGTTTACACAAGTTAAACTATCAAGTGGTTGATATATGGTTTTCATTTTCGTTGGTAATTATTACCCATTTAAGGGCTTTTATCCTCAATAGGGTTGTATTTCCATTTTATCCATGGGTCGGTCCCAATGGATTGAGTTTTGTGTTTCAATCTTTTGGGTTATTCCCAACAGATTTGAATATTCTCCTCTTTGGTAAATCCCAAATAGAGTTGGGCTCTCTTTTCCCTAGTGGAATCGGGTCCTATTTTTTTATTTTGTTTGTGATTTTGTTCTCCCGGTGATTTGTTTTCCTGGCTGAACCTCTTTTCCTCTGATAGTTTCCATTTTCAATTTTGAGTATTCCTCTTCCCCAATGGTGTCTTATAATGCCCTACAAGATTTTTCCTTTTAGTATCCATAATCATAAACATTTCATGGTATCTTAGGGCCAAAAATTAGGGAAATTGTTGTATCCTAATATTTACCCCTAAGATCCCTCATTGTTTGGTATCATTGCAACACATAAAGAACATAACCTTGGGTTGCCTCTCACATTTTCTCTCTCTTCCATCTTTAAGTTTGCCTTTGAGGGATCACTAAGCACCCACTTGTGCATCTAGTAAAATACAAAAATATTTGCTTTGTTTCTCTTTGTTTACTCTGCAAGGACAAGTATGAACTAACTGGATCAAACAATTTCCCTCAGCTAGGGTTTTCATGTGATCAAGGTTAAAGTATGGTCAAAATTGATCTTCAAGGAATTGTCCATTAGGGATTGACCTATAATCTTAGCCCATATCATTTTCAAGTATCATTCAATCATTAATTGATCAATAATTACTCAAGTTTGGTAACTTACTCCTCAAGAAAAGTCCAGGGTTCATGTCTTTATTTCCATACCTTCATCATCAAGGAACCTCAAGTTTTGATAAGTGTGAGAATATATAAATCAAGGCTTCATCATTGTAAGCTCATACGAGCTTCATAATGCCTTGGATTTCAAGAAAATATCAAAAGTATCAAAGTTATGCAAAGTGGTTTTTATATGATTTGGCAAGTTTTCAAGCCAGAGTTCACAAGACCACAACTCTATCATTATTCAACATTTTTGCAAGGTTATTTTTGCATATGACTCTCCATGACATCCTCTCCAACTTCTCTTCATGGTTCAAGAGCTAATTATGTGAATAAAGTCATAAGAAGTTTAAAGACATTATAGGTCATTTCTGAACTTAGTGAAATTTTGACCTAACTTCAAATGGTTTTTCCCCAACTTTCAAGAATCATAAATTGATCAATTATTATCACATGGAACTCATTATTTTTTCACAATACTCTTCATGATTCCATCTTCAAGTTATCTTCAAGGATCAAGTTCTATAAATGCTTCGAAGACTATATAACTTTTTGATAGATTACAAGTCATTTTAAAGCTCTTAACTTAGAAATTTTTCTAAGTATAGAAGTCATATTTTTTAACCAACTTTTATTGGACATAAATTTTTGCTCAAGTTTCCAAATGAATACTTCCTTGGAACATTGTGTTGTTTGTGGGAAAATATACACATTGCAAAAGAATTTTGAGGTTATAAAGCCCCATGAGTTGGATGCCCCGTAAGTTTAATGTTGGTGGTGTGAAACTAAAGTTTTGCACCATGATTAGTTTTTTGAATCAATGGATTTCATTTTTAAAGCCAAATTAGCATGCGTTTTTGCTTGTAAACAAGTTTATAAACCTTCTAGAAGTTGTTTAGTACTCAAAACACAATTTTTGGATGAGTTTCGGCCGTATGAAGTCATAGTTTCTTCTTGATCAAGGGTGTGCATGAATTCCCTCCAAATTGCATCATCCACCTTCCCATAGTGTGATATTCATTTCTCCTATAAATAGGGACTTCATTCACATCATTTTGCAACATTTTGATACCCAAAGAAACCCTATTCATATCCCATTCGAACTTTGAACTTGTAAGCTTCGTTTTCATATCCACACCCTTCCACAGGCCAAAATCCTCATTCATCAAGCTTCCTTCAACTTCAATGAAGCTAAAAAGATCAAAAGCAAGCAAAATAATGCATCATAATTAGTTTCTAGAAGGTTTTGAGCACACTTCGAACAGGTAGTTAGAGGCACCATTTCTCACAACTTAAATTACTGTGATGATCCTTGATGTTCATTGATGCTTACAACATCATTAATTTTCATTGGTTGATCCAATAACTATGTCTGTTTTAAAATTTTACTTTTGAAACACTTTCTGGTTTTTCTCAAATCGTGTACTCTACAGTTTGAATAAAGTTTTCGTGATGATATGATTAAGATCTTCTCATTGAGACGCTTCTGGTGATACTAATTTCATAGGCTATGGTTTCATCTTTTAGAATCAAGATATTTCCCTAGTTTTCTGCAATTTTTTTAAGAAGGAGGTTGCAGATGACCAACATGTCATCCTTAACCAATAATAGCGTGTCATTTGAAATAATGTGATTGACTTGGCTATTTTTAACTTCGGTGTGCGCATTTTGACTCACTTCCAATGTGCATTCACACCTCTGGACCATTGGATTTGCCAAGATGGTTAAGTGAGAAGGATCTAACACCTCTCATTTTTTTTATTTAATTTCCTTTTTTATTTGATTTAAATTGTTTTTATCTTTAAAAATTAATAATCTTTCATTTTGATTCCAAAATATACGAAAATTATTTCTAAAATTTTCTCCACTTTTTCTTCTTTTGATCCATATTTTTGTTTATTTTTATTTTCTATTCTACTATTTTTCATGAATTTTTAATTGTTTGTTTAGTTTTTATTGGTTTAAAAATATTTTTCGTACTTTTTAAATTCTGAAAAAAATATTACATGATCCTATAATGGTTTCTGACCTATGGTAATTTTATTTGTTTTTTATTTTTGGTCCTACTATTTTAAATTCTTTTTTTATCTTTTTGCTTTATTTTAAATGATTTTAAAATAATTTTTGATTTCCTAAAATTTCAAAAAAAAATCCTATAAATACTTTGAGGTATTTCATGATTCATGTTGATGAAATTAGACCTAATTTTTGATCCAATTTAGTTTGTACTTGTTCTATTTTATCTTCCCCTTCTATCTTCATATTTATCTTCTTCATTTTAGTTTTTGATCAATTGGATGATTGATGATTCATCTTGCTCAATTGAATATGGGTTGATACTTGATGGACTTTCATCATTTCAAATATACCTCTAAGTGATCAATTGATGACTCAAGGTACTTTGGATTAGTCAAAGTTTGTCCCAGGGTGTCATGAAGTATTTGATTGATGTAATCATCTCATCTACTTGACTTAGGTCTTGATCACCTTTTGTTTTTACATGTGCTACATGTTTTAGTAGTATGATTTCTATCATATCTCTAACATGTATGATACATACATTTTTATTGACCAACCTCGTATAGTATTGACTTCTACATAAGTCCATATGCCATTGCCTAACATATTGCTAAATTTTTACCGAATCGGAAAACTAACATATTAACTCTAACATTTATTGCACTAACTTTTACTATAATGCAATTTAAATTTCCTACAATTTACTTTATGTCATTTAAATTTACCATCTTTATCATTCATGTAATTTTATCTTTTTGCTCTTACTTTATGTCATTTTCCATTTGCTCACTGGAGCATTTTATCTTTATGTCATTCTTCTTTTTCTCACTTGAGCTTTATTTTTCTTTTAAAGAAATTTATAATCAACTTGAACTTTATAAGATTTAAGGCTCTCTTTTGACTATGGTGACTATCCCTTTTGCATCTTGGAGTATTTGGCCCTTTGAACTTAGGATTGGACCTTGAGACTTTGAGACCTTTGGATCTTGAGACCTTGTTGTTATTTTTGTCTATATTGAGAACTTTTATGTGTGTAGGTGTTACTTGGTAAATCATCTGATGCAAGCATAATTCATCTGAAACATCAAGTTCATCTGATACATGCTGAGTTATTTGTACCTTTTTAAATTTGTTTGATACAACACTTGTGCTTGAGACACTTTCATTCATTTGATACTTATTGCTTGGTTGTGTGGCTTTAATCAAAAGGAACAAGATTCTTTGATTGACTTGTGTCAATATGATTGCTCTTGATTGGTTAGATGTTTCCTACCTTAGATTTTACTTTATGCTTTAGGACAGTCCCTTCATCTCTTGCCCATCTTCTTTAATTTTCAAAACTTTTCCAACCTTTTCAAAACCTTGTTGGTTTTCAAACTTAAACCACTTTCAATAAAAACCTTGACTTTGTCAAATGCATTTTCAAAATAATTTTCTTAATCAAACCTTTATCCATGTAATAAAAGTTGAACCTTTTTCTTCTAAGACTAAAAAACACAACTTCACTTCAAACTTTTTGCTACTTTTGCTTTTGTTTTAAAACTTTTCTTAAATATTAGATGTGAGTCATCTCTGTGGTTGAGATATAATTCTCCCATCCATAACCTTGATTGATATGATGTTGAATATTTTCCAATCGAAGGGGTTAGTGGCATATTTTTTTAGTTATCCAAGCTGGAACGTTCCTTTCACTTGTGATGCAAAGATCCATCATTCTTGTGTTTAAGGATATTTGGTTGAGTATTCTCCCTAAGATGATACAATGTTTCTTCTCTTAAAATTAACCAACAAAATTTTTTTTTCTTTTTTAGAAGAACTATTTAGTTTTGATTTCATCATTCCACATTGGTGGTACATGGGCACGAGGATCATTGAATAATTGTCGGGTCAAAAGTGTAAAAAACATTTATTTTCTCATGTCCTCAAACTATTTGCAAACAACCAATTTTTAGCCAAATACTCATATTTTCAAAGAGGTTCCTGTGGAGTACCGTAGATGTTTAGAGTGTTAACAACTTCCCTTTGTATAACTGTAGCGGTAGAAATATTGAGACTAAGCCTTTGGATTGACTTAACTTGCACATATCAAATGAAAATCGCCACTACGCTTTATTGTTTCCTGAGGAATGGGAAAAGATAGAATAACCCAAAAAGAGAGGGGGAGAAAATCTAGGTATGTGGGTTGGTTATGCAAAGGGAATGTATTAGCACCCTAAACATCTACGGTACTCCGCAGTAACCTCTTTGAAAATTTGTATATTTTGGCTATAAGTGTTGTGTATAAAATAGATGGTGGAGATGAAGAAAGAAATATTTTTTTTATAATTTTTGCACCCTCCGCGGTTGCAAACCTTTAGTTCCTACGTACCACCTTCCGTCCAATAGGGGATCAGGGTATTTGTAGTTCACCTTTAAAATTTTAAAACACAAATGTGTTGGTTAATTTAAGAGACAAGGCATCATCGTCGTATCCCAGTGGAGAACATACTTACTACACACGATTATGAGAAAGTAAAATTTGTGTCATCTCAAAGTGGAGGATATGACTTGGATTTTAAAATTAACAAAGCCTCGCTCAACACTCAAGAGGAAAATATCTCACTTCACTACATATCATAGAAGTATAGTAGTTTGCATCACTACAAGGATTGACAAGATACTAATCTTTTGAGAAAATTTTAAAATAAAAAGTCAAAAATGGAAAAAAATAGTTTGGATGAGATTGATTGACTTTTAGTCTTCCCACAAAAATTTCAAAGTATGATTAAGTGGGTTAAAATTTTATTAAGAAAACATTTTTGAAAATGCATGGACCTAAGTCCAAGTTTATTATGAAAGTTGTTCAAGTTTAGAAAACAATAATAGTTTTGAAAATGAGGGAGAAGATTTTTGAAATTAAATTAGATGGGAGGAAATGAAGGGATTATCCTAAAACATAAGATAAAAGCTAGGGAAAATAACCTTCTAACCAACATGAAGCAAACACTTGACACAATGAGTTAATGTAGAATTCCCATCCTTAGGATTAAAACCAAACAAGTAAAGATATTGAACCTCTTAAGAATACCAAGCTTCAAATGCATTAAGTCTTCAAAAAACAACAGAGTAACAATTGTATACAAATGAATTCCCAATCAGAGACAAAGCACATAATCAGAAAAGCCTGCACACAAAGAAAAAAAACCCAATGTCTTAGGGTAAACCCTAAGAACTCCAGACAAAATAACAATAGAAGTCACAAGGTTTCAAGGTAGTCAAGGTCTCTAATCCTAAGTCCAAGAAGTCCATAACTCCATTATGCCAAGGATAGTAACCAAATAATCCAAGCAACCTTAATGTTTTTTTTATATTATTCAAGTTGGTTATTAAGTATCTTCAAAAATAAAATGAAAGCTCAAGTGAGAAAAATAAAAAAATGACATAAAGGTAAATGCATAAGTGATCAAAGATGAAAATAGCATAAAATGTAAATGCTAAAATAAATGGTGCGTAGAAGTAAAGGCGTAAAGTAAAAGCATAAAAATAAAAGTCAATTGTTAATGGGTTAGAAATTAGAGGTTAGTTGAATGACCATCTTGAATCTTGAATTTGAAAACTCCTTAGAAGATTGATAAAATCAAAGCCTCTCAACAACAAATTTTATTTGCTTTTTGTCATGTATATCATTCATTTCAAAATTTCGAGGCGACAACATATGATCAATGATATTTAAATGATTCACTTAGACCAAATTTTATGAAGGTTCATTAGAGGATTAATAAGACCAAAGCCTCCTAAAAATGAACCTCAAGGTTATTGGATCAAAGGTTTCAAACTAAACATACTTGGGCTTGCAAACATAGGTTTGGGCCACGAATGATCATTTTTCGAATCGAGACAAAATTTAGCGCTATGTTAAGCAATTATAAGTGTACTTATGTAGAAGTTACACATATTTTGAGATTGGTCAATAGCACTCTATGTACCATATATTTGGAGAAATGATATGTAGATTATCCCCTAACAACATGTAGTACAAGTAAGAAAGGGATAACATGAAAATGGCGGGGATGTATTAGATGAAATTAGGGTTTCAAATATCATTAACATCATTCATCCGTTTTGGTGGATTTGGATTCTAAATCTATCAACACCCAAGATCCAATGAGGTTGAGGAATTTGTCACCAAATGAAGTCCAAGTCAGAACCAAATAAAAAATAAATAAAAAAATATTTAATAAAAAATATTTTAATGGTTAATAAAAAGGAAAATAAATGGTAAAATACGTAACGTATATTAAAATACCGAATAAAAATCCTAAAAAAATAGTTAGAGGTCAAACATGATTCAATAGTAGTTGACAAAGTTTTTTTAAATTTTTTTAAGTCAGAAACTATTTTAAGAAATAAAAGAAATAAGTAAAACAAACCAAAAAATTATGAAAAATAGTAAAGTCTGAAATAAAAATAAAACAAAGTCAACAAAAATTGTCAAAAGACCAAAGGACCTTTCCATAATTTTTTCATAATTTTTAACAATCAGAAAATAATTTTAAACAATTAAAACATTCTAAAGAAAGGGAAAAGTTATAAAATATATCAAATTTGAAAATAAAATTGTGAAAAAATATAAATCAGAAAGAAAATATTCCAAAATATTTTTGTGTATTTTTCATAATTTTTGGACTAGAAATGAATTTTTTACGAACTTTTGAAGTTTAAAACTAATAAATATAAAAATCAGAAAATAAAAATAAAGCCAAAAAAATATGGACCACTGGATCATTGTCAAAATGTGTTAGTAAGCAGATCCAAGGGATCTGACACGTTGTGCATGATATGGTCACTATTGGAAATCACACTAAATCAATTTTTAAATCAGATTTAAATAAAATAAAAAGAAAAAATATGGTCCTTTAGATGAACGTCAAAACACGTTATAAACAGATCCAAAGGACCTGGCGCACTGTGCATATCATGGACCCTCGGTCAAAACACGCTGGATAAAAAAACTAGCAACCAATGAAAATTAAAAAAATTCCAACGTTCATTGGTTGAAGAAAGTCATGTAGGTCGTCTTCAACCTCCAGAGACCCTGCGCGTGGGATTTTATGAGATTCTCCAAATGGAAACGTTAGAAGCTCAAACTAATATCATTAAATTTGTCTCTTCCAGACGATCCTAATATCACCCCCGCGAAAAAATTATATAAACTGAGCAAAGAGAAAAGTGTAGAAAACAAAAATAATAGCGAGCACTTTGGGATGGGATTTCTCACTCAATTCTCAACGATTTTAAAAATTGTATGAAGCACAAGGATCAGAAGGATGAGTAGAGTATAATAGGCTTTTATTTGGAAAGATTTGGTTCATAATACTACCTAAACAAGGCTCACGAAATTAGCTCTGAAAGTGAACTTTTGTAACTCAATATATGGCTCGATTTGCTTGGTTTAAGTGTTGGAGAGTTTGTATGTTTATGGAGGATGATGAATATGTATAGAAATTGTGAAGAGAGAGCTTGAAACTGTGAAACAGAATCTAAAATTTATGAGTTACAAATGAACTTTTGCAGGGTGTATTTGGCTCTCAAAGCATGCATAAATGAGTGAAATATGGTCATATATTTATAGGGAAATGAATGGGAATGAGAATTGAAAGAATTAGTGGAGTTTGGAGGGAAATCGTAAGAGGTGGTGGACTTAAGAAACGTGTGACTTGCTTAGCATCAAAACTCATTCAAACCTTGTGTTTTAAGCCTCTAATCCCCTTTGGCAAGTTGGTTAAACAAGTTTAGATAAAAAACACACGCTAATTTGGTGGTTATAAGCCACATTATGAATTTCAAATTCTGACTTTGGAGAAAACTTAAGTTTCAAGGTACCAACTTTGAATCCATGGTATTCACAGCTCAAGAGGTCTTAAGGCATAATTTTGAACCATTTGGAAGATAAGCTCACAATATTTGCAATGTGCGAAAAATGAGATCAATTTGGATGCTTGAGATAGAAGTTATGATGAGTCAAAGTTAAGAAAAAGATGCTGACTTTTATACTTAGAAAAATGTCAACTTTCTTCTTCAATAGTGACCTATAATGTTTTGATTCCAAACAAGGCCTTCCTCCTAAATATTGTTTGATCATTGATTCTAGCTTTAAGTGTACTTACCAAAGAGAATTATTAAACTTTGATCACTCAAAAATACCAAGTATTGAAAAAGTTATGGTATGGTAAATTTGGTGAAAATCCATGAGGTAACCTATAATCTTTTGAGTTCTTAAGGCATCTTAGAACCATTTTCAAGTCTTTCACATAAAAGAAGAGTTGAAGTTCACATGCTTCAGATCAATATGGAAAAATAATAGGCTCAAGGAGATAAAAATTGACCAAGTTATGATCTTTTGAAGTTATATAAGGGAATTTGATGGCCTATCTGGAAGACTTGTAATCTTTCTCTATAATTAGGAATCTTCCACACAAAATTTGCTTGAAAATTTTGAAGTTATTGATTGATAACCCTTTAAAGAGAAGGATATATTTTGAATCACTCAAAACTCTCGAAAGATGAATAAGATATAGCCTTTAGAAGTTCAAAATCCTAGCTCCTAAAGCACCAATATGACTAGGAACCCCTTTTCAATTTTGATAATATTTCTTGCACAATCACTTTTTCCATGTGAATAGAAGTTGTTGTGGATGATAATAAGAAACCAAAGCAACAATAACCACTTCTAAATATTAATAATTGAGAGAGTTATGCACTTGCGATCAAAGAATCAAGAACTTGTCCAATTAGGTCAAGCTTCTTCAATCAATTCTTGCATCTTTTAACTTTTTTTGAAAAAATTGAGGCATGATAAATCATAGTAGACCTTGTAATGATATTAATTTAAAGAATTCTCAATGATGAAGCTTGAATGTCAATGAAGCTTTGTTTAAGAAGGAATGGAAGTAAACTCATGAACCTATGAATCTACCCGATGAAATGTGTTGTGCCCTCACCTATAGGATCATCAATTACAGTAAACATTCACTGTATTTGTTAGTTAAAATTTCTCCACTGAAGACATATGTGATCACAATATACAAATCAAAGTGCTTGGTAATCCCTCATGAGAAAACCTAGAGATGGGGAAAAGAACCAAACCCAAGTGTGATCTTGATATGATTGAGTTGATATGAGATGATAGAGGAATCTTAGGGGAAAAAATTGGGGTGCAACAACTTCCCTTATTTAAGTTCCTTCTATCTGGAGATATGAAGGTTAAAATCTTCATGTGGACGCGATTGAAGATACTTAAATATAAAACAAGCCCTATTTTTGGCCCTAAGATGCCATGCAATGCTTATGATTATGCATGCAAATAGAAGACTCTGGGGGAGCATAAAATAAAAATAAAGGATCAAAAGAAATTCTGACCAGTAAAATGAATCACTGGTAAATAGAAGACTCGACTATATTAGGGCAAAGCCCACGGAGGAGATAAGGCATCATCAATTCAAATAAACGAGGAAAGAAATAAAGGATGATAAAAATTGACAGATAACATCAAACTACCCACTCACAGAGAAGATAGCAAAAAAAAGTAACGTCGACTCATAGGCAAAAGAAATGTTAAGATAATATAGAAAATACTAATATTAGGGTAGGTAATCAATGATTAGCATCAGTACTTATGACTAGAGACAAATGAAATTCTTTAGAGCAAAGTGAAACTCAACGACGGACTATCTCCCATAATGACGAGACTATTATTCATTGGAGTACAAATATCAACAACAAACTATATCGCATAAAGACTAGACTACCATCCATTGGAGTACAAATCTCAACAACGAACTATCTCCCATAATAACGAGACTACCATCCATCAGAGTAACAAATCTCAACAAAAAATTATCTCCCATAATGACGAGACTACCATCCATTGGAGTAACAAATCTCAACAACGAACTATCTCTCATATTGAAGAGATTACCATTTATTTGAGTATCAAAATCTCAACAACAAACTATCTCCCATAATGAGGAGACGACCATCCGTCGGAGTAACAAATCTCAACAACAAACTATCTCCCATAATGACGAGACTACCATTCATCGGAGTAACAAATCTCAACAACGAACTATCTCCCATAATGAAGATACTACCATTCATGCAGTAACAAAATATCAACAATGAACTATCTCCCATAATGATGAGACTACCATCCATCGGAGTAACAAATCTCAACAACAAACTATATCCCAAAATGACGAGACTACCATCCATCGGAGTAACAAAATCCCAATAATGAACTATCTCTCATAATGATGGGACTACCATTCATTGGAGTAACAAAATGAATATTCTTGGGGAACTAACAGACTTACTGGGGAAGAACAGGTTGCTCAAATAAAGAGACCACCTCTTACTACTATAAGAAGCCCGTTGGGCAAAGAAATATGACTTCTCTGGGGAAGTGCCAATATATTCAAGCTGAGGAGACAAAGTCTTCTTGTGCAAAATAAATGCACACTCTCAATCCAAGGCTCAGGCCTAAGAAAATCAGAATAATAATGTTATCGAGGACCACAGATTCAAACTAGAAATAAACCGGAGTAAAATAATCAACCAAGATAGCATCTGCTGAGAAATAAACTCAAAAGGGAAACACATATCTAACCAGAAAATTAGCTGAATAGGAAGGCTGAAGAAATTTTTTTCCACGAGGGATAACTTATTGGGTAAATTGAAAGAATACACACTTTATGCTTAAGGTTAACACCATGTTAGAGAGAGGGTAACATAACTCTGTAAAATAGGGTAATATGTCAACAACCATCAATGAATGCAAATGAGCAATGAATTTTAAATTCAAGTATGCATGATGTGTATGAATGTATGAAAGTTATCATGAAAGTTATCCAAGCAACATCTAATTTATATTTCGCATTCTCTTTCAAAAATTATGGTTTCCCCCTAATTTTCTTCAACGTTGCCCAAACATCATTTGGCATTTGTTATCATAGTTGATAGTTTTGATCTGATTTTATCCAGTAGAGTGTGCAATGTAATTTTTTAATTTCTGTCAGTGGTTGTAGCTTGTTTCTACCAGTTACTGAGTTTGTTACTCACCATAGACTTCTAACTTTTCAAGGATCCCTTTCGAACAGTTCCTTACGTCTTCTTTTCTCCAAAAAAAAAGGAGCTCTTGAGGTTGTTACCAACAAAAAGTTCTTGATAGGAAGATTTTTTTCCCAAATAGATGTTTCTTCCCCAGTATGGTCATCATTTCTGTTCAACAGAAGTTCATCTATTAAGGTTGTTGGAATAAAATACTCTCCTAGTGAAGTGTGTAAGATCTTGCTTCTCCTTAGTGAATTCTGCCCTAGAATTGTCTTCACTTTGATGCCATTCAAGAAATGGTCCCTAATATGATGAACTCCCCAGTACAATCTACTTAATCCAATTTTCTCTACTCCAAAGGGAAGCGAGGCATGTGTTGGTGGGTTCCGTATAGCGGTTTACCTCCCTAGTGTGGCTAGCATTTTTTAGAGTAATCTTAAGAATTTTCATATCCCCAGGAAGATCTCTTGATTCATTCTCGTGAAGTTCGTTACTTTCATATGAATTGTGTTCATTTTCCTTATTCATAAAGTCTACACCTGTCTGGCTTTCAAGAAATGGCCACTCCCCAATGAGGTTATATACCAGCAATTTCTTTGTGAGGATTGCTTTTCCAGCACAATCTACATCAACGAGCTTTCTTCTAAGATTTTGCTCACTCCTTAGCAACTAAAGATTTTGTATCCACCCCCAGTGGAAGTCAAAGTTTGAGAGTAATTTTTGTTCAAGAAGTCTTTTCTCCCCAAATGAAGATTTGTTCCTCAGTGAAGTTTTCTTCTCCTCAACAAAGTGTTTGGTGAAGCCTGACGAAGATTCATAAATCCCCTGTGAATGTTCGCGAAGGTGAGCGTATTGGTGTGTAGTACTCATAAAGTAGAAGTTTTCTCTAGTAGAGAAATTTTACTCTTTCCTCCAATCAAGTCGTGTCGGAAGATTTTTCTTCCTAATAAGGGCTTTCTTTGTGAAATTTCTTCTCATTCTTCAATGGATTTGTTGTACTCGAATGGGCCTAACTGCATGGATGTATTTGTTATGGGATTTTCCTGTTCCCACACCAAAGAAGTCAACAATTTACTCTTCGCAAATCCAATGGTTATTAGTACTCCGAACAATGTTTAAACCCTTGTGATGTCCTCATTTAGAACGTGGAACATGTTTACTTCTCCTAAGTAAAGTCGACAATTTATTTTTTCAAATCCTATTAGGTTTCATCCTATTGCTTGTTGGCTTCTCGATTGGCCATTCACTGTTGAAACATTTAGTCATGCATCATTACATTGCATCCTTAAAGTATTGTGTTTCCATTCTCTTTTGGAACATTATTCCATAGAAAAATAATTCAACATGCATCAAAACATAAGCCATTATGAGTTCTCTATTCTTAGGTGAATTTACCAGGATTCTTCAGTTTATATTCCCAGTGCAGTCGCTTTATTTTCTATGTCCCAAATCTTCTATTACATATCTCTACGTGATAATAGTCCCCATAAAGTCGAGTATATACTCGTTACCTTTTCTATATTTCAGTCCTTCCTGGTCCGTTTTCTTGGGTTAAAGTGTCTACCAATTTTTTCAAAACTTCAAATTTCTATTGGTATATCCTTTGAATGCTGTCTAACCCTGATATTCATCTTTAGCCTAGTTTTATCTAGTGCTCTTTGGTCGAGTATTGTATCATTACCTGTGCATGAAATCCAATTTCGTCCTGGTACTCATGTTTGGATTAGTTTTGTCCAATCTTCTTGAGTCGAGTTCACTACTCGTCGTAAGTCTCATCTTTGGACCAATTTCGCCTTGTATTCTTGAGAAGAGTTTTTACTCATTATTTGTCTCTTTTCTTACTTGGGTTCATTCAGCTTCGTCTACTACCTACCCTTATATGAGACCAACAGGTCTTTTGTGAAATACACTCACTTCCCGTCACCTTGCTATAGGACCCAATATCTGTTGTTGTCCTGTTGAGTACTTTTTTCAGAGCCTAGTTTCGTCTAGTTCCTCTTAGTTCAAATTTTATCTCAGAACCTTGTTTGCTCAATAATTTCATCCTAATGCATTCTTTATAAGTACTCCCAAAGGCCAAGTTTTATCTCGATAACCTCTACTAGATCCCACCAGCATTTCACTGACGTGCAATTGGTATAAGTTTATTGATGGTATACCCTCATAGATCCGATATCCATTCGTATCTTTAGAAACTAGTCTCGTCTAGTTTTCTTGGGTTGTGTTTCGTCTCAAAATTGTGATTTACGGCCCAATTTCGTCCAGACACATTTTTCTAGAATCTAGTCTCGTCAAGTTTTCTAGGGTTGAGTTTTATATCAATTGGTGTTCCAGTTTTTTCCTAACACATTCTCCCAAAGCCTAGTTTTTTCTAGCCTACTTGAGTTGATTTTCATCTCATTTTTGTGATATGTGCTCCAATTTTACCTATCGCAACCTTCTAGAAGACTAGTGTTCACCAATTCCCTCAGTCCCACTTGGTGTCATCCTTGCAAGAAATAGTGTCTAGTGTTTCTATTTCTTCTGTTTCATTGAGAGTGCAAATTTTCGGGTTCTTTTAATATCCAATCCTCTTCCACCTTGAAAGTTCGAATGCTGTCGTGTTTTCTCACTTATCAGGTTTAACACGATTTAATAGGGGAAGGTCTTGTACCCCCAAAATTTCCCCTCTTCATTTTACCTTATATGGCTTATGTTTCGTCATATACATTCATGCATTTGTAACAGGATCAGGGTATTTTTATCTTCATGGTTTTCTTCAAGTTATGGAAAATCTGTATGTTTCCAACCAATCCAAGGACAATAAAATATCATCTCTCTTGTGATCATACAAGCTACATGGTTCTGAGTTTAGGCGTTCATCATTCTCTTCTTCCTTTCATCTTCACTTCTTGAATTTCTTTGCAAACGCATGAATTCAGAGGTATGGATTCCTTGGTGATTCTTGAATACATGGTCGCGTGCTTATCAGTTGGACTAAAGTCTTGGACAAGATCACCACTTGGTTCATTATATGTTTCCTCAAAATCACTACTTGACAAAGATTGGATTCTTTGGTTGATTAAATTACGAGTATGAGACGTGTCACAAAGGATGATATTATAATCAAGCAAATATTTTGCTTACTTTTTTTATTTGAGGTTTGATTAGTTGGAATCTGAGATTGAATTTTGAACTAGAGAATTTAGTTGAACTTAGGTTCATTATTATTTTGAACTTGGATTATTTCAATTGAATTGAAGCGCTTAAATGTTTGCAAGACTAGAAAGGTCGTGTGGATTTCTTGAAAGATACTTAAAACCTAAGGGTTTTGTCAAACAAGTTCATTAAGGCACCATTCAAAATTGCAAAGTTTATTTATGGTTTTAATTACCTTTCAAAGTTATTTAAATTTGGGATTAAAAGAGGTTTTAACACAAAGCCTATTCAACCATATCATTCAAGTTACATCCATTTTCCAAATCAGATTCAAGAGTTCCATTCAAAATTCAATGTTTGACTCAAGATTTTCAACCAAGTTATCATCATTCAATTCCATTCAAGTGTTTCCAACAAGTTTATACATTTAATGTCAACATAAGTTACACTCACCATTTACAGGCCCCATTTTTTTAGTACAGTTTTGTTTCTAAGTCACCTCAAGATTACAAGACAAGTTTTAGGTTTTACATGGAAAATTCTGATGTAATTCCTAATCTAGCAAGTCTAATTCTATAGTTTCTAAGAGATATTTCTCTTTTCTTCTTTTGTAAATTTCCCTCCAAACTTCAAGTTTCTCTTTAAAATTCATGCCATGGTTTCCTCCTTGCTCCTTCATCACCATCATTTTGCTCAATCACATGAAAAACAAGAAAGAGACATGATTAGAAATCATACAAAATAATTGAACACAAACAAGATGTTTTCAAAGAGTTTTCCATATTTCATCATAATGGTTTGGGAAAGGAATCATAAAAATAGGTGAATGTTTGGTTCACAATAGGACAAACTCAAGAGAAACAAAGATTTGAAAATTCAGAGAAAGGCCTCTAATCACATGTTTCAGCCCAACAAACAATATCAGATGGAAACCGTAAGTACATCATATAAAAAAACTACCAAAGCCCAAACAAAATTTTCACAAACAAGATTCGATCTCACAGTCCATCCCAACGAGAAATTACTGCAGCAAATAAACAGTTTCTCACAAGAAAATTCACATCTCAGAATATTAATGAAACATAAATAACATATCAATGTTAAGCCAAAAACAATTGCAAGCATGCCTGTTACCAAAACTCAATAAAAATGCAATTGATATTCCAACTCATCAAAACTTCTCAAACAAGATTAAATTCAGATACAATCCTCACCATCGAATCCATGTAAAAAACTTTCAGGATCTAAGGCCAAGATTGTCTCGACCCTTAACTAACTTTCTCAGAATAACAGAACTATATAACATAATTTCTCACTCGAGATTGCTCATTCTTCACATTCTGAAGAATCACCCATAAAAATCTCCACAAAATTCTATCTGGTCTCTCAAAATCAATTTCCTCATTCACAAAACCCTTCATATCTCAAAAGTAATCACAGAATATGAAAACCTCGACAAGCTATTAAGCACAAAAAAAACCTAAGATGTATCATCATCTTCCTTAAAACTAAACCCTCCAGAAACATAGAGAAATAGAAGAGGAAGAGCGATTTTCATCAAGAATCGGAAATATCTGACCAAAGTAAACTCAGAAGCAGCATTTTCATCATCAATCGCACAACATCATCGCTGATTTTCATCATCAGAGCGTTAGGGTTTCCGAAAACCCCCTTACAAATCTGCACGCAACCATCAGTTACCTGCAAAATTGAATTCCAGGTTCGTGATCAAAAGAGAGACGTGAGCAAGAATATGCAAAAATAATTGAAGATCAGAGCAAGATTTCCGATCGCCACAGCAGCAGCCGCCGCGACGCAATTTCTGATGCGGTAGCTTCATCGTCTGTTCCGGCGAGCTATTTTTAGAATATAGAGAGATGCAAAAAAAATAAGAGAAGAGAGAGGGTTTAGCTTGATTGTGTTATAACAGCAACATTTAAAACATTTAAAACAGCAACACCTGTTGTACTAGACCAAGATGTCATGACATATGCTTCGATATCTGACTGAAAAAAATCATAACATCAAGTTGTTGTACTACAAGTTTTTCCCCTAAGATTCCTCTATCATATCATATCAATTCAATCACAACAAGATCAAACACCAGGGTTTGGTTCTTTATCCCATCTTTAGGTTTGTCCATGGGGAATCACAAAACACCTTGACTTGTATTTTGTGATCATATATGTTTTGTATTGATTAACTTTTACTAATAAGTACAATGAATATTTTCTCAAATTGTTGGTATCATAGGTGAAAGCACAATACATTCCATCAAGTTGATCTGTAGGTTCATGAGTTTATTTCCGTGCCTTCTTCAACAAAGCTTCATTGAGATTCAAGCTTCATTATTGAATATATTTTGAAATAATATCATGACAAAGTCTATTATGATTCATCATGCCTCAAGTTGTCAAAAAATTATTCAAAGGTACAAGGGTTGATTGAAGAAGTTTGACCTAATTGGACAAGTGTTTGGTTTCATTGATCATAAGTGCATATCTCCACCAATTCTCATGTTTTGGATGTGGTTTTGGTTTCTATGGTGTCTCCTTATCATTCTCAACAACTTCTATTTACTTTACAAAAGTATTTGTACAAGGAAGTTTGTCCAAATTGCAATGGTTTCCCAAGGCATTTTGTTACTCTAGAAGCTACGGTTTTGAACTTCAAAGGGGTATATCTTGCTCATCTTTTGGTATTTTTTGGTGATTCCAAAGAAATCATTCTCTTCAAAGGGATGCCAACAAATCACTTCAAAAGTTTCAATTAAATGTTTTGAGGAAAATACCTAATGATGAAGAAAGATTACAAATCCTCTAAACAAACTATCAAATTCCCATATGTTACTTCAAAAGATCATAACTTGGTCAATTTTTATCACCTTGAGCCCATTATTTTTCCACATTGATCATAAAAATTTGAAATTCAACCCTTATTTTAAGTGCAAAGTGTGAAAATGAATGGAAGAGTCCCTAAGGATGCAAAATGTTCTAGGCCATTGTATGAATTTTGTCCAATTTCAACAAGTCATAACTTTATCATTTTTTGGAGATTTTAAATGGTTCAAGCATCAAAATGTCATTCAAGAGATCTACTTCATGCCATCTATTTTGGTCAAGAGCAAATTTCAAATGGAAGGCCAGGTTTGGATGCAAGACATTATAAGTCATTTTTGAAGAAAAAACTTAGAATTTTTCAAAGTACAAAAGTCAACCTCTTTTTCTCAACTTTGACTCATCACAATTTTCAGCTCAAGCATCCATTTGATTCTATTATTTGCACATTGTAAAGCTTGTGATCTCATCTTTCTAAAGCTTCAAGAATCATGTCCTGAGACTCCTTGAGATGAAAATGCCATTGATTTGAACTTGAAAACATGAAACTGAAGTTTCTTCAAAAGTCAGAATTTGAAATCCTTGATTTAGCTTCTAAACACATTTTTCTGTGTGCTTTTGCTTATAAACATATTTAGTGAACATCCATAAGTGATTAGCATATTAAAATGCAAGGTTTGGATGAGTTTTGATCAAATTAGAAGTCACACTTTTCTTGTTTGCAACTTCACACGATTTCCCTCCAAACTTCATCATTTCACATGCTTGAGCATTCAATCAGCTTCCCTATAAATAGATGATCATGCCACTTCCATTTTCTCAATCTTAGAGAGACATAATCACCCTTATAAACTTCCTCTTGAACACAATTTTCTGCAACTTCGAATTTGATCTTACAACCTTTCTCAATCATTTTTCTTTGTCTATTCACCTTCCTCGAACCTCATTGAAGCTAACAGAAGAAGAATTAAGCTCTAAGACTTCCTAAATAGTGCTAGCCAAGTCCAGTCTCATCACCCTAATTCTAGTCGCAACACTTGTTTTCAACTGGAAGTACATTTTGGAATTGAAACTTCAAATCCCTTTTTAGAACTTCTTTTCAAAAATGATTGAGCTATAATTTATATAACTTTTCCGTGAAGGTACCATTGGAATCGTCTTGAAGAGACAAAGTGAATTGTACCGGTCTCGTGTCCTAATTTTACATTCTTTGGAACCTGCAGATTCATTGGCTGGAGGTTAAAGATGGCAGACGTGTCATCTATCAACCAATGAAGGCGTGCCACACATTTTTTCAAATATAATTTAAATAATTGATTCCATACTTTATTCCCTAAAGATCCTGATATGCACATCACGTCTGATCCATTGGGCTAGCTTACTAACATGTTTTGACTCTCATCCATTGGTCCCCATTTGTTTGACTTTATTTTTATTTATGATTTTTATATTTAAATTGTTTTAGACTTCAAAAAATCATAGAAAATTCATTTTAACTTCAAAAAATATGAAAAATTATGAAAAATACTTTTGATTTTTCTCTTTCTGATTATTATTTTTTCATAATTTTATTTTTTGTTTTGACATTTTTTTATAATTTTTCACTTTATTTAAATTATTTTAAATGTTTAAAAATACTTTTCTTAATTTTTAAATTCTGAAAAAAATATGGAAGGATCCAATGACCTTTCCATATCATTTCTCAAAACATATGGTACATATATTGCTATTGACCGGTTTCAAAATAGGTGCGACTTCCATATAAGTCTACTTACAATTACTTAAAATAGCGCTAAATTTTGTCCTGATTTGAGAAAATGATCATTCATGGCCCAAACCAATGTTTGTAAGCCCAAGTATGTTAATTTGAAACTTTTGATCCAATAACCTTGAGATTCATTGTTAGGAGGATTTGGTCCTATCAATCCTCTAATGAATTTTCATCAACTTTGGTCAAATTGGATCACTTAAACATCATTGATCATTTATTGTTGCCTTGAGATTTTTAAATGAATTATATACTAGACAAAAAGTAAATGAAACTTGTATTTGAGAGTCTTTAATTTTATCAATATTCTAATGAGTTTTCAAATGCAAGTCTCAAGATGATAATTCAACTAACCTCTAATTTCTAACTCATTAACAATTGACTTTATTTTATGCTTTTATTTTATGCTTTTACTTTAAGCACATTTATTTTGGCATTTACGTTTCATGTAATTTTCATCTTTGCTCATTTGAGAATTTACTTTTATGTCATTTTTATTTTTCTCATTTGAGCTTTCATTTTCTTTTTTAAGATACCTAATAATCAACATGAACCATAAAAAATGTTAATGTTACTGGGACTACTTGGTTACTATACTTAGAATTATGGAGATTGTGGACTTCATGGACTTAGGTTTAGATGATGTGACCAACTTTGAGACCTTGTGACCTCAACTGATATTTTTTTTGGAGTTCTTGGGGTTTACCCCAAGAAATTGGGTTGTTTGTTTGTTTCCTTTGTATGAAGGTTATTGTGATTACATGCTTTGTCTGTGATCAAGAATTCATCTGTATACAACTATTACTCTGCCCAATTCTTGTGAAGATTTAATGCAATTGAAGCTTGGTTTTTTTAAGAGGTCTATTATCTTTGCTTGTTTGGTTTCAAATCCAAAGGATGTGAATTTTACATTTAATCATTGTGTCAAGTGTTGGCTTCTTGTTGGTTAGATGGTTCTTTTCCCTAGATTTTACCTTATGCTTTAGGATAGTCCCTTCATCTCTTCCTATCTTCTTTAATTTAAAAAATCTTCTCCCTCCTTTTGAAAACTCTTCTTATTTCAAAACTATAACCACTTTAAAAATAAATTTGGACTTATGTCCATGCATTTTCAAAACATTTTTTTAATCAAACTTTAATCAATTTAATAATACGTGGACATTTTATTGTTAGAAGATTAAAATTCTATCAATCTCATTTAAACCATTTTGCCATTTTTTTATTTTACCTTAAAATTTTCTCAAAAGATTAGACTTTTTTCAATACTTGTAGTGATTCAAATAACTATACTCCTACAATATGTAGTGAATGGAGATATTTTCCATTTGGGTGTTGAGTGAGGCTTTGTTGATTTTAAAAATCCAAGCCATCCTCCACTTTGAGATGTTGCAAATTCCAATTTCTCATAATTTTGGGTAGTAAGTATGTTTTCCACTCGGATAATGATGATGACATCTCGTCTCTTAAAATTTAACCAACACACTTGTGTTTTAAATTTTTTAAAAGATGAACTACGAGTACCCTAATCCCATATTGCACAGAAGGTGGTACGTAGGCACTAAAGGTTCGAAACCGCGACAGGTGCAAAAAATCATAAAAAATATTTCTTTTCTCATCTCTACAATCCATTTTAAATACAATCTTTATAGCCAAAATACACAGATTTACAAAGAGGTTCCTACAGAGTACTGTAGATGTTTAGGGTGATAATACCTTCCCTTTATATAAACAACCCCCGAACTTAGATTGTCTCCAACTCTTTTTGGGTTATTCGCTCTTTTCCCGTTCCTTCGGAAACAATAAAGCGCAATGGTGATTTTTATTTTGATCTGTGCGAGTCAAGTCAATCCAATGGCTTAGTCTCGACATTTCTATCGCTACAGAAAAATGGTGACTTCACTGGGGACAAATTGACCTCTTTATGGTCCATCCCTAAGTGGGTTGAGCTTATCTTTGTTTATCTGAATATGTTCTATTATGTGTTGTATCTTATATGTTGAATATATATTTGTCAGAGTTTTCCTGGTTTTCAGAATGCTTGGTGATTTCTCATAAGTCCTATACCTGGACTTGGGAAAAATTAAGATAGGACGATCGGTATAGTCATGTTAACTTTGAGGGAGTAATCCCAAAAAAGGAGGCATGAGATCCCCCACTCAGTGGAGGCCCCTTTGACTGTAGTGTCGTTTATCGATTAATCGGGAAGACGTGCTGCTTTCAACCTGGGAGCCTGCTAAATCTGAGGACTATAGAACCTTTAACCCATCTTGGCCTTTTAGGTGTAGTGCAGAAGCCGTGACAGAGTAATCTGGAAATGGTTGTCACACGATACTACGCTCGGACGAGTTTTTCTTGAGAATATTGCTAATTACCGAGTCAATCGAGAAGTTTGTAATATCCAAAGGAAGGATGTAGACTCTGGGAACTTCTATAACCCTGTTTGGAAGGTGATAAATTTTATACCATACCTTATGGGTAGTACCGTCAACCTCATGCTCGTGACGTTGAACCTATGAACCATATTTTTGTGATTTTATGTGTGATTATTGCATTATGCATTCATGCACCCATGAGCATCCTTTAAAACATTTTGTTTAAAGGTACTTAAATTTGTATCTTTGTGAATATCTCAAGTACTTTTTGACTATGGATTTTTGAAAAAGAAATACTAAGAAGTATAGTTTCAAAGATCCCAAGATAGATGAGTTGATGAGTCTGATACCCGAGATCGAGATTTCTACAGATTTTCGAAGGAAGTATGGGTCCATCATTTCTCTTATGAAGCTCGAGATTAAGTAGGGCATTCTCTAGACTTTGGTCCATTTCTATGATCCAATGTATCGATGATTTACTTTCCATGATTATCAGTTAATGCCTACATTAGAGGAGTATTCTTATCTACTGGGTTTACCTATTACTAATCGTGTTCCTTTTACTGGTTTGGAGGGAGAGCCTAAATCCCATGAGATTGCTTCTTTGATTCATTTGGGGAAGTCTGAGGTTGAATCACACATGTCTACCAAATGAGGGATTAGAGGATTACCAACAAGTTCTCTCAAATGAGGATATATTCTCCAGTGATGATTCTTTGATACGCAAATTTTCTGAAGAAGGTGTGAACGTAATTGTGCCTTGTTTTAATGATTATGCCCCCGTTGAGATTGAATACTATAGTAAGTCAGTTTTTTCCCCAAGGGTGATTTGCTTTCCAGGGCCTGTTCCTTACAAATCAAACTAATTTGTAGTGTACAAGTACAATGATATTATTTTAGAGGATGGTGTGGACATTACCATCAAGCCATTGTCTAGAATCGAGAATATTATTGAGACTGGTAGGGTGACCCGCAGTGGTCATGTATTTGTACCAGTTGTTCGGGGAAATGATAATGATGGTAAGAAAGTTGTGGAAAGTGCTGAGAATAAGAAAGTTGTAGGGGAGTCCAGTAGTGCTACCCTGGAGAAAGATGTGGATGATATTTTGAAGATTATCAAAATGAGCAACTACATAATTGTAGATCAGCTGTTGTAGACTCCTTCAAAGATATCTATCCTAGCATTATTGATGAATTTTGTTGCCCATAGAGAATCTTTAATGTGGGTGTTGGACCAAGCCTTCGTGGAGTGTGGTATGTCGTTAGATCAATTCATTAGTGTGCTAGGTAATATTACATCTTGTAATAACCGAAGCTTTTGCGATGATGAATTGCCTGACGAAGGGAGGAATCACAATCTAGCCCTCCACATATCCATGACCTGTAAAAATGATTCGTTGTCAAATGTGTTGATTTGAAAATGGGTCCGCCTTAAATGTTATACCGAAGAGAACACTGATGAAGTTGAAATATCAAGGGGCTCTCATGCGCCTAAGTGGTATTATGTAAAAGCTTTCGATGGATCAAGGAAGTCAGTTATTGGAGAAGTGGATTTGCCTATCCATATAGGCCCACACCTTTTCCAGATCACTTTCCAAGTCACGGATATTGTGCCCGCATACAACTGTTTACTAGGATGGCCATGGATACATGAGGTAGGGGCTGTCACTTCAACTCTACACCCAAAGCTGAAGTTTTTGCATGAATGCAAAGTGATTATTATAAATGGAGAGCAAGCATTGATGATTTCTCATTTATCATCTTTCAGTGTGGTAGAAGTAGATAAAGTTGTTGTTGGAACACAGTTCCAAGCTTTGTCTATTGATAACGTGAGAGAGAATGAGAATTCTATGGGTTCATTCAAAGATGCTCAGCAGGTTGTGCGCAATGGCCCTTGTAAAGTATGGGGGTTGATTGTTGATCTGTCGATGAACAAGAACAGGGATGGTTTAGGATTCTAAATAAAATATGGCAAAGTTGAGGCGCTGAAGTCAAAGACTACTCTTGGCAAGTATCAGGATATTTTCCACAACGGAGGTTTCCTTTATCCAATTGTTTTTAGGATTAATGCTATTGTGGAGGATGAAGAAGAGCAGGAAATGCCGAACTATTTGACACATCGAGTCAGAGTCCATAACTGGGTACTATTGATGTTCCCTCTTGCATCCATGTCTCAAAGTAATTTTTTTTAGTGATCTTTGCAAAAGGCTTTCACTTTGCCCAAGGTGAAAGTTTATATTGTATGGTCTTATCTGTTTGCTTTGCTCATTAAAATCATAAATAAAAGATGTCTTTGATTCCCAAATTGTGTTTTTGTTTTCTTCTTTTTGTGGGATAATTGTAATCAGAAAAAAAACCTTTTGAAATAAATAATGACTGTAAATAAATCTGCATGATCACTTGATATATGTGTTAGTTTCTAAAAGCAATCATAAATCATATGTGTAGATTAATTAATAAACTTGTTTAATACAATGACCCAACACCCTCTCCCAACATTGAAAATCCTGTGTATGGGGCCGAAGAAGATGAATATGATGAGATTCCAGAAGAGGTTTCACGGTTTCTCAAGCGTGAGCAAAGTGCCATTCAGCCGTATAAAGAGCCATTGGAGACCATCAATTTGGGTTGAGAGGAAGAGCCAAATAAGGTCATGATTGGAGCATTACTGGACCCCGACGAGAAGAGTAGGTTGATTGAATTGTTGGAAGAGTATGTGGACATATTTACTTGGTTTGACCAATACATTCCTAGTCTAGATACTGATATTGTGGAGCTTCATTTGTTGTTGACGCCAGAGTGCCTGCCAGTCAAGCAAAAATTGCAAAAAACTCACCATGATATGGAAGTGAAAATTAAAGAAGAAGTTTTAAAACAGATTAATGCCAGTTTTCTTGTGACATCAGTGTACCCTCAATGGATTGCCAATATTGTCCTTGTACCAAAGAAAGACGGAAAAATTCGCAAGTGCGTTGATTATAGATATCTAAACAGAGCTAGTCCAAAAGATGATTTTCCATTACCACATATTGATATGTTGGTTGATAGTACCACAAAATTCAAAGTATTTTCATTCATGGATGGATTTTCCGAATATAATTAAATTAGAATGGCTTATGAGGACATGGAAAAAATAACGTTTATCACACCCTAGGGAACATTCTATTACAGAGTGATTCCCTTTGGGTTGAAGAACACTGGTGCAACGTACCAGAGGTCCATGACAACCTTATTCCATGATCTCATGCACAAGGAAATTGAGGTGTATGTTGATGATATGATTGTTAAGTCATAGACTGAAGAAGGGCATATAGAATATTTGTGGAAATTATTTCAGCGTTTGAAGAAATATCATCTCCGCTTGAATCCAAATAAATGAACCTTCAGTGTTCGATGAGGGTAGTTGTTAGGTCGCATTGTCAGCCAAAAAGGAATTTAATATGATCCTGATAAATTCAAACCAATTCAAGAAATGCCAGCGCCAAGAACCGAAAAGCAAGTTAGAGGGTTCCTTCGGCATTTGAATTACATTTCCAGATTTATCTCCCATATGACTGCAACATGTGAACCAATCTTTAAGTTGTTAAAGAAAGATCGGGGTTGTGTGTGGAAAGATGATTTCCAGAGGGCATTTGAAAGTATCAAAGAATATCTTCTTGAAACTCCTATCTTGCTCCCTCCCGTTGAAGGGAGACCATTGATCATGTATCTGACAGTGTTGGATAATTCTATGGTTTTTTTTGTGGACAACAAAATGAAATAGGAAAGAAGGAATATGCCATTTATCATCTCATCAAGAAGTTTACTGACTGTGAGTCGCGGTATTCTATGTTAGAAAAGACATGTTGTTATTTGGCTTGGGCGGCGAAGTGGTTGCAATAATATATATTGACTCGTACTACTTGGTTGATTTCCAAAATGGATCCAATCAAGTATATTTTTTAAAAGCCTTCTCTTACTGGAAGAATTTCCCGTTGGCAGATGTTGTTGTCTGAATATGATATTGAATATTGTACTCAAAAGGCTATAAAAAGTAGTGTGTTGGTGGATAATCTTGCTCGCCAACCGGTAGATGATTATCAATCTATCAAGTATGATTTACCTGATGAGGATGTGATGTTCTTGAAAGCAAAAGATTGTGAGAACCTTTTCCTGGGGAAGGTCCTGATCCTGAATCCCATTGGGGTATGGTATTTGATGGAGCTGTGAATGCTTATGGAAAAGGAATCGGTGCTCTGATTATCACTCCACATGGATCACACACTCCTTTTACTGCAAGGCTGACATTTGATTGTACCAATAATATGGCGGAGTATGAGGCTTGTATCATGGGTCTCGAGGAAGCCATTGATCTCATAATCAAAGTTCTAGATGTATATGGTGATTCAGCTTTGGTAGTTAACCAGATTAAAGGAGAATGTGATACTCGTCACCCTGGCTTGATCCCTTACAAATATTATGATAGAAGATTATTATCCTTCTTTAACAAAGTTGAATTCCATCATATTCCCAGAGATGAAAATCAGATGGCAGATGCTTTGGCAACTCTAGCTTCTATGTATCAAGTGAATACTTGGAATGATGTGCCTCGTATCACAGTTTGATGTTTGGATAGACCGGCTCATGTGTATGCGGTGGAGGAAACAAAAAATGAAAAGCCTTGGTATTATGATATCAAGCATTTTCTCCGGACTCATGAATAACCGGCTGGTGCATCGAATAAAGATAGAAAGACATTGACAAGGTTGGCAGGTAGCTTTTTCCTCAATGCAGATGTGATGTATAAAAGAAATCATGACATGGTCTTGCTCAGATGCATGGATTGACATGAAGCAGACATGTTGATGCATGAAGTCCATGAATGTTCCATTGGTACTCATGCCAATGGACATTCGATGGTGAAAAGGATGCTTAGGGCAGGTTATTATTGGCTGAAAATGGAGTATGATTGTTACAAATTTACAAAGAAGTGCCCTAAATTCCATACTTATGCTGAAAAAATCCATGTGCCCCCGACACTTCTCTATGTTATTTCTTCCCCCTGGCCCTTCTCTATTTGGGGTATTGACATGATTGGAATGATCGAACCCAAGGCTTCAAATGAACATCGTTTCATCTTGGTGGCAATTTACTACTTCACCAAATGGGTGGAAGCAGCTTCATATATTAATCTCACTAAGCAGGTGGTGGTGTGCTTCATCAAAAACAATCTTATATGTCGGTATGGTGTGCCAAGCAGGATTATCACCGACAATGGCTCAAATATGAATAACAAGATGATGACTGAACTTTGTGAAGAGTTCAGGATTGTCCACCATAATTGATATCCTTACAGGCCAAAGATTAATGGGGATGTTGAAGCTGCTAATAAGAACATCAAGAAGATCATCTAGAAAATGGTTATTACTTATAAAGATTGGCATAAGATGCTCCCTTTTTCTTTGCATGGGTATCGAACATCTATCTTCACTTTAACAGGGGCAACCCCGTTCTCTCTTGTGTATGGCATGGAAGTCGTGCTCCTCATTGAGGTTGAGATTCCCTCTTTACATGTGATAATGGAAACCAAGTTGTCAGAGGGTGAACGGGTCCAGAACAGGTTTGACCAGTTGAATTTGATTGAAGAAAAGAGAATAAAGGCCTTGTGTCATGGTCAGTTATACAAAACATAATGAAAAAAGATTTTGATAAGAAGGTCAAACCTCGTGAATTCAGAGAAGCTGACCTCGTGCTCAGAAAGATCATGTTTTTCAATGTTGATTCTAGGGGCAAGTGGACTCCCAATTTTGAAGGCCCATATGTTGTCAAGAAAGCCTTCTATGGCGGTTCATTGATTCTAAAAACTATGGATGGCAAGGAGTTCCTAGGTTCTGTGAATGCTGATGCAGTCAATAAATACTTCTCCTAGAAAAACTGAAAGGGCGGTCAGGGCAAAAATTAGAGACATAAACAAAATAAATTTTCCTGCTAGATTGATAACCCGCGACAGAAACCTAGGCAAAAGTTAGGGATTTCTTGGCAAGTAACTGCATCAGACAAGACTCGATCATCTGAAGCACCAATATTTTTGAATCGTCATCACTGTTCAACCAAAGTCGCTGCTCAGGAATTCAAAGTTGTTAGGGAGAATAATGGTCATTATATTTCAATGTATATTTTCCAATATATATTACCATTTTCCAAACTTTGTAATCATTTATGGAGTCTCGCCATTCGCAGACTACCATTCTTTTAATAAAGTTTGATCTTTTGTCAAACTCATTGTAATTAATAGTAATTTTCAAATCGAACAAATTAAATAACAAAATCATTTTTTGAAAAAAGTTTGCAAATTACTTATTGCTTTAGATTTTGTGACTCAAGAAGAACAAAAATAATGACTCCAGGGACGGACGAACTCAGAAATTTTGGAAAACTGATTTCCCCAGGAAGGTTCTCCAAAGGCACTTTTGTTGGATTAAGTATGTTCTTCATGTTTTTCTCATATAGTTGAAGACGATACCGATTGATGTATGGTGCGATATTGGTTTTGTGATCCCGTTTTCCCCAGTCAAGTTTTGGTTCATTTTTATTACGCATTTGCATGGTCTGAAGTCTCTATCCCAGATTCCCCAATAAGATCTTCACTCACATGACGAAAGTCTCTTCCCTCTTGGTGTGTTGAGATGGAATCATTTTCAAAACATCTCCCTTTTGCAATGCTAGCATTATTGTTGTTTTTTGTTTCCCAAGCAACCAAAGAAGGTCAATATCTTTTCTAATAAGTGTTGAAACAATTATCAACTATTTGGGTTTTCTGCCACAAAGTGCTGGGTTTTATTTAAAATCCCCATAAGTTTGATTTCTTGCTGTAGTGTTTGAGTTCTTAAATCCCCAAGTAAAACGGAGATAACATATTTCCCTGAAAATTGTTATCCCCATGAGGTTTCACAATTTCTCCCCAGAGAAGTTGGTGCAATCATTACTCTCAGTATTGAAGAATGTTTCTTGGTACCCCCTCGATGATGTGTTGCTTCCCTCCTCATTAAAGACAATATGATATCCCCACAATTGATGTCTCGACAACATGGTATTGTTTTCCCTAGTGAAGTCCGTATTACAGACCCCGGTAGAAGTACAAACCTTGAAACATTTTCTTTTCCCCATTGAAATATGTGTGTTGTTTCCCGGTGAAGCCTGGAAGAAGTTGTTATATCCCTATGTTTGTATTGTTTTAATGTAATGATTGTGTTCCTTCCCAGTGAGTTTAAGCCGCGAGATAGGAATTTGTTTCCTTAGTTGGTGCTTACTTTCTTATTGAATTTTCATCTTGGATGTTATTTAGCCGAGTATTGACTGTGCCCAAGTTGGTCTAGTCGGGTTATCCCCGATGTTATATGTCTGTTTTGTCAGCATATACATAATGATATTTGTACATCCATACATACATCATGCCTAACTGAATTTAGAAAATCATGGCTCTTTGGCATATTATTGTTGGCATATTACCATGTTTTGCAGAGTTGTGTTATCCTCTCTCAAATAGAGTGTCCACCTTAAGCAGAAAGTGTATATTCTTTCAATTTCCCCACTAATTTATCCCTCGTGGAGGAATTTTGCTTTATCCTTCCTGTTCAATTCAACATCTGGATGGAATATAGTTCCCTATTGAGTTTATTTCTCATCAGGTGTTATTTTGGTCGACTACTTCATTCCGATCTATTTTTGGTTTGAATGGGTAGTCCTTAGTAGTATTATTATTTCTACAGGCTTTGAGACCTAGTTTGAGAAGGTGCATTTATTTTGCACGTGAAGATTTTATCTCCTCAAACAAGAATACATTGGCATTTCCACAAGAAGCCATATTTCATTTCCCTTGGAAGTACTATTTTTTTCCCCGGGAAATCATTATTGCAATTCCTCCTCATAACAACAAGTAACAGATCTCGTTATTTGAGCAACATGTACTTCCCTAATAAGTCTGACAGTTCGCAGAGAAGATTCAAATTTGTTACTCCAATGAATGGTAGCCTTGTCATTATGGAAGGTAGTTCATTGCTGAGATTTGTTACTCCAATGAATGGTAGCCTTGTCATTATAGAAGGTAATTCATTGTTGAGATTTGTTACTCCAATGAATGGTAGCCTTGTCATTATGGAAGGTAGTTTGTTGTTGAGATTTTTACTCCAATGAATGGTAGCCTTGTCATTATGGAAGGTAGTTCGTTGCTGAGATTTTTTACACCAATGAATGGTATCCTTGTCATCATGGAAGGTAGTTTGTTGAAATTTGTTACTCCAATGAATGGTAGCCTTGTCATTATGGAAGGTATTTCTTTGCTGAGATTTTGTTACTCCCATGAATGGTAGCCTTGTCATTATGGAAGGTAGTTTGTTGTTGAGATCTTTTTCCGATGAATGGTAGCCTTGTCATTATGGAAGGTAGTTCATTGTTGAGATTATATTTCCATGATGGAATTCATTTGTTTCCAGTTGTAAGTACTAATTGCTTACCCTAGTATTGATTTTCACCGGTATTATCATACCGCTTCTTTCCCCAATAGGGTTGGTTCTCTTATTCAGCAATGATTTATTTTCCTGGTTGGGTTTTTCTTTTGATCCTTGTTTTTATTTACTATATCCCTGTTGAGCTCATGCGTCATTTTTGTATTTTTTTTTCATTTGAATTCACAATCATAAGCATTGCATGGCATCTTAAGACCAAAAATAGGGCTTGTTTTATATTGAGGTATCTTCAATCATGTCAACAGGAAGATTTTTAAACTTTTGCATCTCCGTATAAAAGACACTTAAATAAGGGCAGTTGTTGTACCCCAATTTTCCCCCTAAGATTCCTCTATCATATAATATCAATTCAATCACAACAAGATCACACACCAGGGTTTGGTTCTTCATCCCATCTTTAGGTTTGTCCATGGGGAATTACCAAACACCTTGAATTAAATTTTGTGATCATATATGTTTTGTATTAATTAACTTTTACTAATAAGTACAATGAATATTTGCCCTAATTATTGGTATCATAGGTGAAAGCACGTAACATTCCATCAAGTTGATTTATAGGTTCATGAGTTTATTTCCATGCCTTCTTCAATAAAGCTTCATTGAGACTCAAGCTTCATTATTGAAGATATTTTGAAATAATATCATGACAAAGTATATTATGATTCATCATACCTCAAGTTGTTTGAATAAGTTTGACCTAATTGGACAAGTGTTTGGTTTCGTTGATCACAAGTGCATATATCCCCAAATTCTCAATATTTGGAAGTGTTTTTGGTTTCTATGGTGTCTCCTTATCATTCTCAACAACTTATATTTACTCGACAAAAGTATTTGTACAAGGAAGTTTGTCCAAATTGCAAAGGTTTCCCAAGGCATTTTGTTACTCTAGAAGCTAGTGTTTTCAACTTCAAAGGGGTATAACTTGCTCATCTTTTGGTATTTCTGTGTGATTATAAAGACATCCTTGTCTTCATAGGTATATCAACAAATCACTTCAAAAGTTTCATTGGAATTTTGTGAGGAAGATACATAATGATGAAGAAAGATTACAAGTCCTCTAAACAAACCATCAAATTCCCATATGTGACTTCAAAAGATCATAACTTGGTCAATTTTTATCACCTTGAGCCTATTATTTTTCCATATTGATCTTAAAAATGTGAACTTCAACCCTTCTTTTAAGTACAAAGTGTAAAAATGAATGGAAGATTCCCTAAAGATACAAAGGTTATAGGTCTTTTTATGAAATTTTTCCAATTTCAACAAGTCATAACTTTCTGATTTTTTGGATATTTTAAATGATTTGAGTCTCAAAATGCCATTCAAGAGATCTACTTCATGCCATATTTTTTGGTAAAGAGAAAAATTTCAAATGGAAGACCATGTTTGGATGCAAGAAATTATAAGTCATTTTTGAAGAAAAAACTTAGAATTTTTCAAAGTACAAAAGTCAACCTCTTTTTCTCAACTTTGACTCATCACAATTTTCAGCTCAAGCATCCATTTGATTCCATTATTTGCACATTGTAAAGCTTGTCATCTCGTCTTTATAAAGCTTCAAGAATCATGTCCTGAGACTCCTTGACTGAGAATGCCATTAATTTGAACTTGAAAACTTGAAACTGAAGTTTCTTCAAAAGTCAGAATATGAAATCCTTTATTTAGCTTCTAAACATATTTTTTGCGCGCTTTTGCTACTAAACATATTTAGTGAACATCCAGAAGTGATAAGCATATTAAAACGCAAGGTTTGGATGAGTTTTGATCAAATTTGAAGTCACGCTTTTCTTATTTACAACTTCACACCATTTCCGTCCAAACTTCATCATTTCACATGCTTGAGTATTTAATCAGCTTCCCTATAAATAGAGGGTCATACCTCATTCATTTTCTCAAGCTTAGAGAGCCAGAATCACCCTACCAAACTTCCTCTTGAACTCAATTTTCTGCAACTTCGAATTTGCTCTTACAGCCTTTCTCAATCATTTTTCTTTTTCAATTCACCTTTCTTGAACCTCGCTGAAGCTAACAGAAGAAGAATTAAGCTCTAAGACTTCCTAAATCGTGCTAGCCAAGTCCGGTTTCAAAGCTCTGAAACTAAACTTCAATAGGTAGATTCCTTCACCAATTCTCTCAAACTTTGATACTGTTATGAAGCTCTCATCATCTTGATTCTAGTCACAACACTTGTTTTCAAATGGAAGTACGTTTTGGCCATGAAATTTCAAATCTCTTTTCAGAATTTCTTTTCAAAAACGACCGAGCTACAATTTATATAAATTTTTCTCGAAGTTACCATTTGAATTGTCTTGAAGAGACGAAGCGAATGGTACCGGTCTCGTGTCCTAATTTTAAAGTGTCTAGAACCTACAGATTCATTGGCTGGAGGTTGAAGATGACCAACGTGTCATCTATCAACCAATGAAGGCGTGCCACACATTTTTTCAAATCTGATTTAAATAATTGATTTCATGCTTTATTCACTAAAGACCATGATATGCACAACGCGTCTGATCCATTGGATTAGCTTACTAATGTGTTTTGACTCTAATCCATTGATCCACATTTTTTTTACTTTATTTCTTTTTTTTTACTTTTTTTTACTTTTTTTTTATTTCTTGACTCTAATTAAGAATTTTAAACTTAAAAAAATCATAGAAAATTCATTTTAACTTCAAAAAATCTGAAAAAATTATGAAAAATACTTTTGATTTTTCTCTTTCTGATTATTATTTTTTCACAATTTTATTTTGTGTTGTGATATTTTTTATAATTTTTCACTTTATTTGAATTGTTTTAAATGTTTAAAAATACTTTTCTTAATCTTTAAATTCTGAAAAAACATAGAAGGATCCAATGACCTTTTGACAAAATATTGGTGACCTCATTTTATTTTTATTTCTGACGTTACTATTTTTCACAATTATTGGTTTGTTTTGCCTATCTTTTTTAATTTTAAAAATATTTTCTATGGTCTTGTTTGATTTATCTTGGATGTTTTGAATATAATTGCTATTTTCTACTTTTATTCCCATTTTTGAAACCCTTTTGTAAAATATTTTTGTTTATTTTTTAAATAAACTTTATCTTGTATATATTTTGGTTGATCTTGGACTATGCAATTTTGATCATGAGCTTTATTAACATCATTGGATCCGTGGTGTTGAGTTTAACTCCACAAAAAATGGATGAATGATTTTAATAATAGCTTGATTAAATTTTTGGTTCAAATGTGGTTTAATTATTACCTCATTTCTCTTAATGTAATCCCCTTCTTATTGTACTAAATGTTATTGAAGAATGACTTCCTTGTTATTTCTGAAAACATATGGTACATAGATTGCTATTGATCAGCCTCAAAATAGATGTGACTTCTATATAAGTCCTCTTACGATTGCTTAACATAGCGCTAAATTTTGTCCTGATTTGAGAAAATGATCATTCATGGCCCAAACCCATGTTTGTAAGCCCAAGTATGTTAATTTGAACCCTTTGATCCAATAACCTTGAGATTCATTGTTAGGAGGCTTTGATACTATCAATCCTCTAATGCCTTTTCATCAACTTTGGTCGAATTGGATCACTTAAACATCAATGATCATTTATTGTTGCCTTGAGATTTTGAAATGAATGATATACTATACAAAAAGCGAATGAAACTTGTTGTTGAGAGGCTTTAATTTTATCAATCTTCTAATGAGTTTTCAAATGCAAGTTTCAAGATGGTCACTCAACTAACCTCTAATTTCTAACTCATTAACAATTGACTTTATTTTATGCTTTTAATTTAAGCACATTTATTTTGGCATTTACATTTCATGCTATTTTCATCTTTGGTCTTTTGAGCATTTACTTTTATGTCAATTTCATTTTGCTCATTTGAGCTTTCATTTTCTTTTTGAAGAGACCTAAAAATCAACTTGAACCATAAAAAACTTTAATGTTACTTGGACTACTTGGTTACTATCCTTGGCATTATGGAGATTGTGGACTTCTTGTACTTAGGATTAGAAGTTGTGACCTACTTTTAGACCTTGTGACCTCAACTGTTATTTTGTCTGGAGTTCTTGGGGTTCACCCCAAGACATTGGGTTGTTTATTTGTTTGCTTTGTGTGCAGGTTATTATGATTACATACTTTGTCTTTTTTTGTGAAGACTTAATGCAATTGAAGCTTCATTTTCTTAAGTGGTTTATTATTTTTTCTTGTTTTGTTTCAAATCCAAAGGATGGGAATTCTACATAGACTCATTGTGTCAAGTGTTGGCTTCTTGTTGGTTAGATGGTTCTTTTCCCTAGATTTTACCTTATGCTTTAGGATAGTCCTTTCATCTCCTCCTATCTTCTATAATTTCAAAAATCTTCTCCCTCCTTTTAAAAACTCTTCTTGTTTTGAAAACTTGAACCACTTTCATAATAAATTTGGACTTATGTCCATACATTTTCAAAAACATTTCTTAATCAAACTTTAATCAATTTAATAATACATTGACATTTTTTTGTGAGTAGATTAAAATTCAATCAATCTCATTCAAACCATTTTTCCATTTTGGCTTTTTACCTTGAAATTATCTTAAAAGATTAGACTCTTGTCAATCCTTGCAGTGATGCAAACAACTATACTCCTACAATATGTAATGAAAGGAGATATTTTCCATTTGGATGTTGAGTGAGGCTTTGTTGATTTTAAAATCCAAGCCATATCCTCCACTTTGAGATGATGCAAATTCTCCTTTCTCATAATTGTGGATAGTAAGTATGTTTTCCATTCGGATAATAACGATGACGTCTCGTCTTTTAAAATTTAACCAACACACTTCTGTTTTAAAATTTTTAAAAGATGAACTACGAGAACCCTGATCCCCTATTGCACGTAAGGTGCTACGTAGGCACTAAAGGTTCGTAACTACGGCGGGTGCAAAAAATCATAAAAAATATTTTTTTCTCATCTCTACAATCCATTTTTTATACAACATTTATAGCCAAAATACACAGATTTACAAAGAGGTTCCTACGGAGTACCATAGATGTTTAGGGTGATAATACCTTGCCTTTGCATAACAAACCCCCGAACTTAGATTCTCTCCTCATCTTTTTGGGTTATTCGATCTTTTCCCATTCTTTTGGAAGTAATAAAGCGCGATGGCGATTTTTATTTTGATCTGTGCGAGTCAATTCAATCCAATGGCTTAGTATTAACATTTCTACCGCTACACAAACTTGTTATGATAGTGATAAAAATGCTGAAACATCTTGATGAACATCAATATACAACCATGTTTTAGAAAAATTATGCCAATGTTAAAACATGGAACTAACAACCTCCCCATTTGGAAAATTTTGGCTAGAAAAACCAAAGTCCAAATAGAACTTTAGAGAGGAATAATACCACAAAGGAATAACATCACAAACTAAATTTCATAAAAACATATATCAAGGATACAACAGTTACACAAATTCAAGCTACATGTTAAACATGTACACTTTGTACATAAGGAAGAAGATGGACATTACTCCGCCTCAAACACAATTAGTTCTCCCCCTTAAGGGAAAAACCCCTAAATTAGAGCACATGCAACAGAAGCAGCAAAAACACCTTCAACATAAATACGCAGAAGACAAAGCTGAGGCAGTAGCGGGACACAAAATAGTAGCACACATTCCTATCACAATGCTAAATAAACATGTCAAGACATGTGATGTAACATCAGGACACAACATTTTACTCCCCCTTTTTAGCCAAAATATTGACAAAAAGAAATAGATTAAAGGTACTCATGGAAACACACAAAGCATTAGAGACAAACAGATTGCACAAATGAAATACCACAAGTGGAAACACACAATTCACCAATCTTCAGGAGGTAATCAACCTCATGCCTCTCTCAAAGAGCCTTCAGCCCCTATCAAAGAGCCTTCTGCATTCCTTAGTAATTTATCCAGCTCCATTGTCTTGTAGAACACCTTGCTTCTATCCTTTCTCAATAGAAATTTGTCCAGACATGTCAAGCCTCAAAGTATATAGGAAAGATGCAGCATTAGTTATATTCCTCCATATCTTTAATTGTTATAACTCCTTAATAGCACAAGTCCCAATCCCACTATTTTTTATAACAGTAAGTTGGTACTAGTTGTCCATATATGTAAGACTCACAAACTTCCCTTCAACAAGATTCTTGATCTGTTGCTTACAACTACCAATGTCCTTGTCCCAGTCATGTTTAATGAGATATGTGAAAGAGTTTATATCTTCTTTATGAAATATCATGACATCCCTCTTCATATCATGCCTCTTCAACACCAGTTTAGTAAACTTTCTATTGTTCCCATACCTTCAACTTCTTACTGACCCAAACCCAAGCTATTCTTCAAGGCCAAACTGTCGTACCCCAAATTTGTGCTACCCCGATGATTTTATTTTTCAAGATTTAAATAGAAGAAATATTTAATTAAAAATGGTACAATAGTATCTGATGACCCATCTTTATCCAAGACTAGGGAGTGTATTTTAATTCGGGAAATGGGGCTTTCTAAATCAGAAAGACTCATAAACCCATTCGCGTAACATGTTGGCCAATGGCCCATGAGATTCGAGAATAGAAAATTATTTCAAAAGAATAATAATTATTAAGTTCTAAATTACGACAGTCCATTTAAAAAATAGTTGTTATTAGTAAAGGAGAGGTTGAATTTAAGTATAGTTAAGCCCATTTAAGCGTATGTGGTGTTAAACAGGGAACAGAGGGTGTGATCATCAAATTAGAGGTCCATTAAGTCTTATTATTTAAAAGAAAATTGTTTATTATTATTACTGTTTTTTTTTGTTTTAATGAAAATGGGATATATAAAGGAAATAATTAATATTAAAAAAAACTATTTGTTACTGTAATTTTTAATAAATAAAGAATGTATATTTCTTTTAAAAGAAAACTAAAACGTTTTTTAAAATGGATTGCTTAAATTTGTTTTTGAAAAAAGGCCAGGTTGGTCCGGTCCAAAAGAGGAAATAATGTATGTTGTGATTAATTAATGGACAAAAAAAAACGTTTTACAGTACAAGCCCAAAATCGTTAGGAAAGGATAATGTTGTTGGGCTGAAATAAATAATAATTATGCAGGCCCAAAATCAAAGAACAGGTACTGTAGCGATTTACCAGAAGGGGCGCATGTTTTCTCATCATTTCAATTATTGTACGAATGTAAATATTTTTTCTAGATTTTGTTCAAAAAACTAAAATAGCATCAAATCAAATCTTACTAAAAACTAATCTTCATTTATAGTCCAAATCTTTAATCAATAATACAATCCAATCTCAGGAAGAATATATTACAAAAAATCAATTTATAGAACTTCCAAATCAATTACGTAAATCTCAATCCCTATTTTCTATTAATACCTAATTCTAAAACCCTATAAATAAAATGAGAAAATACAGAGAAAAGGAGGAGGAGGCGACGATATACAGTAAGACATTTTTATGGACAGAAGAGGAAGAGAGAAACGAGAACGATAACCATACTAAGAAGAGCTACTGGGGTTCCAATATTTAGAACCTTAACTGCTACAACCGCCACCGCTAGCCGCTTACATCTCCATCCTCAACACTCTGTCGCGCCACTTCTAGCTCATCAGAATCTGTGATCAAAAGAGAACAAGGAGGATTAGCCCATTGGAATTCAGAATCGCAATAGAAAATCGCAAAGAGTGGTCAAATTTCTCAGGTTTTATTGTTGTTGTTTGGTTAGGGCTTGTGGTTGGTAGACGATAATGGTTCGTTAGTTTGAGCCACCGTGAAAGAAGAAGGGTTAGGGGAGAAGATGGATTGGTGTTCATGAGAGAGAGGAAAGGGGTTCTACTATAACTGTAAACAAACAAAATGAAATGAATAATGAAACATGTTATAATTCATAGTCATCCTAAATGCGCTAGCTTACTGTAGTAATCATGCACCCTTTATTTTATCCATCCGATCACCATCAGACGGCCGCTAGGCCAATTCTATATTAAATAATATACACCGCCCCACACCCAATTCGACTGGTTCCTCTTTAAATGTTTTGGGCCTAAGCCTGTTAAATTTCGCACCCCCCTTCTACCTAAACTACTAAACCATAAAACAATTCATACTCCCCCGTCTGAATAATAATTGGGCCAGACTGGGCTTAACTTCCAGCACCCCCCTTATTTTACTCTATAACTAATAATACACCCCCTGGTAATTATTTATATTTTACATTTATTATAATTATTTTAATTATATTTTCTTATTATTATTATATTATATTTTTATAAAAATTATAATTATTATTATTAATTTTTATATTATCATTATTATCATGTTTTATTTATCATGTAAATATATTTTTTTTATTCAAAAACTCATGCATTATTTTATATATTTTGCACTAAATATTTCTTTAATCATGCATTAACAATATTTCTTCACAATTAACATAATAAAAAATAATAACCAATCTCAAACTATTTTGCGCAATCAATTAAGTTAATCAACTATTTTTTTGCAAAAGGGTTTCAAACAGATTTTGGCTTGTTGCGCATTTAGTCAAAAACCCGCAATCACTACTACCAGCCAAGTGCGACGTGATTCAAAATACGTTTGCAACCCCTAAAAAACACCAACCCCATATGAACTACGAATTGGGATTTTGATTCCTCTTAAGGGGATACGTAGGAATACAATCAAAAATCGTAGTGAGTTCCCCTATAAAAAATTTAAACTCTTTCTCCTATAAAAAATTAATACCCTGTTTACCCCAACTCAAACCTAAAACCTAGTATCCTTGTGAACAAGATAGATGAAAGGTTCCTAACATCTTCCTTTCGTCTAAAGAAGTCTGAAACCTAGAATCTCAATCTGCAAATTAGGGTTTTCTGTTAGATTCCCTTCCCTAGGATAATAACTAATAGTGGCGGCTCTGATTTAAGAATAAGTTGCAACACAAACATACATCCTTTATCATAGTATAATGTAGTCAAATCTTTATGTTGTTCTATCTGTCCCTCAATTGACAGACATGTGCTGGATAGAGAATTCATTGATTTAGTGCTTGTGAATTTACAAATTTCTCCCCTCAGTGTTGTGAGTGAAATTTCACCGTTATATATTTTGCATGATGTCAAAACTAGAGAAACTTAAAATTTATGTATTAGAGGTCTTAGAATCATTAAAAAGCATTTTGAAATTGATCCAAGTTATTAAAAACATTTTTCTGCATAATTTTTTATTGCATGTGTCGACACATCCGCTTTGCAGGTCGACACATGAAACTAATAGGAAAAATAACAAGTGTACTATTTTTCTTTGCAGTAATAAGAGAGTATTTCCCCAGAATATCGATCTCGAGGACTGCGTATAGTACCAAGTTTAATGTGTGGTTCAATAAACAAAAACTTAATGTTTGCTTTGGTTTTGGATTTAACCTTAATAATTATGAAAATAAACAAAATGTAAATTATAATTATTTTTTACTAGTACGAATACTGTGTTAGGGGTAAGTGTTCGATTTGCCCTGTAATGACCCTGAATGTTGATCTCTTCAACAAGTTCATAACCTTCAGCTACCGGATCTTTAGGTTGTTTTCCCCCAATTCCTTTGCGAGAAAACCTTTGGTGAACCATCCTAATATCTTTGTCCTTATAAAATTACGATGCTACCAAGCATTCAATATTATCAAGATTTCACCGGTAACTATATGGTATCCCTAGTCCTAGGTGTTATACCCCAATTTTAACCCATGATATCTCTCATCATCTTATTTTTATCAATACATTAAGATCACATACTAGGTTTGGTTTTCTCTTTCTACTTCATCATATCTTTAAGTTTGCTCTTGAGGGATCACCAAGCACGTTTCTTATTTTTTTTTCTAGAATAGAATTCAAATTGTGTATCTTGTACATGTTTTCTTAGACTAATATCAAAATATGTATATATGTCTCTTTGAATGTTCATATTGTAGGTAATTACAAAATTGCATTCAACTCACCATCTAACCTAGGGTTTGAGGGGTGGTTCTCGGTCAAATGGTTCTTCAATGGATTACAAGAGTTTAAGCTTCAAGGATATCTATATATTATCAAATATTTGTGGTTCAAAGCACTCCCTCATTTCATTTAGGTCAAACGTTCCTCAAAGTTGGTGGTGGTATTCATCAAGAAGATTCATAGGTTTATGTGTTTATTTCCATGCTTTCTTCAACAAGTTTCTTTGAGAATTACGCTCAATCTTTGAGTGTACTTCAAGATAACATCATTTCAATACCTATGGTGATTCATCATGCTTTATTTTTTCAAGAAAGTTCAAAATATTCAAGGTTAATTCATCAAGTTTGACCTAATTGAGAAAATGTTTGATTTAGTGATCACATGTCTATAAATATCTCAATTTTCAGAATTTTAAGTTGGTTCTTTTTTCTATGAATTCTTATCATCATCTAAAACAACCCCTCTTCACATGAAAAGATCCAATTGTGCAATAAAAATCATCAAAAGTTGAAATGGGTTTCAAGTCATTTTGACACTCTCTCAGCTAGGGTTTGTTGACTTCCAAGGACCATATCTTTCTCACTTTTTGATATTTTTGATTGACTCCAAATCCATTATTTTCTTTAAAGTGTACTTAGCAATCCCTCTTAAGGAATCTAACGCTAATTTTGAATGGAAGATCACTAATGGTTGAGAAAGATTACAAGTCTCCTTGAAAAGCCTTTCAATTTTAGGGTTTGACTTCAAATGATCATAACTTGGTAAATTTTTATCTCCATGAGCCCATTCATTTTTCCATAATAATCTTTGGGATGTATACTACAACTTAGTTTCGGTGTGCAAGACTTGAAAATGCTTGGATAATGGTAGAAGAATTGAAAAGATTATAGGTCTTTTGTGAATTTCCCCAAATTTATTTGTCATCTTCACAAAACTATAACACTTAAAAAATTTATGATTTTTGAGTGTTCTCAATTCCACAATTCAATTCAACAGGTCTACTTCATGTCATCTTCATATACCAAGATGAAATTTTGAGTGGAAGGTCATGTAATTTTGAAGAACATTATAGGTCACTTTGGAGTTCTTAGAAATTTTTGTAAGTACAAAAATCCGTGTGTTTTTCAAAAAATTCAAATGGACATAACTTTCAGCTCAATCATCCAAATGGAGTCTTTCTTGAAACATAGTAAAGATTGTGACCTCATCTTCCAAATGCCTTAAGAATCATGACATAAAGCCCCTTGAGATGTTTGTACCATGGATTCAAAGTTGGCACCACGAAATTTATTTTATCAAAACAATCAGATTGCAAATTGACTAATGTGGCTTTTGATGAACAATTTTATGTGTGTTTTCCATTAAAACGTATTTAACAAAGTTGATAAGGCTGGAATAAGGATAGAAATGCAAGAATTAGCTGAGTTTTGATGAGTTAGAAGTCACACTTTAGTCATGATCAGGGTGCACACGATTTCACTTGATTGCTTATCATGGACCCTCTCTCAACATTACATCATATTCTCCTATAAATAAATACCTCTTCTACATCATTTTTAAGGTTTAGAGAGCCAAAAAATATTTGTTTAATTTCCTCCTTACCTCTCAATTATGTAACTTAAAATTTGGTTTTAAAGCATTTTTCAATCCAATTTAGTTTCTCATTCTTCATCCTTGAATTTCACTGGAGCAAACAGAAGAAGAACCAAGCCTTAGGTGCCCTAAATCTTGCTAGCCAAGTCATGTTTCAGAGCTCTGAAGTTGAGCTTCAATAGGTAGATTCCTCCATCAATTCTCTCCAAACTTGTCACTATAATGTAGCTCTCATCACTCTGATACTCATTGCATTGTTAGTTTTTAACTGGAAGCAAGTTTTGATCCTGAATTTTCACATCCCTTTTCAATTATTTCCTGGTGGTTTTTTGCAAATCGACTAAGTTGTGGTTATATATAATTTTTAGCGAGGGTACCATTGACATCATCTTGAAGAGACGAAGCAAATGGCACCAGTCTGAGCTCCTGATTTTATAGTTTGTGAGACACGTAATTCGGGCGTGGATGGAGGTTGAAGATGACCAGCGTGTCATCTCTCAACTTTAGGTTTCTTGGATGTTTTTCTCTTCTTCTGAGAAGGAGAAACTTTTACAAAAGGTTTTAGATTAATCACTGAGGATCGATAAATTAGAAATTCATGAAAACATTAAACACTATTCCTTTTATTCATTACCTTAGAATCAATTGGTTTTGAAGGTTCCATAACTACTTCTTTAGCTACCCCAATATTTCTCAAGGTTTTTCCATTTGTGGAGGATCCGACAGTTACAATCATTTCTTCTTGATTTAAGGAATAAGCAAGATTTCCTCCCAGGAGGATGTTTGAAATGAGTCTTCCAAAAGGAATATGATTATTCTTCTTGGGTCCCACATCCCTTGATTCCATAATAGTGTTCTTCAGATGGTTGAACAAAACTGCTGATAGTTTATCTTTCCATTAGTGTGAATGGCATGCAAAAGATACTTTTAGTATGTGTTGATGTAAAATGAGGATTGTGTTTCACAAGGATGAGTGATTCTACGTAGAAAAATCATGAACCAAACCCTAAGCTTATCATGAAGATATTTAGGTTTCTGCTCTTCATAACCTTCTTTGACTATGACTTATGCTTTTCCGGAATTCATGAAACCATTGGTAGTCATATTGATTAATCTAGATCCAATTTCATCATGAATGTATAGTTTTGTAATATCTTCTTTAGTAATGAAGATCTTCTTTCCATATACAATTGAGTAAACATGTCAACTTAAGGATACATTGGCATGTATCTATAATTCTTTAACCAGGTCAGTAAGCACGGGTCTGTAGAGACGATCAAAGTAAGGAGACCAACCTTGAAAAGTAACAACATCTATAAGATCATAACCATTAGAAATTTTTTTTTGAAATCCACCATGGCTTCGGAAAGAACCATCAATTCATTAACATGAGTGGATATAAAAATATCAGAGACTTGTTTCTGTTGAGGATGATAAATTTTACCTTGAGTTTCAGCATAAAGTTGTTGAGCAGCCATTGATTGAGGAATAGATGCAACCATATATCGGAATGAAGGAAATTAGGGTTTGAAGAGTTTTAGGGCTCGAAAAATGAAAGTGTAGGATAATTGTAGAAAAGTGTGTGAGGAGAAATGAGTGGGTTTTAAAAATACTTCATAATGATTGAGAAAGATTTTGAAAAAGAAATAATAGATCTGACAAGACGTAAAACAGAGATTCAAAATATTACGTCAAGATTATCTGATTTACCAATAAGTCATATCAAGTGATAAGGAGGGGTTCAGAAAAAAGTGTTATCTTTAATTTTAATCACAAACTACTCACAAAAATAACATCTTGTTTATTGAAGTTAACTCTTCAGTTACCAAAGGACAGATGTATTCACAAGAGAATATTCTGACCATGGATACTTCTGATATATGAGAACTTCATTAATCTTAAGCATCACATCCCAGAAGCAAAGAATAAGAACAATATGTACCTTAGAAGATATAACATCATTCTGGTAGATTTCACATAGAGAGCACTTCTCTTTACATACGCCATTTTGAGAAGCAATATATTTTTTCTTGTATAGCCAAAATCAAATCTTATTCAGAAGTGCTTCATATATTTATGCAGACACTATCAGAGATGCTTAAACTCAGAGTCAAATCCTAAAATATCAAGATATGTGTTTCAACAACTTCTGATTAAGTATCTTTTGAGATAATTACTTCTTTTCCATTTGTAGTAGCTTCATTACCTTCTGCGCCTGAAAGGAAATCTTCATATGAACTTTTTCATTATTGTATACTCCGCATTCTTTTGAGCATTCAAATTATCTTCATAGGTAGTCTTTTGAAACTATTATGTTGAATAAAATGAAGAGTGTAACTCATATTTGTGACTAGGAGACCTCAGTCATGTCCATTAGTTCTGGAGCCTATGATCTTCCCTTTTGATCATATTTAGAATCTAAAATACCTCCAGGCTTAAGTTTTATGTTTTGGAACATATGCATTCTTCCCACCTTGTGTTACAATCAGCCAGAGTCAAGGTAGCATGATATGTGTCTCAACTGTGATTTTGAGAATATCTGCAACGTAAATTATTTATTTTTTGGGAACCTGTAATATGGTGGGAGAACTGACTTGGTTTTGCGTTTTATTGCAAATGTTGCAGATAAAAAGAGTCACCGCCAAATTTTCTTCTATCCAATAAGGAAAGGGTGAAAATTACATGAAAGACCTTAAATATTTTGAGTTCAGGGGTAGGTTATGAAAAGGGAAGGTGTTAGCACCCTTTTCATCTGTAGTCACCTACGACCTTTTAATCGCTTAGCTCAATTTTTGAAAATCGCTTTGTGTTATGTGTTTCAAAATATTTTGAAATGCTAATGTAAGGCGCAACTTTGTAATGATTCTCATATCTATTCTCGAGAATGCATACAAAGTGTTTTAAAAATATCTTTGAAAGTGTTTGTGTGAAATGTTCTTGTTTTTGTGAGCAATGGATTAAGATCTACCCTAATCAAGGTCGTTTTTGTACTTTTCCTTCTCCTTGACAGAGTGCTATTTGTACCATTAGTTAGTAGGAAGCCCTATCATTAGATGTGGAGGGTTATGCGAGGGTCATCGTACGAACATCGAAGGCAACTCGTAAGGATGCTTTAGCAATTTTCTTAAGGGACTGTCATCGTTTATTCGTAGGCAACTCGAGGGACTAGATCATTTACACAAAGGAAACGTAGAAAGGGTCATTGGGGGAATATGATCATTTTGTATGATGACTTGATCGAGGGTCTCTGCTAAGGCATCCCTATGTTCGAGGGACATGACCGTTTTCCGAAGGCAACAAGGGAGGTTACCCTAGGGGTATGAGTGTGCGAATGATTTGTATTCAGTTATTTTATCTTTGATTTTTTAGGTTATCTATTGTTTGTTTTTAGCATACAATCCTAGTTACTAAGTAGTAAATGATAAATACAGTAAAGACAATAAAGCTGCGGAAAGTAAATGTAGGAAAGATAAACCTAAACCTATTACACGACTTTGGAGCAGATACAAAATAGTAGAGGGTGGAAAGTAATAACCTATAACTATTACATTTTGAAGAAATTACATGATAATGGAAAAGAAAGCGAGAGATAAAGCTAGATATTATGCATACAGTCGATCTAAAAATGTTAAAATAGAAAAGAAAAGATTTCTGGTAATTAATTTTTTATGAAAAAATGATTTGTGATTAATTAATTGAATATACCTGAAAACCTAATTAATTTTAATAAAAATAAAAAATTCATTTAATTTAATAAAGAAACCTTAAGAATCTAATTAATTTTAATTAAGAAAGTTCATTAGTTAAATTAATTAGAAAAAGGGCGATTAAAACTAAACCTAATTATTTTTAACCTAAAATTAATATTTTGGTATTTTAATTAAATAGTAAAAAAACTAATAAGTAAAAGTAAAAGAAAAATATAAGAAAAAGAGTTTGGGCATGATATAGCAAACAACGGGGTGCGGGGTGCAATTGAATCTAGGCCTAAGCGCTACTAGTCCACTAGATGTAGTGCGTTCAACCAGGAGGGTGCATCGTAGGCTTGCAGATCTAGAAACATTAGATCAGATCTATCAAGATCTGATGGTGAGACGTGGTTGGGTGCATGGTAGGTTTGTGGGACGCGCTGAACTTGATCTTCAAAAGTCAAAAATATGTGAAAAAAACACAAAAGGCAAGGATCAAACTCACACCTTAGTATACGAATGCCTTAACGCATGTTTCCTTGCCACTGGGGTGGCTATACATCTAGTGATATAAGTGAAAAAAATAAACATGTAATAAAACCATTGCCTGGACTGGAGAGGAGCTGGAGCCCTAACTTTGGTTGTCTTCTCGGTTGAGTACGATTTGTGTTCCTGCAAAACAGCACATATTAGAAATTCCCAAGGAACCTACCCCCCTAATTTGGGTCTTGCGAATTCAATCGAATCATTATTTTTGGATGAAACATGATGGAAACATAGATACGATGAAAATAATATCACACAGTGCAAACATGACACACTTCAATTTAGCCATTATGGGGGCCATGATATGGTTTGATCCTGCATTGTTATGTTCAGAAGAACATTAGCATCATTAGTACGTATTAAAACATAAATAAAACGCAAGTATGAAAATCATGCAATGAAAAAAAAATGGTAAGGCGTATATGAGGGTTTCAACCCCTTTGGATCTTCAAGGATGTTCCATTCTTACCCTACAGTGTTACTGGAAGTTCATTGGGTGGCTGGTTTGTTGTGAAGGTGGCTGCAAATAGGATTCTTGCTTTGCCCTAATTGTTTGAAAATTTTGGTGTTTTGGAGTGTTTCTTCTTTCCAGGGTTTTGTGTCTTTGATGTCTGAATTGATGAGAATATATAATGAAGAAATTAGGTCAACCATGTTGGGCTTGGACCTTGTAAGAAAAAGCCTATATTTTATGTTATATATTTTGAATTAAAAATAAATCAAAATCAAAATAAATAGAATAAAAAGTTCAAGGGGTTTATAAAGTGATTCACAGGTTCATATGAAGTATATAACACGCATGGACCTTGAAACAATAGCCCATTAGCCCAAAAGTTCAAATTTAGTCATTTTAGGTTTCATGCCTTTTCTCAAAATTTCTCAACTTGCACCAATCATAACACTCTCAATTTTTTTTTATTTGAAAGAGATCAAGGACTTTTTGGTAAGCTTAAGATGTCCTCTACAATCTCTATTTTAATTATATTTGCATTTGAAGATTTATCTTGATGTAAATTGCCTTGACAAAAAGTGTCTTCTTGTTGACTATTGAAATGACCTGTAATGTTTTAGCTCATATCTCTCAAATGAATTATTTTTTGGACTTGAGCTTAGAGTTACAAAGTTGTATAGGATTGAATTTCCTTCTAAATGAGCTTTGGTTGAGGAAAATCGGATGAAGCATGTGAAAGTTATGCTTGGTCAAAGTTCAGTTGACTTCTCCTTAAGAAAACCCTAATTTGGTAACTTTTAACTTTTGATGAATCTTGAGTTTTCTTGATGAATCATGATCAACCTTTGATCAAATGATGAATATGACTTCCAAATATTGATGTTGACCAAAAATCTTGAATTTTGATTGTATGTTGACCACAGTTGACTTTTTGTCCAATAAATATGTTTTTTAGTCATCTGAGCAATTGACTGAGCAAACTTGTCATAAAAAGCTTGAAACTTAGTATGAGGATACTTAGAAACATATAAGAAACTATGAAATCCACTTGAGTCATTAGAAACCCAATCTTCCTTGTGAAAAGTGAAACCCTAGTTATGGATCCATTGCTTTAGGAGGAGAATATTTCTGATCAATTCTTGAGTAACCTTGAGCAAATGAAAAACCTAGGAGAATGTATTAAATAATTGGAGGGAAAATTTTGGGGTACAATAGAGGCCCATATTCAATCTTCTTAAACCTGAAGTGTTAGATTGGCATGTCCTCCATTCACGATCTGAAGGTGGAAATGGATTGAACACTTAAGTGCTAAGAAATTTGCATTCACTGGTGCATGAAGTAACGTTGTTGTTTCATAGTATTTCTTGAATGGGATTAAAGATGCCATTCGGAGAGTTGAGAGAGTGTCTTCAGAGATGGGCTTATAGATCCCATCTGAAGTAACTGTTGACGGGAGTATCAGGAATAGTCTACGCCTGACTGTGATGAATGTTATCCAGAAGGAAAATGCTTTCCAAAATTAAGTCTCTAGGGGGAATGCCTTTTTTATAACGGATGCCCTGAAAGATAATTCTTGTCAGAATTCGGTCTCTAAGGGGGGATGTTTGTCAGAATTCAGTCTCTAAAGGAAATCATTTGGTCATGTAGATAGTCGCCCCGTCCTATTTCGGGAATTAATCTACAATCTATTTTTTTATTGGTAAACATGTTCTGTTTTGGGAATTCATACCGCCTAGTCATATAGATAGTTACCTGTCTTTTTTTGGGAATTAATCTTTAACCTTCTTTCTTGTTGGTAATCTCGTCCTGTTTCAAGAATTCATACCGCCTGGTCGTATCGATAGTTACCCTGACCTGTTTCGGGAATTAATCTTTGCCTGGTTATACAGATAACTGTCCTATCCTGTTTCAACAATTTATTTTTGCCTGGTTACATAGATAGTTACCTCGTCCTATTTCAAGAATTAATCTCTAACCTGTTTGAAAATTACTGATGATATTCATCTGTTTGTATTCTTTAACTGAAAATACAAAGTTAGTCTTTATGCAATGTCATGATTTATGTAATGCATTGCATAATGATATTCTCAAAGTAAATGAGAGTGTCATATGCGTTTTGTATGCATATGTTATGATATTTTGTAAATGATGTATGGATGTTAAGATGTCGGTAACGGTTGCTTCGTATACCATCTTTCGTTGGGGGAAATAAATCCCTAACTGCTGCAGGGGATAAAGAATATGAATCTTCTATTTTGTTTAGAAGGTCTTCACTAGGGATTCCTGCATTTTGTTTGAGGATATTCTGCTGGGAATGTTAGATTTTATTTTAGAGATAGAAGAGTTCAAGAACATTGGTCATTCATCGCTCTATTGGGGAATTTAGTTCTTATATGTCCTGACTGGGGATAAAAGAGATTGATATTTTTCTGACGCGATACCTGACCAGGTTTCACATACCGTAGCAACTCTTTGGGGATAGCAACCTTGACTACATTTTGCTAGAAAAGATAATTTTGCCGGAGATTTGCATTAATCGAAGAAATGAACTTTGTTGGGGAAATAAACCATGTTGGGGAACAGAATTTTGCAGGGGATTTTACAGTGTTGGAGAAATAAACTTCGCTGGAGGATTAAATTCCTGGGAGTTGTGTAGAGGACATAATTTCTGATGGGGATTGGAATTTCCTTTGCTATGTAGAGGATACTTTCACCGTGTGCTGGGGAAATGATCAAACGTCCTTGTACGCTAGGGGGCCTACTGGGTGAGATGATCATGTAAACTGCTGGAAACATCCTCAATTCCTATTTGAATGCATATTAGACTTGTTGGGATATGTATCTATGTTTTGGATGAGCTTGTGAAGATAGCTTCGGGAGGTTAGTTCTATGGGGATTTGTGGATGTCTTGAATGTTATCCCAACTCCTAGATCTTAAGTAAATGATGATCCCTGTTCATATGCACATATTTGTTAACGATAATCATATTTATATACATATGTTCATTCAGTTTAGTCAATGGACGTTTTTGCAAACAAAACAGAGAAAGTAAAACAAATTTGAATTTTGAAATTGACTTTGTATTGAAAGTTTGCCTAAAAACATGCGATTTTGTATAAAGAGACAAAAAGCCTAGTAAAAGAAAATCGTCCTAAAATGAAAAGAGTACAAAGTAAAATAGAGAAAAACAGTTATGTGGAAATGATCCCATCAAGGTTCAGCTCTCCTATTGCCCCTATATCTTCAAGCATTTCAACCCTTGCTGTCAAAAGAAGTGGACTGAATTTATATGTACCATTCGAACTCGATGTTGGTAACCAAGCATGGTGTAAGTAGGTGATCGAACGGGACATAGTCATACGATTTAATCTCTAACTTTTGCTTGGACCTCCCTTTCAGGTTTTCAGTCCACTAGGATACCCTTTTTTGCCCAAGCCGCCTTTTCAGGTTTTCGACCTGCCGAGTGTATATATATATATATATATATATATATATATATATATATATATATATATATATATATATATATATATATATATATATATATATATATATATATCCCTACTTTTTACCCGAACCCTTTTGAGTCACCGGGATGCCCTTATTTTTTACTAGGCCAGTCAACCTAGCGGTTCTCTTTTTGATGTGTAGTATTTTTTTACTATGTCCGCGTTCAGATGGTGCAGAAAATATTCACCGTCCATGGTGGTAAGTATCATTGCACTGCCATAAAAAAGCTTCCTGATCACAAACGGCCCTTCGTAGGTGGGAGACCATTTTCCCCTAGGATCACCTTATGGTAAGATGGTGCTCTTTATTATCAAGTCGCCAGCCCGGTATACCTGATGTTTGACTTTCTTGTTGAAGGCTTTGATAATGCACTTCTGGTATATCTGACCATGGCTAACATACGCAAGCCTTTTCTCTTTGATCAAGTTTATCTGGTCTAGCCTAGTCTAAATCCACTCCTCTTTGTCTAAACCTACATCTTTCATAATCCTTAGAGAATGAATCTAGAATTTGACCGGTAAGACAACTTCCATACCATAGACTAGAGTGAATTGTGTTGCTCCGATTAATGTTCGTATTGAAGTTTCATATCCATGAAGAGCAAATGGTAAAATCTCCTCCCAATATTTGTATGTCAACATCATCTTCTTCAAGTACTTCTTGATGTTCTTGTTGGCGGCTTCCACTGTGTCATTAATCTTTGGTCGATACGGAGGAGAATTATGGTGCTTAATCTTAAATTACGTGCAGAGTTCAGTGATAATAGTATTGTTGAGATTGGTACCATTTTCTGTGATAATCCTTTCGGGGATGCCATACCGACAAATAAGGTCATGCTTAATGAACCAGGCCACAATATTCTTGGTAACAGAGGCAAATGAGGCTGCTTCAACCGACTTTGTGAAATAATCAATAGGAACAAGGATGAAACGATGCCCATTGGAAGAGGTAGGCTTAATCTCTCAATCATATCAATGCCGCACATTGCAAATGTCCAAGGAGAAGTCAAGACATTCAAAGGAACCAGTAGTACATGTACCTTATCAGCATATATTTGGCATTTGTGATAAGTTATGGAATGGCGATGGCGATTAATTTCCATATTCGACCAATAATAACCCGATCTCATAATTTTCTTAGCCATCGTATGCCCACTAGAATAAGTACCAAAGATACATTCATGCATATCTTCCATAATCTTCTTTGCTTCCTTCTTGTCTACACATCGAACCAAAGTTGAATCGTGATTACGCTTCTACAAAATTCCTTTACTTAGAAAGAATTTGGCAGAGAACCTTCGTAGGAATTTCTTATCATTGATACATGCCCCTTTAGGATATTCTTGAGCCTCGAGGTATCTTTTCACTTCATGGTACCAAGGCTTTTCCTCTACTCCATCGGTATCAACTTCATAGTAATATACAGGTTCGTCTAATCTATTAATAGTGATTCGAGGAGCTTCATTGTCCCATCTGAATTTAAACATAGATGACATGCTAGCTAATTCATCTGCCAATTGATTATCTTCTCGTGGAATATGTTCAAAAGTGATTTCCTAGAAGTACGGGATTAAGGTCAACACATGTTCCTAATAAGGAATGAGATTCGGGTGCTTCGTGTCCCATTCTCCATTAATCTAACTGATCACGAGGGATGAGTCCCAATATACATTCAAGAACTTGGTTCTCAGATTGATAGCAGCTTTGATGCCCATAATGCACGCTTTATATTCTTCCATGTTGTTGGTACAGTCAAAGCATAGTCTAGCGGTAAATAGCGTATGGAAACCCTTGGGATAGATATTTACAGCACCAATTCCATTTCCAAGTGAATTTGAAGATCCATCAAAAACCATAGTCCATCGGGATCCTGGCTCCGGTCCTTCATCCAGTCCAGGTTCTTCATAATTTGTAACTAGCATAATGTTCTCATCCGGGGCTCGAAATTCATAGACTGGTAGTCGCCTATAGCTTAATGAGCCAAATGATCTGTCAATACACTTCCTTTGATTACCTTCAGAGTGGTGTACTGAATGTCGTGTTTTTTTAAGACCATTTTCCATCGGGCTATTCTTCCAAAGAGAGCGGGCATCTCAAATATATACTTTATGGGATCCATTTTAGAGATCAACAAAGTGGTATGAATCAACATATATTGTCTTAGTCGGAGAGCATCCCATGCCAAAGTGTAGAAATTTTTCTCGAGCAGTGAGTATCTTGTTTCACAGTCAGTAAACTTTTTGCTAAGGTAGTATATTGCATGCTCTTTTCGACCAGACTCGTCATGTTGCCCCAATACACACCCCATTGAATTCTCTAATATTGTTAAGTACATGATCAGAGGTCTTCCTTCAACTGGTGGCATCAGAATCAAAGGTTCTTGGAGGTACTCCTTGATTTTATCGATGGCTATTTGAAAATAGTTGTTCCACTTCATTAACTAATCTTTCTTCAGAAACATGAAGATTGGCTCACAAGTAGCGGTCAAATGAGAAATAAATCTGGAAATATAGTTCAGTACCCCTAATAAACTTCTACCTTCCTTCTTAGTACGAGGAGTTGGCATTTATTGAATGGATTTACCACTGGCAAAGAAACCTAGGAGTTTATCGGAACTTACCCTAAAAGTGGACTTGTTCGGATTCAACCTCAACTTGTACTTCTTTAGTCTCTCAAAATAGCTTGTGTAGGTGGTCAAGATATTCTTCTTCAGCCAGAGACCTGGCTATCATGTCGTCAATGTAGACCTCTATCTCGTGATGAATCATGTCATGGAACAAATCTACCATGGCACACTGATATGTTGCGCCGACGTTCTTCAAACCGAAAGACATGACTTTGTACCAAAAAGTGTCCCACTGTGTAATGAGGGTAGTTTTGTCCATGTCTTCAGGTGCTATCTTGATCTGATTATAACCCAAGAAACCATGAATGAAGGATAATACTTTGTGTTGAGCGGTGTTGTCAACCAGAACATCAATATGTGGAAGCGGAAAGTCATCCTTGGAACATGCCCTGTTCAGAGCCCTATAGTCTACACACATACGCATTTTTCCATCTTTCTTTGGCACCAGAACCACATTTGCAACCCACTTAGGATAGGATGTAACAACTAAGAAACCTGCCTTGAATTGCTTCATAACCTTGGCCTTGATCTTCTCGGACATCTCGAGATGCATACGACGAACCTTCGGCTTTATTGGAGAACAACCATCTTTCATATACAGATAGTGAACCACAATATCAGTTTTGATCCCTGGCATGTATTTGTATGACCAAGCAAAGATATCAACATAATCATGCAACATTTGGAATAATCTGTTCTTGACACTGTCCTCTAGGTTGGCACCTATCTTGTCTTTTTTCCTGTCTACTACAATACCTAAGTTTACAACCTCGACTAGCTCTTCATGCGGTTGTGTAACATTTTCCTCTTGCATTAATAGTCTGGCAAGTTGTCTAGGTACTTCACAATCTTCCTCACCTTCATCCTTGGCTTGGTAGATTGAATTTTCAAAGTCATAATTGGCAATAGAAGAATTTTTATTAACAAGATCCAGAGTAGACGTGGATCTGCAATTTATTGTATGGGTGTGTGTAAGAACACATAGCTATTTTGAAAGTAATAAAATAAAAGAAATACATATAGCGTAAAATTTTAATGCAAACATTCAATGTCTTATTGAATGAAAATATGTGAATGAAATGACAACCCTAACAAATGAATTGTTGTGCCCCAGGCAAGACACAAGGCTTAAAGTTATTGTTTTAAAATTACATAACTAAATTTGAAAGTGATAAAACAGAAAGTAGCATTTACTCTCGATTAAAGGAGATTGGTATAACGTCTTCAGCCTTCCAGTTATTGAGTCCATTGCCGGTGGTAGGAAAGATCCAACTGTCTAGGTCATAGTCACTGTTAGCATCTTCTACCGTGTTGACTCCATCAATAGCGTTAACGCATTTTTCGTGCTTAGGCATAGGTGCAATAATCACATTTGGAGTCTTGTGAGGATCAAATTAAATTTCTTTATTGTCAATCATGTCTTGAATTTTGTTCTTCAAGGCCTAACAACTATTTGTGTCATGCCCGGGGCTATTGGAATGATAAGCGCATCTTATATTTGGATTGTACCGAGGAGAGTAGGTGTTGGGATTATAAGGAGGATCCCTTAATGTTATTAGCTCTGCATTGAATAGATGTTGTAATGCTTGAGACAATGACATATTGATTTTAGTAAATTGTGTCCTGTGTGCGTCTGACCTACACTGATTGACCTATTGTTATTGTTGCACAGGTGAAGGATGAGAATTAGCACCGCCCCCACTGATTGGGTGCGATCACTTTTATCACGACCCTTTTGGCCATACAAAAAACTTGAAGACGTAGCTACCTTAATCTTTCCACTTCTAATTCCACCTTCAACATGTTCAGCAGTTAATATCAGCTTAGTGAATCCAGATAAACAACTTCCAATGAGATGATTAAAGAAAGGTCCTATCAAAGCTCCCATAAACATATCAACTATCTCCCTATCAGACAAATGAGGTTGAACGCTTCCGACTAGATCCCTCCATTTTTGGGATTATTCCTTAATGCCTTCATTCGAGCCCATAGTCATACTTTGTAATTGCACACATGTTGGTTCAAGATCAACATTGTATTGGTATTGTTTGTAAAAGCCAGCAACCAAGTCTTTCCAAGTATGGATGCTGGTTCCTTCCAGTTGATAGAACCATTCTAATTGTTTCCCTGATAATCTCTCTTGAAAGAAGTGTACCCATAACTTCCTATCAGCAGTATGGGGTTAGATCTTTCGGACATAAGACCTTAGATGCAGCTTAGGACAAGAAACACCATCATACTTATCAAAAGTAGGGACCTTGAACTTGTGAGGGATAAAAACCCCCAATACTAATCCTAGCTATTCAAAATCCAACCCATGCACTCTCTAGATCTCCATATCTTTGAGACGATCTTCCAGCTGTTTGTATTGGTCATTAGCAGGAGGGTAATATTCGTCCGAATAGTCTGCTTCTTCTTCATCAGATCCTTGATCGTTATTCTCCCTAGCTTTCACACTCTTATCATCTTCCTCTGGGTTATCATCTTCATTTGACGGGACCTTAAAATCTAGAGCCCTCTGGACCGGACCATTGAATCTTTTACCCATATTAAGGTTGGAAGCTGGATTTTTAGTCTTCTTCTTCTTGTCAATGAGAGCCATCAGTTCTTTCTTCCCATTGGCTAAGTTCAGGAGCGTCTCTTGGAATAGAGTGTTTTGAGCTTAAAGTTCTTTCATGGTTTGTTCGCGAGCCATCTTTTACTGAAATAAACAACAAGAAGATGAGAAAACCTGTCTTGGTGTAGCGGTTGAAATGTTTTAAGACTAAGCCATTGGATTGACTTGACTTATACACATCAAAAACAAAAATCTCCACCGCACTTTATTGTTTCCAAAGGAAAGGGAAAAGAGAGAATAACCCAAAAAGAAGGGGAAATATTCAAGGTAAGGGGGTTGGTTATGAAAAGGGAAGGTATTAGCACCCTAAACATCTACGGTACTCCGCATGAACCTCTTTGTAAAACCTGTATATTTTGGCTATAAAAAATGTTGTATAAAAATGGATGGTGGAGGTGAGAAAAGAAATATATTTATTTTACAATTTCTTCCCCCGCCATGGTTGTGAACCTTTAGTGCCTACGTACCACATTTTCGTGCAATAAGGGATCAGGGTACACGTAGTTCCTCTTTTAAAAATTTAAAACAAAAGTGTGTTGGTTAATTTTATGAGATAAAACATCATCGTCATTGTCCGTGTGGAAAACTTTCCTACTACCCAAAATCATGAGAAAGGGGAATTTGCATCATCTCAAAGTGGAGGATATGGCTTGGATTTTAAAATCAACAATGCCTCACTCAACACCCAAGTGGAAAATATCTCTCTTCACTACATATTGTATAAGTATAGTTGTTTGCATCACTACAAGGATTGACAAGAGTTCAATCTTTCGAGAAAAGTTTAAAGATAAAAGCCAAAGTGGCAAAATGGTTTGAAATTAGATTGATTTACTTTTAGTCTTCTCACAAAAAATTTCAAGGTACTATTAAGTTGTTTGAAATTTATTTATGAAAATGTTTTGAAAATGCTTGGACATAAGTCCAAGTTAATTATGAAAGTGGTTCAAGTTTAAAAACAAGAAGAGTTTTCAAAAGGAGGAAGAAGATTTTTGAAATTAAAGAAGATGGGAGGAGAAGAAGGGACTATCCTAAAGCATAAGGTAAAAGCTAGGGATAAGAACCATCTAACCAACAATAAGCCAATACTTGAAATTATGAGCCAAGATAGAATTCCCATTCCTTGGATTGAAAACCAATGAAGCAAAAGATACTAGACCTATTGAGAGAACCAAACTTCAAGTGTATTAAGTCTTCACAAAGATTGGACAGAGTAACTGCTGTATACGGGTGAATTCCAGATTACAAACAAAAGGTGTAATCACAAAAACCTACACACAAAAACAAACAAGTAAACCAATGTCTTGAGTTAAACCTCAAGAACTCCAGACAAAATAATCAGATAAGATCACAAGATCTCCAAGATAGGCCAAGGTTTCTAATCCTAAGTCCAAAAAGAATGTCCCATGCTCCATAATGCCAAGGATAGTAACCAAATAGTCCAAGTATCATTAAAGATTTTTATGGTTTATGATGATTATTAAGTATCTTAAAAAGTAAAAGAAAAGCTCAAGTGAGCAAAGTAAAAATGACAAGAAAGTAAATGCTCAAATGAGAAAAGATGAGCAGCCACCAGAGCTTCCATCAGAGTAGTAAGATTGGCCATGCCAGCCTTCAAAGCAGAAACCTCCTCGTGATTCTCTTGTTCCAAGTTGCCCATCTTCTTTCTGAAATTATCCCGAGTGTTGTAGTGATGAGTCAGCTTACTGAACGAAGTAAAGAAGCTTGGTAAGACACCTGGATATGCATAACAAATGCAAGAAAAATGTGCAATATGATGCATGATATGTAATGCACATGATTATTTTTACTTTGTTATTTAATATTTCAAGGGATTTATAGTTTTTGGACATATTTCAAATATCAAAGTAATAACGCATTTGAAATACTTAAAATTTTTATTATAACAACTCCAAAATAGATTACAATTTTCAATGATCCCAAGTACCAGATAGAAATAAAATCTGAAATCCTGAGAAATAGAACTGATGGAGATCACTCTATACGCTGGCGCTTCCCCGTGAGCCTGGCAATCTGAGCCTTCATCCTCTGGTTTTCTTCCGCATGTCTGATAGCAACCTCCTTCCAATGATCTGAATCAGGAAGTGAGTAATCAGCATCTGATTGAGGCTTAGGAGAAAATAAATCCCCTTTCCTCTCCATAGACTCTACTGCTCGAAACTCAAGGATCTCAATCAAGTCGTATTTCTCCTTCAAGTCTGCTTTATAGGAACTCTCTAAAGTTTGGAACTTGTTCTTTCAAGCATCCTTTTCCTGTTGCATCCTAACCAAAGCAAGTTACAACTCTTCTAGATCATATAATAAGGGAGGAATGGTCTTCACAAATAGATAAGGCATGGGTGTCTCCCGGGTATACGGCATCTTTAACTGAATATCTCTCGATCAGACTCACTGAAGATATGGCTCCCAAGAAACAACACCCCTAGGTCCCAAATCCTTCCTACTCTTCTTATGAATGTGACGCCAGGCCTTCGCAATCTGCCCCCTAGCTTCCTTATGGTCTTCTCCTTCCTTCAGAAAGAAACTACTCAAACGAATAATATTCGGTTTATCCCTCATCGGATAACCAAGATGTCGCCGTGCAAGAACAGGGTTATAGTTAATTCCTCCCTTTGTACCAAGAAGAGGCACATTGGGGAAACTACCACAACTGTCAATAATCTCTATATCCTGGTAAGCTTGATTATACCAATCAATATTTGTGTGATTAAGTGCCATGATCTTAGGAGCCCAACGGGGTTCCTTCTTGACATCCCAAAAAGCATCAGACTGAGGCATATGAGAGATAAACCACCGGTACATCAAAGGCGTGCAACAGATAATCATCCCCCATGATAAGAATTTCGAAGATGAATAGAGTAATAAGCATCACCCAACAATGTAGGAACTGGGTTTCCAATCATGAAGATCCTGATAGCATTAATGTCAACAAACTTGTCCATATTAGGAAATAAAAACAACCCGTAAGCAAGTAGTGCAAAGTTGGCCTCAAAAGCGATTATACTCTTCATCCTAGAAAAGTAACGAGCTTTCTCCAATAAGAACTAAGCTGGTAATCCTCTAATTCCTCCTTTAGTAGTCATATGGGCTTCCACCTCAGATTTACTCAGATGAATCAAAGCAGCAATCTCATGTGGTTTTGGCTCACCCTTTAAACTAGTAAAAGGAACACGATCGGTAACAGGTAAATCCAATAGATAAGAATACTCCTCCAGTGTGGGAATCAACTGATAGTCGGGAAAAGTAAAGCAATGATACATCGGATCATAGAACTGGACCACGGTCGAGAGAATACCCTCTTTTATCTTTATCTTAATGATAGGAATAATGGATTCATACTTCTTCTGAATGTCTGCAGAACACTCGATCTCAGGAATTAGACTGATCAACTCATCTATCTTGGGATCCTTGAAACTGTATTTCCCGGTCTTTCTATTTCCAAAATCCATGGTTAGAAAGTACATGAGATGTTCACAAATGGTCAACCTTTAAATCCCTTGAAATATGGTTTATTCAAAATATTCTTATGAGTGCATGGATGCATGATGCAACAATCACACACAAGATCACACATATAGGGTTCATAGGTTCAACGTTACGAGCATGAGGTTGAAGGTACTACCCATAAGGTGTTGGTCTAAAAGTTATCACCTTCCGAACAAGGTTCTAGAGGTTCCCAGAGTCTACATCCTTCCTTCGGATATTACCAACTTCTCGATTATTTCAGTAATTACTAATATTCTCAAGAAAGACTCGTCCGAGCGTAGTATCGCGTGACAACTATTTTCGGATTACTTCGTCATAGCTTCTGCACTACACCTAAAAGACCAATATGGGTTTGGTATTCTACAGTCCTCAGTTTCAGCAGACTCCCAGGTCAAAAGCAATATGTATTCCCGATTACTTAGTAAATGACACTATAGTCAAAGGAGCCTCCACTGAGTGGGGGATTTCATGCCTCCTTTTTTGGGATTACTCCCTCAAAGTTAACATGACTATATCGCCCGTCCTATCTTAAAGTTTTCCCAAGTCCGGGAATAGGACTTATGAGTAATCACCAACACCCTAAAAACAAAGAAAATCAAGACAAACATATATATAACATATAACATAAAAAACAGTAATAACACATATACAGATATAAACAAAGATAGGCTTAACCCACTTAGGGATGGACCAGCAAGAGGTCAATCTATCCCCAGTGAAGTCGCCATTTTTTCTGTAGCGGTTCAAATGTTTTAAGACTAAGCCATTGGATTGACTTGACTTATACAAATCAAAAATAAAAATCGCCACCGCACTTTATTGTTTCCAAAGGAAAGGGAAAAGAGCTAATAACCCAAATAGAAGGGGAAAGATTCAAGGTAAGTGGGTTGGTTATGCATAGGGAAGGTATGAGCACCCTAAACATCTACGGTACTCCACAGGAACCTCTTTGTAAAATCTGTATATTTTGGCTCTAAAAAATGTTGTATAAAAATGGATAGTGGAGGTGAGAAAAGAAATATATTTATTTTATAATTTTTGCACCTGCCGCGGTTGCGAACCTTTAGTGCCTACGTACCACCCTTTCGTGCAATAGCAGATCAGGGTACACGTAGTTCCTCTTTTAAAAATTTAAAACATAAGTGTGTTGGTTAATTTTATGAGATAAAACACCATCGTCACTGTCCGTGTGGAAAACATACCTACTACCCACAATCATGAGAAAGGAGAATTTGCATCATCTAAAAGTGGAAGATATGGCTTGGAATTTAAAATCAATAATTCCTCACTCAACACCCAAGTGGAAAATATCTCTCTTCACTACATATTATAGAATTATAGTTGTTTGCATCACTACAAGGATTGACAAGAGTTCAATCTTTTGAGAAATGTGTAAAGATAAAAGCCAAAGTGGAAAATGGTTTGAAATGAGATTGATTGACTTTTAGTCTTCTCACAAAAATGTCAAGGTATTATTAAGTTGTTTGGAGTTTATTTACGAAAATATTTTGAAAATCCATGGACATAAGTCTAAGTTTATTATGAAAGTGGCTCAAGTTTAAAAACAAGAAGAGTTTTCAAAAGGAGGAAGAATATTTTTTAAATTAAAGAAGATGGGAGGAGAAGAAGGGTCTATCCTAAAGCATAAGGTAAAATCTAGGGATAAGAACCATCTAACCAACAAGAAGACAATACTTGAAATTATGAGCCAAGATAGAATTTCCATTCCTTGGATTGAAAACCAATCAAGCAAAAGATAATGGACCTCTTGAGAGAACCAAACTTTAAGTGTATTAAGTATTCACAAAAATTGGGCAGAGTAACAGTTGTATACGGGTGAATTCCAGATTACAAACAAAGGGTGTAATCACAAAAACCTGCACACAAAAACAAACAAGTAACCTAATGTATTGAGGTAAACCTCAAGAACTGCAGACAAAATAATCAGATAAGATCACAAAGTCTCCCAGATAGGCCAAGGTTTCTAATCCTAAGTCCAAAAAGAAAGTCCCATGCTCCATAATGCCAAGGATAGTAACCAAATAGTCCAAGTATCATTAAAGAATTTTATGGTTTATTTTGATTATTAAGTATCTTAAAAAGGAAAAGAAAAGCTCAAGTGAGCAAAGTAAAAATGACAAGAAAGTAAATGCTCAAATGAGCAAAGATGAAAATGGCATGAAATGTAAATGCTAAATGTAAATAGTGCATAAAAATAAAAGGGGCATATAATAAAAATAAAGGATAACGTCAATTATTAGTGATTAGTGGTTAGTTGGATGATCATCTTGAAACTTGAATTTGGAACTCATTAGAGGATTGGTAGAACCAAAGCCTCCACACAACAAGTTGCATTTGCTTTTTGTCAAGTATATCATCCATTTGGAATTCTCACAAGTTCCAATTAATGATCAACGATGTTTAAGTGATCCGTGTTGACCAAAGGTGTCGTAGATCCATTAGAGGATTGGTAGAACCAAAGCCTCCAAACATGGCCTTCCACTTTGAATTTGCTCTTGACCAAAAAATATGGCATGAATTAGATCTCTTGAATGACATTTAGAAACTTGGACCATTACAAAATTTCCAAAAATTGAGAGAGTTATGAATTGTTGAAGTTGGCAAAAAATCTTGAAATGGCCTATAATCTTTTGCATCCTTAAGGCAACTTCCATCCATTTTCTTCCTTTTCACATAAAAGAAGGCATAAAGTTCACACCTTCAAGATCATTATGGAAAAATAATGGGCTCATGGTGATAAAAATTGATCAAGTTATGATCATTTGAAGACACACATGGAAAATTGAGGATTCATTTGGAGGACTTGTAATCTTTCTTCCTCATTTAGTCTCTTCCTCATGACAAATCCTTGAACCTTTTGAAGTGATTTGTTAATAACCTTTTGAAGATAAAGATTTATTTGGAATCACTCAAAAATACCAAGAGATGATCAAGATGTATTCCTTTGAAGTTCAAAACCCTAGCTCCTTAGATCAAGAGAATGCTTTGAGGAACTTTGACAATTTTAAACAAACTTCTTGTACCAACACACATGATTTGTAAATAGAAGTTGTTGAGGATGATAATGAGAACTCATAGCCACCAAAACCACTTCCATATCTTGAACATTGAGAGAAATATGCACTTGTGACCAAATGGAATAAAATCTTGTCCAACCATGAAAACTTCTCCAATCAATCCCTTGTGCTTTTTAACCAAATTTTAAAACCTTGAAATGTGATGAACCAAAACAACCTTGCCATGCCAATTCTTCCAAAACCAAACAAATGGTGAGGTTTGAACTTCTCAAGCTTTATTGACTAGGGCATGGAAATAAACTCATGAACCCATGGGGTAACTTGTTAAGTCCCATTGCCTTTACCTACATGGATAACAAGCAAGACAAACCAACATTGCATTTTATTTAGTTTAAAGAAGAACTCAAGACAAAAACAATATTCATGATCACAAAAGAACATAAGTCAAGGTGCTTAGTGATTCCTCAAAAGGGAAAAGCTACATATAAGGAGGCGAACCAAGAATCCTAGTGTGATCTTATTGTGAATTAATCAACATGGTATGATGAACGGATCTTAGAGGAAAAAATTGGGGTACAACAACTGCCCTTATTTAAGTTTCTTCTATCCGGAGATACGAAGGTTAAAAATCTTCGTGTCGACGCGATCGAAGATACTTATATATAAAACAAACCCTATTTTTGGCCCTAAATGCCATGCAAATGTTTATGATCATGAATGCACATGGACAATTCCAAAGGGACGCAAATCACCACTAGGGATGTAACAATAATAAAGAAACAAGAGAGCGACCCCACCAGGAAAATAAATCACTGGTGGATCAAAATACCTGAATCAAAGAGGATGGTAGAATGGTCAAACGATACACCAACTTCTACCGAAGGCGAAGCTACCGATGTTTACTGAAGGCAGAGAGAAAGATAACAAACATCAACGTTCATTGTCGATGTCCTACCAACTTTCAGTGAAGCTAGAGAGAAAGATAACAAATATCGACATTCACTGTCGATGTCCTACCGAATTTCACTAAAGGTAGAGAGAAAAGAAACAAACATCAATATGCACTGCCGATTTCCTACCGACTTTCACTGAAGATAGAGAGAAAAGAAATATCATAGCACCGTCGTTCACTGACGATGAACTACCAACGTTCACTGAGGGTAGAAAAAAGATAACAATCATTGACGTTCACTACCGATGACCTACAAAATTTCACTGAAGGTAGAAAGAGAAAATATCATGGCATCGTTGTTCACTAACGATGAACTACCAACATTCACTGAGGGTAGAAAAAAGATAACAAACATCGACGGTCACTGCTGATGTCCTACCAACTTTCACTAAAGGTAGAAAGAGAAAATATCATTGCATCTCCGTTCACTAACGATGAACCACCAACGTTCACTAAGGGTAGCAAAAAGATAACAAGTTTCCCCAAGATTCTGGCGTTTCACCTAGAACTGGTCTCAACTTATTTTTTAACAAAGGCACTCCACTTGGAAAGGATAATATATAAGCTGTCTCAAATAAAGAGACTTCCACTTGCAAAATTTTCACAACGAGTTGTTTCTGTGATATTGAAAGTGTTTCCATTTGTTGTCGTAATCTGACGACAAACTGCGAACTATTCACTCATAGAGGAGATAGCAAAAAAAAATTACGTCGAATTTTACAGGGAAGCACAAGTTACTCAAATAAAGAGACCTGCTACTTATTGTCATAGAGGATTGTTAAAAGAAATGACTTTCTGGGGAGAGAAATATGACTTCCTGGAGAAAGAAATATGATTTCCTGGGGAGAGAAATATGACTTCCTGGAGAAAGAAATATGACTTCCTGGGGAGAGAAATATGACTTCCTGGAGAAAGAAATATGACTTCCTGGGGAGATGCCACGATATTCCTACTGAGGAGATAAAGTCTTCTCGTGCAAAACAAATGCACCAACTAAAACTTGGTTTTCAGAAATCCAAAGTAAATAATATTATTGTGGAACCACTGATTCAAACCAGAAATAAACTAGAACAAAATGGTCAACCATAATACATCCTTTGAGAAATAAACTCAAGAGGGAAAACCAAATCCATCTGAACCAGGAGCTGTATAGGAAGGCTAAAGCAAAAATCTTCCACTAGGGACAACTAAGTGGGGAAATTGAAAGAATATACGCTTTCTGCTTAAGGCCAACAGTCTATTAAAGAGAGGACAACGTAACTCTGCAAAACAGGATGATATATCAACAAAAATATTAACAAATGTCAATGAACAATGATTTTCCAATTTTAGCTATGCATGATGTATGTATGAATGTATGAGTGTTATGGTGCGTATGCTGACAAAACAGATATACAAAATTGGGAATAACCAGGAAAAACAACCTTGGGCACTAACAACACTTGGCTAAACTTCATTCAAGATGATCATTCAAAGAAAAAGTAAATTCCAACTGAGGAAACAAAACCTACTGGCTGTTTTAGCTTTACTGGGGAGCGACATAATCCGGAAGTAAGCAAAACGAAGTGATAGAATAGTACAGATACAGGGATAGAACATCCTTCTTCAGGCTTCACCAGGGAAAAAAGTGTTTTTTAAAAGTAACATTCCTACTGGAGATTGCAAAACCAGTCTCAAGTAAAGCAGACTGACACCAAAACATCAAAACATTCCCTGGGGAATTCAGGCCTACTTCATTGGGGAGCTTAACACTACATCCACAAAGGGAAAACCACAATACGTCCTTCACTTAAAGAAACCAGGGACCTACGTTCTTCAAGAGTGGTTATGATACCAACTTCTCTGGAAAAAGAACTTCTATTAGGCCAAATGAAAACTTCACTGGATAAAATGCGGATTGAAACTTCACATCATGAAAACTCAAAAGAGGAGAAATGAATCCAAACTTGACCGGGGATACCAGAATCATAAACCCAATACGGAAAAAACATCCCGAGTAAACCTTCCCGAGGGGAACAAAAACTTCTCAAAACAACTGGAGTTTGTCCATTCCTGGGATCACCATTTTTGTTGTGATTGTTTCATCACAAATCTCAAAGTAAAAGTAGATTGTAAAATCTTTTTTTGGAAAAATAAATTTTGTTATTTAATCTTTTTTGCTTTGAAAGTTATTATCAATAATAAATGGAGTATTTGCAAGCTAAATGAAATAAGAAATACAAAGAATTGGGTAAAAGCTCAAATTTCATTAATAGAATGGTAGTCTGCGAATGGCGAGACTCCATAGATGATTACAAAGTTTGAAAAATGAATATATATAATGGAAAAGATACATTGAGATACAATGACCACTATCCCCTCTAACAACTTTTGAAATCCTGAGAAGCAGCTTCTGTTGAAGTATGGTGAGGATCCTATGAGATTGTTGCTTCAACGATCATGTATTGTCTGAGTAGTTACTTGCCAAGAAAGTCTCTAACTTTTGCCTAAGCTTCCCTTGCGGGTTTTCAACTTAGCGAGAAATTTATTCTGTTTAGGTCTCTAATTTTTTCCTAGACCTCCCTTTCGGGTTTTCGGCCTACCGAGACGCTCCTTTTTTGCCTAAGCCGCCCTTTCGAGTTTTCAACTTAGTGAGTTGTTCTTTTATTTCTTTAGGCGAAGTATTTCTTGACTGCGTCAGCATTCATGGGACGTGGTAACTCCTCGCCATCCATAGTCTCAAGAATTAATGCACCGCCAGAGAAGGCTTTCTTGACAACATATGGGCCTTAAAAATTAGGAGTCCACTTTCCCCTAGAATCAGCGTTGAAAGACATGATCTTCCTGAGCACGAGGTCGCCTTTTCTGAATTCACGAGGTTTGACCTTTTTATCAAAAGCTTTCTTCATTCTTCTCTGATATAACTGGCCATGACACAAAGCCGTCATTCTCTTCTCCTCAATCAAATTCAATTGGTCAAACTTGTTCTGGACCTATTCAGCCTCTATCAATTTAGTTTCCATTATCCCACGTAAAGAGGGAATCTCCACCTTGATAGGGAGTACAACTTCCATTCCATACACCAGGGAGAACGGGGTTGCTCCTGTTGAAGTGCAGACATATGTTTGATATCCATGCAAAGAAAAAAGAAGCATTTCATGCCAATCCTTATAGGTAACAACCATTTTCTAGATAATTCTCATGATATTCTTATTAGCAGCTTCAACAGCCCCATTCATCTTTGGCCTGTACGGAGATGAATTGTGATGGACAATCTTTAATTCTTCGCACAGTTACGTCATCATCTTGTTGTTCAAATTCGAGCCATTGTCAGTGATGATTCTGCTCGGCACACCATACCTACATATAAGGTTATTCTTAATGAAGCGCACAACCACTTTCTTACTAACATTGGCATATGAATAAGCCTCCACCCACTTGGTGAAGTAATCAATTGCTACCAAGATAAAATGGTGTATGTTCGAAGCTTTGGGTTCTATCATCCCAATCATGTTAATACTCCACATAGAGAAAGGCCACGGGGAGGAAATCACATTGAGAAGTGTCGGAGGCACATGGACCTTGTCTGCATAAATCTGGCATTTATGGCACTTCTTTGCAAATTTATAACAGTCGGACTCCATTGTTAGCCAATAGTAACCTGCCCTTAGCATCTTTTTAGCCATAGAATGTTCATTGGAATGAGTGCCAAATGAACCTTCATGAATCTCATGCATCAACATGTCTGCTTTGTATCTATCCACGCATCTGAGTAAGACCATGCCATAATTTCTCTTGTACAACACATTTTCACTGAGGAAGAAACTGCCTGCCAATCTTCTCAATGTCTTTCTATCTTTCTTCAACGCACCAATCGGGTATTCCTGAGTCTGAAGAAAATGCTTGATATAATAATACCCAGGTTTTTCATCTGCTACCTCCTCTACTTTAAACACATGAGCGGGCCTATCCAGTCGTCGAACCGTAATTTGGGGTATATCATTCCAAGATTCACTTAGTACATAGAAGCCATAGTTGCTAGAGCATTCGCCATTTGATTTTCATCTCTAGGAATGTGATGGAATTCAACTTTATTGAAGAAGGGTAATAATATTCTAGCATAATCTTTGTAAGGGATCAAGCCGGGGTGACGAGTATCCCATTCTCCTTTAATCTGATTTATTACCAAAGCTGAATCACCATACACGTCTAGAATTTTAATTCTGAGATCAATAGCTTCTTTGAGACCCATGATGAAAGCCTCGTATTCGGCCATATTATTAGTACAATCAAATGTTAACCTTGCGGTTAAAGGAATGTGCCATCTATGAGGAGTGACAATCACATCACCAATTCCTTTACCATAGGCATGCACAATTCCATCAAATATCATACTCCAACGAGATTCAGGGTCAGGACCTTCCTCAGGCAATGGTTCATCACAATCTTTAACTTTCAAGAACATCACATCCTCATCGGGGAATTCAAATTCTACAGACTGGTGATCCTCCATTGGTTGGTGAGCAAGATAATATGCCAACATGTTGCTTTTAATAGCTTTTTGAGGGTGGTATTCAATATCATATTCAAATAACTACATCTGCCAGCGGGCAATTCTCCCAGTAAGAGAATACTTTTCAAAAATGTACTTGATTGGATCCATTTTGGAGATCAACCAAGTAGTGTGATTCAACATATACTGCCGCACGCTTTGCCGCCCAGGCCAAAGCACAACATGTCTTTTCCATCATGGAATACCGCAACTCACAATCAGTTAATTTTTTACTGAGATAATAAATGGCAAACTCCTTCTTCCCTGTTTCATCTTGTTGACCCAGAATACAACCCATGGATTTATCTAACATTGTCAGATACATAATCAATGGTCTTCCTTCTACAGGAGGGAGCAAGATAGGAGGTTCAAGCAGATATTATTTAATACTTTCAAATGCCCTTTGGAAATCATCTGTACACACATAACCTTGATCTTTCTTTAACAACTTAAAGATTGGTTCACATGTTGCGGTCATGTGGGAGATGAATCTGGAAATATAATTCAAACGCCTGAGGAAACCTCTGACTTATTTTTCAGTTCTTGGTGCTGGAATCTCTTGAATCGCCTTGACTTTATCAGGGTCAAATTTAATTCCTTTCTAGCTAACAATGAAACCCAACAATTTCCATGATCGGACACCGAAGGTACACTTATTTTGATTCAAGCGGAGACGATACTTCCTCAAACGCTAAAACAACTTCAACAGATCTTCTACATGCCCTTCTTTAGTATGGGATTTGGAAATCATATCATCACCGTATACTTTGATTTCCTTGTGTATCAGATCATGGAATAGGGTTGTCATAGCCCTCTGGTACATTGCACCAGCGTTCTTCAACCCAAAGGTCATCACTCTATAACAGAGTGTTCCCCAGGGTGTGATAAACATTGTTTTTTCCATGTCCTCTGGAGCCATTCTTATTTTATTATACCCGCAAAATCTGTCCATGAACGAGAATACCTTAAATTTTCCTATGCTATCCACTAACATGTCAATGTGTGGCAATGGAAAATCATCTTTTGGACTAGATTTATTTAGATCTCTGTAATCTACGCACATGCAGACCTTTCCGTCTTTTTTCGGTACTGGGACAATATTGGAAATCCTTTGAGGATACACTGACATCACAAGAAAACCAACATTAATCTGCTTTAGAACCTCCTTTTTGATTTTTACTGCCATATTTGGGTGAGTTCTTCTCAACTTTTGTTTAATTGGCGGTCACTATGGCTTCAACGGCAAGCGGTGCTCTACAATATATGCATCTAGACCAAGCATATCTTGATAAGACCAAGCAAAAATATCCACATACTTTTTAAACAGCTCAATCAACCTGCTCTTCACACCAGGATGCAACAATGCTCCAATCTTAACTTCCATTGGATCTTCTTCTGAACCCAAATTGATCACTTCCAATGGCTCTTTATATGGCTGAATGGTATTTTCCTCGTGCTCAATCAACCATGAGACCTCGTATGGAATCTCATCATGATCTTCTTCTTCAGTCCCATACACAGGGCATTCAAAGTTGGGAGAGGGTGCAGGGTCATTGTATTCAGAGGGTTTTTTAATTAATCTACACATCTGATTTGTGATTGCATTTAGAAAATGACACATATAACAAGTGATCATGCAGATTGAATTTCAGTTATTATTTATTTTGAAAGGTTTTTTCTGATTACCATTTTCCAAGAAAAAGCATAAAATAAAGACATAATTTGGGAAACAGAGATAACTTTTATTATTGATTTTAAAAGTCACAGCAAACAGATGAGCCATACAACATTAATACTTCCACCTTGGGAAGAGTGAAAGCTTTTTCAAAAAGATTATCAAATAAAATTACTTTGAAACATGTATGCAAGAGGGAATATCAATGGTGATCCAGTTCTGAACCATAACTCTGTGCGTCACATAATTAGGTATTTCCTGCTCTGCTTCATCTTCCACAATGGCGTTAATCCTGGAAATAGTCGAAAGAGATAACCCCCTCTATGGAAAATGTCTTGATACCTGCCTGCAGCAGACTTCGGCTTCATGCCCTTACCTTTGTCATTCTTCGAAGAGAACCCCAAGCCAGTTATGTTCTTGTTCACAGGTGGATCCATAATTCATCCCCAAACTTCATTATGACCATTACGCACAACCTGTTGCGCGTCCTTCAGCGAAACCATGGAATTCTCATTTTCTCTTATGTTGTCAATGGATAAGGCTTGGAACTGGGTTCCAACAGCAGCTTCATCCGCCTCTAAAATGCTGAAAGAGGACAAATGAGATATCAACAATGCCTACTCCTCATTTATGATCACTACTTTCCCTTCGCGTACAAACTTCAGCTTCTGGTGTAAAGTTGAAGTGACAGCCCCTGCCTCATGTATCCACGGCCGTCCTAGCAAACAGCTATAAGCGGGAACAATGTCCATGACCTGGAAAGTTATCTGAAACAAATGTGGTCCTATATGAATAATCAAGTCTACTTCACCAATAACAGATTTCCTTGACCCATCAAATGCTTTCACAATGATGCCACTCGGGCGCATAGGCGTTCCTTGATATTTCAACTTCATAAGCGTACTCCTCAATATAAAATTCAACGCGGATCCATTATCAATCAACACATTGGATAGTGAATCATTCTTGCAGTTCATAGAGATGTGGAGGGCCAAGTTGTGATTCCTTCCTTCATCTGGTAATTCATCATCGCATAAACTCAAGTTATTACATGAAGTAATGTTTTCTATTACGCTGTTGAATTTGTCTATTAGCATATCACTCTCCATAAAAGCTTGGTCGAGTACCCTCAAAAAGGATTCTCTATGAGCAGAGGAGTTCATCAATAAAGCTAAGATAGATATTTTTAAAGGAGTCTGCAGTAGCTGATCTATAATTCTGTAGTCGCTCATCTTAATTATCTTCAAAATATCATCCACTTCGTTCTCTAACGTAGCTCCACTAGTCTCACCTGTAGCCTTCTTAGGTTTATCATTCTCAACAATTTTCTTTCCAGCACCAACATCTCTTCGAACAACTGGTGCAAACACACGACCGTTGCGGGTCACCTTGCTATTTTCAGCTATATTTCCAACATCAGGCATTAGCTGGATGGGAACTTCCACTCCATCCTCTAATATTGTAGCATTGTATTGTAAGGCACAGCCTTATCTGACTTGTAGAGGATAGTACCCGACAAACTAATCACCAATGGGGTAACAACTGGCTTGCTATGATACTCAACTTCAAAATGGGAGGGTGAACCAAAACAACGTACAATGACGTTTACCCCTTCTTCAACATAATCAGTCATTATTGAGTCATTTCTAGAAAACAAATCCTCATCTACAGAGACATACTCTTCGTACGACTCTTCTGATATCAAACAAACCTCAACCATATCAACTTCATGGTAATTATCCCTTTGACTTATAACCTTGATAATTATGTTATCTAACAATGACTGAACACCCTTCTTTACGATGGAACATCCTCAGGAATCTTGGCAGCAAACTCGGCAAGATCCATATTGGTCTTCCACCTGACCAGCCATATGGCAAAAGGTAGCATGCAATTTCACAAGGTCTTCATTCGTATACTCTACATCAAAAATTATGAATTCTCCAGGACATCCAGAAACCATATTCACCTCCTCTTCATACTCTGCCTTAGGCCTAATTATGTGGATTAGTCCCTCATCCATTATCTCTTGTAAATCAGCCTTTATCTTATCGTAACCCTGTATGACTGTACTGTAAATAGCACAACCAGCATGGTCATGCGTATAGTAGCTAAATTCACAAAGGTCTGCATGCATCCTCACCAAATTTCCTCTAACCAGATTAATATCAAAAATCTGAAAGTCGCCTGGACAACCGACCACCATATTCACAACATTTACTCCCCCATGGTTGGGTAGAGGATTGTCTTTCACATTAGGTCCCACTTCGTTGAAATATAGAACACCAGACTTTACTAACTTCTGCAACCTAGTCTTCAAATGATAACAATTCTGAACATTATGCCCTTGTGCTCCTTGATGAAAATCACATGTTTGGTCCGCCTTGTAATACCAAGGCAATGGTGATAGTACGGCGGGAGGTGGTCGGGTCTGACCAACTTCTTATGAATCAATTCTGGTAGTAACTCTGTATAGCTCATGGGAATAGGGTCATAACTCTCCCTTATTTGATTATACCCTTGATTCCCCTGCTGGGATGGTCTTTGATAAGCAACAGTAGTTGGAGAGGCATTCATAATGGGAGTAACTGAGGCGACTTGCTGATGACGCTGATAATTCCTTCTATGAGTGTTTACCATCCTCTCTTGTATAACAGCATTTGCATCTCCTTATTTCTTCTTGGTAAACCCATATGATGGCTTCTTCGCACCTCCAGATCCTTCATTCTTCGTTAAACGGCCTTCTCTTACAGCCTCTTATAAGCGAATACCCATCCCTACCATTTAAATAAAGTCACTTGGCGCACTTACTACCATCCTCTCGTAGTAGAAAGCACCCGGCATCTTCAATAAAATCTTAGTCATCTCCTTCTCTTCCATGGGAGGAATCACCTGGGCAGCTACCTCACGCCATGTCTGTGCATATTCTTTGAATGATTCCCTGTCTTTCTGAACCAAGGCCCTGAGTTGATCACGGTCAGGTGCCATGTCCATGTTGTACTTGTATTGTTTGATGAATGCTTCTCCCAAATCATTAAAAGTATGGATATTGGCGCTGTCCAAACTCATATACCACTTCAGTGCAGCACCGGTCAAACTATCCTAAAAAAAGTGAATCAGCAGACGCTGATCATCAGTATGGGTAGACATTCTCCTTACGTACATCACTAGATAACCACGAGGGCAAGGGTTTCCCTTATACTTCTCAAACTTCAAGACTTTAAACTTAGAAGGTATCTTAACATTCAGGACCAAGCATAACTCATTCACATTCTGCCTAAATAGCTCTTTTCCCCTGAGGGCCTTCACTCTGTGGAGGGAAAGGACGACATAAATCATCATTAACAAACGGAACCATATTCACCGAAGGAGGTGCAGCAGGAACATGCACCACATGAGGTGTAGGAGTTACAATAGTCTGAAGAACTGGAGTATCATGAGGACGAAGATTGAAATCTTCAGGTGCAAAATTCTCTGGCATTCCCCATGGATAACCTTGGGGCATTCAATTCTGAACAACAGCTGGAGTAGCAGACACGGGAATAGTCGGAGCTTAATTAGCTTCCCTTATTGGTTGAGGTTGAACATTTGGTTGCTGATTTTGAGCAGCCACCAGAGCTTCCATCAGAGTAGTCAGATTAGCCATGCCGGCCTTCAAAGCAGAAACCTCCTCGCGATTCTCTTATTCCAAGTTGCCCATCTTCTTTCTGAAATTATCCCGAGTGTTATAGTGATGAGTCAGCTTGCTGAACAAAGTAAAGAATCTTGGTAAGACACCTGGATATGCATAACAAATGCAAGAAAAATGTGCAATATGATGCATGATATGTAATGCACATGATTATTTTTACTTTTTTATTTAATATTTCAAGGAATTTATAGTTTTTGGACATATTGCAAATATCAAAGTAATAACGCATTTGAAATATTGAAAATTTTTATTATAACAAATTCAAAATAGATTACAATTTTCAATGATCCCAAGTACAAGATGAAAATAAAATCTGAAATCCTGAGAAATAGAACTGATGGAGATCACTCTATACGCTGGCGCTTCCCCGTGAGCCTAGCAATCTGAGCCTTCATCCTCTGGTTTTCTTCCGCATGTCTGATAGCAACCTCTTTCCAATTATCTGAATCATGAAGTGAGTAATCAGCATCTGATTGAGGCTTAGGAGAAAATAAATCCCCTTGCCTCTCCATAGACTCTACCGCTCGAAACTCAAGGATCTCAATGAAGTCGTCTTTCTCCTTCAAGTCTGCTTTATAGGAACTCTCTAAAGTTTGGAACTTGTTCTTTCAAGCATCCTTTTCCTGTTGCATCCTAACCAAAGCAAGTTGCAGCTCTTCTAGATCATATAATAAGGGAGTAATGGTCTTCACAAATAGATAAGGCATGGGTGTCTCCCGGGTATACGGCATCTTTAACTGAATAGCTCTCGATCGGACTCACTGAAGATATGGCTCCCAAGAAACAGCACCCCTAGGTCCCAAATCCTTCCTACTCTTCTTATGAATGTGACGCCAGGCCTTCACAATCTGCCCCTAGCTTCCCTATGGTCTTCTGCTTCCTTCAGAAAGAAACTACTTAAATGAATACTATTCGGTTTATCCCTCATCGGATAACCAAGATGTCGCCATGCAAGAACAGGGTTATAGTTAATTCCTCCCTTTGTACCAAGAAGAGGTACATTGGGGAAATTACCACAACTGTCAATAATCTCTATATCCTGGTAAGCTCGATGATACCAATCAATATCCGAGTGAGTAAGTGCCATGATTTTAGGAGCCCAACGGGGTTCCTTCTTGACATCCCAAAAAGCATCAGACCGAGGCATATGAAAGATAAACCACTGGTACAACAAAGGCGTGCAATAGATAATCATCCCCCATGATAAGAATTCCGAAGATGAATAGAGTAATAAGCATCACCCAACAATGTAGGAATTGGGTTTCCAATCATGAAGATCCTGATAGTATTAATGTCAACAAACTTGTCCATATTAGGAAATAAAAACAACCCGTAAGCAAGTAGAGCAAAGTTGGCCTCATATGCGATTGTACTCTTCATCCTAGAAAAGTAACGAGCTTTCTCCAATAAGAACTAAGCTGGTAATCCTATAATTCCTCCTTTAGTAGTCATATGGGCTTCCACCTCAGATTTACTCAGATGAATCAAAGCAGCAATATCATGTGGTTTTGGCTCACCCTTTAAACTAGTAAAAGGAACACGACCGGTAACAGGTACATCCAATAGATAAGAATACTCCTCCAGTGTGGGAATCAATTGATAGTCGGGAAAAGTAAAGCAATGATACATCAGATCATAGAACTGGACCAAGTTCGAGAGAATACCCTCTTTTATCTTTAGCTTCATGAGAGGAATAATGGATTCATACTTCTTCTGAAAGTCTGCAGAACACTCGATCTCGGGAATTAGACTGATCAACTCATCTATCTTGTGATCCTTGAAACTTTATTTCCCGGTCTTTCTCTTTCCAGAATCCATGGTTAGAAAGTACCTGAGATATTCACAAATGGTCAACCTTTAAATCCCTTGAAATATGGTTTATTCAAAATATTCTTATGAGTGCATGGATGCATGATGCAACAATCACACACAAGATCACACATATACGGTTCATAGGTTCAACGTTACGAGCATGAGGTCGAAGGTACTACCCATAAGGTGTTGGTCTAAAAGTTATCACCTTCCGAACAAGGTTCTAGAGGTTCCCAGAGTCTACATCCTTCCTTCGGATATTACCAACTTCTCGATTATTTTAGTAATTAGTAATATTTTCAAGAAAGACTCGTCCGAGCGTAGTATCGCGTGACAACTATTTTCGGATTACTCTGTCATAGCTTCCACACTACACCTAAAAGGCCAAGATGGGTTTGGTATTCTACGGTCCTCAGTTTCAGCAGGCTCCCATGTTCATAGCATTATGTCTTCCCGATTACTCGGTAAACAACACTATAGTCAAAGGATCCTCCACTGAGTGGGGGATTTCATGCCTCCTTTTCTAGGACTACTCCCTCAAAGTTATCATAACTATACCGCCCGTCCTATCTTAAAGTTTGCCCAAGTCCGGGAATAGGACTTATGAGTAATCACCAAGCACCCCGAAAACAAAGAAAATCAAGACAAACATAGATATAACATATAACACAAAAAATAGTAATAACACATATATAGATATAAACAAAGATAGGCTTAACCCACTTAGGGATGGACCAGCAAGAGGTCAATCTATCCCCAGTGAAGTCGCCATTTTTTCTGTAGCGGTTGAAATGTTTTAAGACTAAGCCATTGGATTGACTTGACTTATACAAATCAAAAATAAAAATCGCCACCGCGCTTTATTGTTTCCAAAGGAATGGGAAAAGAGCGAATAAACCAAATAGAATGGGAAAGATTCAAGGTAAGGGGGTTGGTTATGCAAAGGGAAGGTATGAGCACCCTAAACATCTACGGTACTCCGCAGGAACCTCTTTGTAAAATCTGTATATTTTGGCTATAAAAAATGTTGTATAAAAATGGATGGTGGAGGTGAGAAAAGAAATATATTTAATTTATAATTTTTGCACATGTCGCGGTTGCGAACCTTTAGTGCCTACGTACCACCCTTTGGTGCAATAGCACATCAGGGTACACGTAGTTCCTCTTTTAAAAATTTAAAACACAAGTGTGTTGGTTAATTTTATGAGATAAAACATCATCGTCTCTGTCCGTGTGGAAAACATACCTACTACCCACAATCATGAGAAAGGAGAATGTGCATCATCTAAAAGTGGAGGATATGGCTTGGAATTTAAAATCAATAATTCCTCACTCAACACCCAAGTGGAAAATATCTCTCTTCACTACATATTGTAGAATTGTAGTTGTTTGCATCACTACAAGGATTGACAAGAGTTCAATCTTTTGAGAAATTTGTAAAGATAAAAGCCAAAGTGGAAAATTGTTTGAAATGAGATTGATTGACTTTTAGTCTTCTCACAAAAAATGTCAAGGTATTATTAAGTTGTTTGGATTTTATTTACGAATTTTTTTTGAAAATCCATGGACATAAGTCCAAGTTTATTATGAAAGTGGCTCAAGTTTAAAAACAAGAAGAGTTTTCAAAAGGAGGAAGAATATTTTTGAAATTAAAGAAGATGGGAGGAGAAGAAGGGTTTATCCTAAAGCATAAGGTAAAATGAAGGGATAAGAACCATCTAACCAACAAGAAGACAATACTTGAAACTATGAGCCAAGATAGAATTCCCATTCCTTGGATTGAAAACCAATCAAGCAAAAGATAATGGACCTCTTGAGAGAACCAAACTTCAAGTGTATTAAGTCTTCACAAAAATTGGGCAGAGTAACAGTTGTATACGGGTGAATTCCAGATTACAAATAAAGGGTGTAATCATACAAACCTGCACACAAAAACAAACAAGTAACCTAATGTATTGAGGTAAACCTCAAGAACTGCAGACAAAATAATCAGATAAGATCACAAAGTCTCCAAGATAGGCCAAGGTTTCTAATCCTAAGTCCAAAAAGAAAGTCCCATGCTCCATAATGCCAAGGATAGTAACCAAATAGTCCAAGTATCATTAAAGATTTTTATGGTTTATGTTGATTATTAAGTATCTTAAAAAGGAAAAGAAAAGCTCAAGTGAGCGAAGTAAAAATGACAAGAAAGTAACTGCTCAAATGAGCAAAGATGAAAATGGCATGAAATGTAAATGCTACATGTAAATAGTGCATAAAAATAAAAGAGGCATATAATAAAAATAAAGGATAAAGTCAATTATTGGTGATTAGTGGTTAGTTGGATGATCATCTTGAAACTTGCATTTGGAACTCATTAGAGGATTGGTAGAACCAAAGCCTCCACACAACAAGTTGCATTTGCTTTTTGTCAAGTATATCATCCATTTGGAATTCTCACAAGTTCCATTTAATGATCAACGATGTTTAAGTGATCCGCGTTGACCAAAGGTGTCGTAGATCCATTAGAGGATTGGTAGAACCAAAGCCTCCAAACATGGCCTTCCACTTGGAATTTTCTCTTGAACAAAAAATATGGCATGAAGTAGATCTCTTGAATGACATTTAGAAACTTGGACCATTCAAAATTTCCAAAAATTGAGAGAGTTGTGAATTGTTGAAGTTGGCAAAAAATCTTGAAATGACCTATAATCTTTTGCATCCTTAAGGCAACTTCCATCCATTTTCTCCCTTTGCACATAAAATAAGGCATAAAGTTCACACCTTCAAGATCATTATGGAAAAATAATAGGCTCATGGTGATAAAAATTGATCAAGTTATGATCATTTGAAGACACACATGGAAAATTGAGGATTCATTTGGAGGATTATGTGGATTAGATCCATTAGAGGATTGGTAGAACCAAAGCCTCCACACAATGAATCTCAAGGTTATTGGATCAAAGAGATCAAATTAACATACATGGGCTTGCAAACATAAGTTTGGGCCACGAATGATCATTTATTCGAATCGGGACAAAATTTAGCGCTATGTTAAGCAATCATAAGTGGACTTATTTATAAGTCGCACCTATTTTGAGGTCGGTCAATAGCAATCTATGCACCATTTGTTTTTGAGACATGATATAGAGATCATGCTCCAACAACATTTAGTGCAATAAGAAGGGGATGAGATGAAGAGGGATGGGAGAGAATATACAAACCACTTTTGAATTAAATTTAATCAAACTATTATTAAAATAATTCATCCATTTTTGTGGAGTTAAACACAACACCTTGGATCAAATGATGTTAATAAAGTTCATGATCCAAAATTTAACCCAAGATCAGTCACAAAATAATATTACATTTTAATGATTTTACAGTTTAAAGATGACCAACGTGTCATTGGATCTTGGTTTGAATTTTTTATTATGAACTTTGTTAAAATCATTGGATCCATGGTGTTGAGTCTAACTCCATATAAATGGATGAGTGATTTTAATAATAGCTTAATTATAATTTAATTCAAACGTGGTTTATATTCTTTCCCACCCCTCTTCATCTAATCCATTTCTTACTGCACTAAGTGTTATTGGAGCATGATCTTTATATTATATCTCAAAACAAATGGTGCATACATTGTTATTGACCGACTTCAAAATAGGTGCGACTTATATATAAGTCCACTTATGATTGCTTAACATAGTGCTAAATTTTGTCCCGGTTCGAATAAATGATCATTCGTGGCCCAAAGCTATGTTTGCAAGCCCAAGTATGTTAATTTTATCCCTTTGATCCAATAAATTTTAGATTCATTGTGTGGAGGATTTGGTTCTACCAATCCTCTAATGGACCTACAACACTTTTGGTCAACGCGGATCACATAAACATCGTTGATCATTAAATGGTACTTGTGAGGATTCCAAATGGATGATATACTTGACAAAAAGCAAATGCAACTTCTTGTGTTGAGGCTTTTGTTCTACCAATCCTCTAATGAGTTCCAAATGCAAGTTTCAAGATGGTCATCCAACTAACCACTAATTATTAATTTGTTTTACTTTATGCTTTTATTTTTTTATGCTTTATGTACCATTTACTTTAAGCATTACATTTCATGTATTTGTATTTTTGCTCACTTGACATTTATATTCTTGTTATTTTTGTTTTTCTCACATGAGCCTTTATTTTCTTTTTCAAGACACCTAATAATCAACATGAACCCTAAAAAAGGCTTTAATGGTACTTGGACTATTTTGTTACTATCCTTGGCATTATGGAGCATTGGACTTCTTGGACTTAGGATTAGAAACCTTGGCCTATGTTGGAGACCTTGTGACCTTAATTAATATTTTGTCTAGAGTTCTAGAGGTTTACCTCAAGACATTGGTTGTTTGTTTGTTTTGTGTGCAGGTTATTGTGATTACATTCTTTGTTTGTAATCTGGAATTCACCCGTATACAACCGTTACTCTGCCCAATTTTTAAGAATTAATACACTTGAAGTTTGGTTCTCTCAAGAGGTCTAGTATGTTTGTTTGTTTGGTTTCAATCCAAGGAATGACAATTCTATCTTGACTCATAATGTCAAATATTGGCTTCTTGTTGGTTAGATGGTTCTTATCCCTAACTTTTACCTTATGCTTTAGGAAAATCTTCTTCCTCCTTTTGAAAACTCTTCTTGTTTTTAAACTTGAACCACTTTTATAATAAACTTGGACTCATGTCCGTGCATTTTCAAAACATTTTCATAAATAAACTCTAATCAACTTAATAATACTTTGACATTTTTTGTGAGAAGATTAAAAGTCAATCAACCTCATTGCAACCATTTTGCCACTTTGGCTTTTTTTTACTTTAAAATTTCTCTCAAAATATTTGACTCTTGTCAATCCTTGTAGTTATGCAAACAACTATACTTCTACAATATGTAGTGAAGAGAGATATTTTCCACTTGGGTGTTGAGTGAGGCATTATTGATTTTAAAATCCAAGCCATATCCTCCACTTTGAGATGATGTAAATTCTCCTTTCTCATGATTGTGGGTAGTAAGTATGTTTTCCTCACGGACATTGATGATGATGTCTTATCTCATAAAATTAACCAACACACTTGTGTTTTAAAATTTTTAAAAGGTGAACTACATGTACCCAGGTCTCCTATTGCATGAAAGGTGGCACGTAGGCACTAAAGGTTTGCAACCGCGGCGGGTGCAAAAATCATAAAAATATATTTATTTTCTCACCTCCACCATCTATTTTTCATAAAAAAAATTATAGCCATAATATATAGATATTTTTTTAAAGAGGTTCCTGCAGAATACCATAGATGTTTAGGGTGCTAATACCTTCCCTTTGAATAACCAATCCACTTACTTAGAATCTTTCCCCATCTTTTGGGTTACTCGCTCTTTTCCCATTCCTTTGGAAACAATAAAGCACGATGGAGATTTTTGTTTTGATTTGTATAAGTCTAGTTAATCCAATGGCTCAGTCTTAAACATTTTTACCGCTACATTCCCCAGTGGAGCAAGTTTTCTTTCCATAGTGGAGCAAGTGTCGCGTCCCCCTGGTGTGATGTACATGGAAATTCCAATCGTAACTCTTTCATCCCTGGTGATAGAAGATTTTGTTGAGATATCCCCAGTGGACTTTCTGTTCCATAAGGATTGTTTCTTCCACAAGTGAATATCCCCCTCGGCGGTGTTACTCCCAGTGTGGTCTGAGTAGAATTCTTTTTATTTAAGAATTTCTATACTCCCCAATAGAAGTTATCTTCGTTAAGAAATTCTAAGCGAGAAAGTTTCCATCCCCAACGAAGCTCTCCTCTTTTTAACAGAAGATAAAGAGTTTGTTACCCAGGAAGTTGCGAGTTTGATCAGAATTTAAAATTTTCTCTAAACTGCAGTTTATTTTTGCAGTATTTTCCCTAGGAAGTTACTTCCCCAATGATATCAATCTTCAGAGGTCGGTGGTTTCGAATCTCGTTTACCCATTGAAGTTCAGAGGGATGTTTTCTCTACATAAGTTCATACGAAAGTTCATTTTCTTCTCAACAGCCGATTATTGATGTGTTTTTCCCAATGTATTGCTAAACATGCATCATTACCTTGCATCTACAAAAATGTGTAGCATTTTCGTTATATGGAGAATTACGCTATAAAAATTCAAACATGCATAAGTATAAGCCAATTATATTTACTTTCAGTAACCAAATTGTCATGTGCACAGATTTGAATTACCTCCACAACAAGCTTGGGGTGATCATTTTTTGTTTCACCCAATGGATATTGTTTTGATACCACTATTCGGGTCTTTGGTACTTCCCATTTCCCCGGTAAGTTATGGTTTTCTCTTTCCCTTGCAATCCCTTATTTATTTTTACTCGTTGTTTTCTTTTTCGTCAGAGTGCGAGTAAGAGTCAGTGTATAACCTTTATTATTTCTCAAGTATTTGAGTATTCATGCTCGGTATGTGGTAATTCACATAATTTCCATTCTTGAAGAACTACACCCCATTTCTGGCCTGAGGGATATTGTAGTTCTTGCATATTGGCAACCTATCAAAAGTCCAACGTGTTTTGGTAATCCTTTTTAGAGTCCCCTTCGACCGGTCTCTTTCTCTTGTAGAGTTCATCTTTGATCAATGCTCTTTGAATGTCCTGCTTAGTCGGTTCCTTGTTTTTGGTTTATCAGCATTAGTCGGGTCCTCCTTCTGTTAGCCTAGCTAGAATTTCTTACTCAGATTCCTTCAATGTCTCTTCAAAGACCAGTTTGTCTCGCATCCTGGGTTAGGTGAATCCTTTCTTGTTAAGGCTTTCTTCGGTCAGCCCTTTTCTTATGTTCACTGCCAACTCTAAATGATTGTTTCTTAATGCCCAATTTCACTTTTGTTAGTTTAACCTTTACCATACATGCATATCTTTATCCCCTGTTACTTCGCCTTTGATCGGCATTCTTCCTCTAGAAATCTACCTTCAACATAATATTCCTTGTTGAAGATTCCCTTTCGGCTGGTTTCTTTATCTTTAAATCCACCTTCAGCTGGTACCATTTGAAAGGGTCCCCTTCGGCTGGTCTCTTTTCACTCGTAAGTTCTGCTTTGATTGGCGTTCTTCCATTGGTTGCTGACCTTCAGCATAATATTCCTTGTTAAAGATTCCCCTTCAGCTGGTTTCTTTTTCCTTAAATCCACCTTTGGCTGGACCGTTTGAAAGGGTCCCCTTCGGTTGGTCTCTTTTCATTCGTAAGTTCTACTTTGATCGGTGTTCTTCCCCTAGGAATCAACCTTCATCATAATATTCCTTGTTAAATATTCCCCTTCATCTGGTTTCTTTATTCTAAAATCCACCTTCGGCTGGTACCGTGTGTAAGGATCCCCTTCGTCTGGTCTCTTTTCATTCGTAAGTTTGCCTTTGATCGGCGTTCTTCCCCTAGGAATCTACCTTCGGAATATCATTCATTGTTAAAGTTTCCCCTTCGTTGGTTTCTTTATTCTTAAATCAACCTTTGACTGGTATCGTTTGTTAAGAGTCCCCTTCAGCTGGTCTTTTTTCTTTATAAGTTCGCCTTTGATCGACATTCTATTCAGAGTTAATGTCTATTTGTATCCCCAATAAGCTTGCCTTTGAACAGTATTCTTTACCTAGGAATCTACCTTTGGCATGGTATTCCTTGTTAAAGATTCCCCTTTGGTTGATATATTTATTCTTAAATTCACTTTTGGCTAGTACCTTTTGTTAAGGTTCCCCTTCGGCTAGTTTCTTTATTCTTAAATCCACATCCGGATGAAACCTTTCTTTAAGATTCCCCTTTGGATGGTCTCTTTTCTTTATAAGATCACCCTTGATCGGAATTCTCTCCTGCTAAAATCCACCTTCGGCCGGTATAACTTGTCAAGAGTCTCCTCTAGTTGGCCTCTTTACTTTCGTATGTATTCCCTAGGCCTGGCATACATTTCATGATAATAGAAAATACAAAAAAAATAGTAAAATAAGTGCAATGATACTCGATTGGATTAAAAGTTCAAATTTTACCGTTCTATTAAGTATTCAATCTTCTTTCGCCTTGATTGTTTGAAAGGCTTCCACCAATCTCAGTCTCTGGTTAAAGAAGATTGAATAGGGGTAGTTGTTGTACCCTAAATTTTTCCCTCTTTATTTTCTATCTCTAATTGGCTTATACTTTGTTAACATGCCATACATGCATATCATTGGATTTGTGCTTGCAGTATCAAGGTATTTTTGTCAACACAACAAAGCTCCCATATTTTTCCAACGCATGACGAATTGCGGAAGATTCAGGTGTTTTTGGTGAATTTTAAGCAGTGCGAATAGAAAACATTTTTTCAGCTGATTTGAGTGTGGAAATTCGTATCTCCCATTTGGAAGGGTTTATTGGATATGCTCTTGAGGTTTTAAAACTGTCTCAGTTTTCCCTCCAACTTTCATGTTTGGACCAAAAGCTAAATCTCGAAGCATGGTCTCCGAATATGCCATTCTTTTGGAAGTTATATGGTAAAAATATATAAAGGAAGTGGGTTGAACCATTATTTTGTGTGCACTAAAATATTCATAACTTTTGGATGAATTTTAGTATGCACGCAGTTTTGATTTCCAAAATTTCATCTTGATGTCGTCTTTGGAGGCTAAAAGTTGATTAACAAAGGAAGGATCCATGAATTTTGAGATTCTGAAGACATATTGGTGCTGAACCAGAATACATTTGTATTAACATTTGATACGGTAAAGTTCATATCTCACTCGATTTTTATCTTATTAACCTGGGTCTGGTGGTGTTAGTTCACAAATTTCGTGTACTACAACTTATCTTCAGATGCTAAAAGCAAACAGTGAGTCGACGACTCTTTTTCACGCGTAACGCAATAAAATGCTGCATAGGAAATTATTTTTTCCTAACACAGTGTCAGTGACCTTCAAAAATTCATAACTTTCATACAATTTATCGGATTGAGTCCGTTCTTTCGGAAACGCGTCATAAATTTGATTATCTTCATTTTTCGTGTTTGAACTTTTTTAAGATTCTATATGAATGATGACATGGCACTTCACAGTTGTGTCGGGCTCACACTTTCAAGTCAAGGCCCAATCCAGTTGCACATCCGAGGCCCAATTAGCCCATGTATATAATCTCAAATCTGATTTTTGAAAAGTGGGCCTGATAGTTGACAAAATTCTCATAAGCACAAAAATCTTTTCTCTCAATTCTCTCAAAGATCAAATCAAAGTTCTACAACTTTTCATCAAGAACACAACAACAATTTGATCAAGGTTTGAAAGTCAAAGATCAAGAACAATTCTTCTTTGATCATTGATCCGTTTGTTGAGATTTAAAAACCTAAGTTTCCTCTTCACCTCTATCGGTGAGTTTTATTGAATTAATCACTTTTGAAATAAGTGATTATTTGAGAAGCACTTTTTTAATCAAGCATGAAATGAATTTAAGTTGAATTTTGAATTGAGAATACAAATTCAATACTAGAATTGTGATTTGATTTGATCATCATGTATAGATCCAGAATTGGATAGTCGAATTAAGTGCTTTTTTGAAAGTTGATTTTTGATTAAAGTCCTTAATTGATGAAATTAATTGAGGATGTTGCATAAGGTTTAATTGTTGATCCTAATCAAGCATGTAAAGTTTGGATCTAAACCTTGGATTATGCAAAATCTTGTGTTCAGTGTATGGAGATTTGGTGTTTGATCAATTGCTTAAGCCATGAGCCAAAACCTCAAAAAGTTGGGAAAAAACTATTTTCTGCCTGCGGGTAACTGGTTAGCCGGTTATGGTAACCACTATCATCCTTTCCACGTAACTGAAATTTTAAATCCGCACGGGGGTAACCGGTTACCCAGTTATGGTAACCAATTACTTCAAGATAGTAGCATTTTCCTTAACTTTTTTAGTTATGGTAACTGGTTACCCTGTTATGGTAACCGGTTACCTCAAGACAATAGTGTTTTCACTAACTTTTTAAGTTATGGTAACCGGTTACCTGGTTATTTTAACCAGTTACGCAGACAGAAATTTTGATTTTTGCTTTGTTTTAATGCATGTTTTCACATATTTTTCTTGTTTATTCTAACTCCTTTTATGAACATTTTGCAAGGTACGTTGTTAAGCCTTCAACCATTAATTGCCACATGATTATGGATTGAAAAGCGCGTTATGCGATCACTTGTTAATGAAGTTTGTGTATGATACGCAAATGATATTATTCTCGCATAAATCTTGTTTCATACAGGTACACTAGCATCACATGGATGTGTCCGCTACATATTCTCCCGTGTGATTGTTGTTTCACATATTGTATGAATTGTATTTCATGGAGGTACCTTTGCGTCACACGGATGTATCTGCTACACATTTCATCGTGTGATTGTTATTTCTTACACTGTATGAATTGTATTTCGTGCAGGTGTATTTTTAAAGTCAGATGTGTCCTCTACACATTCCAATCTTGATTTATTGATACTTCTATGCTTAGGATGATGGTATTTTCTTTATTGGTGATAGCATCTTGTGAAGTTTTCCCAGTTTCTTTGCTTAGCATCTATGTATTGTTATCGGTTTGGTCCATTTCCCTTCTATTTTCCTTTTCTCATGTTATTGTTTTCTAGAGATCATATCATGTAGGGCTTTTACCACTTTCCTTTCCATGAGAAGTAGGCATAGAGATGTATGACAGGGATATGCGTTGTTGATCATGTTAGGAATCCCTCTGGTTTATTTTAAGACCCGTTTTGGGCAATTCTGCATTATGTGCATTATGTGTGCTAATTATGCTTGTTTAAAATCCTACCTTTGAAGTAGGTATTCTATAGGTGTGTTTACATTTGTACTCACATATCCCTCCACTCCAATAAGTCCTCAAAAGGAGGCGAGCGGAAAGGGTTCACAATCGACCCCTGCATTTTGTTCGTGTCATCCTTAGTGCATGTTGTACCTTGGCGCTTTGGGTTTGTGAAGAAAATGTGTATCGAGTCAGTAAAAGTGGAAAAGGGTTTTGCAATCAAACCCCCAAACTTTGTCAGATGTTTGCAATGGCCATTGGTGACTTTCGCTACCCTCTTGTTTGTTTCGGGTGATCCGCTCCCCTTAGCTAAAGTAATACTTTTCTTCTTTATTTCATCTCAGTATCTCGCTTGTTTGCTTTGGGTGATCTGCTCCTCTTAGCTAAAGAATTTTCTCTTCATACCCACCATCCCCTAAGTCAATATACCCCGATTGTGTGATTTTTCCAAAGCACTTGTTTGTATATGCCAGGCTCCCTTAAAACGTGTTTTTTTCTTTCCCGACTCAAGCTAGACATTAAGATAGTAATCCATGCATGCTAATATAGGTTAGAGATTTCCCTTTCAAAACTCAACCTTAGGATTAATCATTGTATGATAATCACAGGGAATAGATTTAGAATAGTCTCCCTTAAATGTTTTTCTTTCTTTTGAATCCTTGCATTAAGACTAAAAATATTTTATTGGAAAATGCATAAAACATATAATAACATTCAAATCCTTTTTAAGGTAAAAAACATCAACCAATACAAACTCTTTTGCACCTTCGGGCCCATTTTCTTTCAATTTTTTTTCAAAAGAGCATGTTAATTCCTTTCCACTACAGGTCGTAAGTCTCCAAAGGTCGAGCAGCGGTGGAATGATTGAATTCAACATTGTTCAACTAAAAAACACAAACCCACCAAAACAAAACAGCCGAATAAAAGCTTCTCTGATTATTTAAAGGGGACACATAGGCATTGAGGTAGGGCCCGAGCGAGCACAAATTTATTTTCCTAAATTATTTTCACTTTTCTTTTGCATGCATTCCCTCTTTTGTTTTTACTTTAGACCTCAGGCATATACTTTGACCACACCCATTAGATTCGAATAACAAGAGTGGATATCATAGAGTACTACGGGCGTGTGGGGTGCTAATACCTTCCCCTCGCGTAACAGATTCCCTTACCAGTATCTCTTGGTCGTTTGACATTGATTTCACCCTTCTTAGGTTTACTCGATGTTTACCTTTCCCTTTCTCTGGGATAAAAAACGTTTGAAGGAAACTTCATTGATTTCATTATCAGTTGACAGTTAAGCCAATTGTTTCAGTCTCTATCCTCAGTATCTCGATTTTCTCCCATACAAGTATCCTATTTCGATGTTACCATTAAGTGTTTGAGTGCATACTCACTATCTTTGATTGTAGTCCAGTTTCTACCTGGCGCAGTTTTCTCAGGTTTAGTCTTTACTACCCTTGTTTGTTCATTTCAATATCTATTGATACACCTTCTGAATACCAGTCTTGCCCTGATATTCATTTTCAGCATATTTTCATCAATTTTTTCTTAGGTCGAGTTTTGTCTCGTTAACTGTGCATGCAATCCAGTTTCATCATGGTACTCATATTTGGATTAGTGTTATCTAATCTTCTTGAGTCGAGTTCGCTACTCGTTTTTAAGTCTTATCTTTGGACCAATTTTATCTAGTCTACCTGATCCGAGTTTCTACTCGATATTTGTATCTTTTATTACTAGGGTTCATTCAGCATCGTCTACTGTACACCCTTGTTTGAGACTAGTCAGTGTTTTATGAAATACATGCATATTCCGTCACCTTGCTATAGGACCAAATTTTTATTGTTGTCCTATTGAGTAATTTTTCAGAGCCTAGTTTTGTCTAGTTCCTCTTAGGTCGAGTTTCGTCTTGTTACCTTGTTTGCACACCAGTTTCTACCTAGCGCGTCCTTTATAAGTACTCCCAGAGGCCGAGTTTTATCCCAATAACCTCTACTCGATCCCACCAGCATTCTGATAATGTACAAATGGTATAAGTTCCATTTTGTTTGTCCTTTGTTGACCGAGACTAGTTTATTTATCGTATACCCTCATAGATCCAATACCTATTCATATCTTTAGAATCTAGTCTTGTTTAGTTTTTTGGAGTTGAGTTTCGTCTCAGTATTGTGATTTGCGATCCAATTTCATCCTGGCACATTTTTCTAGAATCTAGTCTCGTCTAGTTTTCTAGGGTTGAGTTTTATCTCATTGTTTCAATTGGTGATCCAGTTTTGTCATGGCTTATTTTTCTAGAATCTAGTCTCATCTAGTTTTCATGGGTTGAGTTTTATCTCATTATTTCAATTTGTGTTCCTGTTTTGTCCTGGCATATTCTTCTAGTGACTAGTTTTGTCTAAGCCTGTTTGAGTTGAATTTTAGCTCATTTTCGCAATTTATGCTCCAGTTTTACACGTCGCATTTTTTCTAGAAGACTAGCATCCACTAGTTATCTTGGTGTAAGTCTAATCTTGACTTGGCTTACTTTTCGAGTCCAAACTCTACTTGGCTCACCCTTTCAAATCCAATTTCTACTTGGTATATCTCTTAAATCTAGTTTTATCATACGCTCTTTGGTAGAATTTAGTATTCACTAATATTCTCATCTTTCACCAAGTTCGCTTGGTGTCATCCTCGCAAGATAGAACTATTAGTGTTTTGCACTTTTATTTTATTCAAAGTGCAAGTATTTGGGTTATTTTAGTATTCAATCCTCTTCTACCTTGAATGTTCTGAAGCTGTCGCGTTTTCTCACTTATCAAGTTTAAGATGATTGAATAAGGGAAGTTGTTGCACCCCAAAATTTTCCCTCTTCATTTTACCATACATGGCTTGTGTTTTATCATACGTACTCATGCATTCCTATGATAGGATCAAGGTATTTTGATTCCCAAGGTCCTCTACAAGCTATAATGGATGATTGTTTTGTCAATCAGTGAAAAACGAGGATCTTATTCCTTCAATCTTTTAATTTCTCAAATTAAAAGGTTCCTCATATATGAAGGCATCTCAATTGTCTCTTTATGTCATCAGAAGGTTGAATATTTGCAAAGTTTTGAAGTGAATCACATTTCTAATGATCATCCCACAAATAAAGGTTTTGTTCAGATGAAGTTTTTGAGGCTTGTATGATACAAATTTGTGATGTATCATGTTGTCATCATCATATGAAGCATCTCTATTTAAGGAATTTCTCAACATCTTCAGAATAATTAGGATTTTGAAGCTTGGTCATTATCTCTTAATATAAAGAGCCAAAATCAGAGTTTTCGATTTAATCTAGAAATCATTAATTTTTTGGGAAAATACTTGATTCCATATCTCTATACATGTTCATGAGAATCTATGATTGAAAGATTGAACATAAATTTTGGTTAGGAGTGGTTCAATTGATCAAGAGGGGCAAAACAATTATTTACACTAAAGTCAACAAAAGTCAACTGTGGTTAATGGGATTTTTGGTTAATATGCAATTTAACATCCCTAGTTTCATATTCCATGATCATTGGTGGAATAAAATAAAGATAAATGTTGAATTTGAAGATAACTTGTCAAAGAAGTCATTTAAACACTTGAAAAGTTTCTAAGTGTGAAAATCCATAGTACAAAACTTTGAAAATTCACAACTTCTTCATTATTTATTGAAAAAATACACTTTTTACATGGTTGGAAAGAGGATAATGGGAGGCTTTTCCTCTTTGAATTGAAGGAGGCTACAAGAGGCTTTTTTCCTTGTGCCAGCTGGCCTGGTGGGAGCCCCTTGCTTTGAAGCATGAAAGAAGGAAGTTATTGTTCAATCGAAGGCTACATGTAGCCAGCCATCACTTTGTGAATCAAAGCAAGCATGGGGGAATATTTGTCAAATCAACACAGGCATTCAGGCATCAAATGTCCAATAGAAGCAGGCATGCAGACCACCATTATATTGTGAACCATGTGAGGCCAATGATGCAATCGAAGGTTGCATGCAGGAAGCTCCTACATTGTGAATCAAAGCCAGCGCGTCAGATGCCAACGCTCAATCGAAGGATGAAAGCCAAGCTTTGCATCGAAAGAGGCCAAAAGTCCAATCGAAGGATGTGAGTCGAAGAAAAATTGTTTCTTCTCCAATTTTGTCAAAAAGATTATTTTTATCTATTTTCCCTTTTTTTAACAGTTTCCTCTTTAACTTGATGTTGGAAAATCCAATTGTACTTGTGCAAGCTTGAATTTTGAGAACCCTTGTGAGAAATTCCTTGAGAAATGAGAGGGAAAATTTTGGGGTACAACACTTATGCATTAGAATACTCCGGTTGATTATTGTTTGATATTCCTTAAGGGACCGGGTAGGTCTGTATCCTTAAGAATTATTTGACTTATGAGTCTTATGGTTGTTAGTCACTTGCGGATAGCTTGTGTAAATTGTAATCAGTTTGGTTATAGTGAATTAAGTCCTCGATTGAGTGAATTAAAATCACCTTGGCGGGTGGACTAGATTAGCTTGATAATTTTCATGTGAACTAGTATAAAGATACATTGTTCTTTACTTTATGTTCTTACTTATTGTTATTATCAAGAGTGAAGTTAAAAGAATCTTAACTTAAAGGGGAATATTTTTAAAGAAAAGTTTTTTTGTTTTAAAAACCCAATTTAACCCCCCCCCCCCCCCCCCCTTCTTGTGTTTTTCACACCTTCAATAAGGGTCTTTCTAATGCTATTGGGCTTCTTAGGAGGCAATTTAATAGGGTTATAAAGAGAATGGATAGGAAGTCAAGACCAAATGTCAAGAAGATGTCATTCGACATCAGTGAGAATAATGTGTTTCAGGGGAAGTCAAGAGCAGAGGAGAAGCCTAATCAAGGTAAAGGGATTCAGTGTTTTGAATGTGAAGGTTTTGTTCACATTAGGTCAGAATGTCCCATTTACCTCAAGAAAAAAAAAGAAGGGGTTTTATGTGTCATTTCTTGGTGATTATGAATCTGAAGATGAACCTAATGTTTAGAATGCTAAGCATGTTACTTCTCTCATTGGAAGATGGGATCTGCTGAAGAATCTTGTGATTAGAATGTACTTTGTGAAGAATTGAATGTGTCTTATATGGAACAATACTCAACTCTTTTCTTAAAATCTTTAGAGTGAGAACAATTTTTCTACGACAATGTATCAAAGTATACAAGGGTGACTTACAAACACAAAGAACATGAGAGAATCTCCAAACCTAAACCTTTTTTTTTAAATATCAAGAACTACTTTGCCATAGGTCATGGTCTTCCTTTTATAAGCTTTAGTTGTCCTTGGGATTAGAATTCTCTACCCAACTATTCCTTGATCCATAATCTAAAAGTTGTACATATTATGCAGCAGAGTCTCCTTAAATCTTGGAACCAATAAAATCAAGTTTCCTAAATTGTCTCTTCATCCAATTTTAGAAACTCTTGCACAATTGTAAATCAATCAATCATTCCAGATTAAATCTTCTTGACCTGAAAAAATCATTGAAATATATCTAAAATAAATATCACAAAATTAAATCAAATTTGTCAACATTTAAAACAGCCTGTATTGATGTTCTGGTTCTTCATGTCACGACATCTACCAGAACATTTATTTTCCAATGTAACCTCTTACTCTATTGTATTAGTTTGATCAAGATGTTATTTTCTCAACATTTGTCAAGAACCATGTTTTAGAAAAATTGATGCCAATCCTAAAAATATGGATCTAACAATCTCTCCCTTTGGAAAATTTTGGCTAAAACAACTTTTTGCACACAAACTTTAGAGAGAGGAATAAAACCACAGACAAAACACAAACTGCATATATAAATATATCAGAGATAAAATTCAATTACAAAAATTCGACATGTTAATTACTCCTCCTGTCACATAGAACAAGTTATTGTCACATAACAAAACTTCTCCCCCTCAAGAGGAAGAAGAAACTTTTCCAGAAGCAAAAGAAAAACAACTTGAACTCAACATTGAACTATCCAAGTTCAACACATTAGAAGATCATGCAGTAGAAGCAGCACACATAACTCAAAACACTAGAACTCTAGACTATCATAAACCAAACAACAATACACAATACGAGGGATGTTATAACATTTTATTTCACATCCTTCACACAATCACATCAAGCAGAAATACAAGACACACATGACAAACAATCATGCTCCCCTTAAATTGTTATATACACAAGGAAACAACAACACTAGACTAGTCACACTAAACTCTACACCCCCTTTTTAGCCAAAAATTAACAAAAATATAGTTAATAGAAACAGACATTATAAACACCTAGACATATGAAATAAGAACTAGGGAAACCAATCAAACTCAACTATAAAAGAAAACTGAAAGAACCAAACAAGACTGGCTTAACTGAAAATTAATGGAAACAAAAAAAACCTAAAGACTCAACAAAAAGAAACACTTTTTTTTTGTTATTTTTATATTTCCCTTTAAAAAAAACAAAAGATAACCATAGCTACCCAATTCTTCCTCCCGAATTATGTGCGTCTGAGTATGAATTATGTGACTGAACATGATTTTTCCAGAAGGACGTCATCTTTAATACATATGTTTTCATGTCACTAATTCTCCAGTGTATGTTCCATCATCTATTTCCACCTTTGAATCTTCCTTCTTTGGGTTAACACTCTTATTCATCTTGTCCTACATCAAACGAAACTCTTTAGTATCAACATTGCTTGAGAGAATGAAGAGGAAGTATTGACATCTACCTTTCTTGTAACAACTGATTCTTTAAAATAGATGAGTTACCCTGTTTGTAAAGAATGACCAGTCAACGAGAGAATTTTAAAGAAAGAGAGTTATCCATATTATCAATGCACCATTCAGCATAGGAGAGAGACACTCTCTTATTCTTCTTCTTTTTCCATGCTTGACTACGAGAACACTAACAACTTTTTAAAATGGTATTTCCTTATCACAAAGTAACCACATCATGTACCATTAGGTGGAGGAGAGAGAAACTACTGTTTTTCCATTCCTGTCACGTTATAATTCCTTTAGTAATACAAAAGTTCCAAATTACCCCTCAAATCTCATACTGACTTGCATTTTAAAGTCATCGCATAACTTCTTCTTTATTTTGTTGTTCAAATTTAACTCGTTATCGGTAATGATACTGCTAGGAAACCCATATCTACATATAAGATTTTGGTTGATGAACCGAGTAACCACTTGTCTTGTCACCTTTGTGTAGGAAGAGAATTTCACCCATTTGGTGAAGTAATTCATGGCAACTAGTATGAACCGGTGTCTGGTAGAAGCTTTTGGCTCGATCATTCCTATCATATTGATTCCCCATATTGAAAATGGCCAGGGAGAACTTAGGAAATTCAAAGGAGTCGGTGGCACATGCCTTTTGTCGATGTAGATTTGGCATGTGACATTTCTTTGTATAATGGTAGCAATCAGCTTCCATAGTCAACCAATAATATCCTGCTCGCAAGATTTTTCTAGCCATGGCGTGTCTGTTTGTATGAGTTCTGAAAGTTCCTTCATGTATTTCTATCATAAGTGTATCTGATTCATGTTTCTCCATGCACCTGAGTAATACCATATAATAGTCTCTTTTGTATAACACATCACCATTCAGAAAGAAATTTGAAGCTAGCTTCCACAGAGTTCGTTTGTCAATCGTAGAGGCATTTTCTGGATATTCTTGTTTCTCGAGATATATTTTGATGTCATAGAACCAAGGCTTGTTATCTGGTCCTTCTTCAATGGAAAGGAAATGTGAAGGTTCTTCAAAATTCCTAATTGTAATGCATGGTTCGTGATTTGGCCATGTCACATTCAACATGGCTGATAAAGTCACCGAGGCGTCTTGCCATCTGATTTTCTTCTCGCGGAATATGACTGAATGTAATCTCGGTAAATTCTGTAGCTAGATTCAAAACCTGATCCCGATATGGAATCAATTTGGGATGTTTATTGTCTCATTCATCGTTGACTTGTTATATGATTAATGGTGAGTCTCCATACACCTCGAGGTGTTTAATTCTTAGATCGATAGCAGCTTCTAGAGCCAAGATACAAGATTCGTATTCAGCAATATTGTTGGTGCAGTTAAAACAAAGCCTTGTAGTATTAGGTTTGTGAAAATTCTTCAGAGAAGTCAAAACAGCTTCAATATTGTGCCCTAATGCATTTGAAGCCCTGTAAAACATGAGTGTCCAACATGCCCCTGGTTCTGGTCCTTCGTCAGATCCTTGTATTTCGTAGTCACATATAACCATGACGACTTTGTATGGAAAGTTGAACTTCATTGGTTGATATTTTGGAAACTGTTGATGAGCTAGATGATCAGTTAGTACACTACCCTTGATGGCCTTTTGAGTCGTATATTGGAAGTCGTACTCTGACAGTAACATTTTCCATCGGGAAATTCTTCCTGTAAGAGTTGGATTTTCGAACACATACTTCAAAGGACCCATTCTTGCTATTAACCACATGGTGTCAGTTAACATATATTTCCTTAATCGTTTAGTAGCCTAATCCAATTCACAAGAAGTTTTCTCAAGGAGTGAGTACCTGGTCTCACAGTCGGTGAATTTCTTGCTAAGGTATTAAATTACATTCTCTTTTCTACCCATTTCATCATGTTGTCCTAATACACATCCCATTAACCCCTCGAGCATTGTTAAGTACATAATGAGCGGTCTCCCAGAAACCAGTGGCATTAAGATCAGTGTCTCTTGTAAATATTACTTTATCATCTAGGCTCACACGTAGAATTTAAGTGCAATATGAATATCGAAATGTAATTCAATCATCCTAAGAAACCATGGACCTTTTTTTTGTCCTTGGAGTTGGCATTTCTTGTATGGATTTCACATTGTAACAATCTTCGTCATATCTTGCTTGACGGTACTAACAAAAACAAGTTTTTTCCCTCTGGAATTCAGTTTTAAGACACTTCACCAAAAACCTATGATTATTAGTTTTTTTAAATCCTGTGAATAAGACAGACAAAAAGAATGGAGAATAATGAATATGTGAAATGCAAGATGTATGAATGCATGATTGTGTGGCATAATAATGGGATTTCAAGAAAGGTAACCTTAGTTAATAGGCTCCTAGTTTTGGCCTATGTATATTCTATCCTCCCCATAAGGTGACTTCCTTAAGGGTATCATGGATTAAGGTTTTTGAAAACATTTTTGAAATTAAATCCCGCCAATAAATAAAAAACAATAATAATATAACAATAGGTAAAAAAGTAAATGAATAAAGTAAACCAAATATTAAAAACACCAAAAACCATAACAAAACCCTAAACCTAAGAGGAATGCTTCTAAACCCTAGGGTTATGTCCCCAGTAGAGTCGCCAACTATTGTATCTGGTTTAAAAATAAGAATCGCCACCATTAATTTTTATCCTAGGGAAGGGAATATAATGAAAAACCCTAACTTTGCAGAGATTCTAAGTTCTTGACTCATTTTAGACGAGAGAAAGGTGTCATGCACCCATTATCTACCTTGTTCACAAGGATACTAGGGTTTTGATTTACAATTCAGGAAATAGGATTTTAATTTTAATTAGAGGAACTCGCTACGATTTTAATTCGTACACCTACGTATCCTCTAATGAGGAATCAGAGTCCCAATTCGTTGGTCACATTTGTTTAATTAGTGTGTTTTATGGATTACGAAAATATCTCAATTTCTCCTGGAACCAAGTTAGGGTTTGTAAATAGCGGAGTTTTTAGACGAAGTTCACTGCCGATAGAAAATATCTCCATAATCCTTTTTGAAAAAATATATAAGTTTGAAATGAGGTTAGTAAAAAATTGTTAGTAATTGGTCGGTTAGATGTTTTCGAGTGTATTTTATAATATTAGAAAAAAAAAAAGAATTTTAATGCATGAAAAAAAAAAGAATTTTAATGCTATTAAAGTGTTAAAATGAGTTAGTATTTAGAAAATAATTTGAACTATTTTTTTTTTGGAATTTATTAAAATAAATATATTAAATATTGAAAATATTAATAATGAAAAATAATAGAAATTAAATAAATAAATAAATAAATAATAAAATAAATAATTTTTATTTAAAAATGTAGAGGGGTATAAAATCAGTTTGTCTAGTAATTTTGGGGGTGTGAATAACAAGGCCATAAATCTAGATATTGGATTTAGGCCAAGTTGCGTGGGGGTGTCGTTTGAACTGTGTAGTAAAGTTGTAGGATGTACATAGAATAGGCCTAATTTCAGAAGTTGAACATGGCCCAAAATGCAGGGGGGTCTTAACTTACGTTGGATAGTAAAACAGACAATGTTGTGGGGTGTTCATAGTGCAGGCGTTGGCCCGAACACCTTGGTTGGGTCTGTTAGTCAATATGCGAGAGGGTGTATGGTATTAACATGGTGGAGGTTCAGGGTCCATGATAAGAGAATTGCATCAGAATGAAAGGGGGATTTATACAATATCCATCGGGGACTAAGGCCAATTTTCTCTTTTCCTTTCTCTCTCTTCATCTCTTCTCCCAAACAACCAAATTCTTAGATAGAGAAGCTCCCCCTTCTCTCTAGGAGATCAAAATTTTACCTGCTAGCCGGAAATCACTTCCACTTGCGGATCCACCTTTAGACCTCTTAGGAAGCCATATTTACCTCAGATCTCCGGTTGAAGCTCAACCAGGATCTTAATGTGTTCATCTGCTTCGCCGTGAGGAACCCAGAAACACCGTTGATATTTATTTGGGTTCTTTTGACCCCTAAGAACCCTAGGCTAAACCCTGTGAACCTAACCAAAATTCATCAAACCCTACAAACCCTAAGAATCCTAGGGTTTTGAGTTGAATCCTAAGTCAAACCTAACCCTACCTCCTAAAACTCAATAGGATTAAACAACACTAACTTGTTTATCTTTAACCATAACCCCAGGCTATCAAACCCTAATTCCAAAACCCATAAACCTTTATTCAAATCAAAAAATTATTTCATACATCAAATGACAACACCAATTTATACACTCTAAGCTAAGTATTAGCCTTACCTTTCTGTAGTTATTCTGGTCGTATAAATTCTTTTTTGGTTTTTTGATTCTCCCTTCTAATCTCCTTCTCCATCTTTTCTTTTTGGCTGGTGTATGAGATGATGGTGAAAGGATGATGCAACAAAGATATATGGTTTCAGAAATTGAAACCCAAATCTTAAGCAAGAAGGTTAATTCGCTGCTTCTGCTTCTTCCCCTTCTTTTTTTTCTCTTATTTATATTTTTTCTCGGTCCTCACAATTTAGAATAGGGTTCTTATTTATAGGTTTTAGATTTGGATAAGTTAGGAAATAATTTGTAATTATCGTTACAATTTGTTGATTGAAGAAATTAGGGATTATATTAGATTTGATTGTAAATTAGGTTTAAATTGATTAGAAATTAATTAGGTATTTATAGTAAATTGATACGGTTCTGTAATAGATACCATATGTAGATGATTTTGTTTGTAATTAAAGAAATATGTGATTTTAGAGATTGATTTGGATATGTAATTGATTAATCTATGTAAGATTTGGTTCGCTTTCATTTGATCAGCACAATGTTTATTCTTGGGCCTGAGTTGCTTAGCATAGAAGAACAGTACCTCTACTGATGCATTACAGATTAGGGTTTCCAAAACCTTTTGTTGACTTTAGTCATTGTTTCAGAACAATATAATTACAAAATAATATTTATAATACTAATAACTATTATTATAATAATTGATAATAATTATAAAAATAATAATAATTGTAATAAGTAATGACTTCTGCCAAAAAATGGGCCTCCAAAAGAAATGACATATGGGCCTCTAAAGATAAATATACTAATAATTTGTGAGTCCACTAACAAACACCACCCCCACTAGCAAACACGTTAACCCTTAATAGCCCATCAGATTTTGATTTCCCAAAACATGACACCTCTATATTTTAAACTGCACCTCTGTTCACTTAAAATGGACATTGAAAATAACATACTAGACTAGGCTGCTTTTGTTATTTATACCATTATTCGATTACTAATGGAACAAGCAAAGAGATCCTTAATGGGCCAGCAAATGAAAAACATACCCCTTCTACTTATTGAAACAAGCCTAAATGTAATGGGCCAACATGATTTATGCACAAAAGAAAACAACATTAATGGGATGAAATCAAAATACCAAATACACTCCCTTTCTAATTATAAGAAAAACTTAATGGGAAATCCGATTTTTAAGGTCCATTTAGAGACAATACAGCCCTTTTACTATTTGAACCCCATTGTATCTAGAATAAACTAGTTAGTATTCTTAAAATAACAACTAGTGTAATGTAAATTAATTTTAACCATAGAAATATAATAACACACTAAGATTAGTAGGGAAGTTTTGGGGTATGACAACCCCAAGACATTGGATTTGATTCTCTTTGTGTGCAGGTTTTTTTGATTATGTGCTTTGTTTGTGATTGAGAATTCCTCTGTATACAATGTTAGCACATAGTTTGTATCTACAACCCTTGTAAGAGTTTTGATGATAACAAACACTCAAAGAACAATTATGCTCTGTAAATAAGTATTTTGTTTTGTAGAGAAATTCTGATGGAAGAAGCACAAAAGATGAGTTAGATCTTTGTTTAAACTCTGATACAACACATCTTATATAGAAAGAAATCTGCATAACACGCTTATATAGAGAAGTTCTCAAGCTACAACTTTTGAGTGCACTAAACACTGTGAACAGGAACTCAGTTATTCTGATTCATATAGTTCTAGAAAGAAGTAAAGGAGTCCCAACGGTAACATTCATCTTCTGAAGCATTGTGAAGAAAGCATGTTTTGAAGCATTAAATTTCATTTATGGCTATTCAAAAGTAACGGCTGAAAGAGGACAAGAATCTTTATGTTTGGAAAGTTCTTTAATTACTATTTATCAACATTCCAAAAGCTCCTCACATGCGCTGCCTATATATACAAGACTTCAAGGAGAATTCATTTACGATTTTGCTGTGCACTACAAACAAAATATTTTCATCACCTTCTTCTTACAAAAATTCGTTTCTGTAAAACATCACTTGTGTGATACTTTTTTGTTAGAAAACACATATTGTACACGCTTTCAAATATTATATTGTGTAATACCTTGGGAAAATTAGGTTGTGTATTAAACTCAAGAAGACGTTGACAGTTGTCATTGTATCTGTGTAATCAAGTTTTATTAATGGATTAAGACCTTATTGAGAGAGGAGAAATCTCCTTGGCGGGTGGACTAGAGTAGTTTGAGTTCAAACGAACTAGGATATCCAACATGTCTTTTACTTTAGGTTTTAAAAACCCTAATTCAAACCCCCCCTTCTTATGTTTTTCCATTCTTTAATTTGCATTAGAGCACCTGGTTTTTCCATAACCACTAGAAGAGTACCTCTGAAGGATTCTCCTCTCTTCTATCAAACAAATGCTTCTCAAGATATTATTCTTAGATATCTGGATGCTTGCAAAAGGGACGAGACAAATTAAGAAGTAAACACAGGTGATCTAAGACAACAACCTCTGGAAGTTGCTCCCAGAAAATCAAGGAAAAGGAAAGTTGCTACAGCAGGAACTTCTCAGAAGAATTCCAAAGCTGCCAAAAAGAAAGGTAATCCATCTTTTATTTTTGTTGTTGAATCAGTACTGTTATCAATATCCGAAAACCCTCATACTCCAAAACACACAAAAGATCCATTGCCTTAAACCTTTGATAACTTTGACATTTACTTTGACACCTTACTATCTCTAGATAACCTTCTAAACAATCCACCTACTACGCATCTTAACCAAAATTAGCCTGTACTTGCTCACGTTCTTTCTGATATTGATCAATTTAATCCGCTGTTTGAAGCTCCCCACACATAAAATCTAAACTTTGACTCTGATACCTCAACATCCATTCCTGGAATCACCTACCCTCTCATAGTCTCTCAAACACACATAATTCCCTCAACTTCCTCACAAACCCTCTCCATCCCATATATTCCATCTCCCTATCAATCCACTCCACCAAACTCACCAAATTCTCCCATTGTTTTTTCTGATTCTCCCTCTCCCAATAACCACCGAGAAGATCCCCTTCGAACATTTATAGACTTACAACCCTTGGACAATCTCTTCACAAGTTCTCGGAAAATCTCCATTCCAAAACCAAAATAAAAAATTTCCAAAGCAGATGTTGGTAAATCTCTGCTAATTTTTGAAACAGAAATATAGGAATGGGTTAACTCTCTGAAGCTAGCTTGTGTAGAGAATCTAAATCCAGCTGCTTCTGATTCTCATTGGAACCACTTCAGGAAATGGTTCAAATATGAATCCCTGAAAACCAAGGAGATAAGTTATGAAATTGCTCAATAGAACTTCTATGATGATCCGAATATCTTCAAGATTCAAGTTCTGCGTCATTGGAAAAAGAAGCCACTCCTTCTGCTGGATAATTTCCCTTGGGAAGATCATCAGCCAACAGAATATGCTGAACCATCCTATGATCCTCTTCCTCTGATTAGGTTTCAAGACAAATTCAAGGAAGTTAAAGAAGCTCCTGAGTCAGAGTCAGCCGCAACTTGCTCTAAAAAAGTGGTTCCTTCTGCTGATATACCCTCTTTATCTATTGTGCTGCAAACTTTAGAGGAGTTAAAGAAACAGAATTTTATGTTTAAGGAAAGGCTAGACAAGAAGGATGATACGTGCAAGGAAATCATGGGGATGCTTGGAAAACAAGAGGAATCAAACAGTCAGATCAAGAGTTTATTGGAAGCCTTGTTCACACAACTTCTACCACGTCAAACTTGTTTCTGAAACTTGTTTTCTTCATTTGTTATTCGATTCCTTCAGAATGTGTTTTATTGGAATCTTTTTGAATACAACATGCCTTTTATTGTCTAAAGTGTTTTTATTGCTTTTTGATTCTCGACAAAAAAGGGGAATAATGTAAGATATTGGAAATATAAATGTATCGAGACTCAATCTCAAACATTTTGAATATCATAACTTCTATTGTTTTTTATGAAGCCAAAATAGGAACAAATTCTATTGAGGACAAAGGTGGACACATCAAAAATGCTTTTCTTTAAAACTCTAATCAGAACAGTCTTCAGGGAAGTATTTTTTCTCTATTTGTGTATCCAACTCAGGGTGAGACTTTAAATGCTTTATGTTCTTTAAGTTTCTATCAAAATATCCAAGTTTTTTTCATCATAAAAAAGGGGGATATTGTTAGAAAATAATTTGATTCTATAACCCTTGTAAGATTTTTCATGATAACAAACACTCAAAGAACAATTATGCTCTCTAAATAAGTATTTTATTTTGCAGAGAAGTTATGATGGAAGAAGCACGGAAGATGAGTTAGATCATTGTTTAAACTCTGATTCAACACATCTTATATAGAAAGCAATATGCATAACACTCTTATATGGAGAAGTTCTCAAGCTACAACTTCTGAGTGCACTAAATGATGTAAACAGGAACTCTGTTATTCTGATTCATATAGTTCTGGAAAGAAGTAAAGGAGTCCCAACAATAACATTCATCTTCTGAAGTGTTACGAAGCAAGCATGTTCTGAAGCGTTACATTTCATTTATGGTTATTCAAAAGTAACGGCTGAAAGAGGACAAGAATCTCTATGTTTGGAAAGTTCTTTAATTACTATTTATCAACATTCCAAAAGCTCCTCACATGCGTTGCCTATATATACATGACTTGAAGGAGAAATCATTTACGATTTTGCTTTGCACTACAAATGAAATATTTTCATCACCTTCATCTTACAAAAACTCATTTATGTAAAACATCACTTGTGTGATACTGTTTTGTTAGAAAACACATATTGTACACACTTTCAAATATTGTATTGTTTAATACCTTCAGAAAACCTGGGTTATGGTTTAAACTCAAGAAGAAGTTGATAGTTTTCATTGTATCTGTGTAATCATGTTTGATTAGTGGATTAAGACCTCGTTGAGATAAACGAAATCACCTTGGCGGGTGGACTGGACTAGTTTGAGTTCAAACGAACTAGTATAACCAACGTGTATTTTACGTTAAGTTTTAAAAACACCAATTAACCCCCCCCCCCCCCCCCCCCCTCTTGTGTTTTTCCATTCTTCCTATAGCCGTTACTCTGCCCAATTATTTGTGAAGACTTAATGCATTTGAAGATTGGTATTCTTAAGAGGTTTAGTATCTTTACTTGCTTGGTTTCAATCCAAAGGATGAGAATTCTACATTGACTTCTTTATGTCAAGTATTGACTTCTTGTTGGTTTGACAGGTTCTTTTCCTTATCTTTTAATTTATGATGTAGGGTAGTCCTTTCATCTCCTCCTATCTTCTTTAATTTCAAAATCTTCTCCCTCCTTTTCAAAACTCTTCTTTTTTTTTAACTTGAACAATTTTCATAATAAACTTTTATTTAGGTCCATGCATTTTCAAAAATCTTTTCTTAATCACACTTTAATAAATTTAATCATGCTTTGACATTTCTTTGTGAGAAGACTAAAAGTAAATTAACCTCATTCCAACCATTTTGCCACTTTGACTTATTACTTTAAAGCTTCTCTAAAAAGATTAAACTCTTGTCTATTCTTGTAATGATGCGAGCTACTATACTTCTACAATATGTAGTGAAGTGGGATATTCTCCACTTGGGTGTTGAGTGACGCTTTGTTGATTTTAAAATCCAAGCCATATCCTCTACTTTGATATGATGCAAATTCTCCTTTCTCATAATCGTGGGTAGTAAGTATGTTTTCATCTTTGATATGACGATGATGTCTCTTCTCTTAAAATTAACCAACACACATGTGTTTTAAAAATTTTAAGGTGAACTACGAGTACCCTGATCCCCAATTGCGCGAAAGGTGGTATGTAGGCACTAAAGGTTTGCAACCGCAACAAGTGCAAAATTGTAAAAAAAATACTTGTTTTATCATCTCCGCCATCTATTTTTGTATACACCTTTTATATCTAAAATACAAAAAATTTCAAAGAGGTTATTGCGGAGTACCGTAGAGATGTTTAGGTTATTGGGTTTATTTGCTCTTTTCCCATTTCCTTTGGAAACAATAAATCACGGAGCCGATTTTTATTTGATTTGTGCGAGTTAAGTCAATCTAATGGCTTAGTCTCAAAATTTATACCGCTACAGAAATGGTGAATTTTGTTGGGGAAAGAGGAACAAATGTTGGTCCATCTCAAAGTAGGTTGAGCCTATATTTGTTTTATATTGTGTATGTGCTATTATTTGTTGTATATTATGTGTTATATATATGTTTGTCTGGATTTTCTTTGTTTTTAGGGTGCTTGGTGGTTTCTCATAAGACCTCTACCTAGACTTGGACAAACTTAAGATAGGACGTACGGTATAGTCATGTTAACTTTAAGGGAGGAATGCCAAAAAAGGAGACATGAGATCCCCCACTCAGTGGAGGCCCCTTTGACTGTATTTGTTTACCGAGTAAATGGGAAGATATGCTAATTTAGAACTGGGAGCCTGCTAAAGCTGCGGACTGTAGAACCCCTTAACCCCTCTTGGCCTTTTAGGTGTAGTGTGGAAACTATGATGGATCGATCCATAAGTGGTTGTCACGCAATGCTACACTTAGACGAGTCTTTCATGAGAATATTGTTGATTACTGAATTAAATGGGACATTGGAAATATCCGAAGGAAGGATGTAGACTCTAGGAACCTTTTAGAACCTTGTATGGTGGGTGATAAACCATTAGTCCTTACCTTGTGGGTAGTACCTTTGACTTCATGCTCGTGTCGTCGAACCTATGAACCCCTTATGTTTGTGATCTTGTGTGTGATTGTTGCATCATGCACTCATGCACCCATGAGTATTCTTTAAAATAGTGTACTCAAGGAACTTAAAGTTGACTTTTGCAAATATCTTAGGTAATTTTTGACCATGTGTCATAAGGTGGGAGAACTGACTTGGGTATTTTGCATTTTATCGCAACTGTTACGGATAGCAAGAGTCGTCACAAACTTTTCTTTTATCCAATAAAGGAAAGGGTGAAAAGAACATAAAAGACCTTTTGAGAATTTTCTTGAGTTCGAGGGGTAGGTTATGAAAAGGGGAGGTGTTAGCACCCTTTTAATCCGTAGTTATCTACAGGCTCTAAATTACTTGATCACTTTTGAAATTCTTTTTGTTTGTGTAAGTTTGAAAATATTTTGAAAACGCCTAGGTTTGGCAAACTTTGCAATGATTTTCGCATCGTTGAGAATGTATACAAAGTGTTGGTTTTGAAAATATTTGTTGAAAGGAAGTGTTTGGAAAGTTGTTTGAAAATGCTCATGTAGGGCCATTTTGTAATGATTCTCATATCATTGAGAATGTATACAAAATGCTTGTTTGAAAAGTGTTTTAAAAGTGTGAGGTGTAAAGGGTTTTATTTGTGAGCAAGAAATTATGAGCAATCTACTTACTAAAAAGGTTTTTGTTCTTTTCCTCCCTCTTTAGATAGTGCTTTTTCCACATTGATCGATAGAGAGCCATATCATTGGATGTGAGGGATAGGCGTGGGTCATCGTACAGTCATAGAAGGCAACTTGTAAGATGTTTTAGCAATTGTCGTAAGGGACTAACATCATTTACCGAAGGTAACATTGAAGGGTTATCGAGGGACTATGATCTCATAATCGAGGGTCTTTGTTAAAACATCTGATGTTCGAGGGACATGACTGTTTTTTATCTGAGGCGACAAGTGTGGGTTACCATAGAGGTAGAAGTGTGCAAAGTGTTGGATTTCAAGTATTTATCTTTGAATTAGGATTGTCTAATGTTTGATTTTAATCTTGTCATGCAAACCCTAATTACTAGCAATAATAAGGAAAGCGATAAATCACGGAATTTAAATTTCCTACACTATTACAACGCTTTTGGGAATGGGGGTACAAATTTACAAATTGGGATGACAAATAAAATAAACCCAATTGCTATTACAAGGCTTTGACAGTTACATAAATGATAGTGCGATATAATAAAATACGCAATAAAAATATAAGAGAGAGAGAGAGAGAGAGAGAGAGAGAGAGAGAGAGAGAGAGAGAGAGAGAGAGAGAGAGAGAGAGAGAGAGAGAGAGAGAGAGAGAGAGAGAGAGAGAGAGAAAATTGTTTTTATGGTGGGTTTTGGATGGAAAAGGTTTAATAATTTACCCTAACTAGACTAATCAATTTTATTTACAAAAGAAGTTAATTAATTATTTAATCAAAATCCTAAAATCTAAGTTAATTAACCTAAATCTAATAATTTGTTTTGAATGTTAATATTAATAAAATATTTTAAAGTTTAAGAAAGAGAAAATAAAATCTAATTTAGATAATAAAAATGAAATAAAGTATTTGAATTAAAGTATTTAATTTAAAAAAAATATTTTATATCTTTAGTTGAATAAAAAGTAAATAAATAAATGAGACATAAAAAATAGTGGGATGGAGTCAGAAATAAAAGAAAGGGTGTAAAAATCATTTTGTATGGCCCAATAGATGTTTTTTGTTTGAAGTCAGAAAGAAAAAACAATAAAAATAAAAAGATGTGGGCCTGTTGTTGGTAAGAAAATCAGGGCGTGCACTGGGAAAGAACTTGGGCCCAAGAGGCTTCCCCTGCTGGATCTTGTACGTGGCTTGAGTGGGGGTGCACCGTAGATACTCACTTCAGAGTTGTATGATCAAGATCGGGCATTGATTAAGTGAGGGACCATGGTAGTTTCGGTGGGACGCTTTCTTGGAATCTAGCCTGTGACCACAAGGGTCGTGACAAGTGTCACCGCCAAATTAATTTGTTAGAAAACAAATATAACAAAAAAATTAAAAATTGTATTTAAATTGAAACAGAGAATAATATATCTCTCTTTATCCCTTTGTCCTGTTGTTCTCCTGTCTTCTTTGGCTCGTCGGAAATTGACTTAGCGGCGGCTTAGCTCCAATCAATGATTTTTTGAAACTGTTAGCTTCGTCTTGTTCTCCTCTTTGCTAATCTCTAACTTGATTTTGCATATGGTACGTGATTTTGAGTAGATCTTGGAAGGGAGGGAACAAAACCCTAACCCTCATATATGCGATTTACTGTGAGATTTTTCTAATTTATGTTATGAAATCTCTTCCTCTCTTCAAAAAAATGATTTCAATTTCTGAAGGGTTTGTTGTTGCGAACTTGATGATGATAGTTTAGAGTTTGGGTTTATTCTTTTTGCGACTTTGTTTCTCTGAACGATTTTTGAAGGGTTTTTCAATCTAGGCTTTGTGTGTTTCGTGGCCCTGTTTTTGTATTTGTGTATTTGTTTGTGAACTCTGTTGTCCTCTTCTTTGTGAACTACAACCTTTGTAACACCTCAATTCTACCCGACGATTATTATAAAAATCAAAGTGATAAAATTTCAACAAGTGAATCAGGATGCTACAATTTCAACTTATCACAACAGTATTTAGTCTAATGTAAAACAGATACATAACACATAAACACGGATGAACAACATTACTGAGTCCTTTAAAACCAACAACTTTTATAACTACGCAGCAGATTCATAATATTCAACTAAAAAGGATATAACATCTTTGTCCAACTTATAACAACATTAAAACAACAAGTACTCAACGAAACCAGCATAAAATTCAGCAACTGAACTAAAATCAATAACAAAGCATTAAGCGTTCATCCCCCTGAGTGTTACGTATCAGAGCAACAACAGCTGACTTGGACTAATGAAGGTAATAATCCTTCACTCTAGAATACATGCACATTATCAATATAAAGGCAACGGTCAACAAAAGAAAGGGTGAGATATCAAACAATATAATTGAATATATGATAAACAATATATTAGATCAGGCCGTATAGAATCCCCAATATCACGGCTTTATAACAATGATTATTACAACATAATCACCAACATAATATAACAACAAATTCATCATTTCAAAAACTCAATTATGCACCACAAAATGTGACTCGTACAATGCACATGCATGTGGTACCAGTGGAGCTGAAATTCCAACTTAAAAATGGAGCAGAACTCCCAACTTAGAAACATTGCAAATTAATAGAGGCAGCAATAAGGCATAAGCCTTCAACTTAATATTTTGCCAATCTAGGACAACTTAACGAGCATCAGATCCAACTTGATATGCGATGTATGCGACACAACATGAATGTAGCAACACCAAAAACAAATAATAACTCAACATAAATCAACGCTGGCCATAAGCCTATAACATCAACAACAATTCAACATCAACTCAACATGAATCAACGTTGTCCATAAGCCTATAACATGGTATTTCAATAACAACATATTAACAATAAATTAACAGCAATGCAACAACAAATCAACACTGGCCATAAGCTTACAACTTTATCTTGCCGATAAATAATAGCAATTCATAAAATTCAACACCGCCTACAATTTCATATATTACAGTAAGGTATACAATACACCGCATCCACCAAAATATACTACAAACACTCCGCGAAATTGTTCGGACAATTCAACTATTTTCCGATTAATCAATCTTCCACTAAATTACAAACATTTTCTATTCTGCACTTCACAGTTTTAACAGCAACAACCAAACAACAACTTATTTATACTAATACTATTATTACAAGTATTATTACAAGTATTATTAATACTACTTGATACCAACATACATTGCATGTCATCCACTTAATAAATTACTACTAGTTACTACATTAATCTTCTACCAATTTATTCTACTAAATGATATTTGCTAATCATGTACATATATTACTATGATTCGTTGCCAATTACTAGCTCTGCCATTTCCCATGCTCCTGCAACTTTAATAATTCTGGTAATAAATTATATCTACTAATAGGTATCAATTACTAAATGTCCATGCTTTTTCATCATTCTACCTATAATTCAATCCTCTATTAATTTCATTACTCTGCTAGATATACAACCCTACCATTGTTCACTTAATCTCTTCTATTATTTACTGCTATAAGAATACTCTTTTATTCTGCTAAGTATATAAATTCTGTAACTCCTTTTCTTTCTTTTAATTATGCTCATGTACTAGTTGTACTAAATGAATTAATCAGTTCTAATGTCTTAATAGAAGTTCTTAATTTATATTACTAATTATTGGTTTCATTATATAATACTATCCTTCATGCCTACAGAAAGCAAAACAAGACAATTAACTAAAACAGTATAAAAAAATTAGGCATGTCACTTGAAACATGGTGTGCCACTCGACACACCCCTCATAATTTAGTGTTCCCCTTGGAACAATAGTGTCCCCCTCAGCACACCATCCTTCTGTGTCGTTCGACACAGTCTGTGTGCCCCTCGGCACACCCAAACTTTCTAGTTTTTCCTGTCACGCAGAATTTTTTGCAATCGATCCTTATACTCAATTTTTACCTTCGACAAACCGCAGTAAAACATTGTAACAATATCAATGTTCATAGACAACCAAATTTATACAGATTCACAACAAGGACATAACAATAATTCAACACAATATTTAACATTGTTTACACATACAAAACAAAATTTTCATACGAACCAATTCCCCATATATCATCTACCATATACCCTAATATATAGTAAGAATCACACCATTACCTTGGATTGAAGGTTGCTCTATAATTTTCTAATCAAATCCCGCTTTGCCTCTTTTCCTCTTCTCTGAAACTTCTACGTTCTTTTTCTCTCGTCCAACCCTTATTCTTCTTCTTCTTGACAAAAACTTAATTTTCCTAACTGTCAATCTAATTTCTATTATTATAACCAGACTTAATAATAATAGTATTATTATTGGGCCTAAATCTCACACCCCCTTAATACTACATACCACCAAAATAAGCCTAACGACAAATACTAATAATTCCAACGTTATTATTATTATTAATCAACTACATAACTAATTAATAATAATCTTAACAACTTATACCAACAACTCTCAACATCTCACAACTTCAACAAATAATCCAAAAGTAATTTAATTAAATAATTAATTAAAATAACAGACGTTACAACTCTCCCCCACTTAGAAAATTTTCGTCCTCGAAAATCTACTCGATACTACCACTCTTAATGCGAATTTCACATCACACTTTCTGATCCCCAAGTCGCGTCTGGAAACAATTTGACCACTACTTTCTTGACATAACAATAACTCAACACGATTTAAATCCACTACACACATGCTAATCATTCAACACCTCCACGACATAATCGTTAACAACTTAACAAGCACGTCAACAATATATTGACATATCAACATTTTAAAGTAGTAACACACTTATACTTGGATATACAACATCACATTATCATCATAACAACATCTTCAACACCAAAACACATACATAATTTCATTCCCATATATATATATATATATATATATATATATATATATATATATATATATATATATATATATATATATATATATATATATATGTCAATTATCAACAACTCTATTCATATCGTCGTATCACCCTTATAGTGAAATCAACATAGCCAACATAATCAACTTTGTCATATTATGGAGTATTATTCATCCTTTACAGTAACCAACAACAATATCATGGCAACAGGAACAAAATCAATATAACATTAACTTAACAGTATAACTCAACAATTATACACACAACTCACCATCAACCAACAACCACATTAATATTCTTATAAAATCAGCAAATGTTTACGAAGAATACAGTACCCTGGCACATCATCCATATATCAACAATCCACCAAATCAAATATGTAGATTAAGACATATCATTCGCATAGGCTTCTGACATTTAGTCCTTCACTTCTAACGAGTCGTACAAGCAAAGCAACTGCGCCACATCACGCTTCAGCTGCGTAACTCTCATCTATCTTAAGTCACCGTCCACATTAAAATTTCAGTCAATATATGGTTTACAAGTTTCAATCAAGTTTCACACTTTCTTTAACATCCATTATAAAATCGTTGTTCACTTGATATTTTTAATCTTTCACTTTGCGACATTAGCTTATAGAAAAACCTGCTACTTTGAATTATTCAATACATCTCAACTCTTTCTTAACCACTCCTCTTTTAATTCACACAGATTGGTGAGAAACTATCCTCACGATATAACATCAATCACTTTACTCACCATTAAGACAGTAAGATAAATCTATATCATCCAACACGATCTCGTCTACTATCAATAAGAGATTAAGGGTGATCAGTTCCTCAATTTGTCAATAGATAGTCGACACCCATAATGGATTATAAACCATTGTTACCAAACTATAATAGTTTTCCTTTAGAACTTGTACTCAAGTCACCTAAAGCACCATAATCAAATAATTTCCAATGAGGTTTACAAATACTACCATAATTTCCATCTCATTCGATTTTTTCAATGAGACACCAACGCTTAACATATTACACGGTCCATATTACACTCACTTAGCCTCACACAAAGGTTAAACATCCTCCAACTCAAGAATTACTTTCTTCATCTCCGCATCATCGGGAATACAAATTCGATTACGGACTCTCAACACACCCTATTGATCTAACTTGAAATCATCATTCTAAGACTGATCGAGTCCAACCACCGAATATACCAATTTCACATCTAAATTCTGAGCTTCTTTGATACTATCCAAAAAATTGTTAATCTTTAACATCCCCAACATAACACTCTTTGGTATCACTTTGCAAACTAAGCTCATATCTCTGAACTGTTCAATTAACTCCAATTCTTTAAACATCATTACTGACATATGTAATGTCCTTCAACTTAAATCATCATCCACGACATTAGCTTTACCTGGATGATAATTCAAACCGAAATCATAATATTTCAACAACTCCAACCATATTTGTTGTCTCATATTCAATTCCTTCTGATCAAATAAACACTTTAAACTCTTATGGTCACAAAATACTTCAAATTTAGAACCAAAAAGGCAATGTCTCCAAATCTTCAACATAAACTCCACCGCTTCTAACTCTAACTAATGTGTAAGATAATTACTCTCATGAACTATGAGTCGTCTAGAAGAACAAGCAAAAACTTGTCCATTCAGCATTAGCACACCAATAAGTCTCATCTTAGACGAATTCATAATACACTACAAATGACTCACTCGGATTAGGCAAAACCAATATCAGAGCAGTCGTCAATATTTTCTTTAGGTTTACAAAACTTTCTTCACATGTAACATCCCATACTTGAAATGATGAACGACTATCCTTTTTAATTCCAAAAATATCATTTCTCATCATATTCGCCAACAACATATTATGCTTGACCTCGTCTCGAACAACTGCGATAATAATCATTTATTCCCAAAAAGTCTCCAGTGCCATAAACGACTTCAGAGTTCCTCCATATGGGAATACATCAACCATATTTTAAAGCACTTTCATACGATAGAATATATTTTTATCTCCTCATAGTTTCAAAAGGAACGCCAATCCGATACTCAGAACACAAGATATGAATTTCCAAATGTATCCGAAAATGCAAACGCCGATGTCATGCAGTGACATACTATTACACACATTACGATAACATCAAAAAGGAATTTCTTTGTACCAGTACCAACATTTATCACTCTTGAAATCGTACTCATTTCCTCACATTTACTACTCTGACTCACGATTCAAAATATTCCAACAACTTCAACAACTTTTATAATCACTCACAAGGATCCCACGACAAGTTCTACAACACTCTTTCACTCTACCACCGTTCAAATGTCGATATCTTACGCAAGGGCTACTAAAACTGACAACTTTCGAAATTCTTTCTTCTAAAAATTATCCTTGTTACTTAACAATCACCTTCAGAAAAAATTCAGGGATTTACACTCTACTCGTATATCAAAAACTTTTACATTGCTCCTCATCCTTCGAGAAGTAAACATCAAAAATGTCTGGTAATCCTCCCTCAAGATGTTCCAACTTTATTAACAAACAAAATCTTTAATCCATGTCACATTCACATTCATGAAACAACAAAACTTCAATGATACTCGCACTGTCGCCATCAACAGCATACTGAAGTAACATCTTGCAACTGAAACATATCAATAAAGCAAATCTTCTCCCCAACTTATCTTCAAACCAAATCCTGCATACAAGCGATTAGAAAAGCAAACAAGTACCGACAGTGTTTCACACACTTGTCGCGTACTAAGGAACAAACAACATTAGAAAACTTGGCCAGACGTACCGACCTACTCTGATACCAACTTGTAACACCCCAATTCTACCAGACGATTATTATAAAAATCAGGGTGATAAAATTTCAACCAATAAATCAGGATACTACAATTTCAACATATCACAACGGCATTTAATTGCATGTAAAATAGATACATAACCCATAAACACAAATGAACAACATAATTAAGTCCTTTAAAACCAACAACTTTCATAAATACGCAGCGAATTCATAATATTCAAATTAAAAGGACATAACATCTTTGTCCAACTTAAAAAAACTTTAAAATAACAAGTTCTTAACGAGACCAACATAAAATTCAACAACTGAACTAAAATTAATAACAAAGCATTAGGCGTTCATCCCCCCCCCCCCCCGAGTGTTACGTATCAGAGCGACGACACCTGACTCGAATTAATGAAAGTAAACAACCTTCACTCTGGAGTACCTACCTGTTACCAGTATAAAGGCAACGTCCAACAAAAGAAAGGGTGATATATTAAACAATATAATTGAATATATGATAAACAATATATTAGATCAAGCCAAATAAAATAACCAATATCATGGCTTTATAACAACGTTTATTACAACACAATCACCAACATAATATAACAACGAGTTCATCATTTCAACAACTCAATTATGCACCACTAAATATGATTCGTACAATGCACATGCATGTGGTACCAGCGGAGTAGAACTCCCAACTTAGAGACATTGCCAATTAATACAGGCAACAAAAAGGCATAAGCCTTCAACTTAATACTTTTCCAATTCAGGCCAACTTAACAAGCATCAGATCCAACATGAAATGCGATGTATGCGACACAACATGAATGTAGCAACAACAACAATAAACAACAACTCAACATAAATCAACATTGGCCATAAGCCTACAACATCAACAACAATTCAACATCAACTCAACGTAAATCATTATTGGCCATAAGCCTTCAACTTGGTATTTCAACAACAATATATTAACAACATATTAACAGCAACACAACAACAAATCAACACTGGCCATAAGCCTACAACTTTATCTTGCAGATAAATAAAGGCAATTCATCAAATTCAACACCGCCTGCAATTTCATATATTACAGCAAGGTATATAATACACCGCATCAACCAAAATATACTACAAACACTCCACGAAATTGTTCGGACAATTCAACTATTTTCAGGTTAATCAATCTTCTGCTAAATTACCAACATTTTCTACTCTGCGCTTCACAGTTTTACCAGCAACAACCACACAACAACTTATTTATACCAATACTATTATTACAAGTTTTATTAATACTACTTTATACTAGCATACAGTGTGTGTCATCCACTTAATAAATTACTACTAGTTACTACATTAATCTTCTTCCAACTTATTCTACTTAATGATATCCGCTAATCATGTACATATATTACTATGATTTGCTACCAATTACTAGCTCTGCCATTTCCAATGCTCCTGCTAATTTAATAATTCTTGTAGTAAATTATATTTACTAATAGGTATGACATACTAAATGTCCCTGCTATTTCATCATTCTGCCCATAATCCAATCCTATTTTAATTTCGTTACTCTGCTAGATATACTACCCTACCATTGTTCACTTAATCTCTGCTATTATATTCTTCTAGAATATTCTGCTATTCTACTAAATATATAAATTTTGTAACTCCTTCTCTTTCTATTAATTATGCTCATGTACTAGTTGTACTAAATTAATAAATCAGTTATAATGTCTTAATAGAAGTTCTTAATTAATATTACTAATTATTGGTTTCATTATATAATACTATCCTTCATGCCTGCAGAAAGCAAAACAAGACAATTAACTAAAATAGTATAACAAAATTAGGCCTGTCACTTGAAACATGGTGTGTCACTCAGCTCACCCCTCAAAATTTAGTGTGTCCCTCAACACAATAGCATCCCCCTCGGCATACCATCCTTCTGTGTCGTCCGGCACAGTCTGTGTGCCCCTCGGCACACCCAATCTTTCCAGTTTTTCCTGTCACGTAGAATTTTATGCAATTGATTCTTATACTCAATTTTTACCTTTGACTAATAGCAATAAAACATTGTAATATTATCAATGTTCACAGACAACCAATTTTATACAGATTCACAGCAAGGACACAACAATAATTCAACACAGTATTCATCATTATTTACACATACAAAAAATATTTTTAATAAGATCCAATTCTCTAGATATCATCTATCATATACCCTGTCGTAGAGTCTGAACCCCATCCTTACCTTGAATTGAAGGTTTCTCTACAATTTTTTGACCGATTCCCGCTTTACCTCTTTTCCTCTTCTCTTCAACTTCTACGTTCTTTTTCTCTCTTCCAACCCTTATTCTTCTTCTTCTTGACAAAAATGTATTTTTCCTAACTGTCAATCTAATTTCTATTATTATAACCAAACTTAATAATAATAGTATTGCTATTAGACCTAACTCTCACACCCGCTTAATACTACATACCATAAAAATAAGCCCAATGACAAATACTAATAATGCCAACGTTATTATTATTATTAATCTACTACTTAATTAATTAATAATAATCTTAACAACTTATACCAACAATTCTCAACATCTCACAACTTTAAAAAATAATACAAAAATAATTTAATTAAATGATTAAATGAATTAACAAGTGTTATAGCCTTTATCCTTTTATATGCTATGAACTTTAGGGTTTACTGTTGTAGTTGATTTGAAATAACAGGCCTTGAGCCATTCGTATGGTACTTGTCATTTTCTGTTATGTTGCTTGCTAGATTTAATTTTTTATACTTGTTGCTTGCTGGCTTTGATTTTCTGTACTTGTTGCTTGCTGGCTTTTGCTATGCCATGCCTATTAATTGTTGGCCATGTTGCTTGGTGTCTTGAATTTTCTATTCTGAGCTTGTACTTGTTGCTTGTTGGCTTTGTGAATTTTGGTTTTTTGTGATGCTTTTTGATAGTTCTGACTATGATGAACCTTTTTGAGTTTTTAATCAATACTTACTATGAACCAAACAAATATTTTTTATTCATTTGTTTGAGATTTATAGTAAAGGTGTTTAGGCCTATGATTGAATATGATTTTGTATGAGGCTTTTGATTGTTCTATGTTGGGCTTTGCAATTTTTGATATGTTATTGGGGTGGACTATGATGGAATTCTGTTTGCATTCTGTTTTACTGCAGCGACTTTTTTATTCTATTGTGAACCAAAAAAATGAACTTTTTGTGATTTCCAGTAGAGAATTTGGCCCATGATTGCTTGCTTGAAAACTGATTTGTGTGAAACATAATGAATGAGGCCTTGGTATTGCGTTGAACATGATTTTAAAATACCACACCTATATTCTGATTCTTCATTCGAACCCTCATGATGAAATTGAAGAGAAAATTTCTTGAAATTTCTTGAAACTTTTCTTTGTTTATCCTTCATGTTTTGATTATTTTACTAACCATTTCCTTCCCCGTTTTTGTTTCATGAATGAACAACAAAAATGATGAGTAATGGAGAAAATTGGTAAAAAGGATGAAAGAGATGGAACGGATTTGAAGCGCTTACAGGACCTTGAAGATAAAGAGGGCCTCTTTTTAGTTTTTTAGAACAAACTTGTATCCATTAGGAAATTTTGTAACATTGTGCTTTGAACTTGTAATTTGAACTTTGAAATTTGAGGACTTGTAATTGGTATTGAAACTAAAAATTAGTGTATTCAAATTTATGCTTGTAAATTTGAATAACAATGAAACTTTGTGTAGCTTTTAATTCTTGAGCATGAATGAAAATAAACGATTTAGAATATTGTAACTTGTATCTTCCATTGAAATCATGAATGCACTTGGCTCGTGTAGAACCTACGAACTTTAAATTAGAAGTTGAACTTCCTTAAGATTCATTTGAATTTTGGCGCCTAATACAGGTATTTAGGTTGAATGAAAATAAACCACTATCATTTAAAATTTTCTCCTCTTCTTCTAAAATATCCAACTCAAAAGCACCTAGGAAATTGCCAAAAATGCAATGTTACACTCATGGTACCAAAAATAAGATGTGGAATCTTTAACTTTTGATTAAAAAGAAATTCAAACTTCACAAGTTCTTGTCCATGCCTAAACATAAAGGATTGAAACCTTAATTTTCTAAGAAATACAAGGAAATAAATTCAGATTCAAAACCTTGGTAGATGAATAGCCTTGTAGTTTGGTAAGAATATATATCCAGGATTGAAACCCTATCATTGCTGATATTTTGAACTCAAAAGCCTCATGTATTAAGATAAAACTCACAATGATAATGATTCCCAAAACTTTATCAATAAAGATGCCACACATTTCAGCAAGTAGAAACCATGCACAAGGGCCAGCGGATAAGAGAAGAATGAGATTTACTTTAAAGCCCTTGCCATTTTTAATTCTCTGATGAAACAAAGAATCAACTTGAGATGTCACGAGGCCGGAGAAACCTTGGTAGCTTGAATAGACAGAAGAATGAAGACATGAGATCCATCTTAGACTGATTGTCAATGTAACAAACTTAGTGCTTAGCAATGATCATGAAGACAAAAATACCTTGATCCCATCTCAAATGCATGAATATGTATGATGAAACAAAAGCCTTAAAAAGTAAAATGAAGAGGCCAAATTTTGGGGTACAACAGTTGCCCTTGTTCAATCTTCTTAAACTTGAAGAGTTAGATTGGCATGTCCGCCATTCGCGACATGAAGGTAGAAGATTATTGAACACTTAAGTGCCCAGAAATTTGCAATCGCTAGTGCACAAAGTAATGCTTGTTGGTTGATTATATCGGGAATGGGCTTAAAGATGCAATTTGGAGAGATGACAAAGAATCGTCGGAGATGGGCTTATAAATGTCATCCAGGATAGTGACAAAATATCGTCAGATATGGGCTTATAGATGCCATCCAAAGTAACTATTGATAGAGAAATTAGACTAAATCTACGCTCGAATTTAACTTGGAGAAGTATCAGAATAAATATTTGGTCGATTTAAACTGTGCCAGAAAGAGTATCAACTGGAAGAAGTATTAGGATAAATCTTTGGTTGATTTAATCTGAGCCAGAAAAAGGTCTACTGAGAGAAGTATCAGAATAAATCTTTGGTGGATTTATTCTAAGCCAGAAAAGGTGTATTGAGAGAAGTATCAGAATAAACGTTTGGTCGATTTAATATGAGCCAGCAGAGATCTTTAAATCTTTAACAGAGAGAAGTATCATAATAAATCTTTAGGTGACTTAATTTGAGCCAGAAAAAGGTCTAGTTAAAAAAGTATCACAATAAATCATTGGTCGATTTAATCTGAGCCAACAGAGGTCTTTAAATCTTTAACTGAGAGAAGTATCAGAAAAAATCTTTAGGCGACTTAAACTGAGCCAAAAAAAGGTCTACTGAGAGAAGTATTAGAATAAATCTTTGGTCGATTTAATCTGAGCCAGCAGATGTCTTGTTTTTGTCTTTGACTGGATAAGAATCAAAAAAAATCTTTAGGTGACTTAAACTAAACCAGAAAAAGTGTCTACCAGAAAAGAATCAGAATAAATCTTTGGTCGATTTAAACTAAACCAACAGATGTCTTAATTTTATCTTTACTTGGATAAGCATCATAATAAATCTTTAGGCGACTTAAACTGAACCAGAAAAAGTGTCCATCGGAAAAGAATCAGAATAAATATTTGGTCGATTTAAACTGAACCAGCAGATGTCTTGCATTTGTCTTTAACTGGATAAGCATCAGAATAAATCTTTAGGCGACTTAAACTAAACCAGAAAAAATGTCTACTAGAAAATAATCAGAATAAATCTTTGGTCGATTTAAACTTAATCAACAAATGCCTTAAATTTTTCTTTACTTGGATAAGCATCATAATAAATCTTTAGGCGACTTAAACTGAATCAGAAAAAGTGTCTACCAAAGAAGAATCAAAATAAATCTTTGGTCGATTTAAACTGAACCAGTAGATGTCTTGAATTTATCTTTAACTGGATAATCATCAGAATAAATATTTAGGCGACAAAAATTGAACCAGAAAAGTGACTACTGGAAAAGAATCAGAATAAATATTTGGTTGATTTAAACTAAACCAACAGATGTCTTGAATTTATCTTTAATTGGATAAGCATCGGAATAAATCTTTAGGCGACTTAAATTGAACCATAAAAGTGTCTATCGGAAAAGAATTAGAATAAATATTTGGTCGATTTAAACTGAACCAGCAGATGTCTTGAATTTATCTTTATCTGGATAAGCATCAGAGTAAATCTTTAGGCGACTAAAATTGAACTAGAAATAGTGTCTATCGGAAAAGAATCAGAATAAATCTTTGGTCAATTTAAACTGAACCAACAAATGTCTTGAATTTATCTTTAACTGGAAGAGCATCAGAATAAATCTTTAGGCGACTTAAACTGAACCAGAAAAAGTGTCTACTGGAAAAGAATTAGATTAATCTTTGGTCGATTTAAACTGAACTAGAAAATGTCTTGCATTTGTCTTTAACTGGATAAGCATCAAAAAAAACTTTTGGTGACTTAAACTAAACAAGAAAAAGTGTCTACCGGAAAAGAATCAGAATATATCTTTGGTCAGTTTAAACTGAACCAACAGATGTCTTGCATTTTTATTTAATTAGATAAGCATCAGAATAAATATTTAGGCGTCTTAAATTGAACAAGAAAAAGTGTTTACCGAAAAACAATCAGAATAAATCTTTGGTCAATTTGAGCTGAACCACCAAATTTCTTGCATTTGTCTTTAACTAGCTAAGCATCGGAATAAATCTTTAGGCGACTTAAACTGAACCAGAAAAAATTTCTACTAGAAAATAAACAGAATAAGTCTTTGGTCGATTTAAACTTAACCAACAAATATCTTAAATTTATCTTTAACTGAGTAAGCATCAGAATAAATCATTAGGCGACTAAAACTGAACCAGAAAAAGTGTCTATCGAAGAAGAATCAAAATAAATCTTTGGTCGATTTAAACTAAACCAGTAGATGTCTTGAATTTGTCTTTAACTTTATAAGCATCAGAAAAAATCATTAGGCGACTAAAATTGATCCAGAAAAAGTGTCTACTGGAAAAGAATCAGAATAAATATTTGGTCGATTTAACCTAAACCAACAGATGTCTTGAATTTATCTTTAATTGGATAAGTATCAGAATAAATCTTTAGGCGACTTAAACTGAACCAGAAAAAGTGTCTACTGGAAAAGAATTAGAATAAATCTTTGGTCGATTTGAACTGAACCAGCAGATGTCTTGAATTTATCTTTATTTGGATAAGACTCAGAATAAATCTTTAGGCAACTAAAATTGAACTGGAAATAGTGTCTATCGGAAAAGAATAAGAACAAATCTTTGGTCGATTTAAACTGAACCAACAAATTCCTTGAATTTATCTTTAACTGGAAGAGCATCAGAATAAATCTTTAGGCAACTTAAACTGAACCAGAAAAAGTATCTACAGGAAAACAATTAGAATAAATATTTGGTCGATTTAAACTGAACCAGCAAATGTCTTGCATTTGTCTTTAACTGGATAAGCATCCAAATAAATCTTTAGGCGACTTAAACTAAACAAGAAAAAGTGTCTACCAGAAAAGAATCAGAATAAATCTTTGGTCGATTTAAACTGAACCAGCAGATGTCTTGCATTTTTATTTAATTAGATAAGCGTCAGAATAAATATTTAGGCGTCTTAAACTGAACCAGAAAAATTGTCTACCGCCAAAGAATCAGAATAAATCTTTGGTCGATTTAAACTGAACCGCAAGATGTCTTGAATTTATTGTATCTGAAAAATATATCAGAGTGTGTTTATGCTCAGCTGTATCTTAAAGTGGATCAGAATAAGTCTTCGCCCGACTGTATCTGAACCTTGCTTTTCAGAACGAAACTCTGGGAAAGGTGTTTTAGTAGCTACTCTTCATGTAGATAGTCTCCTTGTCTTGTTTCCATATTTGATCTACCATCAGTTTGTTCGTAAGCCAGTCCTATTTCGGAAGTTCTTACCATTGGTAATAAAGATAGTCGCCCCGTCCTGTTTTAGGAATTGAGCTTTATCTATTCTTCGCAGATAGTTGCCATATCTTGCTTCAGGAATTAATCTAGAGCATTCTCTTTGTTGGCCGTTGAGAATTTTTCCTCGTCTTATTTCAGGAATTAATCTCCGACCTGGTCTTGTAGATAGTTGCCCCGTCTTGTTTCAGGAATTAGTCTTGGACCTGTTTGAAAATTGTTGATGATATTCGTCTGTTGATTGATCTTTCCTGAAAAGGTAAAGAGTTAGTTGTATGCAATGAAATTCATTGTGTAATGATGCTCTCAAAATAAATGAGATTGTGTTATATGCGTGTCGTATGTATATACTATGATGAATGAATGTGAAATGTTTGCAAAGTGTATTTGTAGACCCATGTGATATCTTTGTCTGGGAAATAAATCCCTGACTATTGATGGGAAGAAGAGTATGTGTATCTTCAATCTTGTCTAGAATTCTTCGGTCGAGTATTCCTGCTTACTTGTTTGAGGAAACTCTACAAGGGATGTATTGATTTCTTTTTGGGGAGAAGAGTTTAGGAAATTTGGTCGTCCGTTGCTCTACTGGGGATAAAAGAGATGGATAACCTTTGAGTAAGATAATTCTTATATAGCCTAATTGGGGATAAAAGATATTGATAACCTATGAGGAAGATAATTCGTATATACCCTGATTGGGGATAAAGAGAGATTGATAACCTTTGAGGAAGATAATTCTTATATACCCTGACTGGGGATAAAAGAGATGGATAATCTTTAAGGAAGATAATTCTTATATAACCTGGCTGGGGATAAAAGAGATGGATAACCTTTGAGGAAGATAATTCTTAACTAACATCATGTTTGATTCCAGGTTTTGTAGCAAGTCTCTAGGGATAGTGGCAACTTTACTTGGGATAACCATTTTGTCATTGATTAGCTGGGAAATTTGAATTTTCTAAAGAGAAGAAATCTGTAGGAGTTTTACAGTTTTCAAACTCAGCTGGGGAAGAGAATTTCCATGAACTGTACTGATTGGAACTCTGGAGGTGGGCAATATTGTCGGGGAGAAGGTCATGCTCCTTTATCCACTAGGGGGATCTGCTGGTGAGTATGACTATATTATCAGCTGGAAGATGCCCCACTTCCTATTTGAAGGCATTTTTTACTTGTCAGAGAATGTATCTTTGAAGATGAGCTGGTGAAGATGACTATGTAGGGATGACTTGAACATTGTCCTATCTCCTAGAGTCCTCGGTAAATGTTGATTAGAGTGATAAGTCTTTTACTGATAGACAAGTGATGAGATAACGGGACATAGTCGTACGCTTTAATCCCTAACTTTTTCCTGGACCGTCTTTTTAGATGTTTAGTCCATCGGGATACCCTTTTTTGCCCAAGCTGCCTTTTCAGGTTTTTGACTTGTCGGGTCTACCATATATATATATATATATATATATATATATATATATATATATATATATATATATATATATATATATATATATATATATATATCCCTAATTTTCCCCGAACCCTTTTGTTTCACCGGGATGCCCTTATTTTTTCCTAGACATGTCAACCTAGCAGGTCTCTTTTGTGTGTAATATCTTTCGACTATGTCTGCGTTCATAGGGTGTGGAGAATTGTCATTGTCTATGGTAATAAGTGTTGTAGTAATGCCAGAAAACGTTTGCTTGATCACGTGTGACCTTTCATATGTGGAAGCTTGTTTTCCCCTAGGGGTTAGTCTGGTGTACCTAATGTTTGAAGTTTTTGATCAAATTTCTGATAGTCTTTGACCTTCCTCAGCATTCTTCTAAAAATTGTCATGGAAGCATCTGAAGACATGATACTGACACCATCTGATACTACTGGCACAAATAAGAAATTTGATGGTACCGAATATTTTTGATCAAGTTTCTGATAGTCTTTGACCTTCCTCATAATTTTTCTAAAAACTTTCATGGACGGATCCGATGACAAGATACCGACACCATCTGATACTACTAGCACAGATTAGCAATTTGATGATACCGAAGATTCAAACTTCAATGTGTATTTTTGCTAGAACTCCTAATCAATGTAACATGCCCCAAGTGGTTCTTTGAATCTCGACTTGACTGCCACAAATGAGTTGGACAATAACATGTCATGCCCCTTGATTATGGAAGGTTTGTCATTGGAAGTGTCTTTCCATTTGAAGTGATATTGTTTATTGAGAGGATTTTTTTTCATTGATATTCGTCGTACGAATTTCTCTGTTGTCAAACAATTAATTATATGTAAATAATGGTATTATAAATGCAAAATTTTATGCTTGTCTTGATGTTTTGAAAATGCATTTTTAGCAAACAACAAAATTTTGTAAGAATATGAATTCAACTCAAGATTTATAGTAAACCTTACAGGAGTCATGATACCTTTTGTAATTGTATGCTTTGAAACTAACCTATTCTTAAGCTAGGACTTTTAAGGGTTGTAATGTGGCTCAGTTCATGGTTTTAAGAAACAAAGTGTGATACGGTGGCAGAAACGACTGTTATACCAGTTTGCGTTTTTTGTTTGCAAATGTTGCGGTATGCAAGAGTTGCCACTGACTTTTCTTTTATCGAAATTAGGAAAGGGTGAAAAGAACAGAAAAAGACCTTTTTCGAGATTTCTGAGCAAGGGGGGTAGGTTATGGAAAGGTAAGGTATTAGCACCCTTTCCATCCGTGGTTTTCCACGGGCTCTTAGGTACTTGCTCATTTTTTTAAAATTACTTGTGTTTATGTGTATTGAAAAGCTTTGAAAATTCCTTAGTGCGGTGATTCACTTTATGGTAACTCTCGTATTAGTCCTCAAGAGTGTGATAAAGCATTTTGAAAACTTTGTTTGAAAAGTGTTTGAAAGTGTGGTGTGAAAATTTGTTTGAGCAAGTACCTAACAGTTATCTACCTACTAGAAAAAGACTGTTCTTTTCCTCCTATCCTTTAGACCGTGTTATCCTACTATTAGTTAGTAGGTAACCCTAGTCGTTGGATGTTAAGGGACTATCAAAAGGGACATAATGGTCATTGAAGGCAACGTGTAAGGATACCTTAGCATTTCAAAGGGATTGTCTTCATAAGATCATTTCACGTATGCAACTCAAGGGACGTTTAGGGACTATGATATTTATGATGACTTTAAACTGAGGGTCTTTGCTAAGAGTATCCCTACATTGGAGGGACATGACCATTTTCGAAGGCAACCAAAGTGGGAAAACCCTAGGAGTGCAAGTGTGCAATAGTGTGCTATTTCAGATATTTTATCTTGCAGTTTAGTGATCTACTGATTGATTGATTAAGCATACACACCTAGGTTGTTAGAAATTATATACAAGCATATAAAATATAAATGCAAGAATTAGAGGTTCTACGCTATTACAAGGCTTTGGTGTAGATACATAAATAGTTTCTGAGAAAAATAAAGCACGGAAATAAAATCCTAATTAAGCTATTATAAACCAGGCGTGGTTACATCAATAATAAAAATAATCATACGACAAAATAATAACGTGCGAGAACTAACTGGAATAAAAAGTTCAAAACCCTAAAAATCTAATTTGATCATTGAAAAATATTTTTGGGATTTTATGAAAAAAGAGATTTGATTTTGACCTAATTCTACTTGATTTTAATTAATGAAAAATATTAGAATTGATTAAAACAATTAATTTCTTAAAAAAAAACTAAATCTTATTATTTTATGAGTAATTTCTGATTAAAAAATAATTTGAAATAAAAATCAATTAGAATAATTAAATAAAATAAATAGTAATATCAAAGAGAAAAGAAATGGGCCTGAGGGGGTATGAACCCAAATTGGGTGTTGTGTTGCTGAAATTCTCGTGAGTACAATGATACTCTTTTTTTGTCCTGATTTTTCCTGAATTAAAAAACCCTAAAATGAAGCTTCAAACCCTAGCAATGGAAGTCAATTAAATATACATCAAAACACACAACTAACCATGCAAACATGTTCTAAATGGTCACAAAAACATAAATGCATACTTGAAATTCGTTTATCATGTGTGTACAGTCAAAATCAAATTCAAGAACAAGAGCAAGCTGTGATACTTGTATAGGCTGTTTCTGGATGTGTTGACGCGTGACAGTGGTCCAGATAGCTTCCAAATACGCCCAGGAGTGGATTGCAATATTTGCAACGCCTTGAATCTCCCTCTAAAGAAAAATTCGATCACCACTTTTTTTGTCAAAATTTTTAGATTCTTGTGAGTGTTCTACACGGCCAATTCTCCCTCTTATTATGATCAGGGTTTGTTATGCATATATAGTAGAACGAATTAGGTTAACAAAACTGAATTAAATCTTGAAGATTGAGTGAAAAGATTTGATTTGTGTCTTGTATTTTTTGTTTCTAAAATAGGCCAAATCTTGCTATTTTTATTCCCATCACCAGTTGCACGAAATCCTTGATTTTCTAGTTGATTATAGACTCACAATGTGCTCATAAAATCAAATATTGGATTTTATTTCATTATTCCACTATTTAAATTGATTTTTTTATTTAAATGAATAAAAAAATCAAAACAAATAATAAAAATAATAAAATAATAACTGGATGATCTCAGGGGTCGTGGGTCATCTTAGGAACAAGTTTCAAGCAAGAAAACATGGGTCCATTTGGAAAAAAATCAATTTTGATCAATGTTGACTTCATGCACATTTCCAAAAATTGGTCAACTTCAGTAATGCATATCTCTCTCATTTTTTACCCTAAGGGGGTGTTCTTTGACTTTTTAGATAGCTTAGGGTGTCCTCTAAACAACTCTTTCGGTTTCATCTCAATTGGATCTTCCATGTTCATGTAAGGAGCTTTGACCCAAAAGGTGTTTTTGTTGACTTTTTGAAATGACCTATAATGTATGAACTTGTATCCTTTGATTGAGGCACTTCTTGACCTTGAGGGCTGTTGAGTAGTTGTAGGGAATTGGATTCTCTTTAAAATGAGCCTTGGTTGGAAAATTACTGATAAAGTATGAGAAATTTATGCATGGTCAAAGTTTGGTTGACTTTTCCTATAGAAACCCAACATTCCCATTTTTAACTTTTGATGAGTTAGGAGCATTTCTTGAGAAATCATGATCAAACCTTGACCAAATGATGGAAATTACTTCAAAATGTTGATGTTGACCAAAAATCTTGAAGTTTGACTGTATTTGGGCCATAATTGACTTTTGACCTAGTATAGTTGATTTCCAGGCATTTGAGCAATTGACTGAGCAAACTTCTTGTTTAAGGCATGAAACTTGACATGGATGATCTTGGTGATATATTAGGGCAATGGAGGACATTTGGGACCCTTGGGACTCAACCATCTTCCTTGAAATTGAAACCCTAGTTTGAGGCTTATTGTCTTAAGAGGAGGATTTGTCTGGTCAATCCTTAGTCAACCTTGAGCAATTGAAGATCTTTGGAGGCATGTCTTGAGTGAAATGAGAGGGAAAATTTTAGGGTGCAACAGCTGCCCCTGTTCAATCTTCTTAAACCTTATGATGTAGATTGGCTTGTTTGGCTTTCGTGATCTGAAGGTGGAAGATGATTGAACACTAGAGTGCCCCGAAATTCGCACTCGTCTGAAATGATACTGGTAGTTGATAATGTCGGGAATGGGCTTACAAATGCCATTTTTAAGAGATGGTGGAAGATAGTCGGAGATGGGCTTAAAGATTCCATCCAGAGAATGTGACGGAGGGTCGTCGGAGATGGGCTTAAAGATGCCATCCAGAACAATGATGATTTCATGAGATATCCCTTTGTGGGAATTCCTACGACTATTATTGAGGAGGACTCCGCTAAGGAATGCTGGTCTCTGTCTTGGAACATAGAGTTTTAGGAGATTCAGTTGTCCAGTACTCTACTGGGGAGTCATCACTTGATTGAAGATACAGAAGTGAACTGCTATCTGGTCAGGATCCAGGCTTTACAGTGGCTTGCTGAGGATAATAAGGCTAATTGTTATCTGGTTGTGCTCCAGGATTCAGCGCGACTTACTGGGGAGATGAGATTAAACTATTATCTGGTCAGGATCCAGGCTTCACAGTATCTTGAATTGTTGATTGACTATTATCCGGTAAGTTTCTGGGTTTCATAGCTTTTTTAACTGGAATAGAAATCTTAGTATCGATTTGATTGGACCTGAGAAAGGTCTCGAGTTGTCTTCAACTGGGATAGAAATCTTAGTATAGATTTTACTAAATAAGAGAAAGGTCTCAGATTAACTTTGACTGGCATAGTAATCAGGAGAATCTTAGCATCGATTCAACTGACCCAGACGAAAGTATTGGAATATCTTCCACTGGAATGGTAATTAGAGAGATCTTAGTGTCGACCTGTATGACCCATGGAAAATCTTGTGAGGATATCCTTCTGAGGAAAATCCTGTAATAGCCATTTGTTAGACGTAGCTTGTTTATATGATCTTTTCTCTGAAAGGTAAATAATTAGTCGTATGCAATGTCATGATGTATGAAATGCATTGTGATGATGTTCTCAAAATAAATGAGATTGTACTGTATGCAATATGTATGTGCATGCCATGATGTATGAATATGAGATGCTATTGCGGTATTTCTTAGTCGGGGAAAATAAATCTCGGGCTGCTGCTGAAGAGTATTGGGAAGCTGAAATCTTCATTTCTGCTGGGGATGGTGAATGGAGATGACTATGCTGGGGAGTTACTCCTTTCTGTTTACAAATATTCCGCCGGGGAGATACTCTGCCTGAGAATAACTCTGTAGGGGAATAACTCAGTTTGAGATAGGAGATGCTTTGCTGGAAGATTTTGCCGATTCGGAGAAATAAACTCCAATGGGGGATGAACTTCCATAGCTGGAGGAATAAACTTTGTTGGGGATTGAGCTTCCGCATTTAGAGAAATAAACTCTGCTCGAGAGGAGGTTCCACAGTATGAAAAATAAAATCTTCTCGTGAGGAAGCATTATAAACCGTTGTCGATTATAAAAACTCGGTTGTGGAATACAGATTTCAGCTCTCTGAAAGATCTTTGCTGGAGAAAGTAACTCCTGTTTGGGGAAGCTGAGATCAAAACTTTGGTTGTTTATACTCTGTGGGAAATATAGATGTCACGGGGTCGCCTGTAATGGTAAGTTCGCCTCAAACTGTCTATGCGCTTGTACCATGATGGACAGAGTAACTTGTCGGGATTGAAATGGTTTTATAGACTTTTCTTCGTTCCTTAAGTGATGGGCAACTGTCTTCCTGTTTCATATGCAAATATTTGTGAAGAGCAATCATATTCAAAAGCATATGTCAAGAATAAGTCATTGGATGTTTTTGCATAACAAAACAGGAAAAAGAAAAAGAAAAAAAAACAGTTTTGTACTTCCAAAGAAACGATTTGTATTGATTTCTGAAGTTTTCCTATAACAGGCGTTGTGTACAAAGAGACTGACGTTCTAGTAGGAGAATGCTGCCGTGAGAGTGAAAACTATACAAAAATATGTACAAAGAGAAGAAAACAGCTATGTGTAATAATCCCATTGAGTTTCAATTCTGCTATTGCCTTTATGTCTTTGAGTGTCTTATCATTTTGCTACTTGTCTGAAGTTGACTGGATTGATCGGTACCGTTTGAGCTTGATAATTGATACTGGAGTCTGGTCGTAAGGTGATCCAATGGGACATAGTAATATGCTTAAAATCCTTAACTTTTTCCTGGACCTCCCTTTCGGGTTTTCAGTCCACCGGGATACCCTTTTTTTCCCAAACCGCCTTTTCAGGTTTTCGGCTTGCCGGGTGTACAAATATTTTTTTTTTGTTTTTATCCCTAATTTTTTCCCGAACACTTTTCGTTCGCCGGGATGCCCTTATTTTTTCCTAGGCCAGTCAACCTAGCGGGTCTTTATTCATGCGTAGTATCTTTTCACTATGTCCGCATTAACAGTGTGAGGAAGGTCGTCACCATCCATGGTGGTCAAAATCATGGCTCCTCATGAAAATATCCTTTTGATCACAAATGACCCTTCGTATGTGGGAGTCCATTTTCCCATGGGATCACCTTGCGATAGTATGATGCACTTGATCACTAGATCCCCGACTTTATGTACTTGGCATCTGACCTTTTTGTTGAAAGCCTTGATCATTCTTTTTTGATACATTTGACCATGACAGGCAGCAGTAAGTCTTTTCTCATCAATCTGATTCAATTGATTAAGTCGATTCTGGATCCAATATTGTTCATTCAAACCCGCATCCTTCATGATTCTTAGAGAAGGGATCTGGACCTCAATAAGCAAGACAACTTCCATACCATATACCAGCGAGTAGGGTGTTTCCCCTATTGACGTTCGTGCTAAGGTGCGATAACCATAAAGAGAAAATGTTAACATCTCATGCCAGTCTTTTTATGTCATTGTCATCTTTTGTATCATTTTCTTAATGCTCTTGTTAGCAGCCTTTACAGCGCCATTCATCTTCGGCTGGTAAGGAGAAGAAATATGATGTTGGATCTTGAACTATTTACAGAGTTCGGTGATCATCTTGTTGTTTAGATTTACACCATTATCGGTGATGATTATCTCTATCACACCGTACCGATAAATCAGGTTATGCTTGATAAACCGCGCCACAACGTTCTTGGTAACAGTAGCAAAAGAGGAAGCTTCAACCCACTTTATGAAATAATCAATGGCCACCAGGATGAAGCGATGCCCGTTGGAAGCGGTGGGTCTAGTTTCTCTGATTATGTCAATGCCCCACATTGCAAAGGGCCAAGTAGCCGTCAAAATGTTCAAAGGAACCGGAGGTATATGCACCTTATCAGCATAGATCTGCCATTTGTGACAAGTTTGAGAATGCTGATAGCAGTCCACTTCCATAGTGGACCAATAGTATCCTTCCCGTAGGATATTTTTAGCCATGGTATGTCCACTAGAGTGGGTTCCAAAGGCACTTTCGTGTAAATATATCATAATCCTCTCTGCTTCGCTCTTTTCTATGCACCAAAGTAAAGTAGATTCATGGTTGCGCTTGTAGAGGATTCCATCTGAGGAAGAACTTTGCGGCGAACCTTCTCATCAACTTCTTATCATTGAAAGATGCCCCCTCGGGATATTCTTGAACCTCGAGATACCTTTTCACTTCATGAAACCAAGGTTTGTCTGTTACTCCTTTTGTGTCAATCTCGTAGCTGCATGTTGGTTCATCCAACCTCTCAGTAGTAATTTTGGGAGCTTCATTGTCCCACTTGACCTTGAACATAGATGACATGGTAGCTAGTGCGTCCGTTAATTGATTCTCTTCTTGCGGAAAATGTTCAAAGGTGACCTCTTCAAAGTGTGTAAGCAAAGTCAGCACATGTTCTTTGTATGGGATGAGATTCAGGTGCTTCGTGTCCCACTCGCCTTTGATTTGACTTATTACCAAGGCTGAACCCCCGAAAATGCTCAAGAACTTGATCCTCAGGTCAATAACATCTTTGATACCCATGATGCATGATTCATATTCCGCCATAATGTTGGTACAATTGAAACATAATCTGGCGGTGAAAGGAGTATGACAGCCTTCAGGAGATATAATTATAGCACCAATGCCATTACCGAGTGAGTTCGAGGTTGCGTCAAAAACTATAATCCATCGGGATCCTTCTTCAGGTCCTTCATCTGGTCCAGGTTCTTCATAGTAAGTCACTAGCATAATATTCTCGTCCGGGAACTCAAAATTCATGGACTGGTAGTCATCCACAACTTGATTAGCCAAATGATCAGCTAGTACACTTCCCTTGATTGCTTTTTAGATCGTGTATTGGATATCATATTCGGTCAAGATCATTTGCCATCTTGTTATTCTTCGGGAGAGAGCGGGCTTCTCAAAGATGTACTTGATTGGATTCATCTTAGATATTATCAAAGTAGTGTGGGTCAACATATACTGTCTCAGTCAGCGAGCATCCCATGCCAAAGCGTAGCAAGTTTTCTCGAGCAGTGAGTATCTTGTTTCACAGTCAGTAAACTTTTTGCTACAGTAGTATATTTCATGCTCTTTTCCACCAGACTCGTCATGTTGCCCCAACACACACCCCATTGAGTTATCTAACACTATTAATTACATTATCAAAGGTCTCCCTTCAATCGGAGGTATCAGAATTGGAGGCTCTTGAAGGTATTCCTTGATTCTTTCGAAGGCAGTCTGGAATTCGTCATTCCATTTTACCATTTGATCTTTTTTCAGGAGCTTGCAGATTGGCTCACAAGCAGTTAAATGGGAAATTAACCTGGCAATGTAATTTAGTCGTCCCAAAATACCTCTGACCTCCTTCTCAGTTCCAAGAGCAGACATGTCTTGCATAGCCTTTACTTTTGCAGGGTCTACCTGAATGCCCTTGTCACTGACAATGAAACCTAGCAGTTTACCTGACCTCACCCCGAAGGTGCACTTGTTTGGATTCAACCTCAGTTTGTACGTATTCAACCTATCAAACAACTTTTGTAAATGATCAAGGTTCTCTTCCTCAGTTTGAGACCTGTCTATCATGTCATCCACATATACCTCTATCTCATGGTGAATCATGTCCTGAAACAAAGAGACCATGGTTCGCTGATAGGTTGCCCCGGCATTCTTTAATCCAAACGGCATCACTTTGTAGTAGAAAGTGCCCCATTGTGTGACGAAGGTTGTCTTCTCCATATCTTCAGGTGCCATCTTGATATGATTGCAACCAAAGAAACCATCCATGAAGGAAAAGGTCATATGTTGCACGGTGTTATCAACCAGAACGTCAATGTGGGGGAGTGGAAAGTCATCTTTGGGGCTCGCCCTGTTCAAATCTTTGTAGTCCACACACATTCGTACCTTGCCGTATTTTTTAGGTACAGGAACTACGTTGGCCACCCATTGGGGATAAGAGGTGACGGCTAAGAAACTAGCGTTGAACTGTTTCAAAACTTCTGCTTTGATCTTCTCTGACATTTCAGGGCGCATGCAACGGACCTTCTGCTTTACCGGAGGGCAATCTTCTTTAGTTGGCAGACGGTGAACCATAATATCTGTATCTAGTCCTGGCATGTCTTCATACGACCAGGCAAAGATCTCGACATATTCATGCAACATTTTTATCAACCGCTATTTGAAATTAAGCCCCAGATTTGCGCCGATCTTGATTTCTTTTCTGTCTACCTCTGTGCCCAATTTTATTGTCTCAACTGGCTCTTTATGAGGCTGTATAGCCCTCTCTTCTTGCTATAATAGCCTAGCAAGTTCTCCAGGTACCTCACAATCTTCCTCACCTCCGTCCTCGGCTTGGTTGATCGGATTTTCAAAATCATAACTGGCAATAGCAGAACTGTTATTAATGGGATCCAGAGTGGACATGGATCTGCAGTTTGATACATGAGTATGTGTAAGAGCATAGCTGTATAGACAACGTAAAAGTAGAAAAGAAAAACAGAGAGCCAAAATTTATATGCATAAATGTCCAATGCTTTATTAATGCCATATGAAAGTGAAACATGATAACCCTCACAAATAAACTGATGTGCCCCGGGTAAGACACATGGCCATAAAGTTATATTGTTCATTACATATCCAAAAACAAAAAGACAATTACTTCTAAACAAAAGTAATCGGTATAAAATCCTTTTTTGTCTAGTTATTGGGTCCACCGTTGTTAGTAGGGAAGATCCAATTGTCCATATCATTGTCACTGTCTTCGTCTTCTAAAGTGTTGACCCCATAATTGTTGATGCGTAGGGGAGGTCTTCCAGCACGAGCACGTCGAACAGCCCTTTGAGCCCCTGAAGAGAAACCCAAACCAAACTTATCATACTTGTATAGAATATCAGGGAGTTGACCCCAGATGGTAGGCCCACCTTCTTCGACAACCGCTTTTGCATCCTTGAGAGAAGCCATCTTCAAGGGAGGTCTGGTGATCTTAGGCATATTGGTAATAGTTTAAATTACAGCCAAAGTCTGAGGTACCTCTTTGAAATTCAGGCACGGAGTCTCGATGAACTCACCATCCATTTTCCGCATATCTGAAGGAATTCAGGTGACTGATCATGTATTCTTCTTCGCCGTGGACAGTGGTAATTTTCCCTTTGACCGGGTATTTCGTCATCTGATGTAGAGTGGATGTAACAGCTCAAGCCCCATGTTTTTAAGGGTGGCCCAACAAACAAGAATAAGATGGCCTGATATCCATCACATAGAAGGTATAGTCGAAAGTTTGAGAACCAACCTTGATAAGGACGTCCACCTCCCCGTGCACCATTCTCTTTGAGTCGTCAAAAGCCTTTACTACAATATTGCTGGGCTTCAAAGTCAAACCTTCACAGTCTAGTCTATCCAGAGCGTTCTTAGGAAGCACATTTAATGATGAACCAGTATCTACTAATACATGGGCCAAAGTAGTGCCCTTGCAATCGACAGAGACATGCAACACATATGTGCTTCCCTCCTGTAGGAGTCAAATCAGCCTCAGAAAATCCTAAATCGTTATCAGCCGTCAAACTAGCCACACAACTACCTTTCTTCAATAAAGTTGAATTCCATCATGATCCTAAGGACGGGAATTAGATGGAATATGCTTTATCCACCTTGGCTTCAATGTACCAAGTAAATTCTTGGAACGATGTACCTCAGATTATTGTTTGACATCTTGATATACCAGCTCATTGTTTTCTACAGCAGAGACGTCAGATGAAAAACCTTGGTATTATGATATCAAGCACTTTTTCTAGACTCAAGAATACTCGCTTGGTGCGTCGAAAAATGATAGAAAGACATTGAGAAGGTTGGCAGGTAGCTTTTTCCTCAATGAAGATGTGCTATACAAGAAAAATTATGACATGGTCTTGCTCAGGTGCGTGGATAGACACAAAGCAGACATGTTAATGCATGATATCCGTAAAGTTCCTTTGGTACCAACACCAATATACAATCGATTGCAAATAAGGTGCTTAGGGAAGGTTACTGTAGCGGTAGAAATGTTGAGACTAAGCCATTGGATTGATTTAACTCACACATATCAAAATAAAAATCGCCACTGCGCTTTATTGTTTCCAAAGGAATTGGAAAATAGCGAATAACACTAAAAGAGTGGGAGAGTATCTAAGTTCGGGGTTTGGTTATGCAAAGGGAAGGTATTAATCCCTTAAACATCTAAGGTACTCTGCAGGAACCTCTTTGGAAATCTGTGTATTTTGGCTATAAATGTTGTATACAAAAATGGATTGTGGGGATGAGGATATAGGTATAGTTTTTTATGATTTTTGCACCCGCCGCGGTTGTGAACCTTTAGTTTCTACGTACCATCTTCCATGTAATAAGGGATCAGGGTACAAGTATTGTTAAATTGATTAAAATTTGATTAAGAAAAGATTTTTTAAAACGCATGGACCTAAGTCCAAGTTTATTATGAAAGTGGTTCAAGTTTTAAAACAAGAAGAGTTTTCAAAAGGAAGGAGAATATTTTTGGAATTAAAGAAGATGGGAGGAGATGAAGGGACTATCATAAAGCATAAGATAAAAGCTAGAGAAAAGAACCGTCTAACCAACAAGAGGCCAACACTTGACACAATGAGTCAATTTAGAATTCCCATCCTTTGGATTTGAAACCAAACAAAAAATTACAAAAAGGACCTCTTAAGAAATCCAAACTCCATTTTTATTAAGTCTTCACAAAAATTGGGCAGAGTAACGGTTGTATACAGATGAATTCCAGATCACAGACAAAGCATGTAATCATAATAACCCGCACACAAAATAAACAAAAAACCCAATGTCTTAGGGTAAACCCCAAGAACTCCATACAAAATAACAGTTGTGGTCACAAGGTCCCAAAGATAGGTTAAAGCCCATAATCCTAAGCCCAAGAAGCCCATCACTCCATAATGCCAAGGAAGTAACCAAGTAGTTCAAATAACAATAAAGTTTTTAGGGTTCAAGTTGATTATTAAGTATTTTCAAAAAGAAAAAGAAATGAAAAGCTCAAATGAGCAAAAATAACAACGACATAAAAGTAAATTCTCATATGAGCAAAGATAAAAATAGCATGAAATGTAAATGCTAAAAATAAATGTGCTTAAAGTAAAGGCATAAAGTAAAATCCTAAAATAAATTCAATTGTTAGGAATTAGTGGTTAGTTGAATGACCATCTTGAAACTTGCATTTGGAAGTCATTAGAAGATTGGTAGAACCAAAGCCTCTCAACAACAAGTTGCATTTGTTTTTTTAAAGTATATCATCCATTTAAGAAATCTTAAGGCAATATTAAATGATTAATGATGTTTAAGTGAACCACTTTGACCAAAATTGATAAAGATTCATTAGAGGATTGGTAGAACTAAAGCCTCCTAACAATGAATCTCAAGGTTATTGGATCAAAGGGTTTAAATCAACATACTTGGGCTTGCAAACATAGGTTTGGGCCATGAATGATCATTTCTCAAATCGGGACAAAATTGAGCGCCATGTTAAGCAATCGTAAGTGGACTTATATAGAAGTCCCACCTATTTTTAGGCCGGTGAATAGCAATCTATGTACCATATGCTTTGAGACATGATATGGAAATCATGCTCGAATAACATTTAGTACAATTGAGAGAGATGACATGAAGAAGAAATAGGGTAAAAAGTAAACCACATTTGAACCAAAAATTTAATCAAACTATTATTAAAATTATTCATCCATTTTTATGGAGTTAGACTCAACAACATGGATCGAATGATGTTAATAAAGCTCCTGATCAAAATTTAATAGTCCAAGATCAGCCAGTATATGTACAAAAAATAAAATAATATTAAAAATAAAAGAAAAAAGTTTTAAATAATTTTTAAATCTGGAAATAAGGGAAAAATAGAAATTATATTCAAAACACTTAAGAAATATTAAATGAGACCATAGAAAAAATCAGAAATGAACTCAAATATTTTTATGAAATTTTTGGTAATTTTTGAAAGTCAGGAACTATTTTTAAACTAATTTAAATTTCTTAAATAAAGGGAAAAAGATAAAAAAAAATAGTAAAAAATTAATGTAAAATTCCACAAAAAATTTCAGAAGGTCAGAAATGATGAAAATGCTTTTTATAAAAAAATTTAGAATTTAAAAATGTCAGAAAGTATTTTTCAAACAATTAAAATAAAGAAAACAAAGCAAAAATTATGAAAAATATCAAACCTCAAAATAAAAATATGAAAAAATGTTCATAAAGTCAGAAATAATTCAAAGTATTGTTATATATTTTTTCATAATTTAAGATTAAAAATAAAAGAGTTATGAATTTTTGAAATTTAAAACAATTAAAATATAAAATCAGAAAATAAAAATAAAACTAAAAAGATGTGGACCATCAGATCATAGTCGAAACGCGTAAGATGATCAAGTGGACCAGACGCGCTGTGCTTGATATAGACCTTAATTGAAAATACATTGGATCAGAAAATAGCCAACGAATCAGAATAAATTAATTGGCGCGCTATCATTGGTTAAGACGAGACATGTCATCATCTTCAACCTCCACACGCCCTGCAATGGAGATTTCGTGAGTTTCTTCAAATGGAAAAATTAGAATCTCAGACTAGTATCATTGGATTCGTCTCTTCAAGACGATCCTAACCCCACCATCACGCCAAATTTATGTAAAGTGTGTAAAGAGATATGGATCAAAAACTCAGAAAATAACGAGCACCTTTTGTTGTACCCCAATTTTTGCCTCTAAGATTCCCCTATCATATCATATCAACTCGATCATAACAAGATCACATTAGGGTTGGTTCTTCCTCTTTTCCTATCTTCTATCTTTAAGTTTGTCTTGAGGGATATCCAATCATCTTAGTTGTGAATTTTGTATATGTGTTGTTGAGTAACTTCTAATCAAAATACAAAAAATATTTGTCTTTGTCTTTGCATTTTTGTGTTTTGTAGGTATCGATTCAAAGCATCTGACAAATAAATTTTTCCGGTATTATTTTCCTAAAATCTCTATTTACAAAGAAAAATTAATTAAAATTTTCCATTTTTTTCACTGTACAATCAATTGCTCCTAGAGTGCAATCGATTTCACAAAGTGAATTTTATTCAATTTTTGAAAAAAAAACACTGATGCAATCGATTGCTTCCAAAGTGCAATCGATTGCACAAAGTGAAAATTTGAAAAAAAATCAAAAATTTCAAGCTTGTCAATTTTGGCTTCAATTTGTCTTCACTTTTTGAAAGATATGTCATTAATTCAAATTTTGGCTCCTATTTTTCTTCATTTTTTGAAAGATATATCATTAATTGAAATTTTGGCTCCAAAGTTTTCATTTTTTTAAAGATATATCATTAATTCAAATTTTGGCTCCTTGAATTAATTACCAAACCTAATTTCATTTCTCAAACCAAACTCCAAACCATCACTAATCCCAAGCCTAAACTCTATAAATAGAGCCCTCATTTCATTCAAATCACAAGCTTTTGATAGCCAAATTCACCTTGGTAAAAAATCTCCCAATTCCCTCCTTCTACCAAATTTACTCAAAGCTCCATTTTCAAAAAATGTTAGTAAGCTTTAGATTGAATCTTACTAATCTTTGAGCTAAACTTTCATCCAAACACTTTTTCTTCATCAATTCTCTACATCCAAGCTTGGGAAATTGGTTCTTGGGGCTGAATTGAAGCAAATTCTTCAAGTGTTTTTGATAATTCACTATATCTACCTTTGTTAAGTTGGATTTTTCATCTTTCACAATGTGATCTCTTATTGATCTTTGTGTTTGATTCATGGAGCATTGTTTTGTGATTCCATTGGTGCTATTATCTCATGATTTGATGGAATTTTCGTGCTCAATTGAATCCATGATCACAAGGTGTTTAATGGAAAGTTTGAACAAGAATTTAGCCTTTTGAAATGTTGTCTTTCTGATTTTAACAGGGTGCAATGGATTGTTTTAACAGTGCAATCGAATGTCACAGAAGCATTTTGCATTTTTTTTTAAATGCACTGATGCAATCGATTATTGTCTAGCGCAATCGATTGTGACAGTGCCAAAATGCTTTTTATGCCTTATTTTAAGGTTGTTTTGATACATATATATTTTTCTACTCACTTCTTTTGATTGTTGATTTGGATTGCAATTTTAAATGTCCAAATTCTCTTTAAATTCAATGGACTATGGGTGTAGATGAAGTTGGATAAATGTTCATTGATTCAAATCTACCAAAGAGTGAATTATTTAATTCATTTTTTGTGTTTTGGATTAATGATATGTTTAGTACTTTAATCCATCTAGATGAGTGATTGAATTTAAAGATGAAAGAAATTTGAGGTAGTGATCCAAATTAGCTTATCATTCCCCTCCCTCTTCATCTTATCCCTTTTTTTTTTGTGCTACATGTTATGGGGTGATGATCTCTATATCATTTATCCAAACATGAAGTAAATAGATTTCTATTGACCGGCCTCAAAATAGGTGTGACTTCTACATAAGTCCACTTACGATTTCTTAACATAGTGCTAATTTTTATCTCGATTCGAGTAAATGATCATTTGTGGCACAAACCTATGTTTGCAAGCCCAAGTGTGTTCATTTAAACCTTTTGATCCAATAACCTTGAGATTCATTCTTAGGAGGCTTTGGTTCTATCAATCCTCCAATGGATCTTAATCAATTTTGGTCAACGCGGATCACTTAAACATCGTTGATCATTAAATGTTGTCTTGAGGTTTCTTAAAATGGATGATATACTTGACAAAAAGAAAATGCAACTTGTTTTTGTGAAGTGTTGGTTCTACCAATCCTCTAATGAGTTCCAAATGCAAGTTTCAAGATGGGCATCCAACTAACCATTAACTTCTAACAACTGACTTTATTTTATGCTTTTATTTTATGCTTTTACTTTATGCACCATTTACTTTAGCATTTACATTTCATGCTATTTTTCATCTTTGCTCACTTGATCATTTACTTTTATGCCATTTTTATTTTGCTCACTTGAGCTTTTCTATTCCTTTTTGAAGATACTTAATAATCAACATGAACCATAAAAAACATTAATGATACTTGGACTTCTTGGACTTAGGATTAGAGACCTTGACCTATGTTGGAGATCTTGTGACCTTAATTGATATTTTCTCTGGAGTTCTTGAGGTGTACCTCAAGACATTGGGTTGTTTGTTTGTTTTGTGTGCAGGTTATTGTGATTACATACTTTGTCTGTAATCTGGAATTCATATGTATACAGCCGTTACTCTATCCAATTTTTACGAAGACTTAATGGAATTAGAGCTTTGTTCTTTCAAGAGGTCTAGTATATTTTCTTGCTTGAATTCAATCAAAAGAATGGGAATTCTTGACTCATAATGTCAAGTGTTGGCTTCTTGTTGGTTAGACGGTTCTCTTCCCTAGCTTTTACCTTATACTTTAGGGTAGTCCTTTCATCTCCTCCAATCTTCTTTAATTTCAAAAATATTCTCCCTCCTTTAGAAAACTCTTCTTGTTTCTAAACTTAAATCACTTTCATAATAAATTTGGACTTAGGTCCATGCATTTTCAAAACATTTTCATAAACAAACTTCAATCGACTTAATAATACCTTAACATTTTTGTGAGAAGACTAAAACTCAATCAATCTCATTCAAACCATTTTTCCACTTTGTCTCTTATCTTTAAAACTTTTATCAAAAATGATTATACTCTTTCCAATCCTTGTAGTGATACAAACAACTATACTTCTACAATATGTGGTGAAGTGAGATATTTTCCTCTTGGGTGTTGAGTGAGGCATTGTTGATTTTAAAATCCAAACCATATCCTCCACTATGAGATGATGCAAATTCTCCTTTCACATGATTGTGGGTAGTAAGTGTGTTTTCCACACGGACAATGATGATGATGTCTTGCCTCATAAAATTAACCAACACACTTGTGTTTTATATTTTTTAAATGTGAACTACGAGTACCCTGATCTCCTATTGCATGAAAGGAGATAATTAGGCACTAAAGGTTCACAATCTCGGCCGGTCCAAAAATCATTAAAAAAATATTTCTTTTCTCACCTACACAATCTATTTTTATAGCCAAAATATACATATTTTACAAAGTGGTTCCTGCAGAGTACCGTAGATGTTTAGGGTGCTAATACCTTCCCTTTGCATAACCAACCCCATTACCTTAAATCTTTCCCCATCTTTTGTGTTATTCTCTCTTTTCCCATTCTTTTGGAAACAATAAAGCGCGATGGCGATTTTTATTTTGATCTGTATAAGTCAAGTCAATCCAATGGCTTTGACTTAAACATTTCTACGGCTACAGAAAAAACGGCGAATTCACTGGGGAAGATTAACCTCTTGTTGGTCCATCCTTAAGTGGGTTAAACCTATATTTGTTTATATATGTATATATGATATTTTTTGTTATATTTTATATGTTGTATATATGTTTATCTATATTTTCCTTGTTTTCAGGGTGTTTGGTGATTACTCATGAGTCCTATACCCGGACATGGGCAAACTTTAAGATATGGTGGGCAGTATAGTCATGTTAACTTTGAAGGAGTGATCCCAAAAAAGGAGACATGAGATCCCCCACTCAGTGGAGGCCCCTTTGACTGTAGTGCCGTTTACCGAGTAATCGGGAAGACGTATTTATTTCGACCTAGGAGCCTGCTGAAACTGATGACCGTAGAATACCTAATCCATCTTGGCCTTTTAGGTGTAGTGCGGAAGCTATGCCAGAGTAATCCGGAAATAGTTCTCACGCGATACTACACTCAGACGAGTTTTTCTTGAGAATATTACTAATTACCGAGTAAATAGAGAATTTGGTAATGTCCAAAGGAAGGATATAGACTATGGGAACCTCTAGAACCTTGTTCGGAAGGTGATAACTCTTAGACCATACATTATGGTTAGTACCTTCGACCTCATGCTCGTGACGTTGAACCTATGAAGCCTATGCTTGTGATCTTGTGTGTGATTGTTTCATCATGCATCCATGCACCCATGAGCATTGTTTTAACCAAATTTTAAGGAACCTAAGACTTTTTCTTGCAAACATCACAAGTTTTGTAATTATGGATTTTGTAAAGAGTACTAAGAAGTACAATGTCAAGGTTCTTGATTCAAAAGAATTAAGAAAGCCTTATTCCTTGGGACTTCAAATTATCCTAGTTATCTTGAAGATGGATTTCTCCACGCTCTTGCTCTAGTTTCTAAATCCTTTGTATCAGTGATTTATTTTCCCGATTGTCAACAAAGTAGAAGAGAAGACTGCAAGAGGATTTATTTTCCTTTAGCATTCAAAATTCAAGCTCAAGAAGATTTTACAACACGGTGTTGGATCTTAATTGGATGCATTTCGTCTGGACCTGAGGATTTAGCTTTCTCTTTCTTCTATTTAGGATTAGTGAAGTCTTGTACTTCCAATGTAATCCTCCCAATATTAATGAATTGAATTTTCCAGTTATCCCAATCATGTCTTTTAATTGATGTTTGCAATTCATTTATAATGTTCCAAAGTTCTTTGAAAACTTGGTTTTAAAACTTTTAAACAATCATATGCATTGCATATCATGCATCATTCTCACTTCTGTCTTGATTTCAAGAGTTTCCCTGAGTCTTCTCCTCTACTCTTTGTCTTCAGAAGTCAAGTTATCATGTCAGTACAACACTCGTGCTAAGAGAAGATGGAAAACATTAAGAAAGAGATCTTTGAACTCCGCAAAGAGGTAACTACTTTGAAGGCTGGTATGGAGTTTTTAACTACTTTCGCTAAAAATTTGGTTTTTGCCCAAGTGATTCCTCCAATGGAAGAAAAAGAAATGACAAAGATCTTCCTGAAAACTCTCAATTCCTTCTATTATGAAAAGATGGTTGCAAGTGCTCCCACTGATTTCACCGAAATGGTAAGCATGGGAGTCCGTTTAGAGGAAGTTGTCTATGAAGGCCGTTTATCTAAAGACAGGGACTCATCTAATGGTTCTAAGAAGTATGGTGATAGTTCTTCCAAAAAAAAGAGCAAGACTCCTACGCTATACTTCGTGGTATGCAAGGGAGATCTCATGATAAGAATCAACAAGTTTCTTTTGTGACTCCAGAGGTCAATGTCACTCCGGCTGCTGTTGCATATCAGGGGAGATCTCAACAAGGAAATCAAGGGTAAGGTCATCATAAGAAAATGAGCTTTGATCCAATTCCAATGACATAAACAGAGTTGTATCCTTCTTTGTTGTAGAAGAATCTAGTTCAATCCCGAGCTCGACCAGTTGTTCCTGAAAATCTTCCAAGAGGATATAAGGTTGAGGCCTCATGTGCCTTTCATTAGGATGCTCTGGGCATGATTTAGAAGATTTCTTTGCTTTGAAGGTAGAAGTTCAGAGGTTGGTCGGAAGCGGTATCTTGTCATTTAAGGACATTGGCCCTAATGTTCAAAATATTCCCTTAGCAGAGCATAAATGAATCTCTATAAGAGAGTCATCTTAGTTTATTAGCATTTTTACTGCTTTCTCATTTGAAATTTTCTTATTTATCATTGTATTGTTTGCATGTAAGAACTTGTTTGCATTTGAATGTTTAATCTTAATACAATGAGTATGTTTGTCTTAAAGAAATTCACTCGTTTCACTCGTATTTGTTTTCAATTTTAAATTGCTTTATGATACCAACTTGTTACCAATTCTTTCGCCTAGGCGGAGATTGGAGGGAGGATGAAAATATTAAAACGAAAATTTTTTGGGTTGTATGCTTTTGGATAAAACCCTCTTGATAATGTACAGGCATTGTTTCAAATCCTCAAATACCAGAGATATAAGGGAGTGAAACCTTTGTTAACCCCTTTGATCCTTGAAGTAGGAGTTTCTTTTTCTATTCAGAAAAAACACTCCTTTTTAACCCAGGGCAGTGTAGTGTTCAGTTAATTTGATTATGTATTAAAATCTCATCAAGAGTGCGCATCTAAGGATACAACAATGGTTATCCCTCGAAAGGTTGAGGAAAGTTAAAACCACAATGGTTAATCTTGACTTATCAGGAGGGTGCGTAAATTTATGATATATTAATGGCTATCTCTCACACACCAAGAGATCAACATATGATGATACAATAATGGTTATCTTTCATCTACCCAGAAATAGGCAGTCACAATTCTTCCAACAAGTCACAAATGACTCGAAATCACGCGACATGTTCAAAAAGAAAAAATAAAAAGATGATATGAATAAAAAAAATGATGATGAAAAAAGAAAGAAACAAAAAGCCCCGCTAAGTCAGAACTTGAAAAAACAAGTCGCTTAGGCAAAAGTCAGGGCATCCCGCTCCACTTCAGAGTCAAAGTCAAAAGGAATTTGTCCAGAAAGCAAGAAAGAAATGGAAATATTGAAATGCGATAAAGGACTACAGTGTGAAATCCTCAGCAAAGAACAGAGTCGCGGGACAAGAAACCCAAAAGAAGCATAAATGAGTGACTTGGATGTCCAAAGAAAACCTTGTTTGATTCCTCAACCATCTCGAAATTTCTTTGAGAGATGAATGTTCGTGTCAAGTTAAATGAACTTAGGACTGAAGAACATCTTGAAGGGGGTGGGCACCAAATATTTTTGAGCCATAAATCTTTTTTTTCTTCTAAAAACCATGAACCAGGCCACATTACAACCCTCAATAGTCCTAATTGAAACAGGGTTTATTTCGAAACATACTCCAATGAGATAGTGTTTCCTAACTCCCATTAATTTTGCTAAATTATTGTGATTGGTATAATATGATTTTGTTATATTTCATACTAAAGATCCATGTCGCATCCTGGCTAGTGATTCATTCACAAGGTTTTGCGACATCTTTTCAAATAAAATCTTCAAGACTTACATAGTTGTTGCATAAGAGTTTTCATTCTTAGAATAAACATTTTTCTGCTGGTAAAACAACTGGTTGATATCATGAATGTTTACATTTGAGTGTCAACAAAAGGCATGTTGATGAGAAGAGTTACAGAGCAAAGAAGATGCAACATTTAGGCAATCTAGGGAAGTTACATCGAGATTCGACAAATCTCTAGAAGCCATTTGACCAAAAAAGGTTATCTTAAAGGCATGCAGCCAAAGGCAAGTTATAAAATTTACCTTGATCAGCACGGTAAGCTTGGGACACCAGATTGATTTCCAAGGGCATACCCGGATTTCGTCAAGATAGTTTCTATGTCTACCTCAAGCCGAGAATCTTCCTCAAGCAGGATTGTTTCTTATGACCTGTTTTGTAGATGTATGTGTGATACGGTGGGAGAACTGACTGTGGTTTTACGTTTGTTTTCGCAAATGTTTCGGTTGAGCAAGAGTCGCCACCGACTTTTTATTTTATCCTAAGGAAAGGTTTAAAAAGCACAGCAAAAACCTTTGAGATTTTTCTTGGGTTCGGGGAGTAGATTATAGAAAGGGAAGGTATTAGCACCCTTTCTATCCATGGTTATCCATGGGCTCTTAGTTACTTGCTTAGATCACTTGCCTTTTGTTTTCAATTGTTTGAAATGGTGCTTTGTGTGTGTGTGTTTTTGAAAAGTGTTTTGAAAAGAGGCCAATGTGGTGGCAACCTTTGTAATGATCCATGTTGGGATGTATACAAAGGTGTATGTCTTTTGAAAAGGTTTTCATTTGTTTTTGAAAGTTATTTTGAAAGTGTTGTGAGGTGTGGTTTAAAAACAGGCAAGTGTTTTTGTTTTGCAAGTTGACAAGTACTTAAGAGCGATCTACCCTAAAGTTCTCAAAGATTTTTGTTATGTTTTTAACCCTTTTAACAATTTTGTTCCACCATTGTATTTGGTGGACAATCTTGTGTTAGGATGTGAAAGGGACAGGTGCGGGTCGTCGTTTAGACCATAATTGCAATGGTGCCAAGTATCTTTGGGAAATTTTTTCTTTAAGGGACTTGATCATTTGAGTTATTTGTTTTGCCCAAAGAGACCTAACATGCAATATGGCCTAATTTTTGAAAGGCAACAAGTGGATGTAACCCTAGGGGTGTTAGTGTGCAAGTGTATTTTATTGCATACAAGAGTTTTTTCTTTGAATTAGGTTTTTCTACTTCATTGATTTTATCTTGCCATACATGTCCTAATTACTAGCAATAAGAAGCGGAAATATAAAATCCTACGCTATTACAACAATTTGGGGAAGGGGATACACATTTGTACATGGGGGGTTCAACGAGAAAAATAGACAAAAAAGAAAATAGCAAAAAACAAGATATATAGAGAGAGAGAGGGAGCCCGCGCGCTGCTGGGAGGTCATCAGAAGTTCTGACTCAGCTCCGTTGCCAGATGATCAACCTGTTAGTGAAACTGGATGAGTCAGAACTTCTGACTCTGGCACCTGCAAAACAGAACCTTGTTAGTGGGGAAATCAGAAGTTCTGATTTCCCTGTGCTACAAGACAGAAGTTTGTTAGTGGAGAAACCAGAAGTTCTGATTCTGTTGAAAAGGCAATAACTCTCAGAGGTTCTGATATCATTGACAGCAAAACAGGCTTCAGATATGCTAACGTCAAAGTCAGCATTTGGCTTTTCCCTGTACTAATCAGAACATCTGCAATTCTGTTGTTACTCCACAAAACAGGAAACATATTTGGAATAGATCCAGCAAATACAAAAATGTTTCAGAGGTCAGAATCACCAAGGTTACAGGCAAGTCCTATATTGGCTCAGAACGTTCTGAGGTATGAAAATCCTCAGAACATAAACAGCAATAACATGAATATTTACATTATGTTACTTGAATATGCACAGCTGATGATGCTTAACAGTGTGATGAGGGTCAGCAGGTGCTTACCTGACTGTTTGGAAAAGTTGGTGAGTGAAAGTTTAGCTTTTGGTTCTGGTTCTGGTTCTGGTGGTGTTCTGGACAAATTTTGAAAAGGGGAAGTAAAGGTGTATACGTGTGTAGGGTCAGAAGTTTGGAAAGAGTGTTTTTGGTTTACAGAAAAGAACTGGATATTTGATGAAGTTGAAGGTGAGAAACTCAAAGTTATGAAACAAAGCTGGAGATTTTGACAGAGTTTCAGAATGCTGTGTTGCTAGGAGTTCTGTTTCTCTCTTAGCAATTTTCTGTTTCTTTTCTTGAACGTCTTTGGCAGTGGTGAAGACTCTCTATTTATAGGCAAAATCCTTGTGGATGCCTTGAACATTTAAAGCGCCAACAGAGTTTGAATTTGTTCTTTGACAGAAATTCCTGGGAAGTTGTGATACAGATAGCTTTCAGCCTAGGTTGCAGCAGCAGGCGTAGATTGGGGAGAAGTGACCTCTGAAGTGGGCGGTGGCGTGAAGACCCATGCCAGAATCTGTGCAAAAGCGTTTTCCAAGCCACACGTGAATGCTCAGGAGTGGTTGGAAGCATTAATGGGCATTAAATGGTGACAAGACCTGTCAATACCAACATTCTGGTAATGGAAACCAGCGTTGAATCAGCAGCGTAAACCATGCTCTGGCCTTGGCTACCTGTTGTCTTAGTAAGCTCTGGAGATTCTCCTAGTTTTCTAGTACGTTCCTTGGATTTGCTTCTGGACAATCTGGACTTAGAGATTATGTATCAGTATAACACCCACTCTTCTGATCTTTCATCTTCTGATTTCAACCTGTTCTGAAGGAGCCTTCAGACTTCCCTGCTTCTCTTGCATTCCTTTAGCAAATTCTGACTGGGCTTGTGTAACTGCTGAAGGGGCATGTTCTGTTTGAGGCTTACATTCTGAACCACGTTTACAACTTCTGATTGAACTGATGTAGCTGCTGAAGAGCCAACTTCTGACCATGCTGAGCCAAGCTTGCAACTTCTGACCGTTTTCATCTAGAATGGGTCCAGAAGTTCTGAAGCGCTAATTTTTCTAAAAAACACTTATTTTAAAGAAACATTCTAAGTACTTAGAATTTGGTTTTTCTCAAGATAAAAGCGTTGCTTCTGGAGTTCGTGAGATCATCTTGCTCTTGTAAGTGGCTTGCTTGGGCAAAAGGATAACTCAGGACTTGGATTTGTTTCAGGGGAACTTTGAAAAATCCAAGATGGTTTCCTGAAGAAAGGGAGGGCAAATTTTGGGGTACAACAGTTGCCCCTATTCAATCTTCTTGAACCTGAAGAGTTAGATTGGCAAGTTTGCCTTTCGCGACTCGAAGGTAAAAGGAGATTGGACACTAGAGTGCCCGGAAATTTGCACTCGCATGTTAGAGTATCAGCGAATGTGATGGCGGGAATGGGCTTATAGATGCCATTTGGAGAGGTGGTGGATAGGGAGATGGGCTTATAGATGCCATCTGGAGATGTGACAGAACTTTGTCGGGAATGGGCTTACAGATGCAATTTGGAAGTGTTGATCGCACAAGAGATTCCTTAGCGAGAACTTTATGTATCTGAGAAAGGCATATGTTTTCTTGGCTTGTTACAGGTGTTTGATCTTCAATCTCCTTATGCAGATATGCCCTGGATGGATACAGGTATCGAATCTATAATCGGTGGCTCACAGATGTGCCCTGGCTGGATACAGGAATCGAATCTGGGAATGTTGCAGTTGATAGATGTGCCCTGGCTGGATACAGGAATCGAATCTTCGAACTCTTCAGATGTGCCCTGGCTAGATACAGGAATCGAATCTGGAAATGTGGTCAACAGATATGCCCTGGCTGGATACAGGAATCGAATCTGGAAATGTTGTCAATAGATATGCCCTGGCTGGATACAGGAGTCGAATCTGGAAATGTTGTCAATAGATATGCCCTGGCTGGATACAGGAATCGAATCTGGAAATGTTGTCAATAGATATGCCCTGGCTGGATACAGGAATCGAATCTTCGAACCCTTCAGACGTGCCCTGGCTAGATACAAGAATCGAGTCTGGAAATGTGGTCAACAGATATGCCCTGGCTGGATACAGGAATCGAATCTGGAAATGTTGTCAATAGATATGCCCTGGCTGGATACAGGAATCGAATCTGGAAATGTGATCACTCTCAGATGTGCCCTGGCTAGATACAGGTATCGAATCTGGAAATGTTGTAGTTGATAGATGTGCCCTGGCTGGATACAGGAATCGAATCTTCGAACTCTTCAGACGTGCCCTGGCTAGATACAGGAATCGAGTCTGGAAACTGATCACTCTCAGATATGCCCTGGCTAGATACAGGTATCGAAACCGGAATTTGTGACAGTTGAAGGTAGTTGTCTTTGGGATCGTCTTTTTCCCTGAAAAGGCAAAAACATAAGTTGTACGCAATGTCATGATGTATGATATGCATGATGTCATGATGTTCAACATGAGATAGTTTTGTATGCACTTTATCATGTATGTAAGCAAGATGTATGAAAGTGTGAAATGTTTATGAATGTAATTTCGTCTTAGGAAAATAAATCCTTGACGATCGGCCGGGGAGTTGCCCTGTGGCCGAGATACTTTGCTGAAGTTTTGATGAGAGGCCTGCTGAGGACTTTAATGATGGATCCCGCTGGGGATAATGATGATAAACTCTGTTGGGGATACCAAAGATAAACTCCGCTGGCGATACCAAAGATAAACTCCGCTGGGGATACCAAAGATAAACTCCGCTGGGGATTGAAAGATAAACTCCGTTGGGGATTGAAAGATAAACTCCGCTGGGGATTGAAAGAACTTTGTTGGGGGCGATCTTCCGTGGCGATTAGCTGAGGATAACCCAGTTATAAGCCCTTGTGAGGAATAACTCTGAATAAAGTTCGGGAGAGACGTCCGTATTCTGCAGGGAACAAGCTTCCAGAATCTACTGGGGATAAGCTTTTAAGACCTGCCGGGGAACGTTGTGCCTTTTCAGGATCGACGGGGAATCAACTCAACTTGGGGAGAGTATTGATGAATCTTGTCTTACTCTGCGGGGCGTTGAGATGATTTGGTCACATTCTTCAGTCGAATCTACCTTGGCGGACAAAGCAAACAGACTGCATCAGACAACCTTACATTGCCCTTGTTTCTGATGTCACCTGTAATTGATCTTTTGCAAACATTTATAAATTAGCAATTTAATGTCAAATGCATATATCAAAAATGAACATTGGACGTTCTTCGCAAGACAAAACAGAAAAAGGAAAAAAAACAATGGCAACTTGTATAGACAAGTGAATTTGTATTTATTCGAACTTTGCCTGTGAATAGGCGTTTCTGTACAAGAAGCTGACATCCTAGTAAGAGGATGCCGCCGAATGATCACAGAGTTTACAATTTTTGGAAAGAAAACAAAACAGCTATGTGAACAATCCCACTGGGTTCCAACTCTGCTATCGCCTTTATATCCCCAAGCGTCTCATCGCTTTGCTGCCTAGTTGAAGATGAAGCTGATTGGTCGATGCCGAATTCCGGATGCGAAGTGATCCAATGAGACATAGTGTTACGCTTTATCCCTAACTTTTGCCTGGACCGCCCTTTCGGGTTTTCAGTCCACCGGGATACCCATTTTTGCCCAAGTCGCCCTTTCGGGTTTTCAACTTGCCGGGTGTACAGATTTTTTTTCATTTCATCCCTTATTTTTGCCCGAACCCTTTTGGTTCGCCGGGAAGCCCTTATTCTTTCCTAGGTATGTCAACCTAGCGGGTCTTTTATTCATGCGTAGTATCTTTTCACTATGTCTGCATTGGCGGGGTGAGGGAGGTCGTCACCATCCATGGTGGTTAGGATCATGGCTCCTCCTGAGAAAACATGTTTAACCACAAATGGCCCTTCGTAAGTAGGGGTCCATTTGCCCCGGGGATCACTTTGAGGAAGGATGATGCGCTTGATTACCAAGTCTCCAACCTGATACTCTTCTGATCTGACCCTCTTGTTAAATGCCCTGATCATTCGTTTTTGATACGTCTGACCATGACAGATAGCGGTGAGCCTCTTTTCGTCAATCAGGTTTAATTGGTCAAGTCGAGTCTGGATCCAGTCATCTTCATTCAAGTCTGCATCCTTCATTATCCGGAGAGAGGGTATCTGAACTTCAATGGGCAAGAATGCCTCCATGCCATAGACCAAGGAGAAAGGAGTCGCCCCGGTTGACGTCCTCGCTGAGGTACGGTACCCGTGAAGAGCAAACGGTAACATCTCGTGCCAATCTTTATAGGTCAATGTCATCTTCTGCACAATTTTCTTAATATTCTTATTAGCTGCCTCTACAGCCCCATTCATCTTTGACCGGTAGGGAGAAGAATTGTGGTGCTGTATCTTGAATTGTTCGCAGAGTTCAGTGATCATTTTGTTATTGAGATTGGTACCATTGTCCGTAATGATTCTTTCTGGGACACCGTACCGACAGATCAGATTATACCGGATGAAACGTGCCACGACGCTCTTAGTTACCGTCGCGTAGGAAGCTGCCTCAACCCACTTTGTGAAGTAATCGATCGCTACCAAGATGAAGCGATGCCCATTGGATACCGTCGGTCGGATCTCACCGATCATATCAATGCCCCACATTGCAAAAGGCCAAGGTGCCGTCATGACGTTCAGAGGGACTGGGGGAATATGCACCTTGTCAGCATAGAACTGGAATTTGTGACAAGTTCGAGAGTGTTGGTAACAATCAGCTTCCATTGTGGACCAGAAGTACCCTGCTCGAAGGATTTTCTTTGCCATGGTGTGTCCACTGGAATGTGTTCCGAATGTACCTTCATGCAGTTCTATCATGATTTTCTCTGCTTCAGCCTTATCCACACAACGTAGTAGAGTTGAATCATGATTCTGTTTGTAGAGGATGCCGTTGTTGAGGAAGAATTTTGCCGCAAACCTCCTCATGAACTTCTTGTCATTGACAGATGCTCCTTCAGGGTATTCCTGAGCTTCTAAGTACCTTTTCACCTCATGATACCAGGGTTTTTCAGTTGCCTTCTCGGCCTCGAGGTCGCAGCAGTATGCCGGTTCGTCCAACTTCCAGATAATGATCCGGGGAGCCTCATTGTCCCATTTAACTTTGAACATTGAAGACATCGTAGCCAGTGCGTCCGCTAGCTGATTCTCCTCTCTTGGGAAGTGCTCAAAAGTTATTTCTTCAAAGTGGGGAAGCAAGGCCAACACATACTCCTTGTAAGGAATAAGATTTGGGTGTTTTGTATCCCACTCGCCTTTGATCTGATTGATCACGAGAGCGGAATCTCCGAAGACACTCAGGAATTTGATCCTTAAATCGATTTCAGCTTGTAGACCCATGATACATGCCTCATATTCTGCCATGGTCTTGGTGCAGTTGAAACATAATCGGGCGGTGAGTGGAGTATGCGTTCCTTTGGGAGATATGATTACAGCGCCGACGTTGTTACCCAAAGCATTGGAGGCTCCGTCAAAATGCATAGACCATCGGGATCCTTCCTCAGGTCCTTCATCCGGTCCAGGTATTTCATAGTCAGTTACCACCATGATGTCTTCGTCCGGAAAATCAAAGTTCAAGGATCGATAATCGTCCACAGGTTGGTGTGCCAAATGATCTGCCAGTACACTTCCTTTAATTTCTTTTTGAGTTGTATACTGGATATCATATTCTGTTAAGATAATTTTCCATCTCGCTATTCTACCAGACAGAGCGGGCTTTTCGAATATGTACTTGATGGGATCCATTTTTGAAATCAATAGAGTAGTGTGAGTCAGCATATACTGTCTCAGCCGGCGAGCAGCCCATACTAGAGCGCAGCAAGTTTTCTCAAGCAGTGAGTAACGAGACTCACAGTCGGTAAACTTTTTGCTCAAGTAATAAATAGCGTGCTCTTTTCGGCCAGACTCGTCATGCTGTCCCAGCACACACCCCATTGAATTGTCGAGTACTGTCAAATATAGTATCAGAGGTCTTCCTTCCACTGGAGGCATAAGAATGGGTGGCTCTTGGAGATATTCCTTTATCTTTTCAAAGGCAGCCTGACATTCATCGTTCCTACGTACTACTTGATCTTTCTTTAGTAATTTGAAGATTGGCTCACAGGTAGCAGTTATATGTGAGATGAATCGGGCAATGTAATTCAGTCGTCCTAGGAAGCCTCTGACTTCTTTCTCTGTCTTTGGAGTTGGCATCTCTTGTATGGCTTTTACCTTGGCAGGGTCTACCTGGATACCTTTATCACTCACAATGAAACCCAGCAATTTTCCAGACCTCACCCCAAAGGTGCATTTGTTGGGATTCAACCTCAGCTTATATAACTTCAGTCGGTCAAATAGCTTCCTCAGATGATCAAGGTGCTCCTCCTCAGTTTGAGACCTTGCAATCATGTCATCAACGTATACCTCAATCTCATGATGGATCATATCATGAAATAAGGCAACCATGGCACGTTGATAGGTTGCCCCAGCATTTTTCAATCCGAATGGCATGACCTTGTAGAAGAAGGTGCCCCATTGAGTCACAAAGGTAGTCTTTTCCATATCTTCCGGGGCCATCTTGATTTGATTATACCCTGAAAAACCGTCCATGAAGGAGAAAACCTTATGTTGAGCAGTATTGTCAACGAGAACGTCAATGTGAGGTAGAGGAAAATCATCCTTGGGGCTTGCCCTGTTTAAATCCCTGTAGTCTACACACATTCTGACTTTACCGTCCTTCTTCGGCACTGGCACCACATTGGCAACCCATTGAGGGTAGGAAGTTACTGCTAGAAATCCGGCATAGAATTGCTTCATAACCTCGGCCTTGATCTTTTCATACATCTCTGGGCGCATGCGGCGAACCTTTTGCTTTACCGGAGGGCAGTCTTCCTTAGTCGGCAGGTGATGAACTACAATGTCAGCATCCAAACCAGGCATGTCTTCATAGGACCAAGCAAATATCTCCATGTAATCCTGTAGCATCTGGATCAATCGTTGCTTCACGCTGAGCTCTAGATTAGCCCCAATCTTGACCTCTTTCCTATCTGTCTCAGTACCCAGGTTAATTGTTTCCACCGGCTCTTCATGTGGTTGAATAGCCCTCTCTTCCTGGAGTAGCAGTCTTGCGAGTTCACCAGGCACTTCGCAATCATCTTCACCTTCGTCTTCGGCCAAGTTGATCGGATTCTCGAAGTCATAACTGGCGGTAGCAGAGCTGCTACCAGTGAGATCCAGAGTGGATTGAAACCTGTATAAGTTAGTGTGTGTAAATATAGCTGTTTTGCAATATAACACAGAGAGAAAAAGAGCACAAGATTTGAAATGCAACAAACGTCCAATGTTTTGATTGATGATATATGAAAATGTCATACAAAAAGCCCTCACAAATGGAGCTACGATGCCCCGGGTAGGACACCGAGCCAATAAAAGTTTTAACACATTGTTTGTTACAAATTGAAAATCAAAAGAGTTAATTACTGCGTGACAAATGTGATAGGTGTAAAATCCTTTGCCGTCCAGTTGCTTGGTCCGTTGCTGGCAGTCGGGTAGATCCAACTGTCAAACTCTGCTTCCTCTACATCCTCCTCAATAGCATTCACCCTTGGACTGGTGATAAACACTAGAGTCTTTCTGATCTTTTCCTTGCACACAGCCCTCTGAGCCTCTGCAGTAAAGCCCAGCCCGAACTTGTCGTTCTTTTGAGTGAAGTCAGGAAGCTGACCCCAGTTCGCACAATTGCCTTTCTCGATTACAGCCCGGGCATCCTTCAAAGATGCCATCTTCAATGGGAAGTCTTCTTCAGCCACTACTTCAGCTGATGCCAAAATTGGAGGTACTTCCTCAAAATGCTGAAAGGGGGTTTCAATAAACTCCCCGTCCATCTCGATATTCCGGAATGAATTCAAGTGACTAACCATGTATTCCTCCTCACCCTGCACGGTAACAATCTTCCCTTTGACAGGGTATTTGAGTTTTTGGTGTAGAGTGGAGGTTACTGCCCCAGCCTTGTGAATCCAGGGTCGACCCAATAAGCAGGAGTAAGACGGACGAATATCCATTACATAGAACGTTGAGTCGAAGACTTGGGAACCCACACGAATAGGAATGTTTACTTCACCGTGCACCATCCTCTTAGAACCGTCGAAGGCTCTAACAATGATGTTACTAGGTTTCAACTCCAGCCCCTCACAATCCAAGCGGTCCAATGCCTTCTTGGGCAAAACATTCAAGGAAGAAACAGTATCTACTAGCACGTGTGCGAGAGTAGTGCCCCTGCATTCTAGGGAAACATGCAGGGCATCATTGTGACTTTTCCCTTTGGGGGTGAGGTCAGCATCCGAGAACCCCAATCCATTGTCAGCGGTCAGATTAGCCACACAGTCAGCGAATTGATCCGCGGAGGTTTCTTGCGGTACGTAGGCCGTTTTCAGAAATGAAATCAGGGCTTTTGCATGGGCCTCTGAGCATAGCAGCAATGATAGCATATAGATTTTGGAGGGAGTATGCCCCAACTGTTCAACAATGTTAAAGTCACTCTTTTTGATGATTTTAAGAATTTCCTCCATTTCTTGTTGGGAGGCTTCTACAGCAGTCTTTTTTGGTGCCTCCGTCCTGGCAGGCAAATCGGTAGCAACTTCTTTGCCCCGAGTATCAGAGGACTCGACGGCAGTAGTAGACACAGGAACTTGAATTGGAACATGCACACTTGCGGGTGTGATGGTGAGAGGTTTTCGGATAACTGGCGGTGCAATGTCAGGCGAGAAGAGCCTGCCACTGCGGGTAATCTTGGCGGGACCAGTGATGTTACTGATACTGGTATTGGTGTTGAATTCCTGCTTCACCCCAAGCACATACACATCGGCCCCATAATGCCATGGGACCGCTTTATCAGACTCATAGGGGAGAGGCCCCGGAACAGTAATAGTAATGGGTGCAACAGACATAATTCGGACTGGTTTCTTCATGGGAGCTTTGGCAGGATTGTAAATTGTGACAACAAATATTTCTTCAATGGAAACAAACGGAACAACAGTTTTCTTGAACAGAATTTCCTTGCTATCCATCAGGCTTTAGATGTCTGATTTCAGTAGCGGACAACCGGTAGGGATAACAGCGCACAGGAGGCAACCCTTACCACAACCCGGAAATAAACCGGCTAGTAATAAGTTCCTCTTAACAGTCAAAAGAGGGGTAGCAACATCATTCACTGAAACAGCATACAACTCCTCTTCAATGGCATTTACTCTATGCTGGGGCATAGGGGCAGTTACAACATTCGGTCTTTCAGGCGCTTCAAATTGAATTTCCTTCGCGTCAATAAGATCTTGCATTTTGTTTCTCAAGGCCCAGCAATCGTCAGTAGTATGCCCGGGGCTATCAGAATGATAAGCACAACGGGCATTTGGGTTATACTTAGGAGATGCAGTATTCACGACTTTAGGAGCTTCTTTGGTGGTCACCAAGTTGGTTGACAATAGTTGGGGTAAAATTTGTGACAAGGTCATACTCAACCGAGTATACTGCCTCTTGGGCCTTTCACTTCTTTGTTGATTGTACCGCTGAGGAGCAGCAACAGGTTTTGAAATGACCAGAGCATTGACAGCTTGGCGACTTTCTGGCTTGACTTGTCTTCTAGGACCGTAGACGGCACTTGCTTCTTTCTTAAAAGGCCTCTTCTCAGTACCTGCAGTAACACCCTTCTGAATCTTTCCTGACTTGATGCCAGCTTCTATTCTTTCGTCCGTTAAGATCAAATCGGTAAACCCCGCGGAAGAGTTTCCAATCATATGATTGAAAAATGGCCCAGATAGGGTCCCTAGAAACATATCAACAAGCTCATGATCGGTTAAAGGAGGCTGCACCCTGCCAGCCAAATCCCTCCATTTTTGTGCGTACTCTTTGAATCCTTCGCCTGTTCCTAACGACATACCCTGAAGTTGGATACGAGTAGGGGCAAGGTCAGAATTGTATTGGTATTGTTTGTAGAAAGCGGTGGCCAAATCTTCCCAATTTCGAACACTGGCTCCCTCTAGCTGATAAAACCACTCCAACTGAGCTCCAGAAAGACTGTCTTGAAAGAAATGAATCCAAACGTTTTTATCTGCCGTATAGGGTTGAATCTTTCTCACGTAGGACCTGAGATGCATTTTGGGACAGGACAGCCCATCATACCTTACAAACACTGGCACTTTGAATTTTGGGGGGATCACAATCCCGGCAACCAAACCCAAGTCTTCAAAATCCAAACCCGGTACTCTTTGTAGCTCCATGGCGGCCAACCTGTCCTCTAGCCCTTTGTATTTATCATCAGCTGGAGGGTATTGCTGATCGGTATAATCTTCATCCTCTTCGACCTCCTCCTCTTCCGCATCAAACTCGGAAGGTACCGCAGCCCCACCTCCTTTGCTGGTTCCTTCATCAGAGATAGGAGGAAATTCAAGCACTCTCTGAGCTTCTCCGTCAAATCTTCTCCCCAAAGTAGCCATCCCGAGTCTCTTTTTCTTCTTTTTCACTGGGTCTTTGTTCCCCAATTGAGTCTTGATATCCTCCTGACCCTTAGCCAAGGTCATCAGGAGTTGCTGGAACTGTGCATTCTGAGCTTGTAGGTCTTTGACTGTTTGCTCGAGATCCATCCTGACTGACATGAACAGCAGATAGATAAGGAAACTTGGAGTGAGACCTGCTTATGCACATGATGAATGGTATGCTTATGTATGCAATGCATTCAAGGATTTAGGACATTCAAAATTGTTTCAGACAAAGAAGAACGCATGTCATATTAATAAGAAGAAATTTGTTAGTACATAAATGCCCCATGGGCCAAATATTACAAAATAACTTCTCAAGGTAAAAAGACATTGCGCATCCTCTTTGGTGCGATGTAGGTGTTGAGGGCCTCTTGCTCATGGAGTCGGCGGGTAAGCTCTAGAACCTTCTTCTCACTGGCGTAGAAGCTAGCTTCAAAAGTATTCCGTTCCTCCTTGAGCTGGATCCAACTTTTCTGCATTTCCTCCCACGATGTAGGCATGTCTGGATGCAGGATGGTGTAGGGAACCTCTCCTTCATTGACGGGCTCTTTAATCACAGGGAGAATATGAGGATAAGGCATCATCAAACTTTGGGCTCGGGCTCGTACCCACTTGAGATAAGGCTCAAGAGGGATGGAGTTCTTGTGTCCCAGAGTCTTGCTATCAACCTTGTTGAGTTTTCCCCAAGCTCTGATGAATCTTTGGCGAAGTCCTTGCGCATCGTTGTCGAAGTCAAAAACTAGGTCAGGAATCAACATGTCATGAGGGCCATCCCTCCGTGCGTATCCAAATTGCCTCAAAGCTAGGCAAGGGTTGTAGGTGATACCTCCTCTGATTCCAAGTAAAGGAACATTAGGAAATTCTCCGCAACGATCGACGATGATGACATTTTCTCTGGATCGAGAACACCAATGTACATCAGAGTGAGTAAGAGTCATCAACCGTTGGGACCACCTTGAGCCTTGGTCGTTCTTCAAGACAGATTGTGGAAGGTGCGAAATAAACCACCTTGCAAGGAGAGGAGTACAGCACATGAGAACACCCCTCTTTCTCATTGTTCGTGTGTAAAATGAGTGAAGGATGTCCCCAAGCAATGTTGGTATTGGATTTCTGGACAAGAAGATTTTGACGGCGTTGACATCTACCAATTGGTCAGGGTTTGGGAACAAGACCAACCCATAGATAAGGAGTGCCACAATTTCTTCAAAGGCTTGTAGGTCCAATGAATTCCAACATTCTTGTGCCTTCTCAAACAAGAATTTTGCTAAGAATCCCTTGACGCCGCTTCTGGTTTCCCAATGCCCCTTGATGTCAGAAGGCTGTATATGTAATGCTCGAGCAACATCTTCAAGCTTTGGTTCCTTTTCCGTACCGTTGAAAGGTATTTGATTAAGGATAGGAATTCTCAGGAGTTGAGAAAACTCCTCCAAAGTGGGCACCAACTGGTAATCGGGGAAAGTGAAACAGTGGTGAAGAGGGTCAAAGAACTGGAATAGCACTTTTATCATGTCTTCTTCAATGTTGGTGTTGACCAGGCTAAGCAATCTACCATGTCTTTCACTGAAGGATGAGCTTTCCGGAATTCTTGAGGTGAGCTCCTTGAGTTGAGGAGAGATTCTCACAAGGTTGACTTGAATGGTTTTTCTGCGAGGAACTTCCATGACCTGCAAAACAGGAACAAAGATGAAGATCCAAAACCCTTGAAATGGTTAGTGAATGCGTATGATGTTTTATGATGTCCATGATGTATGCACAGCACATATGTACAAGCAATTCACACCAACCCTAGTTTTAGGCTTGCATGAGGTTTCATAGGTAAGTACCCTCTTGAGTGTAGTTGGCTTAAAAACCTGTCCTATAAATAGTAACCGGGTTCTAAGGAGCTCAATATCACGGGATTGTTTTCATTGTTCATTGTTTTGGTTTAGCCACTTAACTAGCGACCAAAATATTCCAAGAAAATAACCCTCAATGAGTGTAGTATCGAGTATCTACCAACTTCGGACTGCGCCAAAGCCGGTTATCTCACTACCCCTAATAAAAGGCCAAGATGGTCAAGTAAGGTTCTAGGTCATTAGTGCTTAGTGACATCACTCAGCGGCCCCGTACTCTCCTTGATTGAACTCAAGGGTTACCGGTACTCACAAATATGTCGCACTAATATAGCTATTGCTTCGACCGTGTCGGTATACCCCGCACAGTTTCCACAACGTATTGCTATCTATGAATGTTTCCCAAAATCCGGGTGTAGGATTGCAAACCCAAACAATAGAGCCAAGATATAAAGCAAACAATTCAAACAATTTGTCATGCAAGAGGGTGATCTAAGCCCTAAGGTTACTCCACTTTTATAAATATCCCCAGCAGAGTCGCCAGTTCTATGATACGGTGGGAGAACTGACTGTGGTTTTGCGTTTGTTTTCGCAAATGTTTCGGTTGAGCAAGAGTCGCCACCGACTTTTTATTTTATCCTAAGGAAAGGTTTAAAAAGCACAGCAAAAACCTTTGAGATTTTTCTTGGGTTCGGGGAGTAGATTATAGAAAGGGAAGGTATTAGCACCCTTTCTATCCATGGTTATCCATGGGCTCTTAGTTACTTGCTTAGATCACTTGCCTTTTGTTTTCAATTGTTTGAAATGGTGCTTTGTGTGTGTGTGTGTTTTTGAAAAGTGTTTTGAAAAGAGGCCAATGTGGTGGCAACCTTTGTAATGATCCATGTTGGGATGTATACAAAGGTGTATGTATTTTGAAAAGGTTTTCATTTGTTTTTGAAAGTTATTTTGAAAGTGTTGTGAGGTGTGGTTTAAAAACAGGCAAGTGTTTTTGTTTTGCAAGTTAACAAGTACTTAAGAGCGATCTACCCTAAAGTTCTCAAAGATTTTTGTTATGTTTTTAACCCTTTTAACAATTTTGTTCCACCATTGTATTTGGTGGACAATCTTGTGTTAGGATGTGAAAGGGACAGGTGTGGGTCGTCGTTTAGACCATAATTGCAATGGTGCCAAGTATCTTTGGGCAATTTTTTCTTTAAGGGACTTGATCATTTGAGTTATTTGTTTTGCCCAAAGAGACCTAACATGCAATATGGCCTAATTTTTGAAAGGCAACAAGTGGATGTAACCCTAGGGGTGTTAGTGTGCAAGTGTATTTTATTGCATACAAGAGTTTTTTCTTTGAATTAGGTTTTTCTACTTCATTGATTTTATCTTGCCATACATGTCCTAATTACTAGCAATAAGAAGCGGAAATATAAAATCCTACGCTATTACAACAATTAGGGGAAGAGGATACACATTTGTACATGGGGGGTTCAACGAGAAAAATAGACAAAAAAGAAAATAGCAAAAAACAAGATATAGAGAGAGAGAGGGAGCCCGCGCGCTGCTGGGAGGTCATCAGAAGTTCTGACTCAGCTCCGCTGCCAGATGATCAACCTGTTAGTGAAACTGGATGAGTCAGAACTTCTGACTCTGGCACCTGCAAAACAGAACCTTGTTAGTGGGGAAATCAGAAGTTCTGATTTCCCTGCGCTACAAGACAGAAGTTTGTTAGTGGAGAAACCAGAAGTTCTGATTCTGTTGAAAAGGCAATAACTCTCAGAGGTTCTGATATCATTGACAGCAAAACAGGCTTCAGATATGCTAACGTCAAAGTCAGCATTTGGCTTTTCCCTGTACTAATCAGAACATCTGCAATTCTGTTGTTACTCCACAAAACAGGAAACATATTTGGAACAGATCCAGCAAATACAAAAATGTTTCAGAGGTCAGAATCACCAAGGTCACAGGCAAGTCCTATACTGGCTCAGAACGTTCTGAGGTATGAAAATCCTCAGAACATAAACAGCAATAACATGAATATTTACATTATGTTACTTGAATATGCACAGCTAATGATGCTTAACAGTGTGATGAGGGTCAGCAGGTGCTTACCTGACTGTTTGGAAAAGTTGGTGAGTGAAAGTTTAGCTTTTGGTTCTGGTTCTGGTGGTGTTCTGGACAGATTTTGAAAAGGGGAAGTAAAGGTGTATACGTGTGTAGGGTCAGAAGTTTGGAAAGAGTGTTTTTGGTTTACAGAAAAGAACTGGATATTTGATGAAGTTGAAGGTGAGAAACTCAAAGTTATGAAACAAAGCTGGAGATTTTGACAGAGTTTCAGAATGCTGTGTTGCTAGGAGTTCTGTTTCTCTCTTAGCAATTTTCTGTTTCTTTTCTTGAACGTCTTTGGCAGTGGTGAAGACTCTCTATTTATAGGCAAAATCCTTGTGGATGCCTTGAACATTTAAAGCGCCAACAGAGTTTGAATTTGTTCTTTGACAGAAATTCCTGGGAAGTTGTGATACAGATAGCTTTCAGCCTAGGTTGCAGCAGCAGGCGTAGATTGGGGAGAAGTGACCTCTGAAGTGGGCGGTGGCGTGAAGACCCATGCCAGAATCTGTGCAAAAGCGTTTTCCAAGCCACACGTGAATGCTCAGGAGTGGTTGGAAGCATTAATGGGCATTAAATGGTGACAAGACCTGTCAATACCAACATTCTGGTAATGGAAACCAGCGTTGAATCAGCAGCGTAAACCATGCTCTGGCCTTGGCTACCTGTTGTCTTAGTAAGCTCTGGAGATTCTCCTGGTTTTCTGGTACGTTCCTTGGATTTGCTTCTGGACAATCTGGACTTAGAGATTCTGTATCAGTATAACACCCACTCTTCTGATCTTTCATCTTCTGATTTCAACCTATTCTGAAGGAGCCTTCAGACTTCCCTGCTTCTCTTGCATTCCTTTAGCAAATTCTGACTGGGCTTGTGTAACTGCTGAAGGGGCATGTTCTGTTTGAGGCTTACATTCTGAACCACGTTTACAACTTCTGATTGAACTGATGTAGCTGCTGAAGAGCCAACTTCTGACCATGCTGAGCCAAGCTTGCAACTTCTGACCGTTTTCATCTGGAATGGGTCCAGAAGTTCTGAAGCGCTAATTTTTCTAAAAATCACGTATTTTAAAGAAACATTCTAAGTACTTAGAATTTGGTTTTTCTCAAGATAAAAGCGTTGCTTCTGGAGTTCGTGAGATCATCTTGCTCTTGTAAGTGGCTTGCTTGGGCAAAAGGATAACTCAGGACTTGGATTTGTTTCAGGGGAACTTTGAAAAATCCAAGATGGTTTCCTGAAGAAAGGGAGGGCAAATTTTGGGGTACAACAGTATGTATGGCTTCCTCTAACAGTTGTTAATTAATTAAAGGGTTTCCTACAGGCTCCATTATGGTGTTGGGTTTATAATCCCATTTTTCCAGTCTTGTTTCAGATTTCTCCAGCTGAGTGTGATTATTTAGCCAACCAGGTGGTAATCAAACAGAGGTTAAAAGGATCTATGGATCCTATGCTCATTTGAGGGAGTTATTTCTCCCTTTGTGTATTTATAATTGATATGGAATTTCTTGTAGATCATTTCTCCCTCCAGTTATGACATTATTGTTGTTATGTGCTCCCCAAGTAGCTAGACAAGGGCAGTATCTTTTCTAAGAAGTGTTCAGATAGTTGTCAACTTTTTAGGTTTTCTCTCACCAAGTGTTGGGTTTGACTTAAAATCCCCATAAGTTTGACTTCTTACTTTAATGTTAACTTCTTGATTCCCCAGGAAGGTTCTCCAAGGTCACTTTCGCTGGTGTGCGTATGATCTTCTTGTGTTTCTCAGATAGTTAGAGATGATACCAACTGATGTATGATGTGGTATTGGGTTTGTGATCCCATTGTCCCCGGTCAAGTCTTGGTTCATTTTGTTTGATTTTTGAGTTTGCATGGTCTGAAGCCTCTATCCCAGATTCCCCAGTGAGGTCTTCACTCATATGACGAAAGTTCCTTCTCCCCTTGCGTGCTGAGTTGGAACTATTTGCAAAATATTGCTCTTTTTGGCAGTGTTGGCATTATTGTTGGTATTTATTTCCCAGGAAACTAGGCCAGGGCAATATCTTTTGTAAGAAGTGTTGAGACAGTTGTCAACTTTTTGGATTTTCACCCGCCAAGTGTTGGGTTTGATTTAAAATCCCCATAAGTTTAACCTCTTGCTTTAATGTTAACTTCTTGATTCCCTAGGAAGGCTATCCCAGGGAACTTTTGTTGGAATAAGTATGACTTTCTTGTTTTTCTTAGATAATTGAAGATGATACCAATTGATGTATGGCTCGGTGTTGGGTTTATGATCCTATTTTCCCAACCAAGTCTTATTTCATTTGAACCTCAGGTTGCATGATATGAAGACTCTATCCAAGATTCCCCAGTGAAGGATTCACTTATTTGGTAAAAGTCTTGTCTCCCTGTATATGCTGAGATTGGACTCATTTGCGAAACATCTTCTTTTGGTAGCATTAGCATATTGTTTGTTTGCTCAGTAGTCAGGCTAGGGCAATATCTTTTCTAAGAAATATTGAGACAGTTGTCAACTTTTTGGGTTTTCACCCGCAAAGTTCTAGGATTGATTTAAAATCCCCATAAGTTTGATTTCTTGCTGTAATGTTTGACTTCTTAACACCCCAAGTTGTTATCCCTACGAGGTTTCATACTTTCTCCCCAGTGAAGTGGGTGCCATACTCGCTCTCAATATTGAAGAATGTATCTTTGTGTCTCCTCTATGATGTGGTCTTCTTCTTCCCAATGAAGTCAGCATGAGGTCTCCAGTTGATATCTCGATGAAGAGGCACTATCTCCCCCAGTGAAGTTTGTCTCATATTTCTCCAATGAAATAAGTATTGCAATCCCTGGTAGAAGTAAAGACCGTGAAAATTTTGTTTTCCCCATTCGAAAAATGTGTGATAATCCCCAATAAAGCCTGGAGGAGGATCTTATATCCCTATATCTATACTGATTTGTTGCTATGATGTGATTATTTTCGGATCTATGTTCCTTCCTAGTGAAGTTAATCCGTGTAATAGAAATCAGTCTTCTCAGTTGGTGCTTACTTTCTTATGGAATCTTCGTCTTGGATGTGATTTAGCCGAGTATTAACGTTACCCGAGTTTGTATTGTCTGGTTATCCCCAGTGTTATATGTTTGTTTTGTCATCATATACATGATAACATTCATACATTTATACATACGTCATGCATATTTGAATTTAGCAAATCATTGCTCATTCGCATTCATTAATTTTCTGTTAGCATATTACCCTATTTTGCAGAGTTGTGTTATCCTCTCTCCAATAGAGTGTCAACCTTAAGCAGAAAGTGTATATTCTTTCAATTTCCCCACTGAGTTATTCCTCGTGGAATATGTTTTCTTTAGCCTTCCTGTACAGCTCTTTGTCTGGATAGAATGTGATTCCCCTTTGATTTATTTCTCATAAGGATGCATTTTGGTTGATTGATTCATTCTGGTTTCTTTCTGGTTTGAAACTATGATACCCAACAATATTATTACTTTGGATTTGTGCAAGCTTTGAGCCCTGGTTTGAGAATGTGCATTTATTTTGGCACGAGAAGATTTTATCTCCTCAGCAGGAATATGTTGGCATTTCCCCAGGAAGCCACATTTCTTTCCCTAAGAAGCCATATTTCTTTCCCCAGGAAGTCATTTTTATAATCCTTCCCATAACAGCGAGTAGCATGTCTCATTATTTGAGCAACTTATACTTCGACGTAAAAGTCAGTGTTACTTTTTTGCTATCTTCTCTATGAGTGGATAATTTGCAGTTCATCATCAAATTACTTCAATGGATGGAAAGTCTTTTGAATATGACAGGGACAATTCGTTGAGAAATCTTTACAATTGGCAGTCTATTTATTTGAGACAAATTATATATTACCCTTTCCAGGTGAAATGCCTTCGTTAAAGAAGAAGTTGAGACCCGTTCTAGGTGAAACGCTAGAATTTTGGGAAACTTGTTATCATCAAAATGTTTCTTCTACCTTCAACTATTGAGTTGGTAGTTTTCTGTCATCTGTGAGTCTATATGTTTTTGATTTTCTACCTTCGACCATTGAGTTGGTAGTTCACTGTTATCTATAAGCCGGTATATTTTTGATCTTCTACCTTCGACTATTGAGTTGGTAGCTTTTCGTCATCTGTGAGTCGATATCTTTTTGATCTTCTACCTTCAACTATTGAGTTGGTAGTTTACCGTCATCTATGATTCGGTATCTTTTTGATCTTCTACCTTCAACTATTGAGTTGGTAGCTTACCATCATCTGTGAGTCGGTATCTTTTTGATCTTCTACCTTCAACTATTGTGTTGGTATTTTACCATAATCTATGAGTCGCTATCTTTTTGATCTTCTACCTTCAACTATTGAGTTGGTAGTTAATCGTCATCTATATGTCGGTATCTTTTTTATCTTCTACCTTCAACCATTGAGTTGGTAGTTAACCGTCATTTATAAGTCAGTATCTTGTTGATCTTCTACCTTCAACCATTGAGTTCGTAGTTTACTGTCATCTATGAGTCGGTATCTTTTTGATCTTCTACCTTCAACTATTGAGTTGGTAGTTTACTGTCATCTATGATTCGGTATATTTTTGATCTTCTACCTTCAACCATTGAGTTGGTAGTCTATCGTCATCTATGATTCGATATCTTATTACTTTTGTATCTTCATCCATTGAGTTGGTAGTTCGCAGTTATCTGTCGATCGTTATCATTCTTTACTTTTTCCTCAATATTTGAGTTGATGCTACCTTGTCTCCTTCTTGGGATTTACTCCAATAGAGTCAGGATTTTTGTTCACCGGTGATTTATTTTCCTGGTCGGGTTTCTCTTTTGATCCATATTCAAAAGCATTGTATGGTATCTTATGGCCAAAAATAGGGCTTGTTTTCTATTTAAGTATCTCCAATTGCGTCAACACGAAGATTTTTAATCATTGCATCTCTGGATAGAAGACACTTAAATAAGGGCAGCTGTTGTACCCCAATTTTTACCCCTAAGATTCCCCTATCATATCATATCAACTCGATCATAACAAGATAGTGGTGATTGAACATTAATTTTAAAAATAGCGAGAGCGCTTTAAAATTAATTGGAAACTATTTGTTTTCAAAAAATACTTTTAAATTTTAAATGACACGGACAGAGCGCTCATTTGAGTTTAACAATATGGCCTGAATCGATAGAACGAAAATGTGAGACAAGGGTTTTTAAATTAATATTTTCCACTGAAATAATGTTTTAATACTCCTAACTATGCCAATGACTTATTGAATCCATGAAGTCGACAAATTACATACCGGTGTCCCGTTATCAATTATTAGATTTTAGTCAATTCCTGTTTAAACCCCAACATCCTAATTTTATAATTAGCCTTAGCTTTTCACAGTGACCCTAGATAACAGTAGTTTGACCATCAGTCCTTGTAGGTTCGATATCTTTTAAAACTATGTGATTAGACTGTGCACTTGTAGTCACTACACCCGACAAACTCTCAAAGTTACGATCAACAATGCTTGTACGAATCGCAGATCGTGAAATGAAAACTCTAAGAGGCAAAGATATTGCTTTGGTGAAAGTAGTCTGGCTAGGAGCTGCCAGAGAAAGCATGACGTGGGAGTTGGAAAGCAAGATGCAGAACTTCTATCCTGAGTTATTCAAATAAGGTAGACTTTCGAGGATGAAAATATTCTAAGTGGGGGGAGAGTTGTAACGCCCTTTAATTTAATTAATTATTTAATTAAATTATTTTTGGATTATTTGTTAAAAAGTTGTGAGATGTTGAGAATTGTTGGTATAAGTTTTTAGATTATTATTAATTAAATAATTAGTTGATTAATAATAATAATAATAATAATAATGTTGGAATTAATAGAATATTCGCATTGAGCCTATTTTATTGATTGGAAGTAGTAAAGTGGGGGTGTGAAAGTTAAGCCCAATAGGATTAATGGTATAAGGTTAAGATCAAATAAGGATTTGGTTATTTGGTAGAATAAGAAGTCTTGTGTGTGGCTGTGTGAAGCTGCGTAGAAGAGGAGCAAGGCTGCACAATTGTCGAGCTAAGTTGCACGGTTGTCGAGTAGACCAAAACAAGGTTGTCAGGTGGGAGTTTGGTAAAGTGACCTTCAATCCAGGTAAGGGTGGGGTTCTGACCTTATAATGAGATTGATGATGATCGTTATATGGGAATTGGTCATTTGTATGACTGTTGTGCGTTGATGTTTCTGGATCTGTTGTTGGAGTTGCTCACTTTCTATGTTGTTGTCGTTCAGGGAGTTACTGTATGACTATCTTGCATGTTTAGTGAACCTGTTGTTGATGTTTGTTGTTAGTCATGTTGTGGGCGTTTTAAGTTGTCTGTATGATTTCCCGGTTAGTGTATATTAGTACTTGTTGATGTGGTCATTAGGTTGTTGTATCTTCCGAGCGGTTAGTAGGAAATTAGTAAATTGTTGTTCTGGTCGTTTTAGGAAGGTTTCAGCGTGACTGTCTTATACAATTAATGAATCTGTTGATAGGAAATATAGTTTCTCGTTGTTGTGGTATTCTGAGTGGTTGGCCGGAAATTATGAGTTGTATTGATATGGTCGTTATGACGTTGTATTGTTCCATGTTATTAGCCGAAATTAGTGGTCGAGGAGGATGCTGATGGTGTTAGCTGCCGAGCGGCATTTAGGCTGCAAGGTGTGTCGGGGAATATATGTGTTGGATGTCGAGCAGCATTAGGCTGCAAGGCGTGTTGAGGAACACAATATTGTTGTTGAGCTGCACGAAGTTGAAGGCTGTTTCAAGGAGGGAAAATTAGTTATTATTTTGTCTTGGTTGCGGTGCATGTCGAGGGGCACATAGTCTCCCTATCCCTATTGCACGTGCATGTTTTTTGGTCGATACCAGTGTTGTGTAAGTTGTTCTGAGTTGAGAATTTGCAGGTTGATGATTTATGTTGAGATTCCTCTAATTATGGGTAGATATTAAGTTGTAGGCTTATGGTCAATGTTGGATTAAATTGCATTATTGTTGTTGTTGTTATTACGTTCATGTGGTTAATGCATACATAGCATATCATGTTGGAGCTGATGCTCATTTAGTTGGCCTGGATTGGCAAATATAAAGTTGAAGGCTTATGCCTTGTTGATGCCTCTATTTATTGGCATATTATTAAGTTAGGAGTTTTGCTCCATTGGTACCACATTCATGTGCGTAAAAACAAGTCGCATTCCATGTTGCATTTTGAGTCATTGTGTGGTTGATTTGATTATGTTTATGTTGTTAAAAAGCGGTGAAGTGGCGATTTGTATGAACTATCTAATATATTATTTATCATATATCCTATTATATTGTTTGATATCTCACCCCTTATGTATGAATGTTACCCATATGTCGGTAACGTGCAGGTAATCCAGAGTGAAGGCGTTGACCTTCAGTAGTTCGAGTCGGTGTCATTGCTCTGATAAGTAACACTCGGAGGGGTGAACGCTTGTTGCTTTATCATTTTTATTACTTCAGTTGTTGAATTTTAAGTTAATTGTCGTTACTTGTTATTTGGATTTGTTTCAGTTGGATAAATATGTTACATTCTTTATATTTGAATATTATGACTCTGCTGCGTAGTTATGAAAGTTGTTAGTTTTAAAAGATTAATTTATGTTGCTGTTGGTTCATCCAAGTTTAACGTGTTATGTATCTGTAATGAAATTCGTTGTTTTAAATTGAAATTGTAACATCCTGATTTGGTTGTCAAAATTTTATAACTCTGATTTTATAATAATTGTCAGATAGAATTTGGGTGTTACATACACCAACCTCATGGTTTTGAAAATTATAAAAATCAAGGTTATCTTTTTAAACTCAAAAAATTAGTACACAGTCTAAAAAAAGCTCCCAGATCTTGGTGTGATAGTATAAGCAATTTTATTTTAGAAAATGATTTTACCATAGGAAAGGTTGATACCACTTTGTTCTGTAAGTCCCTCAAAAATGAAATTCTGGTAGTTCAAATATATGTTGATGATATTATATTTGGTTCCTGATTGGTCACCATTTTCATCATGTTTTTGTTACTTATCTGATGATAATCCAGGTATTCTACATCGTTTTGTATCGTATTTTGCTCATCTTTGAATGATTTCATGTTTCATAAGTTTTCCCATATTTTATATTTTTCGTAAGTTTTATTTTAAGTTATTTCCTATTTTATGCTTCGTTTGGTTGTTTCTATTGTTTTAGGCTCAGGTGAAAGATCTATGGGACTCGGGATGAGAAAAGTCAAGAAATTGGGAGTTTCATGAAGTTTTCAACAAGTTTCAGCAAGTCTGACACGGCCACCTGTGTCACTAGAAACAGGCCTTGTCAGGAAGAGGAATGAATCCAGGGCCAAAAACCAGAGTCTCAACACGGGCGCCTGTGTCAAGTGACACGGATAGTGTCAATTTTCCTGAAGAGTGGATTTTGTGAAGTGTTGTCTGGTGACTAACACGGCCACCCATGTCTCCTGACGCGGGCCGTGTTGGTCTATGCGTTCATAACTTTCTATTTTTGTTTAACTTCCCTAAGTATGGACCAGAAGGGCGTTTTGGACTTTCCAGACGGAGAACAAAAGACTTTGACTACTTGAGGCACTTTTTATGAAGGAGAGAGGCACTTTTGATCGAACGAAAGAATTACAGAAGAAGGAATAGAGCTCTCAAGGGTTTGGAAAATAGATCTTCAAGAGCTATTATGATTGAAGATCAAAGCAATCTTCTTATCTTGTAATGTCTAATCTTTTTATTGAATTTTCTTTGAATACTATGATAGGCTAAACTCCCCAATACTAGGCGTGTGTCCCTGATTTATCATTGTAACGATATTGATCTCTTGTTTTATTCAACACAATAGTTCTTTTTCATCAATTTAATTGGTCATAATAATCTACTATTTTTCCCTATTGGATCAATAGGGTTTCACTTTTTTTAACACATAGAGTTGGATAGTCGTGTTAACATTTTCTAGACAATTATATTATAGATGATTTCACCTAGGACTAGGGAAATCCTATAATAACCGGAAATTCTTGATAATCAAATGCTTAGCTTCATCACTTCTTTTAAATGGACATTGGAATTAGGATAGAAGTAAAAGGTTTTTCACTAAGGACTTAGGGAAAGACAGTCTTAAGAACCGGTAGTTGATGTTGATGAACTTGTTGAAAAGATCAAGAGTCAAAGTTATCATATGGAAAATCAAACACCTACCCCTAGCATGTTTGATCATATTAGTAAAAGTCATAATTTACATTCTTTTCATCTTTATAATTGTTGAAGTTATATCATAATCCAAACCAAATGCAAGTTTTTGTTTAATTGAACCACAAGTTAAATTCGTTAGTATAAACAGTCCTCGAGATTGATATCTAGGGAAATTCCCTATCTTTACTACTTAGGAAAAAACAGTACACTTGTTATTTTCCCTACCAAGCTTTTGGAACTGTTGTTGGGGACTGCCAAAATACAGAGTTAATTGTAGTTCAAATGAAATTTTATTGCTCTACAATTAAAATTTTATTTTTATGTTATATATATATATATATATATATATATATATATATATATATATATATATATATATATATATATATATATATATATATATATATATATATATATATATTATTACTAATTTTTGTCTAATCTTTTATGTGAGGTAAGGCCTCAGCTGAATTTCCTTTTGACACAGAGATCGAAAGAACTTTTCACTCAAGGCGAAGATAAGTGAGATTAGCTAAACTGGCCTTCGAGGAATAACTTATTTTAGTTCATTCGAATTTTGAATAAGAACACCATTCAAAGCATAAAGAGATAGATTCATAATTAGAAGTTGAGACTATTGCCGAAAATTCACTTGAGAGACTACTTGGTGACTATGGTGGAACAAATGCACTGACTGGTCAACTAACTATTATGAACCAACTTGTGAATGTAACAAATTTTCAGCTGCATCCTAGCACTATCGCTCAGCTTGAGAGGAGATCCTTCTCTGGAAGGGTTAATGAGGATGCCAACAAGCATTTACAAAGGTTTCTAACAATGAGAACCACTTTAAAGATAGATGGGAATACTGAGGAACATAAAAAGTTGCAGATGTTCCTGTTCACTTTAGCTGATGAGGCTGGAGAGTGGTTTTATTCCCTTCTGGCTGGTAGCATTACTTCTTGGGAAAAGACAGAAAAAGTGTTCCTGACTGAGTACTTTCCAACGTCAGTAATCATGAGAAAAAGATATGAGATCCTAAATTTCAAGCAAAAAGAGGGTGAGTCATTAGGGTATTCTTATAAAAGATTTAAAAGACTCCTAGTGGCTTGTCCTACTCATAATTTAGATCAAACTGAGCAGATGAAAATGTTTGTGAATGGCCTTAGGATAAAAACCAAGAAGCTAATTGACAAAGGAGTTGGTGGCTCATCTAATTTTCCAGCAGTCACTGGTATCAAGAAGATAATTGAAGCCATTTTTGCAAATGAGCATCTGGAGTTATATGGCAAGGTTGCAAGCAAGCCAGAGGGAGTAATTGATTTGAAGTTGGAAGCCAACGAGCAGATAAAAGTAGAAGAAACAATTGTTGCAAAAGTGGAGAAGAAGCTCAAGGCGATGAACATCAATAGTCAACAAGTGTCTCGAATTCACCAAGGTCAAAATTCTATTTGTTAAATTTATGGTGGACCACACTTGACTGTGCATTGTCTTGCAACTACTCAACAAATTGAAGATATCAAGTTCTTGAAGCAGAATAATCCTTATTCTAACACCTATAATCCTATGTGGAAGAATCATCCAAATTTTTCATGGATAGATCAAAGAGGGAATGTTCAGCAGCAAGGGCAAGGCCAATATCAGAATCAATATCAGCAGCAATAGCAGCAAGCTTCAAAGAAAGCAGGTTAGGAGTTAGCCATTGAAAATATGACAGCTCATAATATTCAGTTTCAAGAGGAGACAAGAAACAATCAAAAGAACACTTTCGCTTCAATTTAAAATCTAGAAGTTCATATGGGACAAATAGCACAACAACTAGAGAATGCTCAAGCACCAGGCATTCTTCCTTGTGGAACCGTTGTAAATCCAAGAGAAAATCAAATTGTGAATGCAGTTGTGACCAGAAGCGGTAAGTTAGCTGGAAATGTCGAAAAAGAGGAAATAGAAGAGGAAGGTTTATTAGAAGTGGGTCTAGATATTAGAGTTGATCTGAAGCAAGTTGGGGAAGTGGTTATACATCTAGTTGTTGAGAAGGAAAAGCAAAAAGATCCTAAGCCAAAAATCATTCTCCCTTATCCTATAAGAACGAGGAAGAAAAATCTTAATTAGAAAAATTTTGAGAAATTCTTGGAATTGTTCAAGAAACTTGAGATTAACAATCCTTTTGCTGAAGCTCTGGAACATATGCCTATCTATGCTAAATTCATGAAAGACATCAAATCCAAGAAGCGTTCCATCGACACTGAGCCGGTAATTCTAACTAAAACATGTAGTGTTATTTTGCAGGGTCTCAAAATTCATGTGAAGAAGAAAGACAGAGGTGTGGTTACTATTCCTTGCACTATTGGTGATAAATCATTCAAGAAGGCACTTATTGATTTGGGTGCTAGTGTAACCTGATGCCACTTTCAATTTATAAAAATCTTGAATTCGGTGAGGTGCAAGACACTTGTATGACACTTCAGTTTGCAAATCATTCAATGAAAAACCCTATGGTACTACTGTTGCGACTGGTTTTTAAATTAGATCTGCCACTATTAGTTTTTATCCTAGGGAAGGGAATCTAACAGAAAACCCTAAGTCGCATACAGATATTCTAGGTTTCTGACTCAATTAGACAAAAGGAATGTGTTAGGCACCTTTCATCTACCTTGTTCACAAGGATATTAGGTTTTAGGTTTAGGTTTCGGGTTAAACAGGGTGTTAAATATTAATTAGGAGGACTCGCTACGATTTTTGATCATTTGCCTACGTATCATCTTATGAGGAATCAGAGTCCCAATTCGTAGTTTGTATGGGGTTAGTGTTTTTTAGGGGTTTGCAAACATATTTTGAATCACCTCGCACTTTGGTCGGGAGTGGTGATTGCGGAGATTTTGACAAAATGCGCGGTAAGTCAAAACCTGTTTGAAACACTTTTGCAAAAATAGTTGATTAGTTTAGTTGATTGCGAAAAAATGGTTTGATGTTTGTTAGTGTTTTTTATTGTGTTAATTGAAAAAAATATCTTGATTAATGCATGATTAATAATAATATGAAAATTAATAATAATAATAATAATAATAATAATAATAATGATAATAATAATAATAATAATAATAATAATAATAATAATAATAATCTGTAACTAATAGAAAAGAAAATAAAAAATTAGAATTATAAAAAATATAAAAAATAATGATTAAACAGAGGGGGTGTATTTTTATGGTATGTAGTAAAATAAAGGGGTGTTAAAAGAAGGATGGGCTAGGCCCAAACGCAGTTCAGAACAGGGGGTACCATTTCTTTTGAGTTTCAGTAACGTGAAAAAAGGGGGGTGCGAAGAGGAATGGGCATAACCCATTATGCAAGCTTGGAGGGTCTAGCTGATTATGTGCGTGAAGGTGCATGGTGCTTATCATGCAGACTTGGCCTCTGGCCGTCTGATCAAGATCAAATGGATGATGATGGGGGAGCATGGCAACTAAGGTGTACGCGTGGATCAAGATCTTCATTACAGCAACATTGTCCCTCTATCTCGCCTCAGCCCTTTAACCCTTCCTATTTCATCAACCCTAATCTCCATCAACCACCGGCGGTGGCGCCTTCTTACCTTCACCCCATCGTAAATCAATCAAACCCCCACCCAACAATCAAAACAAATATCACGCAAAGCTAAGTGTGCTTACCCCTTTCGATTTCAAATTCTGAGTTCCTATCGAATTCGCGCTTACCCTTCTTCTTCTTCTTGTTTACAGGTAATGGTGGTGTTCTATGATGGTGGTAGCGATGGCGAAGATGGTGGCTAGAGGCGGAGGATAGCGGTGGCTCACGGTTTGGATTTCAGAAGTTAAAACTCCAACCGCCCTCTCTAAATCTTTGCGGCTTCAACGATAGTTCCAACCCCTCTGTCTTTGTTCTATCAGTCCTTCGTCTCTGTATTTCTTTCTGTAATCCCATGTTTCCATTTTTTTTGTCACCGTACAAGGTACTCTCACTTCTGTTCTTTTTGTCTGTCATCCCTCATCATTTCCTGTCATTTTATTATGTATTTATAATGTTTTGGTTTAGGGTTTTTGAGTTAGAAGTTTGTTAGCATAGATTAGGGATTTAGAATTAAGTTGGGGATTAGATTTACAGTTGATTGATTCTGTTTATTGTAATTGATTTATGGTTTGTAATGATTCTGTAATTTTCTGGATTTTGTAAGATTCGGATTTGATTTGGTTTGCAATTCTATTCTAAATGATTCCAATTGTAATAACAATGATTCACTATAATTTTATATTTTTTCTATAATAGAGATTGTCATTTGTAAGATTTGATTTCCGTAATATATAAAAATTATGGATTTGGATTTGATTGGTACTGATATTGCTTGACTGAATAATGTAATATGATAATTGATGATTTGATTCCATTTGCAATTCGTACAGTACGTGTTTTTTTGGAAAAACCTGCACACTTTTTGGTTGCGATTGAAACAGTGTGCGTTATTGCATTTTTTTGTGGGCCCTGTATTGATTTGAATTGGGCTCTCAATGCTACTTTTTGTTTTATCCAGCAACACATTTTGCAGCAAATACCATTTTATATAACCTGGCCTAATTGTTGTTGTTTTCAAACAACCTTTAATAATTAAATAAATCTTACAAATAATATCTGTTAATAATATAAATAATCTCTACTGAAAATCTTTTTAGTAAAACACTATTATGATAAAAAGTTCCCAACAAAACACATTGCATTTTCTTTTAATAAAGATACATATATTTCTTTTTGTTAAACAGTAATAGCAAGGGGTTTAATAATAATGCATTTTTTTCTTTTAAAACAACAACAAGATATCAAATGAACTGCTGAGTTTTAATGGACTTGTAACTTGCACACCCCATCCCTTTTTGTTAACAACAACCAAAATGTTAATGGACTCAATTCTAATGGGCTTGCATATTGTAATTTCAACCTCCCCTTTTACTAACGACAAAAATGGGCTAAGTCATTTAATTTTTAATTAAGAGCAACTTAAACTTAAGTCTCCTTAATAATTTAATAACTCAGTAGTTATTAGAATAATTTTTATTTTCGAATCGCATGGGTCGTTGGTCAACATGCCTCACGAACATTCACAGATACACGAGTCTTCCTGATTTAGAAATCCCCATTTTCGAGAATTAAAATACACCCCCTAGTCTTTCATAAAGATGGGCCATCAGATACTGCTGTACCATCCTTAATTAAATATTTCTTCTATTTTAATCTCGAAAAATAAAACCATCGAGGCAGGACAAATTTGGGGTACGACAATTACAACTGATGTTCTTGTGGAGATTGACAAGTTTATGTTCCCTATTGATTTTGTGGTTCTTGAAATGCCGGAAGATGAGGAAATCCCACTAATCTTGGGAAGACCTTTTCTAGAGACGGGAAAATGCATGATAGATATTTAAGAAGGTACTATGACCCTCAAGGTCTATGATGAGAAGCTGAAAATTAATGTGAGAGGCACCATGAAATTCAAAGATGAGGAAGATACAAGCAAAAACATTGAAGTGTTAGACAGTGTTCATTCACCCAGTTCAAAGTAAAGTTCCTAAATTACCTTTGGAGAGAGTTCTTAGCTTGTCAATTTCTGAAAGCAATGAGGAAATAGATGAGAAAGAATATGAAGTGCTAGACATGTTTGAAGCACAACCTCCTTGGAATAGATCAAAACCATAACGGTGGGAAGATTTATGACCACCACAGTCTCTTGAAGAAAAATAAGAGGTGAAAAAGGGAACAAAGTTGAAATAGCTGCTTGAAAATCTCAAGTATATCTTTCTTGACACTAAAGAGAAATATTCATCTATTATCAACTCTAGCTTAAAAGAAGTTCAGGAAGACCAACTCATCAAAGTGCTCAAGAAATACAAGGGTGCTATCAGATGGGCCATTGAAGATTTGAAAGGTATTACTCCCATAGTTTGCATGCACAAGATATTGATGGAAGATAATCAGAAACTGGTTGTCTAGCCTCAAATAAGACTCAACCCTGCTATGAAAGAAGTTGTTTGAAAAGAGGCTGTGAAGCTGATGGATGCGGGTCTTATTTACCCTATATCCGACAGTGCATGGATGAGTCATGTTCATGTGGTACCTAAGAAGGGAGGAACAATTATCATCAAAACTGAGAAGAATGAGTTGATTCCTACCAGAACTGTTACATGTTGGAGAGTGTACATAGATTACCGAAGATTGAATATTGCTACAAGAAAAGACCACTTTCCTTTACCATTCATTGACCAAATGTTAGAAAGGTTAGCTGGTCATGATTACTATTGTTTTCTTGATGGGCATTCAGGATACAATCAGATTGTGGTAACTCCAGAAGATCAGGAGAAGATTGCATTCACATGCCCTTATGGTATTTTCGCCTACAAGAGAATACCATTTGGGTTGTGTAATGCACCTGCTACTTTTCAGAGATGTATGACATCCATATTTTTTGACATGCTTGAAAAGTACATGGAAGTGTTTATAGATGATTTTTCGGTTTTCGGATCTTCTTTTGAGAATTGCTTGAAAAACTTGTCTCTTGTGCTAGAAAGATGTCAGCAGACCAATTTGATTTTCAATTGGGAGAAGTGACATTTCATGGTGCATGAAGGTATAGTGTTGGGTCACAAAATTTTCCATAAGGTAATTGAAGTTGACAAAGCCAAAGTGGAGGTAATAGCAAATTTACCCTCACTGGTGAATGAGAAAGGAATACGAAGTTTCTTATGACATGTGGGATTCTACCGTAGGTTCGTAAGATACTTCTCCAAGATTAAGAAGCCTCTGACTAGTCTGCTTCTGAAGGATACACCATTTCTTTTCGATAAAAAGTGCAGTGAGGCCTTTGAACCTTTGAAGAATAAGCTGGTGTTTCCCCCTATAGTAATTTCTCTTGATTGGTCTCTACCATTTGAGATCATGTGTGATGCAAGTGATATAGTAGTAGGGGTAGTGCTAGGGCAGAGAAGAGACAATCTCTTACATGTGATCTACTATGCAAGACATATGTTAAATCCAGCTAAGTTGAACTATGCAACCACTGAAAAGGAATTGTTCGCAATGGTGTATGCTTTTGACAAATTCCGGTCTTACATGTTGGGGTCAAAGGTAATTGTTTATACTGAACATGTTGCTTTGAAATATTTTTTGTTTAAACAAGAATCAAAACCAAGTCTACTGAGGCGGATCTTACTCCTACAAGAGTTTGATCTAGAGATCCGGGATAAAAAGGGATATGAAAACATTGTTGTAGATTACTTATCATTGGTGTCTCTGATAAAAGAAATAGAGGAGAAACACCCAATCAAGGATAAGTTTGTTGACAAATGAATCCTAGTTGTGGTTGGTGCTCCATGGTTCGTTGACTATGCGAATTATTTGGTAGGTGGAATAATACCTGATGATTTTGACTCTAACAAAAAGAAATTTTTTTTGCATGATTGAAGGTTTTATTTGTGGGACGAACCATTCCTATACAAAAAGGGAATAGACGGATTGGTTTGAAGGTGTGTCCCATAGGAAGAACAGAGAGATGTACTAAGAGTTTATCATGACTCAGAATATGAAGGACATTTTAGTGGAGATAGAACAACTACAAAAGTTCTCCAGTATGGGTTGTACTGTCCAACTCTATTTAAAGATGCTCAGAGCATTATGAAGGAATGTGACCGATGTTAGAGGACGGGTAACATTTCAAAAAGGAACCGGATGCCTCAGAATGCCATGTTAGAGGTAGAACTGTTTGATGTGTGGGGAATAGACTTTATGGGACTGTTTCCACCCTCTTTTAGAAAGAATTACATTTTGGTCACGGTCGACTATGTGTCAAAGTGGGTGGAAATTGTTGCATTACCCGCAAATGATTCTAAAGTGGTGATAAATTTCCTCATAAACAACATTTTCTCTAGGTTTAGGGTACCTAGGGCTCTAATCAGTGATGAGGGTACTCACTTCTAAAACAAGTTGATGGAGAATCTGTTAAAGAAGTATGATGTGAAGCACAAGATTTCCACCCTATATCATCCTCAGAAGTGGACATGTTAAAGGTCTAACATGCAGGTAAAGCAGATACTTGAAAAAATTGTTAGCGCTTCTCGGAAAGATTAGGTTATAAAGATGGAGGATGCACTATGGGCATACAAAATTGCGTTCAAAACCCCTATAGGTGTGTCTCCCTATGAATTGGTTTATGGTAAAGCATGTCATTTATCGCTCAAACTCGAGCATAAAGCCTTTTGGGCTACCAAGTTCCTAAATTGTGATATTTTGAAAGCTGGCGAATCCCGAACTCTTTGACTTCATGAGTTACAAGTGTTTAGGAATCGGGCTTATGAGAATGCCAATATATATAAAGAACAAACAAAAAATGGTATGATCAGAAGATCTTAAAGAAGGAATTTTGGGAAGGACTGATGGTGTTGTTGTTCAGTTCCAGGTTGAAGTTGTTTCCTGGAATGTTAAAATTCAAATGGTTCGGACCGTTTGTGGTTTACAAAGTGTTTCCCCATGGAGCAATAGAATTGAAAAATCAAGCTAATGGGATACATTTAAAGTGAATGGATAGAGATTGAAGCCTTATTACACTAGGAAAGGAGGTGGGTTGATTGATAATGTTTGTCTTACAGGGTAAGATGGATGACCGTCGAGCCATGCGACGTTAAACGAAGTACTTCATGGGAGGAAACCCACACGTTTTAATTCTAACTTTAGTCTTTGTTTTGTAGTATTTTTTTGTATCTGTGTAGGTAATCATAGTGTCTTGCAAAGGAACCAAAAGCTCTAAAAGTGAGTTTTCCGAGTAAGAGAAAGGAGAAAATTATGCAAAAGAGAGAAAAATTTCACAAAAATCAGAAGCGCAACACGGTCGATCGTGTCACTGGACACGGCCCGTGTCAGACTCACTGAAGGAAATGTGTGCAAGTGAAAAAATGTGAACACGCAGACGTGCAACACGGTAGGCCGAGTCACCGGACATAGCCCGTTTCATTCTTACTGAAGCAATTTCATGAAAAACAAAATTTTAGGAACTCAGGCGTGTGACACAGTCAGTCGTGTCACCGGACACGGCCCGTGTTGGGATTACGAACTTTTAAAAAAAAGTGTAATTCTTGTTTTTTTTATGGATCCCACCTGGTTTTGTAACACTTCTCCTCAGCTTTCCGCCAATTATTTATGATTCTCACTCTCTCTTCTACACTAAACCCTATTTTTTCCATAGCCTCCATCACAAAAAGCTTCAATTTTCACTATTAAAAAAGCTTCATCTACCTTCACAAAAGCTTCTCCAAATTACCTCCTCTACCACATATCAGTATCTTTTCACTAAATTATCGATTTCAGCTTTCTCTTCTTTTTTAGGTTCCCAAAATGCTCCCAAAAAGGACCGATCGAGGAAAGGCAGTTGCAGAGCCATTAAGGGAAAAGAGGAGGACCATTTGTACATCCAATGCACACGATATCATTTTTGAAGAACAAGAACATGCTCAGAGGTATGTTGTGCATGTTAAGCGAAAGCTAACACCAACAAGGTATATATGCACTAAAACTCTTGAAGAATTAGGGCTACAGGATGAGATTGATAGGATGTTTCACAGTTTAGGGATGCTAGAGTTCATGCACTATGAGGCACCGACCCATGAGCGTATTACTTTAGAATTTTTGAGCACTCTTGAGTTTAAACTAGAAAGAAGGTGGGCAGGTACCGTAAGAGAGTATTATGGTAATATGAAATTCCGCCTTTATAATGTCGATTATGAAATGTTTGTTGAGGATTTAGCACATTGTCTCCATCTCCCACGGGTAGGACATGGAGTTGTTCCTGATACTTTTGTTGCAGGTGATTTTTGGACGGACATTACTAGTCTTCCAGGGTAAATTCATAAAGTTGCAAAGGCATCATGGATAGAAAACCCATTTTTCAGATACGCCCAGAAAGGGTTAGCTTACACCTTGTTTGGGCGAGGTGATAATACTGGAGTGGCCGCCAAGAGTGAACTGTTCTTTTTATTTTCCATGGTCCATGATTCACCAGTGAATGTCGCTACTTTTGCGGCTGATCACTTGGGGAAAGTTGAACGAGCAACCTCTGGTGACATTTTGGTTGGCGGAATGATAATGCAAATTGGCAGAAGAAGCATGGGTTACTGCTTTGAGAAAACTTGATTTAAATGCTCTTATCCAGCAAAGCATGATTGAGGTTAGGCGAGACTTGTATGCTCTGATGAGTCATAAAAGATGTCTTCTGGAGTTGCCTAACCTTGATAAAATTCATATTATTGATTATGCTAATTGGTTATATGTTGTTGCTGTCCTAGAAGAAGGTGGCGGTGACCAAGCTGATGATTTTGTTGCAGGTAATGATATGGAGGAAGATGCTCCAGCTTAGGAGCAGTTTGTACCTACCCACCAGGGCTCGACCCAACAGGTCACGGGTCCTCTTCCATGTCTCATGATCAGTGGGCGTGGTTGCAAGCGGAGCTAGGAGATCTTTGTATGGAATGGGCCAGACAGGGGGAAGAGCAAACCAGCCAAGGGAATGCTATTGATGAGATGCATGCTATAATGCAACGCCTGATGTTGCCTTTCCCACACCCTCCTCCTCCTCAGTGAGAACTATGAGTCTCCCACCATATTTTGTTCTAAAACATTGAGGCCGCATTTACTTATTATTTTGGTTTAGTATTTTATTTCTTTTTCTTTTTGCATTGTTGTTTTGCATTGTTGTTGAGTTAGTTAGTGCAGGATCATGGTATTGTTTTCCAGACAGGTGGTGAAAATTGGTGATAGTGGATAAGAAGATCATGTTATTTCTTGTGCTTGTTGTAAACGACCCCCAGAAGTTGATATCGCCGAGTGAGTGATCGGACGTAACTATCAAGAGCTGACCGACAAAGGTAACCTTTGTATCCCAAGCTGAGTGGAAAGTTACACCAGACTAGAAGGTATTATGGAATCTGTCAACTTTACCCGACATGGTGAGGACATAAAAAGCCAAACACATATTGATTCATCGTGAAAGCTAGTCAGGTATGTCTTTATCACTCTGAGTTTGTGTGTGTTCTAGTTGATTATAATTGCATTATGACACACACTGAGGCATATTGTTTTTATTTTACCCCTGAGCATTTCTAGTTGTCCCAGAATGTTTATCCATTGTTAACCTCGTTGGTCCTGTATTTGAAATTTTTTTTATCACCGCTTATGATAACCCATGGACAAACACTTCCTACCTTGCTCAGTTCAGTGTTGGTTTCTTGAATTTGAGCTAAGCTCCAAGTTTGGGGTAGTAACACCTAGAGAAACTATGTAAGTGCGGAAAGAAAAGAGAAGTATTGAAGACACTTATGTCTTGAAGAAAAAAAATTATTGAAAAGCACTTACCGAAAAGAAGAAACTCAGTTAAATTGCAAAGAAACACTCAAAAGAAATACTTGAATGAAACTGAAGAACCCAATAACTTGAAAAGGAGGTGTTCGAAAATCCCATTGGTTAAATCATGCAACAAGAAGCATAGTGAAAAGAAGGACAACACTGACGCTGAGCCCAAAACCCATTGTTTTCCATTTTCCTTTGCTTATCCTACCGTACCTAAGCCCCATTACAACCTGAAGACCTCAAAAAGTGTGTGTTATGTGTATGTGAAATTTATTTAGAATGTATTCAAACTTCTGAGTTGATACTGCATATTTTGAACTATGAGTGAAAATACTAACCCCGAGAGACTTGGTGAGAGTGAAAGATAAGTTGAGAGGTGAAGTAGTGTCTTGATGTTAAGGTACGACGGAACACTCTATTCGGGAAAGCAGAGGACTTTGGAAGGAAAGTAATAACATGTTGCAAAAGATCTCGGTGGTATTATGGTAAGTTGATAATTTAGGGTGTCCGATTCTATTTTTCCTTGACATTGCTTGAGGACAAGCAATGAGCTAAGTTTGGGGTTGTGATTAATCACCATTTTCATCATGTTTTTGTTACTTGTCTGATGATAATCCAGGTATTCTACATCATTTTGTGTTGTATTTTTCTTCTTTTTGAATGATTTCATATTTCATAAGTTTTTTCATATTTTATATTTTCGTAAGTTTTATTTAAAATTATTTCCTATTTTATGCTTTGTTTGGTTGTTGCTATTGTTTCAGGATCAGGTGAGAGATCCAAGGGACTCGGGACGAGAAAAGTCAAGAAATCAGGAGTTTCAAGAAGTTTTCAGCAAGTTTCAGTAAGTCTGACACGGCCACCTGTGTCACCGTACACATGTCGTGTCAGATAGAGGAATGGATTTAGGGCCAAAAACCAGAGTCTCAACACGGGCGCCCGTGTCAAGTGACACGGACCATGCCAGTTATCCTGAAGAGAGGATTTTGTAAAGTGTTGTCTGGTGGCCAACACAACCACTCATGTCGCCTGACACAGGTCGTGTTGGTCTGTGCGCTAATAATTTTTTTATTTTTGTTTAACTTCCCTAAGTGTGATCCGGAAGGGCGTTTTGGACTTTTCAGACGGAGAACAAAAAAATTTCACTACTTGAGGCAGTTTTAACGAAAGACAGAGGCATTTTTGATCGGACGAAAGAATTGCAGAATAAGGAATAGAGCTCTCAAGGGTTTGGAGAACGGGGATCCTCAAGAGCTATTGTGATTGAAGATCAAAGCAATCCTCTTATCTTGTAATGTCTAATCTTTTTATTGAATTTTATTTGAATACTATGAGAAGTTAAACCCCCCAATACTAGGGGGTGCCCCTAATTTTTCATTGTAACGATACTGATCTCTTGTTTTATTCAACACAATAGTTCTTTTCCATTAATTTAATTATTCAGAATAATCTATTATTTTTCCTTATCATATCAATAGGGTTTCACTTTTCTTAACACATAGAGCTGGACAGTCATGTTAAGGTTTTCTAGACAATTATATTATAGATGATTTAACCTAGGACTAGGGCAATCCTATAATAACTAGAAATTCTTGATAATCAAATGCTTGGTTTCATCACTTCTTTTAAATGGACATTGAATTAGGATAGAAGTAAAAGGTTTTTCACTCAGGACTTAGGGAAAGACAATCTTAAGAACTGGTAGTTGATGTTGATGAACTTGTTGAAAAGATCAAGAGTCAAAGTTATCATATGGAAAATCAAACAATTACCCCTAGGATGTTTGATCATATTAGTAAAAGTCATATTTTACATTCTTTTCATCTTTATAATTGTTAAAGTTATATCATAATCCAAACCAAATGCAAGTTTTTTTTTAATTGAAACACAAGTTAAATTCGGTAATATATGCAGCCCTCAAGATCGATATCTGGGGAAATTCCCTATCATTACTACTTAGGTAAAATAGTACACTTGTTATTTTCTCTATCAGTTCTTCTAATCCTACTTTGTGCAAGGAATTCTCTAAGTCTATGCAGGCTGAATTCGAGGTGAGTCTCATGGGAGAACGTAAGTTCTTTTTGGGAATCCAAATCAATCAAGGTCCAGAAGAAACTTGTGTTCACCAAAGCAGATGCACCAAGGAACTTCTAAAGAAGTTTGGCTTATCATAATGTAAGACGGCAAAGATCCATATGCATCCTACTTGCATTTTCGAGAAAGTCGAGGTAAGTTGTAAGGTAGATCAAAAGTTGTACAGAGGTATGATAAGTTCTCTATTATATTTGACTGCTTCTAGACCTGGAATTTTATTCAGTGTTAGCTTGTGTGCTTGCTTCCAATCAGATCATAAAGAATCTCACGTAACAGTTGTTAAGAGGATTTTTATATATTTGAAAGGTACAACTAACCTTGGTTTGTGTTTTAGAAAATCTTGTGAATACAAGCTAGTAGGTTATTGTGATGTTGATAATGTTAGAGACAGACTTGAGAGAAAAAGCACCTCTAGAAGCTATCATTTTATGGGAGATAATTTAATCTCATGGTCCAGCAAGAAACAATCTACAATAGCGCTCTCAACTATAGAAGCTGAGTATATTTCTGCTTTTGGATGCAGCACTCAGATCCTCTAGATGAAAAGTCAGCTAGAAGACTTCCAGATATATGAGAGTAACATTCATATCTTATGTGATAACACTTCTGCAATTTATTTATCTAAGAATCCCATTTTACATTCTAGGGCTAAACATATTGATATTAAACATAAATTTATTCAAGATTATGTTCAGAAGGGAATCTTATCTTTAAAATTCATAGATACAGACCATCAATTGGCTGATAACTTTACAAAACCCCTTGCTGAAGATAGATTTGTTTTCATTCAGAAGAACCTGAAAACGGTGTCTTGTCCATAAGGAGAAGGATTTAATCTCAAAGTGTTCACCTTCTCAGAATGAGAAAATGAGATCTGAAGTATTTCATTTTATTCGCTTCTGGATATGAGGCTTCTGATGAGTGAAGTTTTCATGTGTCAAAAGTTTCATAGGTCAGAATATTTTCTTTTGAAAAACTTTTGTCCTTTGGAAACTAAAGAGTTTACTTCATTAATGTATTGTCAGGATAGTGAAAGGTTGGTGATTCAAAATAAGACAACTGCCTTTTTTGAAGCACGCCTAGCACTTGATGTGACACATTGGGAGAAGAGATTTTATTGGGATTTGGTTAAAATCTTTTCGCTTTACCCTTTGTCAGAACTTTTTGCACTATTCAACTTGTTTTTCATCATCGCAAAAACTTATTTAAAACCCACCCACTCCCATTTTACACACTTTCTCTATCACTATCCCACACTTTCGTTTTTTCAAGCCCAAAAGTTCTCAAAAACCCTAAAACACCTTTCGGTTCATGTTGTGTTTACAATGGCTCAACAACAATATCAATGAGACGCTCAACTTCTACAATATTAACAATAATGTTCAACTGGTCAAGCTCAAGGATCTTCTTCTTAACAACTTGCTCAACACCCTGATATTCATTTGTCTACTATGGTACAACATTTATCGGTTCTTGCAGAGTTGATAGTTGATTTCAAAAACCTCTCTGATCATGGTTTCTATCTTATTAGATTTGTAAGGACTCAAGGTCGGGAAACCTACTTTATCATCTGAAGGGGCTAGTTTATCCTGAACTGATCTAGGATTTTGATGACAAAACCATATATTTTGATGAACAATCTGAATATGTTTTTATGTGATTAAACCTAGTAAAAATTGTTCATCAAAATACATGGTTTTGTCATCATGAAAAGGAGGAGATTGTAAGAGCACAATTTGGTTCTACATTTAGCCTTAAGTTTTGATGATAACATTACATGATATCTTAGAGAACACATTAGTACTCTAACAGTTCTTTTCTAGTTTGTATCTTTTTATAACAGGTTCTAACTTTGAAGATAAGCCATGTGATGTCACCAGGTTCTGAACTCAACACACTCTGACTCTGGAAGAAACCAATTATGTTTATAAAGTTCCAGTCAATTTCTAGAATTCTTCTATAATAATGGTTTTGATGTACGTTAGTGATAAAGCTTCTGAACGTGACTGCCAGGATAAATATGCGAGGGGGAAACTTTTAGATGGTCCATCACGACCACATTAAAATCAAATAAAAGTAGGTGTGTCCCTAACCTGGTGAAGAGATGTTCGTATAATGGAACCAAACAAACCTTAAAAGAGTTGCACACCCTCTCGTCCAGACCTACTAGTAGAATCGCCTAATCTAGGGTTTTACCCAAAAGTGATGTAGACTTTGGTCATAACATCGACAATAATAAAAATATAAGGAGCCTTAACTATTTCACCAGGAACCCAATGGTATATATTGGCATTGGTCAGCTCAACAAACCGAAGACTCTTATAGGCCAAGGCGTCAGCTATGTGATGATCACTAGGACTGAACCAAGACTCAACTTCATACCGCCCTAGGCACTACGTATGACGAGCAATTTCGACATCACTAGGGCCATGACCAATCACTTTTCGATATGTTTCGACAAAGCAACCTACACATTCCCTCTTTTGTCGGGTAGCCTCTATTTCTTCCTCGTTCAAGAAAGGAGGCATATGTCTCTTGACAAGGTTTTCACCCCGTCAAACTTTGTCAAAAAGAGAATCTATAAGGAATCCCGAGAAAGAACTTCGTCTAAAGATATTCTTTATACAAATTTTTCAATTTTGAATCATCACTCAAAAGGATCATTTTTGGCTTAGAATACCCACCGACAAAAGGGAAGGAATGCGATTCAGAATATGAAATTCTTCTGGTATCGGAAATACATTTTAATAGTGATTTTTAAACATCAGAACAATGTCTAGACAGATGTTACAACATCTGATTTGACATCCTAGACAGATTCATCAAGTTATAACAAATAATAAAACTTAAACTGTAGAATGATAAATACCATATAGATTTGTTAACCCAGTTCGGTGCAACATGACCTACATATGGGGGCTACCAAGCCAGGAAGTCCACTATCTGCAATATTAGTTCAACGCTAAATAATCCCAGTTTACAACTTCTCGGCTAATCCCTAGCCAATTCAATTTCTACCTATGCACCTCCTAGATATGAGAAATCGCCATCTCACTTCCTAAATTACCTCAGTGATATCTAACAGTCCCAATTTCTAGTCAACGAAAGCATTATTGGTAGGAGATAAAGTCTTATTTAATAACAGTGAACCACTCATAGTAGGAGGAGACACGTTCTTGATCTGCTTTCTCTCTTTCTAAGCTTGACTGATTGAAAATGTTATAACATTTGAAATGACATTTTTCTATTCCATTAAAGATAATTCATATGAGATTTCACACTCCATAAGGGGAAGAATATAATTTCCACAACGGTCAAACAATCATAGCTACACTTTGTCAGTAATGCAATTCTAAAACTACCCCTCATATTCTCAATGTAACTTACACCTCAAGTTATGATGAAAATACTTCCCATATCTTCTTAGCTATACCAAGTTAAGGATTGTCAATATAAGCCTGTAGCAAGGCCCCTGACACACTAATGGCTAAAACAATGACTTTGTTCTGCAAGCAGAATAAAATCCTTGCACCTTGATTGTAGTAGAATGTTACACTACAATGTTATGACATCCAGTTAGACATTGTACTCTTTTAGTAACCAGCCCAATATAGAATACACGTTCCTTCAACAATGTGCCTAATCTTCAAGACATACAAGGACTCAATTAATTCTAGTCTTAAAAACCAAATTGTTTCTTATAAACAAGAATATCCTTCAATAATATCTTCTTCAGACTTGGCCCAAAAGCTTTTACTCTGAGATTCTTCAACATCACATATTTCACCTTTGAAACAGCTGATAATTACAGACTAAAATAAATCAAAATAATAAACTCCTTTTTAAACACATTTTTTCTTGAAATACTTCTTATTTAGTGCATCCTAGCCTTTTAGAATTTTCCATAATATTTAGAGTACCAAACTGCTGAAATGATGTTCCAACATCTGATTGAACATTAGTTCCTTTCTCAATGAACATATCACTGATTCTGGTCCTGATAACCTTACTAAAAGAACCTCTCTCAATAGAGTAACTCAGAAATGTACCTTATTCTCATTCAAGATCTAGATAAGAACCTTTAAAGACTTCACAGATAATATATTCTACCTTGATATAGATCACAAAAGAAAATAACATATATCCCTCTATCCATTAGGACACTCATCATACATTAAACTAATTAGATCCATATAACAGGTTCTAGAGCTTTTGAAACTATCTAATGTTGTACCTTCTGGTGTGACATCTTGACTTCATCTTTCATGAGCACCAAGTAACAGGATAAATAATTAAATAGTTTTGAAATTCATAAATATAAATATTTATTAAATCCTCATAGAAACTTTAACCACTTCATTAGTGACATAATATTCTTCCTTGATGACATATACCTTCAGACGTGAATCACATAACTGACTTATGTTTATCACAATAGTCAACAGTTCTTTAGTAAGAAGAAAAATTACCAAAACTTAGAGAATCCATCCTAAATTCTTTAGTTATCTAATGTCCTTAAACTTCCCTTTTAGCATTATCAACAGAGTAACATTGATTAGAATGAGACTTAAACAAACCACCATAACCACTTTTATTGTAGTTAAGTGTCTGAAAAGGACATTGTCAAAATACCAATCATCTTTGTTGAAATTCTAATAAGGTAAGATGTGTGAGTGCAACTTCACTATTAAATGTTTTGCATGATGTCAAAACTCGAAAAGCTAGCATTTCAGTATGGTGGACGGTATCCTTATGTATTGTGGCACCCCTTTGAATAAGAGGTCTTAGGAATCATTTAAAACAACTTTAAAATTGAACCCAATCATGAAAAATAAGTTTTTGCACAAAATCAGCACTTATGTATCGACCTGAAATTTCTATGTGTCGACACATAAATTTTGCATTTTTGCATTTCTTAAATGTTTCAGTATGTGTCGACACATATGATTTATGCGTCGACACATGTACTTCAATATTAAAGCTTTCAACATTTATGCTTTAAAACAAAGTCAAATGTATCGACACATACGATTTATATGTCAACACATGTACTGCATTATTAAAGCTTTTAGCCGATGTTTCTCATGTGTTGACACATAAACTTTTCAGGTCGACACATATTGTTTTGTGTGTCAATTTTTCATTCCAAAAGTATCCTCTTTTACCTAAAAAGAGTCCAACTATACATATATCATTCATGCATCATTCTAACTTGATGATACCATAAAATTAGCCTATATTTCTTCTTCTTTTTCAACCTTCTAGTCTATGCATACACACCAACATTACATTGTGGTGATGTTCCATCGGAGTGGCATCTAGACAAAGGATTGTGGATTTATAATTGGTTTGGGTTAAGATCTATAGGGGTCTTCATCCGGGAAAAACCACCGGGTTTCTCCTCCAAAATCATTTGGTTAATTGGGGGTTTTCATGCAAGATTGTGCGAGAAGGAATCGTCCATGTGAAAAATCCCTTGGAGTGTTTGAAATCTTTTCAAGGAACCTTAGAGTGTTTGAAATATTTTTAAGGAAGTAGAAAGAATTGGATGATAGAATAATTGATCTTGTGTTGATAGTGTGCAATCGGTTTTACTCGAGTGAAAAATCCATTGGAGTATTTGAAATCTTTGCAAGGAACCTTGGAGTGTTTGAAATATTTTCAAGGAAGTAACTTAAGCGGCGAATATGTTCCATAAATCGGTATTGATATTGTTGAAGATCAAAAGAAGGGAAGGGTTTGAATCAACATTAAACAGTTATGGTTTGTAGTATTGCTCTTGAACACTTCTCTTGTATTCATACTTTTGCAAAGTAAGAAACTATCTCAATTCCATATTGGAATTGGGTGTAGACGTACCCACATGCAAGGACGAAAGTGGGGAACTGTATAGACAAATCCTTGTGTCTCTTTTCTTTTATCGCTTTTACCTGCTTTAATATTATTCAAAGCTATTGTCAAATAGTATTGCGTTATCAATTGAATTAGAAGTAATTTTCTGAATTATTTTTTGATTTACATCAAGAGTTGATATTGCTTATAATAACTTTTGATTATAAGTTCTTTTGTGTATCAACAGAACTTAAAGGAAAATTCTAAAAGTTCACTTGCACACCAAGTGTTTAACAAATTGTTTAGCTTGTTAAACTCAAAGAAAAATTGTAATGTTCGATCAATTACTCTCATTTACTATCTGTGTGCAATTTGTTGAATGTGTTGTTTGATTGATCAATTCTTATAGACCCGGGTATCTTTTTCTTGATCAGCCTTTCTTCTGATCGCTTTTCTCCCAAACACACTAGGATGTGCCTTTATGAATGGACTTGAGAATTTCCTAAGTATCTTTTTCTATAAGTGATAACGAGTCTGAAAAAGAAACTTATCAACTCCATTGATTATGGTATTGAAAACTTCAAGGTTACATAGAGAAAACTCATGCTCTACTCATTAATCTCTTCAAAACCATGATTCTCCTATCCTGATAATTCTTTAAAATCGGTTATCCATTTACAACCAGAATACAATCATTCCAGTCTCCCATAAGGAAGAGTAGTACCAGAAAAATTACTCCCTGAAGCTCACCCTGTAGACCAGGGTGCCTGCTCTAATACCAATTGAAACTATTTTGGTACATGCAACACATGGTAGGATTTTTCAACATCAGAACAATGTCAAGATAGATGTTACAACATCTAATTTGACATCCTGAACCAATTCATCAAGTTATAAAAAAATACTAAAACTTAAACTACAGAATGATAAATAACACATAGAGTTGTTCACCTAGTTCGGTGCAACATCACCTACATCTGAGGTCTACCAAGCCAAGAGGGAAGTCCACTATCAACAATATTAGTTCAAAGCTAAACAATCTAAGTTTACAATTTCTCGCTTAATCCCTACCCAATGCAACTTCTACCCAGGCACCTCCTAGATCTGAGAAATAGATATCTCGTTTCCTAAATCACCTTAGTGACATCTAAAAGTCTCAATCCCAGTGATAGTATTAAGAATAACTCAACCAGAAGATCATACTTCCATTACAATCAGAAGATCATATAGACAAGGGCAATCGAATGAGTCATATCGAAAATAAGAAACAAGGGTAAATCAATAGCCATAGTTCATCTGGGGAAGACAGTCGTACTCACATGTACTCGGTGTTTACCGTGAAAATTGGTAAACAACTGGTGATCTTCCAAAAAAGGTTATTTTGGTTACTTGCAGGATCGCTGTTTGATCCTAGGACATATGCTAAGTGTTTTTGGGTTTTGATAAGAAGTCTTAATGTTGTTAATGAACAAGTTCGACTAGACACAAGAGTAAAGGCTTGGATAGGTAAAGGTAAAAACTTGATAAATACATAAGTAAAGTATAGGATAAAGTAAATTTGCAGTAATTCAAAAGGCTGTAATGGAAAAGCTTCCAGAAAAATGTTAAATGGCAAGGATTGTAAAGAAATGTAAAGACTTTTATTGCAATAAAGTATGGTAATTCAAACGTACATTCTCAATATTATTTCTCTCACAACGGCTACTTGAATAAAATTGAGTGACTTGTACGAGTTGAGCACACGAAATTGTACACACAATTCTTATATTTATACTAGTAATAAGTAATTGTCGAACAGTTGCTTCATTCCAGGATGAGGACAAGTGTCCTCTGCATGCTCTTTGACCCCTATCTTCACGCCATGTCGCTTTTCCCAACTGCTAAATGAACTTATGTTCCCTCCTTTCTTCAGATTCAAATCCACTTGTTGCTGATACAAGAGCTTTTCGGTCGAAACTGTCTTTAACATAGAAAATTCTCTAAGTGTTTTTCCTTCTTAACAAGGATGACTTCGACACAACTCCTTTCACAACAAGGATGACTTCGACACAACTCCTTTCACAAGCTCTTCTATCAAAGTGTCTTCAGCTTAGATTTCTTCAATCTATTTTTAGCCAATAAGGCCAATATCTGTGAGTGTCGAATTTAGGAGCTAACAAATTTCTCCCCAAGAATGTCAATTTAGACACAAGAAGAAATAGTCATTCTTTGATGTCTCTATTTGACACCTGTCCATTTCTTGGTCACATAAGTTCACAATGAACTTTTCGTCTCCTACCAACCACTACTAACTTAGAGCCATTTTGGCCAACTTAATGAATTTTCCATTTTGGCTATATACTTCGACTGAGATCAATTGCTGATTATTTTAACTTCTTGAAGTGCAGGTCTATATTTTTCCAAATATTTACCATTTACTCTCATTAGTCTTTTATCTTCACTTAATTCTTCGATCTCATAGGTGTTTACTGTGGAAAATGGTAAACAACCGCTGGTCCTCCCAAAGTCCTAAAATTAAGGGTAACTCGTAAGATCGACCAGTTTATCTTAAGACGTGTGCTAAGAGTTTTGTTATTATACTTATTCTATTGAAATCCTTATCAAGGGAAACGATTTTCCGTGACTAAGGGAACAAGTATAACGGCTTTCCACACTATGAATCGATCGAATGACTGGTGACTCGTGACCGACAGAAGGTATTCATATGAAAATAAGATTCAATAAACTAATTGACTGGTGACTCATGACGGACAGAGAGCGTTGAATTGTTTACGTGAAGTAGAAAATAACGTAAAGACTTTGTTCGACAATACATGGAAAGTAAATAAAGTATTCAAAAGAGATAATTGACAAATAAAGGATTTGCATTGAAATAAAAGTGGTGATTCATGTACGTCAAGCACTTCTTCACTCTTGGTTTTCTAACGGAATGAAAGATTTTTGACAAGTGATTTGAGCATACAAGTGAACACACCAAAAAATTACACTAAATATGCTTATTTATAATATTTAGAATGTAACTGCCTAGATGAAATCTACGGACAATATTAAAATCTTGAGACAACCGCTTCACTGGATGTCACCGCCTATTTTACGCTTAAACACATTGTAAACCGCTGGCAACTACTGATGACTTTGAAATTTAAATCCCGCTCCTAGCTTCTGAAATTAAACCACTTATAAATCGCTTTTACACTTTCCCTTTAGCAAGATTTAAAAATCAACAACAATTCCTCTAAGCCCAGAAACCCTTTTGGTCGACTAAACCAATTTCAACCATTTTCCTTGTCTTTCACCCTTTGGTCGACTAAACCAATTTCGACCATTTCTTAACATATATTCTTTTATTTCCTTTTGGTCGACCTGGCTCAGTTTCGACAGTTTGGCATGACATTCCCTTTAAACATTAAATCTAGTTTAATAAAACCAAATTTTCAAACACTTTGGCTCCAATTTCCCAAAAAACCCTACTTTAGAGGATGAACCTTAGCTTATGAGAATACCCTCATTTAATACACGTGCTTGAATACTTTAAGATTTTTCAAGGTAACAAAATGCCCCTCAGAGATGTCATTTTCGAATTTCGACTCATATGAGATAATGGCATCTTTGAAGCGTCGGTTTTACCATTTGACCAAACAGTTTCCATCCCTCCAAAAGTGAACGTTATTGTTCCGCCTTTTTTGTGCCGTCATGTAATCATGGTAACGTGTCACGCTTTTCAACTTCGAGACGTGTGACAATAATTTTTCCATTATTGCACTTTTAGTGGGATATGTAGCCCATTAACTCACGTTGGTTTTGCAGCACGTGTCCCTCAAATGGCACGATTTAAACTTAGGAAATCACAATGATTTTCCCCATTATTTCTTCCTTCCTTTCAGAGTCTATAAATTCCATTATTTCTCATTTTTTCTACTTTTCTTCGCTTCTTCACACCCTTGTTTCAGAAAAACGCAGAACCTGTAAATTTTATCATTGTTCCCCATCTTCATCTTCCTTCAAACTTCTTACAATGGCGAATGTTGATAATCAAACTTCTTCTCCATCAACCGCTCTTCAACTATGTCTCGTTGACGGCAAAGCTTATGTGCCGGAACCTCCATTTGCTGAGGAGAAAGCCAAAATCTGGCAATCTCAGGTACTTATCCCTTTTTCTCTTGAAGAAAAACCCCTAGCTTTTTTAGGGCCACATCCTGCAGATGCACCCTCTGAAATCTATGTAGACGATAAGGAAGCATTTTTTCCTACTAGCACTGTTACCAAACCCATAATTTCTTCTCCAAACCCTATTCCGCTCAAGTACATTGACATGAACTTTAGAACCGCTCCACCTCTGCATTATCCTAAGTTTCGTGCTTGGGTGGCACGTTTAGAAACCGGCAAATGAGATCAATGGAAAAGAATAGGCATTTACACATTATTAGAGCTTTCTTAATATGGCCAGCCTTACTCTAGTGGCATGCTCCTAGCTGCCATACATTTTTTGGAAGGGTCGACCAACACTTTTCATACTAAGTGTGGTATGATTACTCCTACCATGTTCGACGTTGTTGCCATCACATGATTAAAACCATTTGGCACAGTTTTTAACTATAGAGATTTTGAACCTATGCCACTAAAGTTTGACGTTGGTGAAGCTGGTAAACCAACATACAACAACTTCATCGACCATCATGCTCAAACTTTTGGCCCCATAACTGACGAAGAGCATGTAGCATTTTTAACCTTATGGCTGTCTCGCTTTATTTTTTGCTCCAGGTTGATGCAGGTGGCCAAACATTTACTTGTCTGGCTACCCAATTGCACATGGGTGAGAATATTGCTTTAGGCCAGCTGATTATGGCCTCTCTTTATGCATCCTTGACTGACACTGCTAATTAAATCAAGCGTTTCGACCCTACTAATCCAAATAAAAAGAATGTCTTGGTCCATGGTCCTTTTTGGCTCTTACAATTATGGTTGAATGCCACTTTTTTTGAGGAGATCAAGCCCTTTAGGAATAGAAAAGTAGCATGCCTTCCATCTCAAAACCATATTGTTTGGCAACGCCTTCTTCCTTTGACTCCTATTGACAAGGGTTCCTCAAATCCTGAAGTTTTCAAACTATTATTCAACATCATGTTGACAAGAGTCGATTTCACACCCTCTATGGCCCAGTTTCATGATAGACAAGATGGCCCAGAGTGGTTTACTAAGGCTTTCCCACCTGCAAGAGAAGAAGACAAGACAAATTCCCTAATCCTCTAGAGGCGTTACTTAACTCCCCAATTTCTATCTGCTGTGATTGTTGGCGTGAATCCAGGTTTGGCCGCTTATCAACCTAACTTGGTGGCTCGACAATTTGGACTCTGTTAACTTGTCCCCAAGTCCTTGTTTAACTCTCACGAGCTACTGATAGACATCATATCTGACCAACCTTTCAAAATTATCAAAGAAGATATCGAAAACATATGGGCATGAAGGCCTACACTTACTATCACTCCTTTCCAACCATCTTTCTACCATACCAAAGAATTTGAGACTTGGTGGCAGTCATATTTTGTTACATTCATTGGTGACCCTGATGCAAAGTTGGCTGAACTAGCTACAGCTTTTTCCAATTTGTAGGAAAAATCGACCAAGTGTAAGGTTACTCATGTTAAACAAACTCGAGCTTTCCAGAATTACTTCTGAGTTGTGTATCGACCTAATAATCTTCGTCAGACCATTTTTGAGGTTGTTGTCGAATTAAAGGAGAAGGTAACCGGTATGATCTCGACACTTAAAATCCCTGGTTATGCGAAAGACAAATATCTTTATGCTCTTCACTTTGGAAACATCAAATTTCCTCCTTTTCCATCTATCCCTTTGGCTTTGGCCTTTGGACCACCTATTCCTGACTGGTCATTTTGCTCTTTATCAGATATGTAAAATGCCTATAAGAAAAAGGTCGACAGAGTGGTACCGACGAAGTATTATCTACCTAACTATTCAGGGCATCTTCATTATAATCTCCGATATGTTAGAGTACTTTCGACCATACAAATTGGTAACGATTTCTAGAAAGCTTACCCCCTGCTTATTTTGATTTGGTTGCTTATTTAATTATTTTATACTTGCCTTACAGCTATCCCAATAGATCAGGCGGGCACCGTTTCTATCGGAAAACCAAAACCTTCAATGAATCAGGTTTAAACTCAAACTTCTGTCAATTATCATTCCTGATTTGGCATATCTGACTTAGCCAATCTCTTGCAGATTATCCCTGATCATACACCCTCCGACGATGAACCCATTTCTTCTTCACTCAAGAAGGATTCCTCTGTAGGTGTACTTATATACTTATTGTTTCCATGTCTTTTATGCCTTGAACTGTACTAATATTTTCCTTGTTTTCCAGAGTCAAAAATGCTCAGCGGATTTGACTGCTCCCTCTGACGAATCCAAACAGTCCAAGAAGGACATACAGCATACTTTTGAGAGGACTGAGGTATATTTTGTCGATTCAACTCTCCATTCTCGACTAACACAATTGCTTCGACTTATATCTTTTTCTGATACTAAACCATCACCTAATGTTCAATCCCCTCAACGATCCCACAAATCCAAAAGCCACAAGAGGAAAAAAGACTCTTCTACTAAAAACAAGGTGGTGAAAAAGAAGAAGAAGACGAAGGTACCTGTGTCCCAGAACGCTGAAGCAAAGGTTGGCTTAAATCTTGTTGATGAAATAGAAGAACCAGATGATGTTTAAGTCCCCCTTGTTACAAGAAGGAGACGTAAAATGATCTTGGCTGAAAATCCTGAAGGTACCTTAGATTTAGGTGTTGACACTATGGTGGTCGACACAGCCATTGTCACTCCGACTCGTGCTCCCATGATTGATAAAGATCCAAACCTAATGGGAGACGTTGTTGATGCTTCGGCTAAGGATGAGTCTGTTGATCTTGATCCATTGACACAGGTACTAGCTGATTATTTTTTAGTTTATTTTTCCTTTTTGTTTGTTGAATTTGTTTGGCTGATATTTTTTCTTGCTTTCTTTAGGTTAATGTCTTTGGCCAACAACTAAGTGTTTCTGACTATACTCCTTTGTCAGAAGCTTCTTCCCCTCATCATCATGAGAATCCTGACATTGATGATGGTGAGTTTATTGACCTGACTATTTCGGCTACTCTTAGTGACTCTGACTCAGTCACTAGTCCTGCCAAACATAAGGGTTATAGTTCGACTAGCTCTGACTCTAGCCTCTCAGATTCCCTGTAGGGTTCAGAAGCAAATAAAAATGTTACCACCTTCCAAATCCTCCCCCTCCTGAAGGAATACAAGGAACGCCTCTCACTTCTTCTGGCAAAGCAAAGGTCGACTCACTTACTACACCAAAACACATGGGAGTCAAGCCTTCTTCTCTAGAAGCAATTGTTAGGTTTCATCACTTCGTGAGTTCTTGCACTCTTTCTTCTGACTCTAACCAATCTCAAGCACACAATGACAAGATAAGTCCTGAAGCAATCAAAGCCAAAAATCTAATGACTAAAATTCAAACTTATGCTTTGAATCTTGATTTTCCTCATCTGCTTCATTCAGATCCAACTCTTGGCCCATAACTTTTAGACGCTCTCACTCAAATGAAAGAGCTCAACACTTCTGAATCAGCCAGGTTTATGATAACGGAATTTGAGAAATTCTTTATTCCTCTACTCCAAAATGTCGAAAGTGTTAGGGAAAATGAGGAAGCGGTCGAGTCGAAGGAAGCTTTTGTGAAAAAGAATTTGGATATGGTGGTACAAGCCACTAAAGAAATCACTGATTTATTAGAAATGATTGAAAAGAAAAATAGGAACTGGATCCCAAACAAAAAAGAGCTACTGAAGTACGTGACCAAATTTCAGCTCTCAACAAGGAATTAGAATCAATTTCCAAACAAGAGGAAGAGATTAATAACGTTATTAATCCAGCTCAAGCAAAGGCTGACCAAATAGTCGTGGATGTTATGGCCATAAGTGAAGCAATTTCTTCTGTCGAAATGGAGCTTGAAACACTTAGGACTCAAGAAGAAGATTTTTAATATCAGGCCGCAAACCTCCATGGTGAACTGTGGTCATTCCAAAACAAATTTAAACACTTTTAATCATTGTATCAACGATCTTATTATTTATTTATGGCTTTAAGCCAAATTTTAGTGGCACCTTTCTTTATATGTATTATATATTTCATGCTCTATTGTACGCATTTTATGCATGTTTTGAATTTGCTGGTTTCGAACACAATTTTACCATCTTGTTGATTCGACGAATATTCATTCTGTCGAAATTCTAACTTCTTGAAGAATGGGCTTATACTTTTTTAAGTACTTACCATTTACCCTTAAGATTTGTCAATCTAGGGCTAGCTCCTCAAGTTCATAGGCATTATTTTAAAAAAACTTGCATCACCTTAAAAGGCCCTTCTCAATTTGGGGACCATTTCCCTAAAACTCAATCATTTTTGTCCATAGGTAATATTACTTTCCATACTAAATCGTCGACAGCAAATACTTTGTCTTTTACTTTTTTATTATAAGCTCTGACAACTCTTTCTTTCTGTCTTATTAACAAATCAAGGGCCAACATCCTTTCTTCATCTAAGTTGACAAGCTCGTCTGCCATCATATTCCAGTAATCCTCATATGGTATTTCATGCTGTCTTTGGATTCTTATTGATTGAACATGTATCTCCACTGGTAACATTGCATCATGCCCATATGCAAGTCGAAATTGGAGTACTGCCTCGACCCATTTTGTAAAATAATCAATACCAACTAAAATATACCTTTGTTGTTTTGATGATACTACTTTTATTTCTCCAATCACATCTAAAGCCCATCCTATGAATGGCCAGGGTTTTATAATTGCATGTAATTCACTTGCAGTAACATGTTGTATGCCCCCATGCACTTGGCATTCTTGACAACCTTTAGAAAATTCGATGCAATCTTTTAGCATTGAAGGACAATAGACACCTGAACGCACCAAAATCCATTTCATTTTGTGTCCTTCTTTATGTATGCCACATGCTCCACTATGCACATTTGACACTGCTACATGTGCCTCACTTTCTCCAAGGCATTTAAGCAATATTCCTTCAGCAGTTTTCTTAAATAATTCGTTCTCTATCAAAACATAACTGAGGGTGCGATACTTGATCTGTCGACCCCGTAGGGATGCATAAATACTCGGCCAATGGCTTTCGCCAATCATTCTCTTGCCCATTGTCAACAGTTAAAATCTGAAAATTTTCGGCATCTACAGCCCCTAACTTTATTATTGACAAATCTGAAGGAGATAACCAAGTTTCTTGAACTTTCTCTCTTACATGAATAAGTTCTTCATTTTGGTCTTTCTTGTATCCTGAGGCTTCTTGTGCTAGGTCATTAGCCTCTTCATTATCTCGTCGAGGTATGTATCGAATACTCACTTGTTCAAATTTCTTTAACAATCTAATAGTAATCATAAAATACATGATTAAATTTTCTTTAACACATTTGTATTCCTTTGATACTTGTTTAATTACTAATTCAGAGTCTCCCATAATTTCGATGTTCCTTGCACCTAATTCTAGTAGTAGTTCAATTCCTGTTATTAAAGACTCGTATTCTGCTTCATTCTTTGTACATATACTTTCGATTCTATACTTGTACTCTGCTAGAATTCCATTGGGGGAAATTATAATTCCTCCTATTCCAGATCCATTTTTATGGCTAGAACCATCAAAGTATAATTTCCACTGCGCTAGATCTACATAATTCTGAGGCATACAAACCATTGAATGGTCGACCAAGAAATCTACCACCACTTGTCCCTTCATTGCTTTTAAGAGCATATAAGTCAGAGAATACTTTGTTAATGCTAAAGCCCATTTACCAATTCGAGTATGTAAAATCAGTTTGGACAACATGTGCTTAATAATATCGAAATGAGAAGATACATACACATCAACAGGCTTTATATATTGCTTTAATTTAATACAAGAGAAATACAAACAAAGGCATAGTTTTTCTATATCACTATACCTAGTTTCAGGATCATTAAGCATTCGACTAAGATAATATATAGCTCTCTCGACACCTTTTTCGTCCTGTTGGACTAATATACTTCCTATAGTCGAATCTAAGGCTGCAATATATAACCTTATGGGCCTAAGTCTAATAGGAGGTGCCAATATTGGAGGCTTCACTAAGTAGTCTTTGATTTTGTCGAAATCCTCTTGATACTCCTCTTGCCAAATGAAATCCTCATTCTTCAGTCGAAGTAGTGGTGAAAATACTTTGGTTTTTCCACTTAAGTTGGATATGAACCTCCTTAGGAAATTTATCTTACCCAACAAAGACTGAAGTTCCTTTCTGGTCGATGGAGGTTTGACATCCATGATGGCTTTGGTCTTGCTTTGATTCACTTTTATGCCTTTTTATGCACCACAAAGCCAAGAAAATCACATGCCTGCACACAAAAAGCACATTTTAATGGATTCATTTTTAATCCATATTTCCTCATTGTGATACGGTGGGAGAACTGACTTGAGGGTTTTGCATTTTATCGCAAATTTTACGGTTAGCAAGAGTCGCCACCGACTTTTCTTTTATCCAAAAGGAAAGGTGAAAAAGCACAAGAAAGACCTTTGAGATTGTTTCTTGAGTTTGGGGGGTAGATTATGAAAAGGGAAGGTGTTAGCAACCTTTTCATCCATGGTTTTCCATGGGCTCTTAGTTACTTGCTAGATCACTTGCTTTTGTTGTTTGAAATTGTGTTTGGTGTGGTTTTTGAAAGTATTTTGTAAAAGAGGCCATTGTTTTGGCAATCTTTGTAATGATTCTCGTTCCTAAGAATGTATACAAATATGTTTTGTCTTTTTGAAAATCTTTTCAATGTTTGTAAAATGTTTGGAAATGTGTGTGTTTGTTTTGAAAATAGCAAGGATAGTTGTTTTGAAATAGAGCAAGTAACTAGAAGTAATCTACCTACTCAAATGTGTTTCTTATTCATTTTCTATTCCTTTGACATTGTTGTCTTACCATTGATTTGGTAAGCAACCCTATCTTTGGATGTAAATGGGACGGGCGTGGGTCATCGTATAACCATGGTTAGCAATGGTATAAAGTACCTTTGGCATTTTGAGGGACCAAGATCATTTTGTAAGGCAACTTTGAATAGCGTCATCGAGGGACTATGATCTTATGTTTGTTTGTTTTGCCAAGATACCTCGCATGCGTAATATAGTTATTTTTGTATAAGGCAACCAAGTGGAGAAACCCTAAGGATGCTTGTGTGCAAGTGTGTTATTTTCATGCTTTGATTTTGTCTTGGATTTAGGTTTTTCTATTTGCTTTGTTTTCATCTTGCCATTCAAACCCTAATTACTAGCATGGCATGTAAAAGCGGTAAATTGCGTAATTTAAAGATTACTACGCTATTACAACATTTTTATGGGAAGGGGGAATACAAATTATGAATGGGGATTTGCAATAATGTAAATCTAAATAAGCTATTACAACCAAATTGAATTTGTACGAACATTGGAATAAATAAATAAAATATGCAATATTATGTACATACAAGAAAAAGATTTTTCTTTTGTTTTTTGTGTGAAGAGAAATTTTGAACTAAACCTAATAACTTAAGAAAAAGAAATTAATTCTTGAAACAAAAGTTAACCCTAATTTCTAATTTTAAAAGAAAATAAAGTTCTTATGTATTTTTTGTATTAAAATAATGAATAATATTTTACAAAAAAAAAAATTAGTTTTTTATATGTTAAAATAAATATTTTACAAGTATATATATATAAATATAAAAGAAAAGATAAGAATATATCTAAGTTTAATTTATTTTTACAAATTTATTTAAGAAAGATAGTTAGTATATATTTAAGATAAAATATATTTTTTATGTGAAAAACAAAATAAAATAAAATAAAAATGCAATATTATCATATTAATATTTTTTATGATTTTTATGTATAAAAAAATATTTAATAAACAAAAATGAAAATAAAACAAATAAATAAAATATATGAAAATAGTTGGTCCAGGGGGTATCCTGAGAAATCAAGTGGTGTTATTTTAGAAAAAATGCTAGGCCCAACGTTGAAGCCCAATCCTGCAAAACAGCAAAAAATGAAAATGGAAAAGTATGAAAAACAAAAGGTAGCGCCAAGGTTCGAACCCATGACCTGGGCATTGCCAGTGCGCTACCTTGCCACTGGGGTGGATGTACATCCGTTGATTTATATGAAACAATAAAAACATAACACAAGAAATGTCTTTGCCTTGTACTTCATCTTCTTCCTCAAGTTGGCCGGACCTCCTGTAACTCTTTCATCTCTCAACAAAAATGGAAATTGATAACATGAATTTTATAGAATTTTGTCTCACGATTCAAACCATGTGCATAACTAAAACTATAAGTCCAAGATTAAAGAGAATTTTAATGGCCCTCATTCTTAACCTAATTTTTTCAGGAATTTCAAGTTCAAAATTCTCTCAACTCAGGCCAAATAAATGCAAGTTATGGATATGTACAGCTTTGTAGCAATAATGTCTACATTGTTTATTCACAAATTGTGGCCAATGAATGCCTATGTGAAGAGATAGAAGTTGAGATTCTTACCTCTTTCAGTTGAGATCGTGAATGGAGTTTGAGTGAGATTTAGGAAGTCCTGAAGGTTGCTTTAGCTTGCTTGAACTTCCCTGAGTGTGTTCCAACCCTTACCTTGCTTTGAAAGTGTCTGAAACTCTCTATCCAAGTCAACCTGCAAACTTGGAAAACAAAAATGGCAGATGAAGAAGGAGGAGTTACAGTGCAAGGATGATGGTCTGGATCACTTGGATATGAGGTAGGTAAAGTGTTTCGATGATTGAAACTTGAAACGCATGAGTTAATTTGTGGATTGCTATGCTTCTGCTCAAACTGCAAGTTTTGACAATTTTTTGGTGATATGAAGTGTTTGAATGTTTCAGGCCTCTTTCAATCGTTCTCTCTATTGTAATATGTTTGTGTATTAGTATAGAAAAGATTTCAAGTCAGCTCTTCAACAGATTTGTGAGTTGTAGCCTTTTTGCACACTTTCTTGCTTTTGAAGCAAAGTGAAGGGACAAGTCTCCACATGCTTGTACTGGCCTGCTTGGAGTTGGTATAAACTCTACACAAGTTGCTTTAGGTCTTTAGTACTTGTGTGTGCAGAGAAGACAGGTCCAATGCTCAAGAATTGGAAAGTTGCAAAAGTGAAGCTTTTCCAATATGGCAATGGCAACTTTGTGCCATTTATGGAATTACAACTTGGACAAAGACTCTTGGGATTGAATTAATGCTTTGTAAACTGAGTAAGAATTAAATTATTAAGTGATAAACAAGTTTGGGATCTGTAAAGCATGGATTAGGCAGCATAGGTACTGATTTGAATTTTGTTCTTCATGAAATGGCTTGAAAACAAAGTGAGAAATTGCCAACTTCATCTCTTCGATTCTCCCTACTCAAAAATGATCTCAAGAAGTTCTTAGACATTTTGGAAAGCTTGAAATTTTCTCTATGACTCATTTTTGAAATGCATTTCAACATTCCTCTTGGAACTAGGTGAAACATTGCCATGAAGTTGGGTCCAAAACCTGCCTAAATTAGGGCAAAATTTCACTAAGTTATTTTAGTTCATGGGCATGTATTCATAAAATTATATCTTGAGATCCAAGCATATTTATGGGAAAATGTGTGAAGAAAAGTTGTAGATTTCATGGAGGTCTACAACTTTCATGTTGGGAACTTTCCTTGAATCATCTTGTAACATGGTGGAAATTTGGCTTAAAGTTGAGAAAAAATAAGAAATTTTCTATACTTAGAAAAATTTCTAAGTTAAGAAAATTTCCAAGTTTTAAAACCTAATCTTCAATACTTGATTTCTTGATGAAAAAGTTTCACATTTTAACATATTTTGATGAATTGTGATCCTTCGCACTTGATTTTGACCAAAAAGTCAAAGTTTGACTTTTCAGTATATAGTTGACTTTTGATCAGTTGACTGCAAATTTCATCTGTCTATCCAATGGATTTGCAATATTTTGAACCATGTAATTAGGTCAAGATAATGCAATTAAATCCTTGTAATCATGCCTCAAATCAATTGGTCATTTGCTAGGTCAAAAATCAGAAATTGCCCTTCCTCAGTCAAAACCCTAATTTTGACCATTTTGCCCTTTTGATGATTTGATCAAATTTCTTGAGGAATTGTGATCCAAACTTGATCAAATGATACATTTGAGTCTAAAATGTTGATGTGGATCAAAAATTATGAAGTATGACTGTAAATTGGCCATTGTTGACTTTTTCCCCAATACAACTGATTTTTAGGTCAACTGTCCAAATGACTGATCAAAGATGTGGTTCAAGGCTTGAAACTTGTCATGAGTAATCTTAGGGGTCCATAATGATGTTTGAAAGTCATACGAAGAATTTATAGTCCAAAAACCCTTGTGCAAACTCAAACCCTAATTTTGGGTGATCAGTGCATGATGAGATGTTCTGAGCTTATCAAACCCTAATCTAGTCTTGAGTATAATCTTGATAAATGAGAGGGAAAATTTTGGGGTGCAACGGCTGCCCCTATTCAATCTTCTTAAACCTGAAGAGTTAAATTGGCGAGTTTTTCCATTCGTGACTCGAAGGTGAGAGAATGATTGGACACTAGAGTGCCTAGAAATTTGCACTCGACGATGTGTAGTTGAGGGAATGGGCTTAAAGATGCCATTTAGAGAAGAGACAGGAGATGGGCTTGCAGATGCCATCAAGAATGTTTGTTGAATTGTAAGTTGTAAGCTGAGAGAATGAGTATCATAATTGCGTCTGTGTCTCGGGTGTGTCTGAACTGTATCTGAAAATTGAATCTGAATGAGTATCAGAATGGCATCCTTGTCTGGAGCATATTTGAACTGTATCTGAACTTGAAATCTGAATGAGTATCAGAATGGCATCCGTGTCTAGAGCGTATCTGAACTGTATCTGAATTTGAAATCTGAATGAGTATCAGAATGGCACCCGTGCCTAGAGCGTATCTGAACTGTATCTGAATTTGAAATATGAATGAGTATCAAAATGGAATTCGTGCCTGGAGCGTATCTGAACTGTATCTGAACTTGAAATATGAATGAGTATCAGAATGGCATCCGTGCTTGGAGCGTATCAGAACTATATCTGAACTTGAAATCTGAATGAGTATCAGAATGGCATCCATGTCTGGACCGTATCCATGTTGTATCTGAACTTGAAATATGAATGAGTATCAGAATGGCATCCGTGCATGGAGCGTATCTAAACTGTATCTGAACTTGAAATCTGAATGAGTATCAGAATGGAATCCGTGTCTGGAGCGTATCCATGTTGTATCTAAATTTGAAATCTGAACGAGTATCAGAATGGCATCCGTGTCTGGAGCGTATCTGAATTGTATCTAATTGCATATTGTTAATGATAGTTGTTAGTATTATCCTGAAAAGGGTAAAATGTTAGCTGAAACACAGAGTTATATTGCATGAAATGTATGATGCAATGTATTTGTTTTATCAATTTTTATGATATATGGATGCAATGCATGCGCATGTAATTTGACTGTGTTGGCTGAAGATTTTGATAATATTATTAGAAGCCAAGTGAATTGAACGTTTCGATCGAAATGAAATAAAGCGTCATGTTTCGAAATAGCAGAAGCAGTGTTTCGAATGAGCATATCAAAGCTTGGAGCTTCGAGTGGAAATTATGGGAACATATCTAAAGAAGTCTCGAAATGACAACAAGGCTGTATCTAAGGAATACGTTCGAAGCAAAGAAGTGCCAAAACATTTGAAATTCAAATGCAAGCGGGACATTCGAAGTTTGAAATTTATGTGATGGAGCATTTAAAGACACGTGGAAACAAGAGAGAGGCATTGTTCTGCATGTTCTGAATGTGGCATAATCTTATATCAAGACCGTTATGGTCGAAGTAGTATAAATAGAAGTCTTAGGATTAGGATTTCGTGTGTCATATCTATTGTACTAAATACTCAGTAAACATTCAAATTACCACATGGCTAGGGAAACGAATGCAAGAGCAATGTACGTATGATAGCACCACATGTTTATGATTTAATGAAAACCCTTTATCATTTCCAGTACTTTCCTTTATCTTTCTGCCAAATACCATTAACAAGTTTTCTCATTTAAAGTCTTTTTATTCGAAATCTTTTCATTGATGCCTTACATTTAAATGCTTTCTTTCCATTTCAAACACTTTACATTTCAGAAAACTGTCATACTTTTCATGCCTTTATCTTCAAGTTTTATCCTTCGAACGCCTATTTTTACTTAAAGTCATTTAACAGATTTCTTGCATTAAACGCTTTCTTCGCATTTCGAATCTTTTACATTAACTGTTTTGTTTTACGTTTCGAAGCCATTTACTTGTCTTTTATGCAATTTTACATGTCTTTACAATTAACATTTATTCATGCAATTTAGTTTCGCGCACATATATTTTGATTACACCTTTAGATCTTTAAGAGAGAAATCGAAATAAGTCAAACACCTACACAACACTCTAAATACCAACCATGAATACTTGTTCGATCATGAGAGTTACCCTAATGACCAACAAGTCCTAGGATCAATCTAGTCGATCCTGCGAGTTACCAGAGAAATTGAATAACAGTCAGTAAGTTTATTCGATAGTTTGGAAGACTAGCGGTTGTTTACCAGAAATCAGTGGAAACAAATTGGCACACCCGGTGGGACCAATCGTTGGACATTAGAAATAAAGATTGTTGAGACATAACCATTATAAAAACGTTGGAACCTAAGAAGTTTGTTGTTTTATGAACCTGAGAAGTGGTAAAATAACCAACAGCAACCAACCCTTATCCAGAAGAAAACGTTTGACCAAGATGTCTAATTCTGACAATCAACAAGGGGAACAAAATGCCCCACATACAACAGGCACTAGTGTATCCACTTCGATGGGAACATCTAATGTGATCCCTTCGAATGCACAGTCTATTGCGTCTTCAACCAGTAATATAGCCAATAATGGAGTAAGTGGCATATCAACTAATAGTTCGATCTTAGGAAATACTGGAACCATTGGTTATCCTGGGGGATTTGTTCCACCATCAGGGACACAATCCCATTTCGCAACTCCACTAACTAGACCACCCGGTTTCGATGGTAATAGAACCAGAAATTCCTCTTATGGAATGCCAACATCTTTTATGGCAGGTTTACACAATTCCACATTGAATTCATCACCACAATTAGGGTCTGGGTCTGGGGCGAATCAGTTTATGAAAAATAACCAAAGGTCAGTGGGTTATAGCACAATGCCTATTTTAACCACAGAAAACCAGTTGGCTTTTAGGCAATTGATGGATGACAGTAACCATAATATGATAGGGGTGTTAGCACAAACTATGCAGGAAATATTTGCCCCAATAGTACAAAATGTGACTGTGACAAACAGAGAAAACGCTGATAACATGAGTCGAATAGCAGATTTCTTTTCTCCCCCAGAAAGGCGTAGGCAGAATCAGGCGGGAGTTCGAGCAAACATGCCCATTATGGAACAAGTTGCTAATGACCCAATTTATAGACCACCTAGAGAAGAAGTTAACTTGGGGGCAAGGGCACCAAGGCTAGAAGCCCCAATAATCCCAGGCCCACAGAGAGAAATTATAGAACCAGGGGCAAGGGTCGAAAGGCTGGAAGTCCCAGAGTTTCGAGAAGAACAACCTAGGGGGGTTGCCATGGTGGGTCGAAATCAAGATGCTGATGCAGTCGTTCATAGAATTCGAAACGATAACATCTTGGCAGAAAACAATCTAACCACCATGATAGAGAGAGTCATGGCCCAGAATGGCCTCAACACAGGAATGAGAAGGCCAAATTATGCTTCTCTTATATTAGATTGCATAATGCATGCTGATTTGCCAAGGGGATATAAAGTCCCTAAGTTTACAAAGTTCGCTGGGGATACCAATGAGTCAACAGTCGAACATATAGCCAGATATCTAACCGAAGCGGGAGATATAGCCAATAATGAAGATCTCAGGATCAAATACTTCCCAAGTTCCCTGACTAAAAACGCCTTCACATGGTTCACCACTTTTCCTCCTGGGTCCATTGATACTTGGGCTATTTTGGAGAGATTATTCCATGAACAATGTTACATGGGACAGTCGAAAATAAGCTTGAAGGGATTAGCCAGTGTCAAGAGAAAGTTCACTGAACCCATAGATGATTATCTGAATAGATTTAGGCTCTTGAAATCCAGATGTTACACAGTAGTGCCTAAACATGAGTTAGTCGAAATGGCCGCTGGTGGCTTGGATTACTCTATTCGAAAGAAACTAGACACTCAATATTTGAGGGACATGGCTCAGTTAGCCAATAGGGTTCGACAGGTCGAAAGGCTAAAAGCCGAAAAGGCCAGAGTCTTCAAAAATAACAAGAAGGAAAGGATCTCCTACGTTGGAACTGAGGAAGCAGAGGACTATCCTGAATTCGAATTCGAAGAGGTCGAAATCGACCTCGCTGAATTAAAACAGGCACCACCTTACTCCTGCAAGCTATTAGTTCCCACAAAAGGGAAAGAGATTGTTGAAAATGAGAAAAGTGACAAATTCCCAAAGAAGGTTTATACCTTCGATGTCACTAAATGTGACGAGATTTTTGATTTACTTGTCAAAGATGGCCAACTCATTGTGCCATCAAATGTCAAAATACCTCCTTTAGATCAAAGAAAGAAGAGAGGATTTTGCAAATATCATAGTTTCCTAGGCCACAAAACCTCACAGTGTTTTCTTTTCAGGGACCTAATCTAGAATGCAATCAAAGATGGCAGACTGAAGTTTGCTGATAAGACAAAGATGAAAGTGGACGAAGATCCCTTGGACGTCGCAGACACCAACTACTCCGAGCCTGCGTGCATTGGAGAGATTAACATGGTGGAAGCTGACCAAAGTCATGTCCCAACAGGAGAGAAAGGTACTGAAAACGAAAGATGGGTGGTGGTCGAAGTCGATAAGGAGGTCACTGAAGACATCCAGAAGATACCAGAGACTTCGATTGAAGCAGCACCTGTAGCTGTTGCAAAAGAAACCCAGGCTACTAAAGGCCAGGAAAATCAAAACCAAGAACTAACACAGGTCACTGAAGGCCTGAGGATGGAATTGGAGAAAGTCCAAATCACGAAGCCAACTTCCCCTCAGAAGGAAATATGGGACACTCTAGGGGAACCCAGTGGAAAATTTGACTATTTGGTCAAATATTCTGCCCCAGAGAGTTCGAAGGTTCACATTGAAGATATAAAGCCCACAGGATGGGGAGATGATGAAGCTAAGGGGGAAGATGTTGAGATAAATATGGTGGATATGGAGAGGCCTCGCTCTGAGATGGAGGAGGTAGAAAGATACTTAGAAAAAGAGAAGTACAAAATGGAGGATAATCACGCTGGAGATGCTAGTCTCAAGGATTACCTCATGACATGCCACAAGGGAGATACAGGCATGATATTGTGCCCTAGGTGCAGCATCCTCTGCAATCACAGAATCGCTGCGAATTTCGAAAGGGTACAGAGGGCTCGAACTGGCAACAATTGGCGCCAGGATAACCAGCTGTTTAGGTGTTATCCTAAGGCTGGAGAAGGTTTGCTGGAATTTGTGTTTCGCTGCTACAAAGGGGCAACCAAGTGCTTGATTTGCCCAAGGTGTTCTGCCGTGTATGATCAAAGCATGGCTAGAGCCTTCGAGACGATTCCCTTCGCCCCTTGCTGGAACCATCAAGAAACTGTCCAGATGGGCCCACGTTTCGACAGCAGACACAAACAACGAAGGCCTGATAGCCCTCACCCCAAGGCTGCTCGAAGAGTGACTTTCAAACTCCCTGCTGAAGTGCCAACCGACAGATGGCTGCAAGTCAGAAATGACAAAGGCAAAGACAGATGGAGAAACACCGAACGAAATGCACGCCATGCTATGACATACAGAAGGCAATTCAACATAGCAAAAAGGGAAGATGTAAGGTTAGAAAACTACAAAGAGAGGAACCCCATGTCGAGATCCCAGTGGCGCAGGCAACAGAGGATTCGAAAGGCTGAGAGAGAAGCTGTGGTAAACAAAGGGGTCACTTCAACAAAGAACCAAGGTGAATCTAGCACCAACAAACCAAAAAATCAAACTAAAGACAAACCTCCAGTTAATAGGAGGCTTTTCTCTGAAGTACAACTGGATGAACCAAAGGAATACACTCCAGGCCCAGAAGAAGACGAAGATATGATAACAGATAACTTCGAATTGGAGGGGGAGTCTTCTTTCAACCTAAACTGCAACGTGGTATTTGTGCTTCCCTGTGAATTTGGGCAGGAAACCGAAATTGATGAATATGAGGAAGAAGATACCAAAGGTTTGATGAAGCATAGGCCTGTGTGCTACTATGTGATGGACAATGGGGCTGTCGAGGAGCAAAATGCATTCTTCGAACGTCCAGAACCTGCTATGAAGAACCATCTTAAGCCACTATTTATTCGGGCAAAAATTGGTGCCCATGGTGTGAACAAGGTTCTAGTGGATGGGGGTGCTGCAGTCAATTTGATACCCCACTTCATGCTGAAAAGATTAGAGATCCGCGAAGGAGACATCAAGCCCCATAATATGGTTTTGTCCAATTATGAGGGGAAAGTGGGCAAAACACTGGGAGTGGTCCAGTTGGAATTGACAATAGGCTCAAGCTGTAGGCCCACCATGTTTATGGTGATCGAAGCCAAGGCCAACTACAACTTATTGCTGGGAAGGGAGTGGATCCATGGCGTGGGGGCAGTTCCTTCGTCAATGCATCAGCGACTAGTTCTATGGAGAGATGATGGGATCGTAGAAAATATCGAAGCAGACCAGAGTTACTTTATGTCAACAGTCAATTTAGTTGACAAGAGGGATTATGATAAACATCTGGAAAAGATTGCTCTGTGTGTTCCAAATGATGAGATCAACAAAACCAGAAACGCCCACTACTACATGACCCTTCGCCATGATGTCCTTTACTGGGATAGAACAATAATCAGTGAAGAAGAGGGAGTCGAAAGTACTATACAAAGACGGCCAGCAGGCTGGGACTTCGACAACCTTATCCATGACTGAGTCCACCTTTTTCGAAAGGATTTCGGCCTATATGGCTGAGAACGAATCAAAAGCGGCCTTAGAGGCTGAAATAAACAAATTAACTGTAAAGATGAATGAAGTAAGTGGGGATGGCTCGAAATGCTCACCCTTCAAAGAATTTGAGATGGATCAAAGGTTGGATGCCATCTACGATAAAGAACCCTTAGGCTTCGAAAGGGACCCCATAGACTCAGGTGCCAAAATGTTGGCACAGGATCCACTCGAAGAAGTCAACTTAGGGGATGAAAAAACGAAAAGAATAACCTACATAAGTGCAAAACTTAGCCCAGGCCTCAAGAAGGAGGTAATCGAAGTCCTCAAGAAAAACAAAGATTGCTTCGCATGGGATTATGACGAGATGCCTGGTTTAAAGAGGGAGTTGGTCGAACACAGACTGCCAATCAAAGATGGCAAGAAGCCCATCAAACAAACTCCCAGAAGATTCGCACCAGCGGTTCTCACAAAGATTAAAGCTGAGATCGAAAGGTTGCTGCGTTGCAAATTCATCAGAACCACAAGGTACGTCGAATGGTTAGCAAATATAGTACCTGTTATTAAGAAAAATGGTTCTTTAAGAATTTGCATAGATTTTAGGGATTTAAACACTGCAACCCCTAAAGATGAATATCCCATTCCTGTGGCAGAAATGCTAGTAGATTCTGCTGCAGGGTTCGAATACTTGAGTATGTTAGATGGATACTCTGGGTATAATCAGATTTTCATTGCTGAAGAAGATGTTGCCAAGACAGCATTTCGTTGCCCAGGAGCCTTAGGCACCTACGAATGGGTGGTGATGCCTTTTGGTTTAAAGAATGCTGGGGAAACTTATCAAAGGGCAATGAATTCGATTTTTCATGATTTCATTGAAACCTTTATGCAGGTGTATATTGATGATATAGTCATCAAATCTATATCTGCAGAAGCACATTTGCATCATTTGAGCCAATCATTCGAACGAATGGGAAAACATGGCTTAAAGATGAATCCCCTTAAATGTGCATTTTTTGTGCAGGCTGGAGATTTCCTTGGTTTTGTGATTCACAAGAAAGGGATTGAGATCAACCAGAACAAAACCAAAGCCATAATGGAGACGAAAGCACCTACGTCAAAAAGGGAGTTGCAATCTCTGCTAGGGAAGATTAATTTCCTCAGAAGATTCATTTCGAATCTGAGTGGAAGAACCCAAGCTTTCTCTCCATTGCTTCGTCTAAAGCAAGGCCAAGCCTTCGAATGGAACGAAGCCCATCAGGAGGCATTTGAAAGGATAAAAAGATACCTCTCTCAGCCTCCTATCTTGTCTCCACCTTCATGGGGGAAGCCCATGAGATTGTACATATCTGCCTCTGAAGTTAGTATAGGTAGTATGTTAGCACAAGAAGATAGAAATGGTATCGAAAGAGCCATATACTATTTAAGTAGAGTACTATATGATGCAGAGACCAGATATAGCAATTTAGAAAAGCTGTCTCTGTTTGTATTTCTCTTGTATGAAACTCAAGTATTATATAAAACCTGTTGATGTTTATGTTTCATCTCATTTCGATGTCATTAGACACATGCTTTCAAAACCAATAATGCATAGCAGAGTTGGTAAATGGGCTTTAGCCTTAACGGAATATTCTTTGACTTTCATGCCTTTAAAAGCTGTGAAAGGTCAAGTGATTTCTGACTTCATTGTGGACCATTCATTGGTTGAGCAGACTGTCATGAGTTACGTCGAAATACAACCATGGAAATTATACTTTGATGGGTCAACCCACAGGAATGGAAGTGGTGTTGGAGTCCTTCTAATTTCTCCTGAAGGAATTCCAACAAAATTCAAGTATAAATTAGATGGTCCTCGTTGCTCGAACAATGAAGCTGAGTATGAAGCGCTCATTGTTGGACTTGAAGCTTTGTTGGAATTGGGGGCAACTAGAGTCGAAATTAAAGGAGACTCAGAATTAGTGGTCAAACAAATTACAAAGGAATATAAATGCATAAAAGAAAACTTGATGATATACTTCGTCATAGTCAACAGGCTACTAAGGAAATTTGAATACATGGATATTCAACACATACCAAGAATGGAGAACCAAGAAGCAAATGACCTAGCACAGTTGGCTTCAGGTTATAAAGTTTCCACCAGGAACTTTAAGGATTTAGTTGAATTAAGGGGTAGAGTTATGGCTACTAGATTCGCACCATCAGATCTAGAAAGTATGAAATTGGGATATGCTGAGAAACAGGGATTCGAAATATTATCCATAAACACTTTATCAGATGCAGATTGGTGAAGTCCACTGATGAGTTATTTAGCAAACCCAACTCTGAATGTGGATAGAAAGACAAAATACAGAGCATTGTCATATCTCCTCATGGGGAACGAATTGTTCAAAAAGACCCAAGAGGGTGTATTATTGAAATGCCTAGGAGAAAGTGAGGCATACTTAGCATTGTCAGAAGTCCACAATGGGGCATGTGGGGCACATCAAGCAGGCCATAAAATGAAATGGTTGTTATTTCGATACGGCTTGTATTGGCCTAGCATGCTCAAAGATTGCATAGACTTCTCTAAAGGATGTGAGGAATGTCAGAAACATGCAGGGATTCAACATGCCCCGGCAAGTGAGTTGCATTTAATCATCAAACCATGGCCATTTAGAGGATGGGCATTGGATTTGATAGGAGAAATAAATCCTGCTTCGTCCAAAGGACAGAAATATATCTTGGTAGGAATAGATTATTTTACCAAGTGGATCGAAGCTATACCATTAATAGTCGCTGATCAAGAGGCTATTATTGAGTTTATACAGAAACACATTATCTATAGGTTCGGATTTCCAGAGAGCATAACCACAGACCAAGGCTCTGTGTTTACTGTTAGAAAGATGCAAGAATTTGCCCAAGAAATGGGGTTTAGATTGCTAACATCAACGCCATATTATGCTCAAGCAAACGGTCAAGTCGAAGCAGCCAATAAAGTGATAATAGGATTAATCAAGAAACATATTGGTAAAAAGCCAAGAAACTGGCACAAAACTTTGGACCAAATATTATGGGCCTGTAGAACATCTCCTAAGGAAGCTACTAACACTACGCCTTTCCAACTCACATTTGGTCATGATGCAGTGCTGCCAGTAGAAATTCATCTACAATCATTTCGAATTCAGAGACAAAACGAAATCCCAGCTGCATTATATTGGGAAATGATGATGAATGAATTAGTTGAGTTGGACGAAGTTAGATTACATGCATTGGAAATTTTGATGAGACAAAAAGAAAGAGTGGCCAGGACATACAACAAAAGGGTGAAGAAAAAAGTATTCATTATTAATGACTTAGTCTGGAAAGTCATATTGCCCATGGACAAGAAAAATAAAGCATTAGGTAAATGGTCACCTCATTGGGAAGGACCTTTTCGAATATTAAAAGTATTCTCAAACAATGCATACGAAATCGAAGAACTGTTAGATGATAAGCGTATCCTAAAGGTTAATGGGAAATATTTGAAGAAATATAAGCCACGCCTGCAGGAGATTCGAATAGTAACAACGTAACCAAGATATTATAAAAAGGCCAAAATGGCAAGATGAGATGCCAAAATGGCGTTGTTCGAATATTACATATAAAAAACCAAATTGTAATCAAATAAACACTGAAATTTAGAAATAAGAATTATTCTTCAGTCTGTTGAAAGTGCTTCGAAAAGATTCAAGTCTCTGTTGAGCGAAACGCCTGGCTCCTTCCAAGGTTGCCACTTCTCCCTTGAGTTGTTCTGCAGTTTCCATTTCTGCAAGCCCCTGGTTGAGAAGCTCTTCGAATTGGTTACCAGCAGTATTGGTTTTGAAGGCTATTTGTTGTTCTTTAGCCTCTTTAACCTTCTGTTGAAGCTCCTGAATCTGCCTTTCCCAGAGAAGTATGGACTCAGCTCGAGCCTCATAATCAGTTTTTGCTTGCTTTTGATGCATAGCTTGATCCTCAGCTTCTTGAGAAAGTTTTGAAGCTTGTTCATAAGCAGCATCCATTGCAATGCGTTTTTCTTGAACCTTCTTGGCAGCAGATTCATCTTGGAGAAGGTAACCAGTTACGTTGTCCAACAAAGACTGAAGATCGAACAAGATAGTACTAACTAGCAAGGAGCAGGTAGCAAGATTGACCTTTGTAAGCAACTCCTTCATAGTGTAGCAAGCAGTGCTATCTTGTTTGAGCACTTCGAATATATCCACATTGAGAATTGTTTTCCTGATCTTATTAAGAAGTACAATTCTTTCATCTGTGGGAAGAGGATAGCTAGTCGAACTTGTGCCAGCCCTAGCAAGTGGAATGTCCCTTTGAGCCAGCTTCGCCTTCATGTACCCAATAGGGTCATTTCGTCTCAGGAGTGCAAGCTCCTCATCAGTCATTCGAGACAAAGAGGATTGAGGGAGTTCCACACTTAGGGGAGTCACGTCCATTTCAACCTCCATGGGTTTGTTGGTTGTGTCACCATCCCCTTCATTCGTTCCGTGCTCATGATCTTCTTCATCGTCATCCAAGTCCACCACTTCGATGTCTTCTTTTTCGCTGCTATTTGCATTGGACTCTGTCCCAGCAGTCGAACCATCATTGGCATCCTCCTCCTCAGACTCTTCTTCTGCAGATTCTTCGTCGCTTTGGCCAGAATCAGCTTTCTCTCCTTCAGTTTGAGTGTCCTTTGGGTCCTCTTGAAGGGTTTCAAGAGGGGACTTTTGGAGAGAAGCTCTTTGCAAATCCTCTGCAGATGTTTGAAGTGGTGTTTCAGTTGTCTCTTTTACAGGAGGGGAAGTACTCTGATCATCCTGCTGCTCAGAAGCCCCAGCCAGAACCGCCATATTGGAGGAACCTTTGTTCTGTACAAGGTTGCTGGAATCTCCTTGAGGAGAGGAATTGAGTGGAGCAGCAGCTTTGGATGGTGAGGTCGAAGTGGTAGAAGCTGGATTTAAGATGTTCTGCAAGGAGCAAAAGAATGTTAAAAGCATGCACCAAGGTAATAAGAAATTATTATTTTTAAAGAGATTTAAAGTTCAATTTACCTGTGGACTCTCGGAGGAGAGGTTGCTAGCTATGCGTTCCAACATTACGTTGGAGGTCGAAGGTGGAATTTTGGATTTGGGTGAGGGAGCAGCATCCCTGGAATCAAGTCCAGAGACACTAGTTGGAACGGTACTTTTCGAAATATCCTTCTTCTGCTTCTTCTTCGAAGCAGTTGGTAAGTTTCCTCCAGCCTTGGGGTCTTCCCCAGTGGTGTTTGATTTTCGCTTCTTTGGAGTAGTAGGAGGAAGTTTGTTGGTCTGAAAAGATTTAAACAAAGAGTTAGATGCAAACCATAAAACATGGGTGAATTCGAAACATCAAGGCTAAGTGGTTACCGTTGGAGTTGGAACACTGGTTGTTGTTGGTATTGTTGTTGTGGTTGTTGCAGCAATGGTTGTTGTTTCGGATGGAGTCACTTTGTCAGTGGTTTCAATAGAGGCTTGAGAGGCGCTCTCTCCTTTCGACTTCGAAGCGGCTGTCTTTATCCTGATGGCTGAAAATCGAAACAATTAAAGCAAAGGTTAAAGATATAGAAAATAAAAAACGTTGGGATTTTCCCAAGCATTCGCACCTGTGCCTTGATCAGATTTAATCGACATGGCAGAAAGGTCGTATCGAAGGTGTCCTGGGAAATCGTGGAGCCAGTGTCGAGCCCATGTCACAGTCTCAGATGGCTTTGGTTTCTTTTGAAGATGTTTGAACATCTCTTTGCAAGTGAACCACCAAGGATATGGGGGAAACCAAGCCAGAGCCAGTTCTGAGGTAGGTAATCTAGGGAATTTAGGTGGATGCATTTCGAATGCCAACCTATACCTATCCTCAGGTGACAACCCTGAAGGAAGTTCTAACTTAGAAACTTTTTGTTTGAATTTTTCCTTCAAGGTCTCAGCCGCTTGATGCACAGTGGATTCCAAGCGTGTGGGGTCATAAGTAGTTTCAAAATAATTTTGAAAAGCTTTAATCTCTTTGGCATGAGTAAACATACCTTTCTTGGCTGGTACCTGCACATCGAAGGCATCAATTAGTTTCTGCTGAATTGTAAGAGTATCGAACATATAAGTTTGATAAAACTTGGTCCACCATTCCAGAAACCCCTTAGCTGTAAGATGGGTAGGTTCGAAGGTTATTAGCTCAAACTGGGCAAAGCCTTGGTATTGTTCTTGCTGTAATTTTGCTTCCCGTGCCTTGAAAGTTCGCCCAGAGGTAATGGCACTCTCAGTTTGAAATAAGGGTTCAGGAATTAGTTGGCATAAGCCAAACTGTCTCGAAACAAAATTTGGCTGGTAAGCGAAAAGGAAAATATGATTCTTGGCAGGAGTTATTCTTGAAGAAATGAGTCTAGGTAGCAAAAAGGCTCTCCATACATCTTGAATCTCCTTGCTCTTGACAGCTTCTGAGAGAGCCATGGTGAACCAGGAAGGTCCATGAGCCCTCGAAGCAAAAGGCGCCATGGTCTCTTCGAACTTATGCCTCTTGGAGAATATCATGATGTACTTCGAGAATAGGACTTTGAAGTCATCTTTGTCATCATTTGGAGTTAATCTTCGCAGCCTAGTGCCTTCGACTATTCTATCAGTTATCTCAGGGTCTTGTTCATCAATGGTGTTGGCAGTTGACAAGGAGGGTTCGAACATGGCATTTAGCCATAGCTGAAGTAACCAAAAAGGGCCAGCCAACAGGATATTCTTGGAGGTATGAGATTTTAGGCTCGAAACAGCTGACCTTAGGCTTTCATAAAGGTCAACTAAGAGCAGTTCACTTAAGCACACTCTTCGATTCTCGTGCAAATCCCTAGCTAGAGGAATAAACCTACTGGCTACCTATAGGGATCTACTGCATAAAACATATCTTGACAGCCATAGGGTAAGGAAAGCAATGTGTTCTACATCAGACACACTGTCTCCTTCAGCATGATAATGGCTGATAAACTTGGAAAAACTTGCTAATTTGACTTCGAAGTCGATTATACTCGAATGTTCTTCGTTGTCAGGGATATATGTTTCTCCCACTGGTGATAGCCCAGTGATGGCCGCTATGTCAAAGAAGGTAGGGGTAATCATTCCACCAGGGAGATGGAAAGTATTATAAGTATTGTCCCAGAAATAGAGGGACGCGAATAACAAAGGGTGGCTGTAAGTGAAACCAGGCTTCGACAGCTTAATCAAGTTGTAGATACCTAATTCTTCCCATTGCTGGGATTTCTTAGCTTCTACCTTATTGAACCAGTTTTGGTAAGCAGTGTCGGAGGTGGGGCAAGATCGAAACGGTTTAAAATTACTCTTTACATAGTCTAATACAAAAGGGTCCTTAGGAGGAACAGTTGGATTTTCCATGGTGTTTGAGCCAGAATATTCTATTGCATTAGGGGCGTCCATTTTGTTAAACAAGGGTTTGAAACTATAGCAAACTGGGAAAATTTTCTTGGTATCTTTTAAAATTTCAAAAACCGTAAGAGGGCCCATTAAAGCTAACCTCTTACCAGCAACGATGGTAGGAATGAGTACCTGAGATGCATAAAGCATTTCTTTCTCCTTTGAGATCATCTGGGGAGCAAGAACGGATTGACCTTGGTGAGTGATAACTTTACTTTCCATGGTAGTTCCTGCGGTCTTTCCTTTCTTCTTGGAAACCTTTTTTAGTTGGGATGAGGTAGAAGAAGACATTTTTGAAGAATGTTGAAAGCTTAGGGTTTTTCGGTGAGAGAAGAAGGATAAAAGATTCAGAATGTGGAAAGAAAAAGAAAAAGACTAAGTTGATGGTTTTTATAATGTGGAAGTTTAAGCATCCGCTGAATAAGGTCGTGATACGTGGTACTCATGGGTTGGTGTGATGAAGAGGTGGCGTAAAGTTAACATTGGTAGTAAGCGTGATTAAAGATAATCATTGTTTTGTAACTGCACCATACTGTGAAGTGGTTCCAGGCGGTTAAGGAATCTAAAAAGTGTTATGATTGACGTGACTGGAGTCAAATGCATTAAATGTTACGATGATTCGAAGGTCGCATCAAAATCTTGTGTGTATGTTTAAAATAAGTATTTCTCAAGAGAGATCGAAATACATATTTTAAAGGGGCATTTTGTTGGCTGAAGATTTTGATAATATTATTAGAAGCCAAGTGAATTGAACGTTTCGATCGAAATGAAACAAAGCGTCATGTTTCGAAATAGCAGAAGCAGTGTTTCAAATGAGCATATCAAAGCTTGGAGCTTCGAGTGGCAATTATGGGAACATATCTAAAGAAGTCTCGAAATGACAACAAGGCTGTATCTAAGGAATGCGTTCGAAGCAAAGAAGTGCCAAAACATTTGAAATTCAAATGCAAGCGGGACATTCGAAGTTTGAAATTTATGTGCTGGAGCATTTGAAGACACGTGGAAACAAGAGAGAGGCATTGTTTTGCATGTTCTGAACATGGCATAATCTTATAGCAAGACCGTTATGGTCGAAGTAGTATAAATAGAAGTCTTAGCATTAGGATTTCGTGTGTCATATCTATTGTACTAAATACTCAGTAAACATTCAAATTACCACATGGCTAGGGAAACAAATGCAAGAGCAATGTACGTATGATAGCACCACATGTTTATGATTTAATGAAAACCCTTTATCATTTCCAGTACTTTCCTTTATCTTTCTGCCAAATACCATTTACAAGTTTTCTCATTTAAAGTCTTTTTATTCGAAATCATTTCATTGATGCCTTACATTTAAATGCTTTCTTTCCATTTCAAACACTTTACATTTCAGAAAACTGTCATACTTTTCATGCCTTTATCTTCAAGTTTTATCCTTCGAACGCCTATTTTTACTTAAAGTCATTTTACAGATTTCTTGCATTAAACGCTTTCTTCGCATTTCAAATCTTTTACATTAACTGTTTTGTTTTACGTTTCGAAGCCATTTACTTGTCTTTTATGCAATTTTACATGTCTTTACAATTAACATTTATTCATGCAATTTAGTTTCGTGCACATATATTTTGATTACACCTTTAGATCTTTAAGAGAGAAATCGAAATAAGTCAAACACCTACACAACACTCTAAATACAAACCATGAATACTTGTTCGATCATGAGAGTTACCCTAATGACCAACAAGTCCTAGGATCAATCTAGTTGATCCTGCGAGTTACCAGAGAAATTGAATAACAGTCAGTAAGTTTATTCGATAGTTTGGAAGACTAGCGGTTGTTTACCAGAAATCACTGGAAACAGACTGCTGTATTGCTGTTCGATTGAGGAAAATAAATCCATGACTGCTGCTGAAGATATGTTGAATTTCCATGTCTTGAAGTTGAAGTACTGACGAACTCTTATTGAGAGAAGTAAATTCCATTGTGAGGGCAATGCCTATGTACTGCTTGTAAGATCTTCTTGGGGAATCTTGATAAATTTGACGATTTCTACTGTGGATTAATAATTTGAAGTTTTAGTTCCACTGGGGATTCAAATGACGTACTGTGGGGATTACTTATGGAATAGCCTAGAGACGTTTTGTTGTCCTTTCAACTTATCAGTAATTGTATTTCTCATTTTGTTTATTTGTAAACGGTAATTATGTTCAAATGCATATGTTCATCAATGAATCATTGGACGTTTTTGCAAACAAAACATAAGAGTAAAGAAAAAGACAAATAGTTTTTGCACTTTCAAAGGGATATCTTTGTATTGACTTTGAGTAAGTATTTTTGTACAAAGGGGACAAACATTCTAGTAAGAGAATGTTGTCGAAAACAAGAAAAATTTATACAGAGAAGGATAGCTATGTGTAATAATCCCATGGGGTTCCCATTCTTCTATAGCCTTTATATCTCCGAATATCTTTTTTATTTGTTGCTTCGTCCGAAGATGATTGAATTGATCAGAAACTCTGAGTTTGTAAGTGGAAGTCAAAGGTTGTCCGTGAAGTGATCCAATGGGACATAGTCATATGCTTTAATTCCCTAACTTTTGCCTGGACCGCCCTTTCGGGTTTTCAGTCCACCGGGAAACCCTTTTTTGCCCAAGTCTCCCGTTCGGGTTTTCAACTTGCCGGGTGTACATATTTTTTATTTTATCCCTAATTTTTGCCCTAACCTTTTTGGTTCGCCGGGATTCCCTTTTTTGCCTAGGTGTGTCAACCTAGCGGGTCTCTTAGGCGTAGTATCTTTTGACTATGTCATGTTCGCAGGGTGTGGCAGGTCGTCGCCATCCATGGTAGTCAAGATCATTGCCCCACCGGAGAATATGCTTTTGATTACAAATGGTCCTTCATAGGTAGGAGTCCATTTTCCCCTGGGATCACTTTGTGGCAAGATGATACGTTTGATCACTAGATCCCCAACTTGATATACTTAACGTCTGACTTTCTTGTTGAAAGCCTTGATCATCTGTTTTTGATACATTTGACCATGGCAAACAGCAGCAAGTCTCTTTTCATCAATTAAGTTCAGTTGATCAAGTCGATTTTGGATCCAATTGTCTTTATTTAAACCTGTATCCTTCATAATCCTCAGAGAGGGGATCTGAACCTCAATAGGAAAGACAACCTCCATGCTGTAAACCAAAGAATAGGGTGTTTCCCCGGTTGATGTGCGAGTCGTGGTACGATAACCGTGGAGAGAAAATGGTAGCATCTCATGCCAGTCTTTGTATGTGACTGTCATTTTCTGTATGATCTTCTTAATGTTTTTATTTGCAGCTTCTACAGCACCATTCATCTTTGGCCGGTAGGGAGAAGAATTATGATGCTGAATTTTGAATTGCTCGCACAAGGCGGTGATCATAGTGTTGTTAAGATTTGTACCATTGTCAGTGATGATCCTTTCTGGGATACCGTACCGGCAAATGAGATTTTGCTTGATGAAGCGGGCAACGACATTCTTAGTGATGGAAGTGAAGGAAGCTGCTTCGACCCATTTTGTAATGTAATCAATGGCCACTAGGATGAAGCGGTGTCCATTGGAGGTTGTTGGCTTGATCTCCCCAATCATATCAATTCCCCACATAGCAAAAGGCCAAGGAGCCGTCAAGGCATTCAGAGGAACTGGAGGTACGTGCACCTTGTCAGCATAAATTTGACACTTATGACAGGTCCGAGAGTGTTGATAGCAATCTGCTTCCATGGTAGACCAATAATAGCCTTCCCGTAGGATTTTCTTCGCCATCGTATGCTCACTGGAGTGAGTGCCAAAAGTACCTTCATGTAATTCAACCATGATCTTTTCTGCTTCAACCTTATCCACACACCGAAGCAGAATAGAGTCATGATTACGCTTGTACAGGACGCCATTACTCAAAAAGAACTTAGCAGAGAATCTCCTTAAGAACTTTTTATCATTGATTGAAGCTCCTTCTAGATATTATTGAGCCTTGAGATACCTCTTGACTTCATGAAACCAAGGCTGGTCCACTACCTCTTCAGTATTAATCTCGTGACAGTGTGTCGGTTCGTCCATTCGTTTGATGGTGATCTGGGGAGCTTTGTTATCCCAATTAAGTTTAAACATAGATGACATTGTGGCTAGAGCGTCTGCTAGCTGATTTTCTTCTCGCGGGAGATGCTCGAAAGTAATCTTCTCAAAATATGGTAGCAATGTCAAAACATGTTCTTTGTAAGGGATAAGATTTGGGTGTTTAGTGTCCCATTCCCCTTTGATCTGACTGATGACCAAAGTTGAATCTCCAAACACGCCTAAGGATTTGATTCCCAAGTCTATGGTAACTCTGAGACCGAAGATGCACGCTTCGTATTCCGCCATGTTGTTTGTACAGTTGAAGTAAAGTCTAGCAGTAAAAGGAGTATGACACCCTTCCGGAGATATGAGTACAGCGCCGATACCATTACCAAGTGCATTGGATGCCCCATCAAATAACAGGGTCCATTGGGATCCCTGTTCAGGTCCGTCATATGGTCTGATTTCTTCACAGTTGTCTAATGTCATGATGTCTTCATCCAGGAATTCAAACTTCATGGACTGATAATCTTCTACAGCTTGGTGAGCGAGATGGTTAGCCATTACACTGCCCTTTATAGCTTTCTGGGTAGTATATTGTATGTCATATTCTGTTAGGATCATCTGCCATCTAGCTATCCTCCCAGACAGAGCAGGCTTTTCGAAGATGTATTTTACCGGATCCATCTTAGATATCAACAAGGTAGTATGATTCAGCATATACTATCTTAGCCGGCGAGCAGCCCATGCCAGAGTGCAGCAGGTTTTCTCGAGCAGTGAATATCTGGTTTCACAGTCGGTAAACTTTTTGCTCAGGTAGTAAATAGCGTGCTCTTTTCGGCCAGACTCGTCATGCTACCCCAATATACACCCCATTCAGTTCTCTAAAATGGTCAGATACATGATCAGTGGTCTTCCCTCGACTGGTGGCATCAAAACAGGAGGCTCTTGTAAGTACTCTTTGATTTTGTCAAAAGCAACCTGGAATTCATCGTTCCATCTGACTACTTGATCATTCTTCAATAGTTTGAAGATTGGCTCACAAGTAGCTGTTAGGTGAGAAATGAATCTGGCAATATAGTTCAGGCGCCCCAAGAATCCTCTGACTTCCTTCTCAGTACGAGGAGCAAGCATTTCTTGTATTGCTTTAACCTTGTCAGGATCAACCTCAATGTCTTTGTTATTGACGACAAAAGCTAAAAGTTTACCGGACCGTACTCCGAATGTGCACTTGTTTGGATTCAACCTTAACCTGTACTCCTTCAATCTCTCAAACAACTTTTGCAAGTGATCAAGGTGCTCTTCTTCAGTTTGTGATTGGGCTATCATATCGTCTACGTAGACCTCTATTTCATGGTGTATCATATCATGAAACAAAGCTACCATGGTGCGTTGATAGGTGGCCCTAGCATTCTTCAGTCCAAATGGCATCACTTTGTAGCAGAATGTGCCCCACTGTGTGACAAATGTAGTTTTCTCCATGTCCTCAGGTGTCATTTTGATTTGGTTATAACTTGAGAATCCGTCCATGAAGGAAAACACTTTGTGCTGGGCCGTATTGTCAACCAGGATATCTATGTGGAGGAGTGGAAAATCATCTTTAGGGTTGGCCCTATTCAAATCTCTATAGTCCACGCACATTCGTACTTTGTCGTCCTTTTTAGGCACAGGAACAATGTTGGAAACCCATTGAGGATAGGAAGTGATAGCCAAGAATCCAGCATTGAATTGTTTCATGACTTCCGTTTTGATCTTCTCTGACATGTCAGGTCTCATGCGGCGGACTTTTTGTTTTACAGGTGGACAGTCTTCTCTTGTAGGGAGACGATGCACCACGATGTCTGTATCGAGTTCCGGCATGTCTTCATATGACCAGGCAAAGATCTCAACATAATCACGTAATAGCTGAATCAGATGCTCCTTAACACTGGGCTCTAGATTGGCACCCACCTTGATTTCTTTTTTATCCTCCTGGGTACCTAGATTGATTGTATCCACCAGTTCCTCATGAGGCTGAATAGCTCTTTCCTCTTGTTGTAGTAGTTTGTCCAGTTCCCCTGGTACTTCACAATCTTCCCCACCTTCGTCTTCGGCTTGGTAGATTAAATCCTCAGAGTCATAAAAGGCCATAGCAGTATCATTACCCATGGGATCCGGAATGGAGGGGTACCTGCATTTGTGAGTGTGGGTGTGTGTAAGGGTATAACCATCCTTAAAAATAAAATGTAAAAGAAAAACAATGAGCACAAAAGTTTGTATGTGAAAAAACGTCCATGATTCATTGAATGTCATATGAAGATGAAATGAAAACCCTTACAAATGGACCATTGTATCTCGGGAAAGACATAAGGTTTTAAATGTGCGAGTTGTTTGTGAATATTACAAGTCCAACAGAAATGTAAAGATAAATTACTGAGGGATGAAAGTTATTGGGACAAAGTCTCTAGCTTCCCAATTACGAAGTCCTCCGTTGATTGTAGGAAAGATCCAATCCTCCAAGCTGCAATCCTCTTCACCATCTTCCACCGCATTGACCTCTCGGTTGCTAATCTTCAAGGGTGGCCCTCCAGCACGGGCATGGCGCACAGCCTCCTGAGCATTTGAAGTGAAACCTAAGCCAAACTTGTCAGATTTATATGGAATATCCAGAAGTTTCCCCCAGATGGTGCATCCACCCTCCTCTACTACTGCCTTGGCGTCTTTTAGAGAAGACATCCAAAGTGGAGGTCTTGTAATCTTGGGAATCTGGGACACAGTCTTGGTTGTTTCTACCTCTTGGGGGACTTCTTCGAAATGTTGAAAAGGAGTTTCAATGAACTCGCCATCCAATTCCACATACCTGAAGGAATTGAGGTGGCTAATCATATAATCTTCCTCTCCGTGGACAGTGATAATCTTTCCATGGACCGGATATTTCAACATCTGGTGCACTGTAGAGGTGACAGCACCGGCATTATGGATCCACGGTCGTCCTAGAAGATAGGAGTAAGAGGAGCGGATGTCCATTACATAGAAGATTGAGTTGAAAGTTTGATTCCCAACCTTTATGGGGATGTCCACCTCCCCGTGGACCATCCTCTTTGAGCCATCAAATGCTCTTACGACTATGTTACTGGGTTTCAATGTCAGTCCTTCGCAGTCTAGTTTGTCGAGAGCCTTCTTTGGTAAAACATTCAAAGATGAACCAGTGTCCACCAAGACATGGGCCAGATTTGTTCCGCTACATTCCACATAGACATGCAGTGCCTCGTTGTGCTTTCTTCCCCTTGGTGTTAGAACATCATCCGAGAAGCCTAGGCCGTTATCCGCCGTCAAACTAGCCACACAATCTTGAAATTGGTCAGCGGATGTCTCTTGAGGCACATGGGCTGTCTTTAGGAACTTCACCAGGGCTTTCGCATGTGCCTCGGAGCACAGTAACAATGCCAGATTGGAGATTTTGGAGGGAGTTCGCCCCAACAATTAAACTACGTCGTAGTCGCTCTTCTTTATTATTCTCAAGATCTCCTCCATTTCCTTCTTGGAGGTTTCGGGGATAGTCAGTGGTTGAGCCTTCGTCCGGACAAGCTCTTCTTGGATACTTTTTCCTCGAGTTTCAACAATAGGGGTGTTGGTAGGGATAACAGCAGGGGTTGTGCCGTCTTTGTCAATAGGAGCGCTTGCAGGTATGATTATTGGTACGGAGGTAACCTTTGGAGTAGCCACGGGTCCAAAAACTGCCTTTGGGGGGGTAATTTCTGGAAGAAGATTCTACCGCTTCGGGTAATCTTACTAGTTCCGGCAATATTGCTAATGTCGGAGTCTTCTTCTTCGGAGTTTATATCTTCGGTGGCCAGCCCATCTTGTTTGATGCCATGGTAATAAATGTCCCCACCGTAATTCCATGGCACGGTTTTGTCTGATTCATACGAGACTGGCCCAGGCATTGTAATTATAAGAGGAGTAGTTTTTGGAACCGATGTAATCCTAACGGGTATTTTGGGGACCCTGGAAGAATTGGCAGAGATGGTGATGATTGAAACGTCTTCAACAGGAACAGGTAAAATAGGAGTACTTTCAAACATAATCTCTTTGTTGTCTATCAAGCGTTGAATGCATGTTTTTAACAAAGGGCAAACAGTTGGTGAGGATAAGCAGAGATGGAAGTCTTCATTACAACCCGAGAATACACCGACTTTTAACAAATTTATCTTAATGATTGGGAGTGGAGTCAAGATTTCATCAACTGTGGTAACAAACAAATCTTCTTCAACAGCATTAGTGTGGTGACCATGTCTAGGCATAGGAGCAGAAATGACGTTTGGCTTCTCGGGTGCATCAAACTCAATCTCTTTTGCCTCTATAAGGTCTTGAATCTTGTTTTTCAGGGTCCAACAGTTGTTAGTGTCATGACCCAGACTTTCGGAATGATATGCGCATCTGACATTTGGGTGATAATGAGGGGACACTGTGTTGGGGTTCTTTGGAGCTTCTTTTAAAGTTACCATATTGGATTTCAGAAGGTGCGGTAAAACTTGGGATAGAGTCATATTGATTCTGGTGAATTTCCGGACTGGCCTTTCCACCCTCGGTTGATTACTTCTTGGTTGATCATATGTAGGCTTTGGGATCATAACAGCTCCTAGCATTGGTCGGCGTTCAGCTCTCCCTTGGTTCCTTTATGGATAAACAGCAGATACCTCCTTCTTCCCAGTGAAAGGCTTTCTCACAACTGTAGAGGCAGATGAATCCTTCTGAATCTTTCCACTTTTTATGCCAGCTTCCACCCTCTCTCCGGTTATTATTAATTCAGTAAATCCTGCAGATGATCTTCCAATCAGATGGTTGAAGAAAGGGCCTGATAGAGTGCCTAAGAACATATCCACCAATTCCCTTTCATAAAGAGGGGGTTGAACTCTTCCAGCTAGATCTCTCCATTTCTACGTGTAATCCTTGAAACCCTCATTGGAAGCCATGGCCATACTCTGAAGTTGAGTACGGGTAGGTGCCAAATCTGCATTATATTGGTATTGCTTATAGAAAGTTGCGACAAGATCTTCCCAGTTGTGGACATTGGCCCTTTCCAATTGGTAAAACCAATTGAGTTGTGTTCCCGGTAGGCTATCTTGGAAAAAGTGCACCCATAGGTCTTTATCGACAGAGTGCGGATGGATCTTCTCACATATGATCGGAGGTGCATCTTAGGACATGACACCCCATCATATTTTGCAAACAACGGCACTTTGAACTTTGGTGAGATCACAATTCCCGACACTAGTCCCAATTCTTCAAGGTCTAGACTTGGTACCCTTTGTATTTCCATTGCATTTAAACGCTCTTCGAGGTGTCTGTACTTATCATCAGCTGGAGGATGTTGTTCCTCAGAGTAGTCTTCGTCTTCTTCCTCCTCTTCAGATTCTGACAAAACTGTTGTTTCCTTTCCTTTTCCTTCTTCTTCATCAGATGTTGTTGCGAAATTCAAGGTTCTTCTAATTTGTCCTTGAAACCTTCTCCCCATGATTACAACACCGGTTGGTTTCTTCACTTTCTTCTTCTCTTTGGCCAACAGAGTCTTCAACTCCTCTTATCCTTTGTCCAGGGTTGTGAGTAACTGTTGAAACTGCGTGTTTTGAGCTTGAAGATCTTTGACTGTCTGTTCGAGATCCATCTTACTGAAATAAACAGTAGAGAGATGAGGAAACTCGTTGCAAAAGACCTGTTTATGTTATGATGAATGATATGTGCATATGTAATGTTTTCAAGGATTTTTAAAGATTCAAGTTCGTTTTAGACAAAAGAAACACATGTTATATTAATAAGATAGAGTTTGAGTACATCAATGCCACTTGGGCAAAATAATACAGAACTCTAAGATAAAAAAGTAGTGCGCATCTTCTTTGGTGCAATGTAGGAATTTAGAGTCTGCTCCTCATGAAGTAGCCTAGTGAGTTCCAAAACCTTCTTCTCACTTGCGTAGAATTGGGCTTCGAAAGTATCTCGCTATCCTTTGAGTTGTATCCAATCCCTTTGTAGGTCTTCAAGAGATGTCGGCATGTCAGGATGTAGGATAGTGTATGGAACTTCTCCTTCCTTAACAGGCTCAATGATGACCGGGAGAATGGAAGGATAAGGCATCATAAGACTTTGAGCGCGGGTTCATACCCACATGAGGTAAGGCTCAAGAGGGATGGAATTCTTGTGTCCCAAAGTCTTGCTATCCACCTTGTTTAGCATCCTCCAAGCTCGGATGAATCTCTGGCGAAGACCTTGACCGTTGTTGTCGTAGTCGAATACCAAGCCTTGAATCAGTATCTCGTGCGGGCCATCCCTTCGGGCTTAACCAAACTGTCTTAGAGCTAAGCATGGGTTGTAGGTGATGCCTCCCCTAATGCCAAGTAGAGTTACATTAGGGAATTCCCCACAACGGTCAACAATGATAACATTCTCTTTGGATCGGGAGCACCAATGAATATTTGAATGTTTGAGCGTCATTAACCTTTGTGACCACCTTAATCCTTGCTCATTCTTTAAGATTGATTGGGGAAGATGAGAAATAAACCATCTTTCCAAGAGAGGGGTGCAACACATAAGGACACCTCTTTTCCTCATTGTGCGAGTGTGAAAAGAGTGTAGGACATCCCCTAGTAATATAGGCACCGGGTTGCGTGATATGAAGGTTTTGACGATGCTCACATCTATGAGTTGGTCAGGATTGGGAAACAAAACCATCCCATAGATGAGGAGAGCCACACTTTCCTCAAAAGCTTGCAAGTCTAAGGAATTCCAACAACTTTGGGCTTTCTCAAACAGAAACTTTGCTAAGAAGCCTTTGACACCACTTCTTGTTTCCCAATAAGTTGTGACATCAGATGAGTGCAAGTGCAGAGCTTGAGCAATCTCTTCTAGATTTGGGTCTCTTTCCGTACCATTGAAAAGTAGTTGATTGAGAATAGGAATCCTCAAGAGTTGAGATAATTCTTCCAAAGTGGTCACAAGATGATAGTCGGGAAATGTGAAGTAATGGTGCAAAGGATCAAAGAACTGGAAGAGCACCTTCACCATACCCTCATCTGTGTTGGAGGTGACCAAGTTGAGTAAACGACCATGCCTCTCAGTGAATGGAGAGTTCTCAGGGATCCTTGAATCTAGCTCCTTGAGTTGTAGAGGAATTCTTACAAGGTTGACTAGGATAGTTTTCCTACGAAGTGAATCCATATCCTACAAAACAAGAACAAAGATGAATCTCCAAAATCCTTGAAATGGTTAGTGGATGCATATGATGCTCATGATGTCCATGATGTTATGTACAAGTATGCATATACAAGCAAAACAAACAAGTTCATAGTTTAGGCTTGCATGGGGTTTTATAGGTAAGTACCCTCTTGAAGTTTAGTTGGCTTAAACCTATCCTAGTAATAGTAACCGGGTTCTAAGGAGCTCAATATCACCGGATTGTTTCCTTAGTCATTGTTTCAGCTCAAGCCTCTTTAATAGCAACCGAAATATCCCAAGAAACCAACCCTCAATGAGTGTAGTATCGAGTATCTACCAACTTCAGACTGCACCAAAGTCGGTCATCTCACTACATCCTAAAGGCCAAGTTGGTCAAGTAAAGGGTTCTAGAAGTTCATTAGTGCTTCATGACATCACTCAGCGGCCCCGTATTCTCTTTGATTGACTCAAAAGCTACCGGTACCCACAAATATGTCGCACTAACATAGCTATTGCTTAGACCATGTTGGTATACCCCGCACAGTTTCCACAACGTATTGCTATTTACCTATAATGCATCCCAAATCCGGGTAGAGGATTCAAACCCAAACAAAGAACCATAATGTAAAGCATACAAGTCAAACAATGTAAGCAAATAAATGTGATCTAGCCCTAAGGTAACCCCACTTTTAGAATACTCCCCAGCAGAGTCGCCAGTTCTGTGATACAATGCGAGAACTGACTTGAGGGTTTTGCATTTTATCGCAAATGTTGCGGTTAGCAAGAGTCGCCATCGGCTTTTCTTTTATCCAAAAGGAAAGGTGAAAAAGCACAGGAAAGACCTTTGAGATTGTTTCTTGAGTTCGGGGGGTAGATTATGAAAAGGGAAGGTGTTAGCACCCTTTTCATCCATGGTTTTCCATGGGCTCTTAGTTACTTGCTAGATCACTTGCTTTCGTTGTTTGAAATTATGTTTGGTGTGGTTTTTGAAAGTATTTTGTAAAAGAGGCCATTGTTTTGGCAATCTTTGTAATGATTCTCGTTCGTAAGAATGTATACAAAGATGTTTGTCTTTTTGAAAATCTTTTCAATGTTTGTAAAATGTTTGCAAATGTGTGTGTTTGTTTTGAAAATAGCAAGGATAGTTGTTTGGAAATAGAGCAAGTAACTAGAAGTAATCTACCTACTCAAATGTCTTTCTTGTTCATTTTCTATTCATTTGACATTGTTGTATTACCATTGATTTGGTAAGCAACCCTATCTTTGGATGTAAACGGGACGGGTGTGGGTCATCGTATAACCATGATTAGCAATGTTGCAAAGTATCTTTGGCATTTTGAGGGACCAGGATCATTTTGTAAGGCAACTTTGAATAGCATCATCGAGGGACTATGATCTTATGTTTGTTTGTTTTGCCAAGATACCTCACATGCGTAATATGGCTATTTTTGTATAAGGCAACCAAGTGGAGAAACCCTAAGGATGCTTGTGTGCAAGTGTGTTATTTTCATGCTTTGATTTTGTCTTGGATTTAAGGTTTTCTATTTTCTTTGTTTTTATCTTACCATTCAAACCCTAATTACTAGCATGGCATGTAAAAGCGGTAAATTGCGTAATTTAAAGATTATTACGCTATTATAACATTTTTATGGGAAAGGGGAATACAAATTATGAATGGGGATTTTCAGTAATATAAATCTAAATAAGCTATTACAACCAAATCGAATTTGTACGAACATTGAAATAAACAAATAAAATATGCAATATTATGTACATGCAAGAAAAAGATTTTTGTTTTGTTTTTTGTGTGAAGAGAAATGTTGAACTAAACCTAATAACTTAAGAAAAAGAAATTAATTCTTGAAAACAAAAGTTAACCCTAATTTCTAATTTTAAAAGAAAATAAAGTTCTTATTTATTTTTTTGTATTAAAATAATGAATAATATTTTATAAAAAAAATATTTAGTTTTTTATATGTTGAAATAAATATTTTACAAGTATATATATAAATATAAAAGAAAAGATAAGAATATATCTAAGTTTAATTTATTTTTACAAATTTATTTAAGAAATACAGTTAGTATATATTTAAGATAAAATATATTTTTTATGTGAAAAATAAAATAAAATAAAATAAAAATGCAATATTATCATATTTATATTTTTTATGTATAAAAAAATATTTAATAAACAAAAATGAAAGTAAAACAAATAAATAAAATATATGAAAATAGTTGGGCCAGGGGGTATCCTGAGAAATCAAGTGGTGTTATGTTAGAAAAAAATTATAGGCCCACCGTTGAAGCCCAATCCTGCAAAACAGCAAAAAATGAAAATGGAAAAGTATGAAAAACAAAAGGTAGCGCCAAGGTTCGAACCCATGACCTGGACATTGCCAACGCGCTACCTTGCCCCTGGGGTGGTTGTACATCCGTTGAATTATATGAAACAATAAAAACATAACACAAGAAATGTCTTTGCCTTGTACTTCATCTTCTTTCTCAAGCTGGCTGGACCTCCTGTAACTCTTTCATCTCTCAACAAAAATGGAAATCGATAACATGAATGTTATAACATTTTTTCTCACGATTCAAACCATGTGCATAACTAAAACTATATGTCTAAGATTAAAGAGAATTTTAATGGCCCTAATTCTTAACCTAATTTTTTCAAGAATTTCAAGTTCAAAATTCTCTCAACTCAGGCCAAATAAATGCAAGTTATGGATATGTACAGCTTTGTAGCAATGATGTCTACATTGTTTATTCACAAATCGTGGCCAATGGATGTCTGTATGAAGAGATAGAAGTTGAGATTCTTACCTCTTTCAACTGAGATCATGAATGGAGTTTGAGTGAGATTTAGGAAGGCCTGAAGGTTGCTTTAGCTTGCTTGAACTTCCCTGAGTGTGTTCCAACCCTTACCTTGCTTTGAAAGTGTTTGAAACTCTCTATCCAAGTCAATCTGCAAACTTGGAAAACAAAAATGGCAGATGAAGAAGGAGGAGTTACAGTGCAGGGATGATGGTCTGGATCACTTGGATATGAGGTAGGTAAAGTGTTTGGATGATTGAAACTTGAAACGCACGAGCCAATTTGTGGATTGTTATGCTTATGCTTAAACTGCAAGTTTTGACAGTTTTTTGGTGATATGGAGTGTTTGAATGTTTCAGGCCTCTTTCAATCGTTCTCTCTATTGTAATATGTTTGTGTATTAGTATAGAAAAGATTTTAAGTCAGCTCTTCAACATATTTGTGAGTTGTAGCCTTTTTGCACACTTTCTTGCTTTTGAAGCAAAGTGAAGGGACAAGACTCCACATGCTTGTACTGGCCTACTTGGAGTTGGTATAAACTCTACACAAGTTGCTTTAGGTCTGTAGGACTTGTGTGTGCAGAGAAGACAGGTCCAATGCTCAAGAATTAGAAAGTTGCAAAAGTGAAGCTTTTCCAAAATGGCAATGGCAACTTTGTGCCATTTATGGAATTACAACTTGGACAAAGACTCTTGGGCTTGAATTAATGCTTTGTCAACTGAGTAAGCATTAAATTATGAAGTGAGAAACAATTTTGGGACCTGTAAAGCATGGATTAGGCAGCATAGGTACTGATTTGAATTTTGTTCTTCATGAAATGGCTTGAAAACAAAGTGAGAAATTGCCAACTTCATCTCTTCGATTCTCCCTACTCAAAAATGATCTCAAGGAGTTCTTGGACATTTTGGGAATCTTGAAATGTGATTTATAACTCATCTTTGAAATTCATTTAAATATTCCTCTTGGAACTATGTGAAAAATTGCCATGAAGTTGGGTCCAAAACCTGCCTAAATTAGGGCAAATTTTCACTAAGTTATTTTAGTTCATGGGCATGTATTCATAAAATTATATCTTGATATACAAGCATCTTTATGGGAAAATCTGTGAAGCAAAGTTGTAGATTTCATGGAGGTCTACAACTTTCATGTTGGGAACTTTCCTTGAATCATCTTGTAACATGGTGGAAATTTGGCTTAAAGTTGAGAAAAAATAAGAAATTTTCTATACTTAGAAAAATTTCTAAGTTAAGAAAATTTCCAAATTTTAAAACCTAATCTTCAATCCTAGATTTCTTGATGAACAAGTTTCACATTTTGACATGTTTTGATTAATTGTGATCCTTGGCACTTGATTTTGACCAAAAAGTTAAAGTTTGACTTTTCAGTATACAGTTAACTTTTGATCAGTTGACTGCAAATTTCATCTGTCTATCCAATGGATTTGCAATATTTTGAACCATGTAATTAGGTCAAGATAATTCAATTTAATCCTTGGAATCATGCCTCAAATCAATTGGTCATTTTCTAGGTCAAAAATCAGAAATTGCCCTTCCTCAGTCAAAACCCTAATTTTAACCATTTTGCCCTTTTGATGATTTGATCAAATTTCTTGAGGAATTGTGATCCAAACTTGATCAAATGATACAATTGAGTCTAAAATTTTGATGTGGATAAAAAATTATGAAGTTTGAATGTAAATTGGCCATTGTTGACTTTTTCCCCAATACAACTAATTTTTAGGTCAACTGTCCAATTGACTGATCAAAGATGTGGTTCAAGGCTTGAAACTTGTCATGAGTAATCTTAGGGGTCCATAATGATGTTTGAAAGTCATATGAAGCATTGATAGTCCAAAAACCCTTGTGCAAACTCAAACCCTAATTTTGGGTGATTAATGCATGATGAGATGTTCTGAGCTGATCAAACCCTAATCTAGTCTTGAGTATAATCTTGATAAATGAGAAGGCAAATTTTGGGGTACAACACTCATCCTTTCAAAAGACTTTCAAAGGTGTTGCGGATGAATCAATTTACTATTTGACTTTATTACAATATCATCAATATAAACTTGTATGAAATCTTCAATAAAATCATGGAACATAGAATTCATTACCCTTTGATATGTCACTTCAGAATTTTTCAAACTGAATGGCATGACAACCCATTCATATGTTCCAAGTGCCCCTGGGAAGCAAAACGCTGTCTTCGTCACATCTTCATCTGCAATCAAAATTTGGTTATAACCAGAATAACCATCAAGCATACTTAAATATTCAAAACCAGCAGCAGAGTCAACCAACATTTCTACCACAGGCATAGCATATTCATATTTAGGAGTGGCAGCATTTAAATCTCTAAAATCGATGCACACTCTTAATTTTCCATTTTTCTTAATTACTGGCACTATGTTTGCCAACCAGTTGACATACCTTGCAGTTCTTATGAATCTGCTTTTGAGGATTCTTTCCATCTCCTCTTTTTTTCCCGACATTATTGTTGGAGCGAAGTGTTTGGGAGTCTGCTTCACTGGTTTCTTTCCAGCTTTTATTGGTAACTTTAGTTCGACCAAATCCCTGCTTAAACCTGGCATTTCATTATAGTCCCCAGTAAAACAATCTTTAAATTCTTTTAATAAAGATATTACCTCAGACTTTAACTTTTGGTTGATGTTGGAACTGATATAAGTTGGTCTTTTATCTCCCTTTTTGCCAAGATCTATTTCTTCTAAAGGGTCTTGTGGTTGCATTCTTTCTGGTGCCATCGGATCCTTTTCGAAGCCTAAGGGTTCTTCGTCATATATACAGTCCAGACGCTGCTTATCGATGTTTTCTTCGACCACTTCTTTTTCATATGGCGGCTTTGGCTCAATAGCCAAAGTAGCTCCGTCATTTAGAATTCGTGTCTTATTGGCTTCGACAACGATATTTTCTTCAGCCTCTAGTGCCGAATTTTTTTTACTTTCGACAATATATGCTGAAATCCTTTTCAGAGCATCTAGCTCAGACATCATCACTAATGTCTCCCTAGCCTGTCGGTTGATTGTCACAATATGGATCCTCAAGACGTTCCACATCCCATATAAAACCATGGGTCTCATGTAACTTCAATGAAACAAATGCCTCATCAAGGTTGGCATACACATCTTCAGCAGGCTGGCATGGGGAAATGTTATCTAATTTCCTATCAAATTGCTTCTTGCCGACATTGTTCACGTCTGCCTTGAAATATCCTTGATCAGCTTCAATGTTCTCGATAATACCATCTTCCCTCCAAATCACCAAACGCTGGTGCATAGAAGATGATACAGCCCCTACAACATGCAGCCATTCCCTCCCTACTAAGAGGTTGTAACTTGGCTTGCCTTGAATCACCATGAATATAGTCGGCCTAGTAACGGAGCCGGCGGTATTATCAACTTGGATCACAACCATAGTGTTTATAGTCTTTCCTTCATGGTCTAATAAGACCACGTTATGAGATTTAACATCGGTGTCATAATTACCGATTTTATGCAATAGGTGGTGTGGCATAATGTTTACCGTAGTGCCACAGTCTACCAACACCTTGTTGATAGCCATCCCTTCAAGCTTGGCCCTTATTAAAAGAGGCTTCAAATGGCTCCTCATGGCCATATTTGGTCTTTTAAAGAACGCATCTTGGTTCTCAATCGAACCATTATTCATCACGAAGTAACATGTTGGCTTGTGTAAAGCCATCTCCTCAGCATCAACGTTTGTTGAATCTTCCACTTCAGTTAAGAAATCATATTCTGCTGGAAGAATTGATACCAAATTAACTAAGATATTCAAACTCTCTTCACACTCGGACTCAAAATTGTCAGTAGATTCTTCAGAACACTTAGCAATTGGTCGACTCACGAACTCTTTGATTCGTTCTTTTAAAGAGGAATCAACCTTCAGTTTATACTGCTTCTGATTGCCAGCATTGTTTGCAGCAATCTGGCCAGCAGATGCTTGCCTCTTAGCCTACTTTCGGCGCTGGAAGCGTCTCTATTGGGTTCGAGTCATGGGATTCTTCCCCATGTAATTTTCAGAAATATGACTTTTCCTCTCAGACTTAAACTCATGTCGGTAGTTAATATTCGACTTTCCTTTGTTTGGGTCTCTAGCAATAGCACCATCAATTGGTGCCCCCCTTCTCCCTTGAGGCTTAATTCAAGTACCGTTAGGAGCTTTTCTGAAGGAATATAACTTCTTGGTTTGGCATGGGAGTTTCCCACAGTTCTTCTTGGGTCCCTTGGTGTAGGGAACCTTTGATTGTACGGCTTGCCCTTGTTCTTTTCTAAGTGCAGCTTCTGGAAATTTTCAGCAGCTATTTTTCGGTCAAGGCGCCACACCTAGGACACAATCAAGCTTGTGAACCTTTATTCTTACAGCGGTAAAGGAAGTCTAGCAAGCCCTCCTCGGCCCTTGGGTACACATCAGCTAAGTCGACATCAGGACTTTCTCTAGTACCCTCTTTGACCATATCATCATCAAGAAACTCAGTACTTTCTACCATTTTGATGTTAACAGGGTCAAGAAACAAAGCCACCTCTTGCCTAAGAGGATCAGTATCAATCTTCATTTTCCGTGCAGCAAATTTCAATCTACCCTCCTGCAGCGATTTTTGTACGAGATCCCTGAAAAGATAACATTGAGAGGTTGTGTGACCAAGATAATTATGAAATTTATGAAAACCTCTTTTCTGTCGTTGTTCTAATGGTGGTAACTTAGCACTTGGGGGTACTAAAATTTGACCATCATTAACTAACAAATCAAAAATTTCTTCATATTTAGTAACATCAAAGGTATAAGTTTTCGCTGGAAATTTTGGATTGTTTTCGACCATATTTTTTCCTTTAGCAGGAAATAGTGATTTACATTCATATGCTGGCCCTGGCTTCATTTCAGCCACGTCGACCTTTGCCTCTGTTGGTAAGGTATAGTTGGCCTCACAAATGGGATATGTGTCATCATAATCTATGAAGGCTGCTTTTTCTTTCTTAGTCCTATCCTTAGTATGTCTGACCTTTTCTAGTCACAAATGCTCTAGATGTTGAACTCTATCAATGGACTGTGACATACTCTTCATGAAGGTCAGATCTATTTTCTTCCTAATGGAATAATCTAAACCTTCAGCAACCATTTGAACACGCTCATGTTCTGGTACTTGAGTAAAGCATCTTGCTTTCAATGACCTAAATATATTTATATAATCATCAATGGTTTCAACAAACCTTCTTTTAATGTTTGACAATTCAACCAAACTAATTTTTGAATGACCCTCATAAAACTGTTCATGGAAAAGTTTTTCCAACTTAGTCTATGAGTCAATCGAATTCGGAGGCAAAGTGGTAAACCACGTGAAAGCTGCCTTAGTAAGGGAAGAAGGAAAATGTTTTACCCTTAAGTTTTCATTATTCGACATATCCCCATATTTAGTCAAACACCTAGTAATATGTTCCACTGTCGACTCTCCAGATTCTCCCCCGAATTTTGTATATTTAGGAATTTTCCATCCTCTAGGGTTTTCAGTCTGTAAGATATATTCAGACAAAGGGGAAGAATATGTTGGCCTCTGAAGTGTGGCATTTATACCATTCCTAGCCATAATTCTTTCGACAATGGTGGTTAGATTATTTTCTACGGCTAAATCCTCTTGTCGAATTTGTTCAACAATTTGATTAGCCTCTTGATGTCGATGTACTAATTCCCTAGGTGGATCAATAATCAAATTCCTTGGAGGTACTAGAGCTTGTCCCTGATGGACAGTTTCATCTTGTATTTCCCCCATGTCCCTTTGACCAGGGGAATCTAGTCGAACAAGTGGCGCCTGTCGAATAGGTGCTAGGGGAGCACCTAAAAAATTACACAAACGTGTTAATTGGGCAATCACCTGTCGATTTGTTTCAGCGGACTGCCTATTAGTCTCAGCCGACTCTTGTACTATAGGATTAAATACATTACCTATTTGGTTAGTTAACATATTAAACAACTCATGGTTACTATCATATATTTATTGCCTTAACACTGCCACTGAAGTGTTAGTGAGAAGCGGTACTATTGGTTGAGAGGGCATTCCTCTAATTTGGTTGCCTCTATTATTTCCTCCCGGTGCAGATCCTTGTAACGGGGAGTTCAAATTTTTAACATTATCTGACAACACTGCTGCATTCGATGTTGACTAGAATCCTGGCATCATGGAACATGGCATTCCATAAACAGGATCCACATTACCAAAACGAGGCACATTAGGTATGGTGGTCGTAATTATTACAGGCCTTGGGCTTCCCGGTGGAGCCTGAGAAATTTGTGCAGAACCTGCTGCAGTTGACCCGACTGAAGGAAAAGGTACAACTTAAGAAACTACTAGATCAGTAGTAGTTAAAGTTCGTGATGGTATTTCGTCTACTTTTAGATTATCAGGAGTTGTCATTCTTAATATATGCTTCCTAGATGATGGTTTATTATACTCTTTGGTTAACTTTCCATTCCTAAGCTGCATACACTTAAGACAAATTCTTAGCACTTGGGTCCCATCAGGTGTGCCAATTTGTTTACTGTGGAAAATGGTAAACAATCGTCGGTCCTCCCAAAGTCCTAAAACTAAGGGTAACTCGCAAGATCGACCAGTTTATCTTAAGACGTGTGCTAAGAGTTTTGTTATTATACTTATTCTATCGAAATCCTTATCAAGGGAAACAATTTTCCATGACTAAGGGAACAAGTATAACGGATTTCCACACTATGAATCGATCGACTGACTGGTGACTCATGACCAACAGAAGGTATTCATATGAAAATAAGATTCAGTAAACTAACTGATTGGTGACTCGTGACCGACAGAGAGCATTGAATTGTTTACGTGAAGTAGAAAATAACGTAAACACTTTGTTCGACAGTACATAGAAAGTAAATAAAGTATTTAAAAGAGATAATTGACAAATAAAGTATTTGCATTGAAATAAAAGTGGTGATTCACGTACGTCAAGCACTTTTTCACTCTTGGTTTCCTAACGCTCAGAATGACAGAGTTTTGACAAGTGATTTGAGCATAAAAGTGAACACACCAAAAAATTACACTAAATATGCTTATTTAAAATATTTACAATGTAATTTCCTAGATGAAATCTACGGACAATATTAAAATCATGAGACAACTTCTTCACTGGATGTCTCCACCTATTTGGCGCTTAAACACATTTTAAACCGCTGGCAACTACTGATGACTTTGAAATATAAATCTTCCCGCTCCTAGCTTCTGAAAGTAAACCACTTCTAACTCGGTTCGACACTTTCCCTTTCGAAAGATTTAAAAATCAACAACAATTCCTCTAAGTCCAGAAACCCTTTTGGTCGACTAAACCAATTTCGACCATTTTCCTTGTCTTTCACCCTTTGACCGACTAAACTAATTTCGACCATTTTTTAACATATATTCTTTTATTTCCTTTTGGTCGACCTAGCTCAGTTTCGACAGTTTGGCGTGACATTCCCTTTAAACATTAAATCTAGTTTAATAAAACCAAATTTTCAAACACTTTGGCTCCAATTTCCTAAAAACCCCTACTTTAGAGGATGGCCCTTAGCTTATGACAATACCCTCATTTAATACACATGCTTGAATACTTTAATATTTTTCAAGGTAACAATAGGCACCACCAAAAAATACTTGGATAATATTAAAAGGTCCTTCCTATTTAGGAGACCATTTTCCCATGATCTTATCCTTTCGATCCATTGGGAGAATAACCTTTCACACCAAATCCTCAGGCAAGAATGTCTTGGATTTTACTCTCTTATTATAAGATCTTTCCACTCTTTTCTTCTGTATCCTTAAGAGGTCAAAAGCTCTCAGTCTTTCTTCATCCAAATCAACCAGTTCATCTAACATCATATTCCAATAAGATTCAAAAGGAATATCTTGATGTTTCTTAATTCTTCTTGATTGTAGACAGATTTCTAATGGCAACATTGTGTCATGACCATAGGTTAATCAAAATGGTGTTGTCTTTTTAACTTTAAATAACAATCCATCTAAAACTAAAAATAACATTCGGTCTGTCTCAAAACTATTGTCTTTTTAACTTTAAAAAATTGTCTTAAAATAATAATCTCTTTACTTTTTCAACGTAATTATAATTAATTTTTACCAATTTTATCTTATATATACACTTTTTTAAATATGACAATGTGTCACAATCAATAATAATAAAAAATAATTTTATAAAAATATTATTTTTATTGACTGAATTATTATTTTTTTATTCTCCGTGTAACAACTTTAAATGATTATTATTTTAAGATATAGAAAATATTTAAAAAAATTATTGAAGTAGTAGCATAAGATATGTTGGGACAGCACGCGCATTTAGAAGAGAGTAATCTAGTGAAAAAAGCTCATAAATACGAGGTACAGCGTTAGAAGGGTATTGGTCAGTTGAGAAACGAAAGAGGCAAAGGTGGCCCTCTTCCCGTACTCTTGGATTGGACTTTTCTGGAAAGAGTTTCCTTTTACTTCTCATTATTCTCATTTCCTTTTTCTCATACCAAACTCTCTCTATCTCTCTCCCACAACACATAATTCCAATTCCCTCCCCAAAATACCCTCCTCAATCCTCCCTAATTACTTTCCTCTTTTGTCCCCTGTAGCATCCACATAGTAAAACTTAGTCATAATCCCAAAAAGATAAAAATCCTCACACCACTCCATTCCACTTTCCCTTGCCTCTTATAATTAACTCATGTAATTATCCATTTTTTAGACTCTTCCACTGTCAATTACTAATAACAGATATTCAAATTTTCTAGAGAGAGGAAAAACTAAGAGAGAGAAAAAAAGACAGGTGAGAGATAGATATATAGATATAGATGCTTTTTCGATTTGGTTAACGTGGGAAAGTTGTTCAAGAAAGAGATGGTTCTTTCTTTCCCTATTTTTACCACTTGTTATTTAAATTCATTCAATAAAACATATAAAAATGGAAATAAATACATACTAACAGTACAGTTGAGTTTCAAAAATTAATAAATTATATAACGCAATTAAAGTAAGGACTTTCCTCTGTTAGAAGCAAAACAAATATAGATAAATATTCATTGTTCAATTTTTTCAGTGAATGAATGAATCATCAGATAAAAAAAAGATAAATAGATAGATATAGAGTGATAGAGTTAGAGAGAGAGAGAGAAGAACAACAAGCAAGTGGTTCTAGAGAGAGAAAGAAAACATAGAAACTGCTTTCGTCTTACCATGCTCAAACTTGCCTCGTCTATGCTGTATTGGGCAGTTCAGAGAAATCACTAAGATCTTTTTCAACATTTACTTTCTTTTTTCTTCTTCTTCTCCCAGTTCTTCAACAGCAAGAGTTTTTTTTTTTTGAATTCATTCTCAAAAAAAGAGTGTGAGAGTGAAAGAGATAAGGTAAACATGGAACAGGAAATTCAGATATTAATAAAATTAATTTAATTTTTTGATTATATGATAGTGTGAATGAATTAGAATTGTTACTTGTTTTTATTTCTTCATCTTTTTGTTAATCTTTTTCTTGTTCATGTTAGCTACGAAGTTGAGATTAAGAAGAATGTGGAATCTAAATGACTCACCCGATGAGAGAAAAAAGTATGAATCAGAAGGATGTTCAATCGACGGTGAGGAAGTTGATGAAAAAGGAAAAGGAGTTGGATCTGTTTCAAATTCAAGTTCATCTGTAGTTGTTATAGAAGATGGATCGGAAGAAGAAGGTAACGGTAACAGCAATAACAGTAAAGGTAACGGAGTTATAAAGAAAAGAACTAGTAAGATTTTCGGATTCTCAATGGATGACAGTGACGAGTTTCCGCCGGTGACTAGACAGTTTTTTCCGGTGGAGGATTCTGATGTGACAGCGGTTGCGGATTGTTCTCCCGGTAGAGGCGGCGGAGGAGTTAGTTCTTCGTTTCCACGTGCTCACTGGGTTGGTGTGAAGTTTTGTCAATCGGAAACGGTTAACGGTGGGAAGTCAGTTGAAGCGTCGTCCCAACCGATTAAGAAGAGTCGTCGTGGACCACGGTCGAGAAGTTCGCAGTATAGAGGTGTTACTTTTTACCGACGAACAGGTCGATGGGAATCTCATATATGGTTAGTTAGTAGTTAATGTATTATTTCTTTATAATCTTTTTATACAGAGATGAATTATTGAATTTGAGTTTTTGCTGCAGGGATTGTGGAAAACAAGTGTATTTGGGTAAGTGGATGAAAACTTTGCTTAATTTTTTTTAATAGTAAAAATTGATTTGGGAGGGATGGAGCGAGACAAGTAGTATATATTATGAGGAAATTTGAAGGGATTACTGATGAGATTGTTTTGTCTGGGTAAATTTGTGTAGGTGGATTTGACACGGCACATGCAGCTGCTCGGTGAGTCACTATTAATTTTGTTTTAATACAATTTATTTCATACATAAGGTTTTGTTTTTATAACTACGAAAATATGTTTGTATTGGTCAGTGCATATGATAGAGCTGCAATTAAGTTCAGAGGAGTGGAAGCTGATATTAACTTCAACATAGAAGATTATGAAGAGGATTTGAAGCAGGTGAGTTATAAGAATCATTCATCTTGTACTAATTTCTTGTGGTTTTTGATTATAATTACTACTTTTTAGATGAGCAATTTAACCAAGGAAGAGTTTGTGCATGTGCTTCGGCGACAAAGCACTGGATTTCCGAGAGGGAGTTCGAAATATAGAGGTGTAACTTTGCATAAATGTGGAAGATGGGAAGCGCGAATGGGTCAATTCTTAGGCAAAAAGTATGCGTTTATTTTCTACTACTATTTTTAAAATGTTTGTTCGTGCTTTTTTTATCTGAATGCAATAGTAAGCATTAATTAGATTAGTTTGATTCGATTTACTAGGTATGTTTATCTGGGTTTGTTCGATACCGAGGTTGAAGCTGCAAGGTATGTTTATCTACATTTTACCTGCCTATTTGCTGTTATCCCCTTCCAGTTACTAGATTGTAGGCAAAATTTATAAATTTGTGCTAGGGTTTTGAATTTTTGTGGCTCATTTTGTATAAGGGCATATGATAAAGCAGCAATAAAATGCAATGGCAAAGAAGCTGTTACCAATTTTGATCCCAGCATCTATGATAATGAGCTTAATACTACTACTGGTATGCACCAAACTATATGGTTTATGTATATGAAATCTTATTATTCACACATAAATTTGGTTAATTAAATGCATGATGGGGTAACAGAATCCTCAGGTAATGCTGCGGATCATAATCTGGATTTAAGTTTGGGTAGTTCAAGTTCTAAAGGTAGCAATAGTCAAGCATTTGGGAATTACAACACAGATCAGCATATGGCACCTGAATCAAATTGGCGGAATGGTGGAATCCGGCCTAAAGTAAGCATAATTTAACATATATTTAGTTAATTTAACTTTTCTGGTGAATTCTCACTGAATCACCTCACCGTTGAATTTCAGCCGGTAAATATACTTCCAAAACCATGTGGTGTAAGTAACATGGAAGGCTATGGAAGGGACGGTTATGTAGAGAGCGAAGCCTTGCGGATGTTAAGCCAAACTCATCTTAAATCTCCGGTCACTAATGAAATGCATAGATATGGTCCCTACAGATCACCTGTTGAACAACAACACCCTCAAATGCTTCACAGTTTTCCACATCTTCACCCCTCAAATTTTCATGTAGGTACTTTGGTTCAAATTTCTTGCTGTTTTTAGCTCAATTAGTACTTAGATTGTACTAGTATGGTTGTGCACTTCAATTTTTATAATAAATGAAGTTTTAAATGATCATGATATTACACAATGATACTCCCAAATCTCAATATTTTCTAATTGTCTCAAGGACTAATGTAATTGAAGACATGTTTTATATCGCTCGCTATAGATTTATCAGTTACATTTTGCTACATCATAGTGAACCATTTCGTCAAACTCACTGCGAGTACAAAAGTGTGCTGAATTTGCGATTGAACTAGTTAATTTACTAGTACAACTATACGAGTTGTTTTAATATGTCGATATGATTAAGCAGGTATCTAGCAGCAGCAGCAACGGAGGCCGAATTGGAAGCGATTTATCATTATCAATGACGGATCAACAAAAATGGCAAACTGGGCCGCCACATTCGTTCGCAACTGCTGTTGCAGCATCATCAGGATTCCCACCTCAGATAACAAGACCCTCTTCTTCTTCTCAAGGTTGGCTGCAGAAAAATGGGTTCCACACTCTCATGAGACCCTCTTGAACCTTCAAAATTATTTCAACCTTGCCATTTTTAATTCACATTTAAATAATCTTCTCTTATTATTATCATCGTTATTATTTTTCTTTCTCTTGAGCATGTACAAATGAATGCGGTTTATATTAGTACAAAACCATAACTTTACTATTGAGGTGAAAGAAGTGAACCAAATTTGGAACAAAGAACACTCATTGGTCTTGTTTGAGTCACAGTCAAAGTAACAAACAGACGAAAAATCTTTAACTAGATACTATTCTGACTAAAAAAATATATTTATTAGTATAAAAAAAAAACTATAGGATATGATTTATTGTTGCAATGTATTGGTGTGTTATATTATGGTATTTATGACAGCACCTATTCGTTTCTTAATTTGGGATGTATTGCTATCACAAACACGTGGTTGTCAATTTGTTCCTTATTTTCTAGGGCCTTAAAAACTTTACCAATGAAAGATGCTACCTTTGGTTCCTTAATAAGGGAATACAGGTTTTGTTTAGGTTGGCCAAAAAACATTGAGACAAATGAGAATCTAGCTAGGAAAAAATAAAAATACAAAGGATACAAAGTGGGATTAAATAATTAATTTAGTATTTTATAGTGTCTTGGAAATATCATAAGATGGTGATGAATAGTCTCAATCAATGGTGTCCTTTGAATCAGTTCTCTTGGCCAAAAGCAGTCAGACAAAGGCTATAATGACGAGAGGGACCTATCATTGGTCGTCTAAAGCTTCATAAGGACACTGATACAGTGTTTTTGAGAGAGAAAATTTAGCCTCCAAAAGGGTATAAATGGTCAAGTGTTTTCATGGTTTCAGAGTTTTGGACCCTCTCAAGGTTTTTACTTTTACCATAAATAAATATTGCAAATTCCTGTATAGATCACTTTAACCAGAAGTATCTATGAACATATTCATTTTTTTAAATTGTGATTAGGGTTTCAAATGTTTGTTTATTAATCTCCTCCTAAAAAAGTGTTGTACTAGTTAGTTCTACTACACAAAAAAGTGTTGTACTAGTGACATAAAAATGTTTAATTAACTGGGGAAACAAAAGTTAGGTTATTATTTAATTATGAGATGTACTTTATGGAAACAGTAGCAAATATTGATTGGTTATTGAATTTGGTTTGGATGGGTTCATTGATTCTAGACTTGTGAGTATACCAGGGAACAGCATCTGAACCGGTAATAAAACAAGACTTGACATTGTTTTTCATCATAAACCACCTCTGTCGTTTCGAATTTTAGCTTATTTTAAGACTTGATTTTCTTTCTCTAGAACAAGTTGTTGGGTTGGGATTATTTTATATAGAAATGATTTGCAGCATAATATTTATACCTTTCACTTGACCAACGAAATCCAAGTGTTGCCTGCAACTGTACTAGGATAATGGATGAATAAAGATATTCAATCTATTTGTTTATTCATTTCGATGTTGTTAGTTGGATTAATCAAATAAAGAATTGAATAGAATAAAGTAAAACATGCGTGTATTCGTCATCACCAGCGTCATTGTAGATATTTTGGGAAAAAGGTGGGACCAAATTCATCTTTCCTAGAATTGAAAATGCACGTTTAACATTTTACTTATCTTTTCTTTCACTCTCTTTCGAGCTTTTGTTTCATACTTAGTACTAGCTTTTCATACTTGTGTTACCGACTTAAAATAAATAATTAAATATTTGTTCGTATTAGTATTAAGTTTTTGGGTCTTCCTAATTTATGTTAGGGCACATGTTAAAAATAGAAAATTTGAGGATCCTCTACTATCATGTTCAACCTTAACGAGGATCCTCCTGCTGCTCCTTCAGATGATCTTCATTAACTATTCATGCATCATGTCATATCTCCAAAGATATTCTCGGTCCGGTTTAGACGGTTTTGAAGAAAAAAATCACCGAACCGCAAGAGAAAAAAATATACGATTCGATTTGATTCAGTTGACTTTTAAAACTAAATCTGAACCAAATCAAACTAAATTAATGTTGTTTGGGTTAGTTCGATTGGTTCGATTTTTTATAAAAAAAAATTATTAAGTCATACATACAAATATAGAAGAAAATATAATTGTGTTTAATTGTTCATATATTACCATAAAAAAATTTTATAATTGTCAAAATAAATTTATAATTTAATACATAAAATTGCATATTATAATTTTATCTAAATCTAAACAATGATATAGACAAAATTGCATTCTTAAATAAATATCATATAAAGAATACAATAAAATTTTGTGAAAATAGTATTTATAAATGAATAATATTTTATTTTTTTATGATTTGTAAATTAAAATAAATCGTTGATTTCTCTAAAGAATTAAAGAAATATGTATTGGTTAGTAAGATTCTATAACATAATGCGGTTTTGTTTGATTTCATTCGGATTGTAAAATATAAACTGTAAATCGAACCGAACCGCTCTGTTCCGTGAGAAAATGACCCAAACACATCCAAATCAAATGCGATATTTTATAATTTCGATTCGATTTTGCGGTTTTTTATTAAGCCAATTTAGTTTTGAACACCCCTAATACCACCTCATGCATTTTATGCTCATTTTGTGTGTTTTTATTTTTAGATTTATTATAGCATCTTCTACTGTTTTGGATATTAATTTAGATATTTCTGCTGGTTTATATATATTTCTTGGCATGGTTAAGCTATTATTTTGATATGTTGATCTGATATTTGTTCTGATTTTCTTTCTAACTTCTATCGCTTATAATTTTTTGAAATTACGTCTAACACACTTATGTATGTATGCAAGTTTTTGGTACTTAATTGAATTGAATGTATGACATTGCATTTTAAGCTTTATGTTTATCATGACTATTTGTTTGTGTTTTTTTTCTTTCTTTCTCTCTTTTTGATATTTGTCAAAGGAGAAGAAGTTATCGAGATATTATCAATTTTTACGCACAATAAGTGTTTAATGCAGAGGAAATATAAGTGCTCAAGTTTCAAAGTGTATACTATCATCATGTTATGTTCAATAAAACCAAATTTGTGAATTATTCAATACCACTTTGAACTCAAATAATAGCTCAAATAAAATCATAAATAATAACTCCAAATTTGCTAAACATCAAAAAAGAGGAGACTAAAATTTCATTCATCGCCGGTATCATTTTAGTTTTGATATTTGTCAATTTGTGTATATATGATTTATTTGTCATTTTAGAGTATACACGATTTCTTGTGGGTAGCAGTTGAGAATCTTCATCAATAGAAGGAATTGTCATTTGATTTGTGTATAAGATAATGAAGTGTGTCTATTAGCGTTTAAATTGCTGATAGTTCATAGTATCAAAATACTTGTATATTAACTTTTGAAAAGAGTGGAAGACGTGATTATTTTCCAATGATTTCAAACCATTAAAGAGTGTAGTAGGCATAACGAGGACGATTGTTGAACCACTATATATCTCCGTGTACTATCTTCCTCCCGTATCTCCTTTAATTTTTCTTCATTCATCTTGTAAAAGTTAAGTAATAGCATAACTTGTATATCATCTAGGTTAGATCGTGATTATAGTAATTTATTGTATAAACATAGGTCTGTGTTGAATCAAACCTATCGAATCATGCTTAAGTCGATTGTGATAAAAACATGTCTACATTAAGATATTAAATTGCTTGGATCAAGCAACTTGAATCATCCTATTTGTTTTAGATCCTTGTATCATCACGTTCTCAGTGATAACATTGTAATACATTGGTTAGAATTCATATTGATGAGATTTTATGCTTCTATTATATTTTTGTTCAGCTTCTGCCCATCAAACTCTGATTTTGTGATAAAAGTTTTTGAAATTGTTCTTAAAGGGATCAGTCTATTCAACTCCCTTCTAGACCGTTTTTCACATTTATATTCCCAACCAATAAGTGGCCTACAAGATGTTCTTTTGATCGAGTCTAAGAAACTTGATAGCCGGGAACATAAAGTCTTTTTGATCCTAAATTTGTTATTTTAGAAGCTTTCTCATCTAACTGGAAACCAAACATATTTCATTAAAACCTAATGATTGATTCATCATTGACTGGTCAATATGGAATGATTTCAAGTAGTTCTTTACTAGAATTTTATTTGATCGTTAATCGAGTTAAGAGATTCTCCAAGTTTGACTCATCAAGGATTAAACTAAAAAAACTTTGAGGTGTGTGCATGATTTACTGGAAATCTAGCATTATGTTCTTTGTTTTGTGTTGCTGATTATTCATAAAAGCGAACAATATACCGTTATGTAAAAATGTTTTCAATTATTGATTGTTCGGGAAAAATCGAACAAGAAACATTTATATTGAACTACAATTCCAAGGGGTCGTTGTGAAAGAAGATGAAGACAATTTATGAACATTAGCAATGTTTACTCATTTGTCAACCAATTAATAAGGGTTCAAAGCATAAAGTTTTGAAAGATTCATATAACCATCAAGTGTTGAAGCAATTATCCAATATTGTCAAACATTTATACACAAATGAAGTAGCTAATCATATGCTTATTCTTAAATGTCAATTAAAGATGATCAGAATATATCAGTTCATATGATGTCTTATAAAGGAGTGTCTATCAGTGTATCTCATGAGTGCAAAAGATTTGTATCCATTTGTATATGATTCATCGTATTTCACTTATGATATATTTGGCATCGTTTACTAATCATTTACGTGTGTAGCAAGTTGAGCCATAGATAGTCAAAATTGGTATGATTGTTCCAACCTCCTTTATTCTTCTTGTAGTACCCTTATTTATTATCGTCCTTGTGTGTTACATGCGATGTTTGTGTGAAACAAGTATATGTGTGTTGTTTGTGCAACTTATATTTCATTCATCTGAAAACATTAAATGTTTATTATTTCATCTGAACATTTATCATATATTCATGCATCACTCAATTTCTATAATTAAATTGCATTTTAATGGTGTCATATCATTAAATTTCATTTCATTATTGTGCATAGCATTAATTTTAAGTTTAGTATCATTAAAATGCATTTCATTATTTGTCATCACACTAAAATTGCATTTCATTTAATTTTCATCTATTCTTTTATAAAAAGTTCAAAATAAGTGATCATGATTCGACTCAAGTGTCGATGTATAATTCAAATCACAAGCTAAAAGACTAAAGGGAAAACGCGCATTTCAACTTTGATTCAAATCACACCCCTTCTCTAATTCGAATTAAGGTAAAAAAATATTAAAAATTTTGAACTTGATTCGACTTATGATTTATACATGATTAAAATCACAGCCTTAAAACCCATCTTTCTAAATGTGTGACCGTTGGTCTTTCCACTTCAAGTCACTTAATTTCATTAAAACCTTTTCATTTCTAAATCATTTAATCTCATACAACTCCATCTCATTTTTGAAAATACAACTTATCTCATTCATTTTCATTTCATCATCCATCATCATATTTATTCATATCTACCAAGTTATCACTTGAACCTTCACCATCATCATCATGAGTTCAAGCCAACAAGTGAAGCTATCAGAGAAGAAGAAAGGGAAAAGCAAAGAATTGTCATCCGGTCCTCTTACTCTTGTTTCTATGAAGCAAAGATCCAAAGTGCAAACAAAGATACTTCTAATGCATGGTTGCTGGATTCTCATAGTATAAATTCAAATGGTAGCAGAGGCTTAAGTGTTTAAGCGCCTGATCAAGGTAAAGATTTGTCACTCATCTGCTAAAATGTCAATCATCTAATTCTAGATGGCAAAATCAATAGGTATGTGAAAGAATTTCTTAAAACATTTGTTGAGGCTGAGTATTTTATGAACAAGTATGATGAGTCTTAGATAAGAGTAAAATTTTTGAAACCTTTTGAAAACCATAAGATTTTGAAGTTTATTGGATTGAATATGAAGTATAACCCATATCAAGTTAAGGCTTTTTACTACAATCTTAAGGTGTCTAGTAATGGTCTTGAACGCATCTTCCACAATCAGGTAATTAAGTTTACTCTAGATGCCCAAGATTAGAAAAGTGATCATCCCGTTACCGTTAATCCTTTGACATAAACTCATATTCTTCAAAGATTTCACTTGGGTGAATCCAAATTGCGCAATCTTGTGAAAAAAAATCCTAAATCAATCCTTGATCTTGGAAGAAAACCCCAAATGGGTTTATCTTTAAACCCCCACAAACTTTTCAACCAAATTAATTACACCAAATCCTAATTTAACCTTATTAATCTATCTCTTGATCACACAAAAAATGATTATGTGTAGTTGTTATATGTATGCAATGAGAGAGTGTGAAGATGAAAATATTTGTATATTTTTTGCTTCAATTTTGAGAAATGATGCATGAATGACTATATATATGTGTGAGTATGTGAGTATGTGGGAGTCAACTCATTCAAAGTAAGAATCGACCCACAAGGGCAAGGGAGTCGAGTCATACTGCCTGGGAGTCGACTCCAAGTGGAAAGAAAAAAATAGAGAAATTTTCTTCACTAGGAGTCGATACATAGCTCGCAGAGTAGACTCCTTTGTGCTTTGTATCAAATTCAATGGCTTGGGATTCAACCCATCTTGGCCAGGGAATAATTATTCATAATAGTTTTCAGTGGGAATCGACTCTTTCATGTTGTGTATCGAATCCAAGGCCATGTGTATTGACTCCTTTATAGCAGAGAGTTTTGTTTCAAAATAATTTCAGTGTGAGTCGACTCCTAACACGTGTGAGTCGACTCCTAACACATGTGAGTCGACTCAAAACATGATTTACCATAGAAAATGAAATTTTGACATTTTTAACTTATCCAAATGATTTTGACTTGGTCCTTAAGTGTCCTAAGATGAAAATGCAACTTAGACATAGAAAGATAAGGTCCATTATACAAATACTACATATTGCCTAGTTTTGACATCATTAAAAACATCTAAGAGAGGATATTGCACTCACATACTCCCCTTTTTTTATGATGGAAAAACATACAACATAATTGTAGTCTTTGATCATATCTCCCACTGAATATATGCATCTTTCTTTTAGTATTTTCAAAACTAGATGAGACAATTGCAAAACTAGACAAGATGATGTTCTTATTTCTTGCATAGCTTCTCCCCCTTTGACAACATGAAAAAGATAAAATGCGACAAAATATAAGAAGCATCAAGTAAAACACACAATCACACATATACCACTCAGAAGCGTTTCACATATAATTTTGATCAACAACACCAACATTCACATAGAATGACAATAAGGTGAAAACAATGTATAAACATTGTTAGATCTGTGATTTTATGATTGACAACAATTTTGGTAAAACAATGTATCACACTCAAATGTTGAGCAAGATGTCATGACATCTTAACCAACTGATATAGCAGGCGCTGTTGCTCTTCTTGGAAGAATCTGATTTGATTCTATGAGATTCTCTATGGATATATCTCACATATTTACGCAGGACAAGAAGAATATTTTTGGAACAAGTGATTTTATCTCCCTGTGCATTAGTTTCTAAAATTGGATGTTGAGACAATTTGTGAAACTTGTGAGTTTTTTGTACCATAATTCAAGGAGATTATTATGCATAATTTGTGCAGCCACCAGTTTGGGGATCTAAAACAAATTGAATGGAGAATCTGAAGCCCATGGATAAATGAGGGGTTTTTAAAAGAAAAATAACATAAACCTAATGTAGCTAGTGAAATATAAGGGGAAGCTTTGTTAGTCAAGAGTATTTAGGGTTTTGAGAGTTTTTCTATTGTTCTTTGTTTTTGTATGTCAGTCATGTATCTTGTTTGATGCATTGGGGTTGAATGATTGTTTAATTTTCATTGTGATTCACTCATGAGCTTTTAAGCAAAGAGTGCAATTTGTTTAATTGGAAGTTTGTTCTTCTGTTTTGGTCATTGTTATTGTTAGTGAGGTGATTGTGGAAAGTGAGAGGGGGTTCTCATATCTAGGAGGTTCCTAGGTAGAACTTGCATGGGTAGTGATTAGGTGATAATTTGTAAACTAGGGTTGTTTAAGCTTTGAACTAATACTATTATAGTGGATTTCCTTCATGGCTTGGATGCCTTCAGAGTAGGTGTTGTTGCACTGAATTGGATTAACATTTGGCTATGTTATTTATCTTCTGCAATTTACCTTCTGCATGATTTGTTGTTTTGTAAATTGCTATGTCAATAATATGATGTCTTAACATCTTTATTGATATTGTGTTTTGGTGCTGTGACATTAGTCTTAACATATATCTAGTGTGCCAGAATTTTAATTGGCATCAGAGCAGACACCCTGTTTTGTTTTGGGTGAGCTCCAAGAAAGATATTTTATGGTACTATGGAAAAGGAAGGAGGAAATACTAACAGACCACCTGTTTTAGATGGCACAAACTATGACTATTGAAGGCTCGTATGGTGATATTCCTAAAATCTATTGATATCAAAACTTGGAAAGTTATCATAAAGGGTTGGGACCATCCTGTTGTGATGGACAAAGATGGGAAGGAGACTTTGAAGCTAAAAGAGGATTGGTCTAAAGATGAAGATGAACTTGCTCTAGGAAACTCCAAATCTTTGAATTCCCTATTCAATGGATTTGACAAAAAAACATATTCAGGTTAATAAACACCTGTACTGTGGCAAACAATTCTTGGGAAATTCTCAGAACCACTCATGAAGGGACATCAAAAGTTAAAATATCAGACTTCAACTTCTCACCACCAAATTTGAGAATCTTGGGATGAAGGATGATGAGTGTATTCATGATTTTCACATGAATATCCTTGATATTTCCAATTCATCTAGTGCCATAGGAGAAAATATGTCAGAAGAAAAGCTGGTTAGAAAAATTCTCAAGTCTCTACCTAAGATATTTGACATGGAGGTAACAACCATTGAAGAAGCCTGAGATATCAGCAACATGAGAGTGGATGAACTTGTTGGGTCACTTCAAACATTTGAATTGGCTATTAGTGATAGATATGAAAAGAAGAACAAGAGCATAGCTTTTGTATCCAACATTGAAGATGAAGAGGATCAATTTGACTTGGATACTGATAATAGAATTTCTAATGCTATTGTGCTTCTTAGGAGTCAATTCAATAAGGTGTTGAAGAGTATGGATAAGAAGTCAAGACCAAATGTCAAGAATATCTCTTATGACATTAACAAGAACATTGAGTTTTAGAGAAAAGGAAGAACATAGGAGAATCCAAATCAAGATAAAGGCATGTAGTTCCATGAATGTGAGGATTTTGGTTACATTAGATCAGAATGTCCCACATACCTCAAGAAACAAAAGAAGAGCTTGTTTAATGATGATTCTGAGTGTGAACCTAATAATAAAACTGCTATGCAAGTTACAACCTTCATTGATAGGTATGAATCTGATGAAGATTTTGTGATGAGGATCTCTCTTATGAATAATTAATTGCTTCCTACAAAGAGATTTGTGTCGGAAGTGAAGAAGTGTGTAAGACAGGAGAAAAGCATAAGAGAATTATAGCTCTAATGTTGGTTGAAAAATAGAAATTTTCATTTACTATCTCTGATCTTCAAAATGAGGTAACCCTTATTGACCTCCAAACTTGAAAACATGACCAAATTCATAAGAATGTTAAATAATGGGTCTAATGTGTTGGATAAAATTCTTCAAGTTGGGGAAGGAGGTATACCACTTACTGGTATATGGTTTAATTATCAGTCTTTAAATAATCAAAGAAAAACCTCTGTGACAAAATTTATTCCTGCTGAAGTGAAGAATGAGCTCATAATGTCTGACCAAATGATACAACATCCTGCCAAACTTTAGAAAACTCAGACCAGAGCCAAGTTTCAACCTTGGAAATGTCATTATTATGGTAAATATGGTTACATAAAACCATTATGGTACAGATTGTATGGTTATCCTAAACATCCAAAACAACTTAGGGCTAATCATGTGATTGTTAAAACTAGAAAGGAGTGGAAACCTAAGTTGTTGATACTAGCCTAATAGCCCATACTTCTTTTAGAGCTTCATCTAGAGAAGACTGGTACTTTGACACTGGATGTTCTAGACATATGACAGGGGTCAAGAAGTATTTAGTGGACATTAAGTCTTATTCCACTAGTTTTGTCACTTTTGGTGATGGAGCTAAAGGTGAAATTAAAGGGCTGAGAAGCTTAAATTGTACCGGACTTCCTAGTATAGATGATGTTCTTCTTGTGTAAGAAATGACTTCCAATTTGATCAATATCAGCCAATCATGCAATCAAGGTCTAAATGTGGATTTCATCAAGTCTGAATGTTTGGTTACTAATGAGAAGAATAATGTGCGTATGAGGGTAGTTAGGACTAAAGATAATTTCTATTTATAGATACCACAAGAAACTTATAATTCCTCTACATGTTTAATATCCAAGGAAGACGAAGTCAATATATCGCACCCGAATCTTGGACATATGAATCCCAAAGGTAGGAAAAAGATTATGTATAAAGAAGCTTATAGGGCCCTTAACTCTAGAACCAAAGTCATGATGGGATCCATTAATGTTGTGGTTGATGATTCAATCATTGAGAAAATGACTAATGTCGAAGAAGATGTTGGATCATCATTTCAGCAAACTGATGCTCAAGAAGATGAGGCTGACAACGAGTCTGTTCCTATTGAGACTTCTGAAAAATCTTAAAAGGTTATGTATGATAAAAACTACCAAGGGGTTGTATTTAAAGAGGAATCTACTGGTGATAAGAAAGATGATTCTTATGATGAAAGAATTTCTAGTGAAAGTGATACAGATATGTATGAAAAAGAAGACAAAGAGGAAAATATTAATGTGAAGAAGCATCATTTTATTGATACTGTGAATGTTGACAATCCAGATTCTGATGATGAGCCTATAGGAAATATATTGGCTCCTGGTATTACCAAAAGGATAAAGAAAAGGAAAGGGAAGCATGTTGTGCCTTCTAAGACTTCAAAGAAAGTTATTCTTTTAGACTTGCTAAGAGGTGGAGTAAAGTTGTGATTCATACTTCCAAGAAAAAGTCCTTGAATAGGAAGGAGATGTCCTTTAGTGACTCTGAGTATGATGTCGAACATGATGTTCTAGACATCTTGTCCTCGATTAAGAAGAAATCTGCTAATATGAATGAAAATCCCATTGACAACATTTCCTTTCACTATGTGGAAAATGTTGAAAAATAGAAATATTTGTACCAAAGAAGATTAGCTTTGGATAGTGAGCTTAATAAGGATGATCTTAAATGCAAGGTGTACAAAAAAGTTTATGATATAGGAAAGTGTGTTGAGCTCTCTTCTGAAGTGATTAACAAGTTTGGGTAATTTTTCTTTATTGTTGGAACCAAAACCAAAATTCATTTTGGGTCCTATGTGTGTGAGCAAACCTTGAAGCATGATAATACTTGTGATGTGAAGATGCCTATTGCATTCCCCTCTCTGATTTATGGTGTAATTCTCAATCAGCATCCTATTTTTTATCAGTTCTGATGTTGCAAGTAAGAGTGAATCTCCTCTATATTTGCACTATAAGTTATTTACAGAGATTCATGTCCCTAACATTATCATGACATTTAGTTAGGAAGCAGATAATGTGGAAGATGAAGTTGTTGATGCAGAAGGTAATTCTGATGAGGAAACAAATGCATCTACTCACATCTGCTACATATGTTTATTTGTTATTGCTTATGTACTTGTGGGCTATGCCCTGGATACTTGTGCATATTGCGTGTTTCTGGATCTTTAAGTGACTTTCAGCTCTTGGTACATGATAATTTTAGCCAAAATTTTCCAAAGGAGTTGTGGCTAAAAAGGTGGATATGATACGGTGGGAGAACTGACTTGAGGTTTTTGCGTTTGATCGCAAATATTGCGGTTAGTAAGAGTCGCCATCGAATTTTCTTTTATCCAAAAAGGAAAGGTGAAAAAGCACAGGAAAGACCTTTGAGATTGTTTCTTGAGTTCGGGGGGTAGATTATGAAAAGGGAAGGTATTAGCACCCTTTTCATCCATGGTTTTCCATGGGCTCTTAGTTACTTACTAGATCACTTGATTTTTGTTTGAAATTGTGCTTGATGTGGTTTTTGAAAGTATTTTGTAAAGAGACCATTGTTTAGGAAATATTTGTAATGATTCTTGTTTGTAAGAATGTATACAAAGATGTTTGATCTTTTGAAAATGTTTTCAATTTTGTAAGATATTTGAAAGTGTATGTGTTTGTTTTGAGAATAACAAGAATGTTTGTTTTGAAATGGAGCAAGTAATTAGGAGCAATCTACCTACTCAAATGTCTTTCTTGTTCATTTTATTTTCCTTTGACATTGTTGTCGTACCATTTATTTGGTAAGCAATCCTATCTTTGGATGTAAACGGGACGGGCGTGGGTCATCGTATAACCATGATTAGCAATGTTGCAAGATATCTTAGCATTATTTTTGAGGGACTAAGATCATTTGTAATGCAACTTAGATAGCATCATTGAGGGACCATGATCTTGTATTTTCTTGTTTTTGCTAAGATACCTCACATGCGTAATATGGCCATTTTGTATAAGGTAACCAAGTGAGATAACCCTAGAGGTGCTTGTGTGCAAGTGTATCATTTTCATGCTTGTTTTTGTCTTGAATTAGGGTTTTCTAATAATTGGTTTTAGTCTTTCTATACAAACCCGAATTACTAGCGTGTTATATAAAAGCGATAAATTGCGAAATTTAAAGTTACTACGCTATTACAACATTTGTGGGGAGGGGGTGTACAAGTTGAATGGGGATTGCAAGAATTTACACCCTAATTAATCTATTACAACCATATTGAATTGGTATAAATATATAAGGAATTAAATAAATACAAAGTATAACAATGAATGAATATACAAGGATATAAAATGTAAAGAAAATGAATTTTGTTTGGTTTTCATGAAAAAAGGATTTTGTCTTAACCTAATTAAAATAAAGAAAATAGTTAATTAAGTTTGAATTTATTAAGAAAAAAAATATTTTAAAAGAAAACCCTAATTCTATTAATTAATCAAAAGAAAATAAGTTTAAGAAAAGTATTTTTTTATCTTGAAAATATTTGTAGTATTATAAAATATTTTTAGTCTTTTTTATATTAAAATAATGTGTTTTAAATGGTGTGAAGAAAAATAAATAAATAAATAAATATTAATTAAGTTTATAACATTTACTAAATAAAATAAATAAAGTATAATAAATAAAAATATTTTTATTTATGGAAAAATAAAATAGAATAAGTCAAAATATAAAAATATATCATTTTCTTGTATTTTTATGATTTTTAGTTCTTAGGAAATATTTTTAAGAAAAGAAAAATAAAAAAATGAAGAAAATGAATAAATAAAATAATTTGGGCCAGGGGGTGCCAAAAGTAAGTATGGAAGTCAGCTAGCAAAAACAAAAATGAACCAGGCCCAAAGGGTCAAGCGTCTGCCAAATAAAAAAGGTCAGAATTGCAAAAACATGAAAAATACAAAAGGGTACCACTGGGGCTCGAACCCAGGTCCCATAGGTTACAGGCGCATGCTTCTACTATTGGGGTGACTATACATCCATTAATACAAATGAAACAATAAATATGTAAGGCAAACGCCCCCTGAAGACTTCATCTTCAACCTCCAGCCAGACCTACTGTAACTTGCTCATTTCTCATTAAAAATGAAAACTGTAAACATGAAACTTGTAGCAAATTTTCTCACGATTCCAGAAATATAAAGTATTAAAGCTATAGATCAAAGATAAGCAAGAATTTTAATGGCCCTAATCTGAATCCTAAAATTTTCAAAAATTTCAGTTTCAAAATTCTCTAAGCTCAAGCAAAATTAATGGAAACTATGGACATGGTTAGCTTCAGGGCAATGATATCTATATGTTTTATTCACAAATAAACTATTGATGATGCCTGTATGAAGAGTTCCAAGTTGAGGAAACTTACCTCAAAACTGGAAACCGTGTTTGGAGTTTGAGCTTGTTTCAAGGTGTTGCAATGATCAGGTTAGCTTCCTTGAGGTCCTAGGAAGCTAATGTAATGGTTTGTTTAAGTTGAAAGTGACTGAAATGACTTGGAGAAGTCAATATGCAATGCTCTGTTTTTGATTACGGAAGATAGGGTAAATAATGTTACAGAAATGAAACAGGTATAGGGATAAGTTACACTTGATGTCATGACATTTGGTCTCTGGTGGTATTTTGAAGTGTGAGAGTTTATTTCTATCTACGTGTTTCTACATTGTGTGTGAGGATATATCTCTCTGTAGCTGGATTTATGTCTGATCTTTTTTGTTTGCAGTTTGTGTCGTAACCGACAATCAAATCAAAAAATTTATTGTGTGAAAAATTACATAGAATAATCTTTGATTTGTTTCTTTAAATAATAATTCATTTCTTTTTTTGATTTTTGGTCTAAAAGATTCACAAAAATAATTATTTAAATGAAATAATAAAATTTTTAAAAATACCTAATAATAAAAACGAAAATTAATTTAAAAATAAAAGAGAAATGCAATTTTAATTACTTTATGATTTGAAAATAATGCAAAAAAAGTTAGCATTAAAGAAAAGACAAAAATAAGAGAAAAAAACACTAAAATGACAAACATGAGATTTCAACATAGGTTCTCCTATACTTACACTCTTGTCCCTCACTTCATTATCCACTAAGCCATTGTACTTATTCAAAATAAAAATACCGCTTAGAAATTATGAAGGGTGAGAAATATTTGTTATTTAAGAAATGCAAATAATCTAAAATAAACTATTTTTTATATATATATATATATATATATATATATATATATATATATATATATATATATATATATATATATATATATATATATATATATATATATATATATATATATATATATATATATATATATATATATATATATATATATATATATATATATATATATATATATATATATATATATATATATATATATATATATATATATATATATATATAAGCAAAATAAATCAATGTTAAAATGTTAGTATAAATAAACCAAAAAAAGTTATAAAACCCAATTTTGAAATAATTTAAATGTTAGAAATGGGCGAGCAAATTTGAGGTATGACAGTTTGTACAAAGTTTACATGTATTTCATGTATCTTGTGTTTGTGTGTTTTATTGGGGTTTTATTCCTTATCTCCAGGTTTATTGTGTAAATGTTGTTTTAGCCAAAATTTTCTAAAAAGGGAGATTGTTAGGTTTGTGATTTTATGATTGACAACAATTTTGTTAAAACAATGTATCACATCCAGATGTTGAGCATGATGTCATGATATCTTGACCAACTAATATAGCAGGCACTACTTCTCTACTTGAAAGGATCTGATTTGATTATGTGAGATTCTCTATGGATATATCTCACATATTTGCGCAGGCCAAGAAGAATATTTTTGGAACAATTGATTTTATCTCCAATTGTGTATTAGTTTCTAAAATTGGATGTTAAGACAATTTATGAAAATTGTGATGTCTTTGTTCCATAATTAAAGGAGATTGTGATGCAGTGGGAGAACTGACTTGAGGGTCTTGCGTTTTATCGCAAATGTTGCGGTTAGCAAGAGTCGCCACCGACTTTTTTTTTATACAAAAGGAAAGGTGAAAAAGCACAGGAAAGACCTTTGAGATGTTTTCTTGAGTTCGGAGGGTAGATTATGAAAAAGGAAGGTGTTAGCACCCTTTTCATCCATGGTTTTCCATGGGCTCTTAGTTACTTGCTTAGATCACTTGCTTTTGTTTGAAATTGTGTTTGGTGTGGTTTTGAAAGTATTTTGTAAAAGAGGTCATTCGTTTAGGCAATCTTTGTAATGATTCTCGTTCGTAAGAATGTATACAAAGATGTTTGTCTTTTTGAAAATGTTTCCAATGTTTGTAAGATGTTTTGAAATGTGTGTGTGTTTGTTTTGAAAATAGCAAGGATTATGTTTGAAATGGAGCAAGTAACTAGAAGCTATCTACCTACTCAAATGTCTTTCTTGTACATTTTATATTCCTTTGACATTGTTGTCTTACCATTGATTTGGTAAGCAATGCTATCTTTGGATGTAAACGGGACGGGCGTGGGTCATCGTATAACCATGATTAGAAATGTTTGCAAAGTATTTTAGAATTTTTTAAGGGACCAAGATCATTTAGGTAACTTTTGAATAGCGTCATCAAGGGACTATGATCTTATATTTATTTTGTTTTGCCAAAATACTTCGCATGCGTAACATGGCCATTTTTGTTTTAGGCAACCAAGTGGGGAAACCCTAAGGGTGCTTGTGTGCAAGTGTATCATTTTTATGCTTTTGATTTTGTCTTGTATTTAAGGTGTTCTATTTGTTTTGTTTTATTCTTGTCATACAAATTCTAATTACTAATCATGACATATGAAAGCGATAAATTACGTAATATAAATATACTAAGCTATTACAACAATTTTATGGGAGGGGGGGGAATACAAGTTTGAATGGGGATTTGCACAAATATAAAGCTAAATACATTATCACAACCAAATCGTATTTGTGCGAATTAAGATAAATATAATACTATATTTAAAATAATGCAATGCAATGTACATGTAAAATATTTTTGATGACTTATTTTTATGTAAAGGAATATTTAATCTAAATCTAAAAATATAAGGAAAAATATTTAATTTTTGAAAGGGGTTAAACCCTAATTTTTGTTTAAAAGAAAATAATGTTTCTATATGTATTATTTTATGTATTTTTGTATGAAAATAATAAATAATATTATGTAAATAAATATAAAAATTAAATATATACAAGAATAAATATTTATAAGTATGAAATGCAAAAATAAATAAACTAAGTATATTTAATTATATATACAAATTTATTTAAGAAGAATAAATTATATCCTATTAAAATAAACTATATTTTATGTAAAAAATAAAATAAAGTGCAATATGACTAAATTATATTTTTTAAGATTTTATATCATTTAAAGAAAATAATAAAAATATTTAAATGAAAATAAAACAAATAAGAAATAAAAATGTAGAAAGAGTTGGCAGGGGGTAAGATAGCAAGTCAGTGGTGATGTTGAGCAAAAACACCGGCCCATAGAAAAAGCCCAAACCTGCAAAAAATGTCAAAAAAAACTGAAAAGGAAAAAAATGCCAAAATGCAAAAGTAGCGCGCAGGTTCGAACCCAGGATATGGGTCTCACCAGCGCGCTGCTTTACCACTGGGGTGACTATACATCCATTGTCCTTAATAAAACAAAAATAACATATTCCAAAACGCTTCCTTGCCCTGTTTCATCTTCTTCCTCAAGCCTTGGCCGGATCCCCTGTAACTTCCCCATGCTTCCATAAATATGAAAACTTGTGACATGAAAAATGTAACATTTGAACTCACGAATCCAACCATATAAGTTATGTAATCTAACTATAAAAGATCAAAGAGAATTTTAAAAGCCCCAAATTCTAACCTAATATTTTCAGAGATTTCAACTTCCAAATTCTCTTAGCACAAGTAAAATTAATGCAAGATAATGATATGTATAGCTTCGTTATGATGAGAACTACATTTTTTATTCACAGATCATGGCCTAAGGTTGCATGTACAAGGAGATAGAGTTTGAAAATTTTCCTCCTTCAACTGGAATCGTGTATGGAAATGTAGTGACTTTAATGGAGGCCTGATGCTTGCTTGAGCTTCCCTGAATCTATTCCAACCTTTGCCTTGCTCTGAAAGTGGCTAGAACTCCCTGACCAAGTCCAACTGCAAGCTTCAAAGTCAACAATGGAAGATGGTGGAAAAGAGGATACAGAACAGGGATGATGGTTTGGATAGGTTTGATATCAAGTATGTAAGGTGTTGGAATGATCTAAACACAAAAAGCACGAGCCAAATGGAGGATGAGTGAGCTTGTGCAGAATCTGCAGTTTTTGACAGGTTTTGGGTGTTTTTCAGCTTGAGAGGATTTCAGGTCTTTTTCAAACGTGTTATGTGTTGTATCTCCTTTGCATATTAGTATAGAAATGGTTTTAAGTCAACCCTCTATCAGCTGTGCAAGCCCTAGCCTTTTTGCACCTTTTCTTGTACTTGAAGTAAAGTGACAAGACAAAAATCACATGCTTGTACCAGCTTGCTTACGGTTGGTGTTTCTTCCCTACAAGTTTCCTTTGGTCTGTGGTACTTGCATGTATCAAGGGGACAGGTCCAATGCTCAAGATCACAAAGTTTCCAAAAGTTGCTCTTTATGAAAACGACAATGGAACCTTTTTGCCATAAGTGGAATTACAAGTTGGATAAAGGTTCAAAACCATGGATTAAAGCTTTGTCAACTGAGTAAGCATTTAATTAATGAGTGTGGAACAATTTTAGGACCTGTACAATATGAATTATCCAGCATAGCATTGATTTGCAACTTGGTTCTTCATGAAATGGCTTGAACAAAAAGTGAGAAAATGCCAACTTCCTCTCTTCGATTCTCCCAACTCAAAAATGATCTTGAGGAGTTCTTGGATATTTTGGAAAGCTTGCAATGTGCTCTATAATTAATCTTTTGAAATGAATTTTGAGATACCTCTTTGAACTAGGTGAAAAATTATCATGAAGTTGGGTCCAAAACCTGCCCAAATTAGGGCAAAATTTCACAAAGTTAAGAAGTTCATGACCATGTATTCACAAATTTATATCTTGAGATCCAAGCATATTTAGGAAAAAGCTTGTGAAGAAAAGTTTTATGTTTAATGGAGATCTACAACTTTCATGTTTGGAAGTTTCCTTGAATCATTAGGCATCATGGTGCAAAAGTGGTGTAAAGTTGAGAAAAAAATAAGAAAATTTTTATACTTAGAAAATTTCTAAGTTATGAAAATTTTCAAATTCAAACCCTAATTTTCAAATTTGGTTTTCTTGGTGAACAAGTTTCACATTTGGAAATGTTTTGATGAATTATGACCCTTGGTACTTGATTTTGACCAAAAAAGTCAAAGTTTGACTTTTCAGTATACAATTGACTACAAATTTTATCTGTCAATCCAGTGAATTTGAGATGTTTTGAGCCATGTGATTAAGTCAATATGATGCCATTGAATCCTTGAAATAATGCTTGAACTCAATTGGTCATTTGCTAGGTTTAAAAAATCAGAAATTGCCCTTCCTCAGTCAAAACCCTAATTTTGACCATTTCGCCCTTTTGATGATTTGATCAAATTTCTTGAGGAATTGTGATCCAAACTTGACCAAATGATACATGTGAGTCTAAAATGTTGATGTGGATAAAAAATTATGAAGTTTGACTGCAAATTGTCCATGGTTGACTTTTTACCCAATACAACTGATTTTTAGGTCAATTATCCAATTGACTGATCAAAAATGTGGTTCAAGGCTTGAAACTTGTCATGAGCAATCTTAGGGATCCCTAATTATGTTTTAAAGTCACATGAAGCATTGATAGTCCAAAAATCCTTGTGCAAACTCAAACCCTAATTTTGGGTCATCAGTGCAAGATGAGATGTCTTGAGCTGATCAAACCCTAATCCAGTCTTGAGTCAAAGAGATCTTGTGAGAAAAGTCTTGGTAAATGAGAGGGAAAATTTTGGGGTACAACAGCTGCCCCTGTTCAATCTTCTTAAACCTGAAGAGTTAGATTGGCGAGCTTTGCCATTCGTGACTCGAAGGTGAAAGATGATTGGACACTAGAGTGCCTATAAATTTGCACTCGGTGATGTGTAGTTGAGGGAATGGGCTTAAAGATGCCATTTGGAGGTGAGATAGAATCTTGTTGGAGATGGGCTTGTAGATTCCATCCAAGAATGTTTGTTGAATTGTAACTTGTAAGCTGAAAGAATGAGTATCAGGATGGTGTCCGCGTCTAGAACGTATCTGAACTGTATCTGAACTTGAAATCTGAATAAGTATCAGAATGTCATCCGTGCCTGGAGCGTATCTGAACTGTATCTGATAATTGAAATCTGAATGAGTAAAAGAAAGGCTTCCATGTCTGGAGCGTATCTGAACTGTATCTGAAGGTTGAAATCTAAACGAGTAAAAGAATAGCTTCCATGTTTGGAGCGTATCTGTACTGTATCTGAAGGTTGAAATCTGAATGAGTAAAAGAATGGCTTCCATGTCTGGAGCGTATCCGTACTGTATCTAAAGGTTGAAATCTGAATGAGTAAAAGAATGGCTTCCATGTATGGAGCATATCCGTACTGTATCTGAAATCTGAATCTGAATGAGCAACAAAATAGCAACCGTGTCTGGAGCGTATATGAACTATATCTAAAGTGGAAATCTGAATGAGTATTAGAATGGCATCCGTGTCTGGAGCGTATCCATACTGTATCTGATAGTTGAATCTGAATGAGTATCAGAATGGCATCCGTATCTGGAGCGTGTCTGAACTGTATCATGATTGCACATTGTTTAATAGTAGTTATTAATCTTATCCTGAAAAGGGTAAAATGTTAGCTAGAACATAAAATTATGTTTCATGAAATGTATGATGCAATATATGTATTTTATCAATGTTTATGATATATGGATGTAATGTATGCGCATGTAAGATGATTTGCTGTATTGCTGAGGAAAATAAATCCTCGACTGCTGTTGAGGATATGTGGACTCTTCACGTCTTGAAGCTGGAGTAACGATAAAAATTCTATTGTGAGAGTAATGCCGTATACTGCTTGAGGAATCTGCTTGGGGAATCCAGACAATTTTGATGACTTCAACTGGGGATAAGTGGGAGTCTTTTTCCGTTGGGGAGTATCAGAAATCAACTGCTGTCCGAATGGATTTCAGGTTTCAAATAACTTGCTGGGGGATTTGGAGGAACTGAATGGTTTCCACCAGGGATTGATAAACTAGAAGCTTTGTTCTGTTAGGTAGCTGGGAGTTTTGTTCCGCTGGGGATTATTGAAAACGCTGGGGAATATGGAGTGGTCTAGGAATGTTTTCATGTTCCTTCAACCTATCAGTAATTGTCCTTTTCATTTTGTTTGTTTGTAAACAGTAATTATGTTCAAATGCATATGTTCATTAATGAATCATTGGACGTTTTTGCAAATAAAACACAAGTGCAAAGGAAAAAGACAAACAATTTTATGTACTTTAAAGAGATATCTTTGTATTTACTTTGAATAAGTATTTTGTACAAAAGAGACAGACATCCTAGTAAGAGGATGATGCCATAAAAGTAAGAAAAAGAGAATTTATACAAAGAAAGACAGCTATGTGTGATAATCCCATGTGGTTCCTATTCTGCTATAGCCTCCATATCTCTGAATATCTTGTCTATCTGTTGCTTCGTCCGAAGATGATTGGATTGATCAGAAACCTCGAGTTTGTCAGCGGAGAGATTGTCTTCAAAGTGATCCAACGGGACATAGTCATACGCTTTAATTCCCTAACTTTTGCCTGGACCACCCTTTCGGGTTTTTAATCCACCGGGAAACCCTTTTTTGCCCAAGTCGCCCTTTCGGGTTTTCAACTTGCCGAGTGTACAGATTTTTTTTATTTTATCCCTAATTTTGCCCGAACCTTTTTGGTTCACCGGGATGCCCTTTTTTTTTCCTAGGTATGTCAACCTAGCGGGTCTCTTATGCGTAGGATCTTTTGACTATGTCAGCATTCGCAGGTTGTGGCAAATGGTCGCCGTCCATGGTGGTTAAGATCATTGCCCCCCCACCGGAGAAGATGTTCTTGATTATAAATGGTCCTTCATAGGTAGGAGTCCATTTGTCCCTGGGATTACTTTGTGGCAAGATAATGCGTTTGATCACTAGATTTCCAACTTGATATACTTGGCGTCTAACTTTCTTGTTGAAAGCCTTGATCATCCATTTTGATACATCTGACCATGATAAACAGCAGTGAGTCTCTTTTCATCAATTAAGTTTAGTTGATCAAGTCGAGTATGGATCTAATCGTCTTCATTCAAACCTGCATCCCTCATAATTCTCAAAGAGGGGATCTGAACCTCGATAGGAAAGACAACCTCCATGCCATAAACCAAAGAATAGGGTGTTGCCCCAGTTGATGTGCGAGCCGTGGTACGGTACCCGTGGAGAGCAAATGGCAGCATCTCATGCCAGTCCTTGTAGGTGACTGTCATTTTTTGTATGATATTTTTAATGTTTTTATTAGCAGATTCGATTGCACCATTCATCTTTGGCCGATAGGGCGATGAATGGTGATGTTGAATATTGAACTGCTCGCACAAGGCGGTGATCATAGTGTTGTTAAGGTTTGTACCATTATCAATGACGATCCTTTCGGGGATACCGTACCGGAAAATGAGATTCTGCTTGATGAAGCGGGCAACCACATTCTTGGTAACAGAGGAAAAGGAAGCTGCTTCGACCCATTTTGTAAAATAATCAATGGCCACTAGAATGAAGCGGTGTCCATTGGAGGCTATAGGCTTGATCTCCCCAATCATATCGATTCCCCACATAGGAAAGGGCCAAGGAGCCGTCAAGACATTTAGAGGAACCGGAGGTACGTGCACCTTGTCCGCATAAATTTGGCACTTATGACAAGTCTGGGAGTGTTGATAGCAGTCTGCTTCCATGGTAGACCAAAAATAGCCTGCCCGTAGGATTTTCTTCGCCATCATATGCCCACTAGAGTGAGTGCCAAAGGTACCTTCATGTAATTCAGCCATGATCTTTTCAGCTTCAATCTTATCCATACAACATAGCAGAATAGAATCATGATTACGTTTGTACAGGATGCCATTACTTAGGAAGAACCTAGCGGAGAATCTCCTTAGGAAATTTTTATCATTGATTGAATCTCCTTCTGGATATTCTTGAGCCTCGAGATACCTTTTGACTTCATGAAACCAAGGTTGGTCCACTACTTCTTCAGTATTAATCTCGTGACAGTGTGCTGGTTCGTCCATTCGTTCAATGGCGATCTGAGGAGCCTCCTTATCCCAATTAAGTTTAAACATAGATGACATCATGACTAGAGCATCTGCTAGCTGATTTTCTTCTCACAAGAAGTGCTCGAAGGTAATCTGCTCGAAATGTGGTAACAATGTCAAAACATGTTCTTTGTAAGGGATAAGATTTGGGTGCTTAGTGTCCCACTCTCCTTTGATCTGACTGATGACCAAAGCTGAATCTCCAAACACATCTAAATATTTGATTCCCAAGTCTATGGCAGCCTTGAGACCAAAGATGCATGCTTCATATTCCGCCATGTTGTTCGTACAGTTGAAGCAAAGTCTAACAGTAAAGGGAGTATGACACCCTTCCGGAGATATGAGTACAGCGCCGATTCCATTACTAAGTGCATTGGATGCCCCATCAAAGAACAGGGTCCATCGGGATCCTTGTTCAGGTCCATCATATGGTCTGATCTCTTCACAGTTGTCTAATGTCATGATGTCTTCATCCGGGAATTCAAACTTCATGGACTGATAATCTTCTACGGCTTGATGAGCAAGATGATCAGCTAACACACTACCCTTTATAGCTTTCTGGGTAGTGTACTGTATGTCATATTATGTTAAGATCATCTGCCATCTAGCTATTCTTCCAGATAGAGCAGGCTTTTCGAAGATGTACTTTATCGGATCCATCTTAGATATCAACAAAGTGGTATGAGTCAACATATATTGTCTTAGCCGGCGAGCAGCCCATGCCAGAGTGCAACAAGTTTTCTTGAGCAGTGAATATCTGGTTTCATAGTCGGTAAACTTTTTGCTCAGGTAGTAAATAGCGTGCTCTTTTCAGCCAGACTCGTCATGCTGCCCCAATACACACCCCATTGAATTCTCTAAAACGGTCAGATACATGATCAGTGGTCTTCCCTCGACTGGCGGCATCAAAATAGGAGGCTCTTATAAGTACTCCTTTATCTTGTCAAAAGAAATCTGGAATTCGTCATTCCATCTAACTACTTGATCTTTCTTTAACAGTTTGAAGATTGGCTCACAAGTAGCTGTCAGGTGAGAAATGAATCTGGAAATATAGTTCAGGCATCCCAAGAATCCTATGACTTCCTTCTCAGTGCAAGGAGCAGGCATTTCTTGTATCGCTTTAACCTTGGCAGGATCAACCTTGATGCCTTTGTTGTTGACGATGAAACCTAAGAGTTTATCGGACCGGACTCTGAATGTGCACTTGTTTGGATTCAATCTTAACTTGTACTCCTTCAACCTCACAAACAACTTTTGCAAGTGATCAAGGTGTTCCTCTTCAGTTTGTGATCGGGCTATCATGTCATCTACATAGACCTCTATCTCATGATGTATCATATCATGAAACAAAGCCACCATGGCGCGTTGATAGGTTGCCCCGGCATTCTTCAGTCCGAATGGCATTACTTTGTAGAAGAATGTCCCCCACTGTGTGACAAATGTAGTTTTCTCCATGTCCTCAGGTGCCATTTTTATTTGGTTATAACCTGAGAATCCGTCCATGAAAGAAAATACTTTGTGTTGGGCTGTATTGTCAACCAGGATATCAATGTGGGGAAGTGGAAAATCATCTTTAGGGCTGGCCCTATTTAAATCTCTATAATCCACGCACATCCGTACTTTGCCGTCCTTTTTAGGCACGGGAACAATGTTGGCAACCCATTGAAGATAGGAAGTGACGGCTAAAAATCCAGCATTGAACTGCTTCATGACTTCCGCTTTGATCTTCTCTGACATGTCAGGTCTCATGCGACGGACTTTTGCTTCACTGGTGGACAATCTTCCCGTGGGTAGACGATGTACCACGATGTCTGTATCAAGTCCCAGAATGTCTTCATATGACCAGGCAAAGATCTCAACATAATCATGCAATAGCTGAATTAGACGCCCCTTGACACTCGGCTCTAGGTTGGCACCTTCTTTGATTTCCTTTTTATCTTCCTCGGTACCCAAGTTGATTGTATCCAACGGCTCCTGATGAGGTTGAATAGCTCTTTCCTCTTATTATAGTAGTCTGGCCAATTCCCCTGGCACTTCACAATCTTCTTCACATTCGTATTCGGCTTGATAGATTGGATCTTCAGAGTCACTGAAGGCTATAGCAGTATCAATACCCATGGGATCCGAAATGGAGGGATACCTGCATTTGTGAGTGTGGGTGTGTGTAAGGATATAGCCATCTTTAAACAATAAAATGTAAAAGAAAAACAATGAGTACAAAAGGTTTGTATGTGGAAAAATGTCCATGATTCATTGAATGTCACATGAAAATGAAATAAAAACCCTTACAAATGGACCATTGTGCCTCGGGTAAGACACAAGGTTTTAAAGTGAGAATTGTTTGTGAATATTACAAGTCCAACATAAATGTAAAAGATAAATTACTGAGAGATGAAAGTTATTGGGACAAAGTCTCTGGCTTCCCAGTTGTGAAGTCCTCCGTTGACAGTAGGAAATATCTAATCTTCCAAGCTATCATCTTCTTCAACATCTTCCACTGTGTTGACCTCTCGTTGTGAAGTCCTCCGTTGACAGTAGGAAATATCTAATCTTCCAAGCTATCATCTTCTTCAACATCTTCCACTGCGTTGACCTCTCAGTTACTAATCTTCAAAGGTGGCCCTCCAGCGCGAGCATGGCGCACAGCCTTCTGAGCAGTCGAAGTAAACCCCAAGCCAAACTTGTCTGATTTATACGGTATGTCCGGAAGCTGCCCCCATATGGTGCATCCACCCTCTTCTACTACCGCCTTAGCGTCCTTTAGAGATGACATCCGAAGCAGAGGTCTTGTGATCTTGGGAATCGAGGATACCGTCTTGGTCACCGCTACTTCTTGAGAGACTTCTTCAAAATGTTGGAAAGGGGTTTCAATGAACTCACCATCCAGCTCCACATATCGGAAGGAATTTAGATGACTAATCATGTACTCCTCCTCTCCATGGACAAATATGATCTTTCCTTGGACCGGGTATTTCAGCATCTGATGTAGTGTGGAGGTGACAACACCGACATTATGGATCTAGGGGCGTCCTAACAGACAGAAGTAAGAGGGTCGGATATCCATCACATAAAAGGTTGAATTGAAGGTCTGAGTTCCCACCTTTATCGGGATGTCCACCTCCCCGTGGACCATCCTCTTCGAACCATCAAATGCTCTCACAACTATGTTACTGGGTTTTAGAGTCAGCCCTTTGCAATCCAATCTGTCAAGGGCTTTCTTCGGTAAGACGTTCAAAGATGAACCCGTGTCCACCAATACATGGTCCAGAGTCGTTCCTCTACACTCCACAGAGACATGCAAAGCCTCATTGTGTTTTCTCCCTTTGGGTGTCAAATCAGCATCAGAGAAGCCTAGGCCGTTATCAGCTGTCAAACTGGCCACACAATCTTGGAATTGGTCAGCATACGTCTCTTGTGGCACATGGGCTATCTTCAAATATTTTACCAGAGCTTTTGCATGTGCCTCATAGCATAGAAACAATTCTAGCATGGAGATCTTGGAGGGAGTCTTCCTCAACTGTTCAACCATGTCATAATCACTTTTCTTTATTATCCTCAGGATTTCTTCCATTTCCTTCTTGGATGTTTTGGGGATAGCTAGTGATTGAGCCTTCATCCGGACAGACTCTTTGTTGTACCCCAAAATTTGCCCTCCCATTTTCTCAACATTTCTCATCACAAAACCCTTGGAGATCAAGATCCAGTTAGGGTTTCATCTGCTCAAGACTTCTCCTTGCACTGTTGACCCAAATTAGGGTTTGTGTTTGCACAAAGATATTTTGACCAAAAAAGCCTAAGATGACTTTCATGCTTCATATTGGACTCCCAAGTTTATCCATACCAAGTTTCAAGTCTTGATTCCAAGTTTTGCCCAGTCAATTGGACAGTTGACCTAGAAATCAGCTGTATTGGGGAAAAAGTCAACTGTGGCCAATTGACAGTCAAATCTCATGAAAATTGACCCACATCAACATTATTAACTCATATGGACCATTTGATCAAGTTTGGATCACAACTCCACAAGAAATTTGATCAGATCACCAAAAGGGCAAAATGGTCATTTTTAGGGTTTTGACTGCACAAAGGCAATTTTTGACTGTTTGACCTAGCCAATGGCAAACCAAGCTCACATATGGACTCAAGGACCCCATGGAATTGTCTTGACATGCTCAACAAGTTCAAAAGATCCCAAATGCACAAGATTGACAGTTGAATTTCCCAATCAATTGATCAATTTTGACTGTATACTGAAAAGTCAAACTTTGACTTTTTGGTCAAAATCAAGTGTCAAGATTCATTTTTCATCAAAACATGCCAAATCATGAAACTTGTTCATCAAGAAATCAAGAATTGCAAATTAGGGTTTGAAATGAGAATTTTTCATAACTTATAATTTTTCTAAGTTATGAAAAACCCTAATTTTTTCCTAACTTTGCCCCACTTTCTCACCAAGATTCATTTGGATTCAAGCAAAAGTCAAAACATGAAAGTTGTAGCCTATTGCATAATCTACAACTTTGATTCACAAAGTTTTCCCAAAAGAAGCTTGTATCTCAAGTTACAATTTTTGGAATAAGGGTACCAAACCATTCTTAACTTAGTGAAAATTTGACCTATTTTAGGCAAAGTTTTTACCTAACTTCAAGACCATTTTTAACATACTTCCACTTGGAATTTCAATTTACATTTCAAAGATGGATTGTAGTACACATTCCAATATTTCCAAAATGTCCAAGAACTCATCAAACAACCTCATGGTTAGGGAGAATCGAATTTGGCAAGTTGGGAAAAAATCACTTTTGTTCTTGACCAAGACATGTTCATACACATTGCCATTTTCAAGTCAGCTTGGTTTATGCTACATTACAGGCCTCTAATCCCATTTGCACTCAATAATTTAATGCATACTCATTGTTCCAAAGTCTTATTTTGTGTGTCCAAACATTATTTGCAAGATTAAGCCATTTATAGATAAAGCATAATATCCATTTTTGAAAAGTTAAGCTTTATGTCAAAGTTGCAAATCAGCAAGTACAGATCAAATCTCTTTGGCACAAGTTTAGGAACTAATCACACTGATCAATGCCAAGGTTTGAAGCATATTATGGGGGCCTCTACCTGTCTAAACACCAACTTGGCCTTTGGTTGCTTAAAGTGTAAGAAATATAACATATCACAACTCAACTTTCATCTGAGCACAAAAGAGCTTAAGAAAATACTTTTTACACTTCCTAAACATCCATCCTAAGCTAGAACACGAGCTAACCAAGTCCCAAACACTCTCACTCATAAAATCACCATTGAACTGCACAAAAACAGGGCTTGCTGCAGTTTGAGTTCCAACTCTCATCCCTTTCATGCACTCTTGCTAAAACCACCTCAAATACCTCCCATAACATCCCTTGAAGCTAATCCAAACCTCAAACACGACTTGTAACACTCCCAGGCAGGATCACCATTTTCATTTTCTTGTTTTGCAGTTGAAGTTCCATAGCTCGATTCAAAAGGTTTCAAGACAAAGTAAAGCTTGGAATAGCATCCCTGGACATCAAGGAAGCTGTACCAATCATCACCTTGCTATGAAAGTACCTCCATCATCAGATACAACTTCAACTGAACAGGTATATTCTTGAACTTCTATCTCTCAATATAGGCATCATTAGCTCTAAGTTTGTGAATAAGAAGTGTTCTACTCATGTCCCTGAAACTGTACATACCTTTACTTTTCATTTATATTATGTATGCTTAGAGAATTTGATGTCTGAACTTTGAATAAATATTAGGTTAAGAATTGGGGGAGAAGAAATTCTCTCTCATTTCTGAGAGTTAAATCATGTTCTTTATATGTGTGAATTCGTGAGAAGATGCTTAACATTTTTGATGTTGTAAGTTTTTGCTAAAACTCAAAGAATCAGGACCTTGCAATGGAAGAAAGAGGCGCGTGTTTTTTGTTCAAACAGAAGTCTGGAGGTTGAAGAAAGACTTGGTGGGCTGGGCTTGTGTTGTCATTTCTTTTTACACCCTTTTGTTACTTTGACACCCCCTAGGCCCATTTGACTTATTTTTATGATTTTTTTACTTTTGTTTTTTATTCCTGACTTATTTATTTTTCCTCATGATATTAAAAACATAAAAATAATTTTTTAAACCATTTTTGATTTTTTTAGGCATTTATTTGTTTATATTGATATTTGTACATAAATAAATAAATAAACACTTTTTACTTAAAATACTAGAAAATAATGTAAACACTGTTTATTTTCATTTATCTTTTTAAAATATTTTGTATAAAATATACTTTTTTTATAAATATTAAATATTATTATTTATATATATATATAATACATATTTAGAAATTAATACATATATATATATATATATATATATATATATATATATATATATATATATATATATATATATATATATATATATATATATATATATATATATATATATATATATATATATATATATATATATATATATATATATATATATATATATATATATATATATATATATATATATATATATATATATATATATATATATATATATATATATATATATATATATATATATATATATATATATATATATATATATATTTATTAGAATATTTAGTAAATAATACAAAAATATATACATTTTATTTTTATTAATATTTAATAGTAAAAATACCATTTTGACAAATATACTTCGTTTTTATTTTTATTTCATATATAATTGATAAATATTAGTATATATTAAATAATTAATACTTTTATCTAAGAAAATTAGGGTTTTGCCCTAAACATAAAAAAGCTCCAAAAATAATACTTTTTTTATTTTGTTTATTTGACATAAAAAATACCTTTTTCCATACATATAAAAACCCTTTTTTACATTTTTGCATATTTATTTTATTTCCATTTAATTATACAATTGATTACTTTGTAAATATTCCAAATTGATGTAATAGTTAGATTTAAATTTCTTGTCAAATACCCCCCATTTGAACATTTGTACCCCCCTCCCATATTGTGTTGTAATAGCTTAGGAACTTTAATTTTCGCACTTTAATGCTTTCTAAATATACCATGTTAGAATTAGGGTTTGTATGCAAATAAAAAGAACAAAAATAGTTTGACCTAATTTCAAGATAAACAAGCATGAAAATGGACAACACATATCACACTTGCACCCCAAGGGTATTCCACTTGTTGCCTTCAATAAATGGGCCATATTGCATGTTAGGTCTCTATTGGGCAAAACAACAAATATCAAATGATCATAGTCCCTCGATGACGCTTTCAAAAGTTGCCTAAAATGATCAAGTCTCTTTCAAGGAAAAATTGCCCAAAGATACTTGGCACCATTGCAATTATGGTCTAAAACGATGACCTGCGCCCGTCCCTTTCACATCCTAACACAAGATTGTCCACCAAACGCAATGGTGGAACAAAATTGTTAAAAGGGTCAAAACATAACAAAAATCTTTGAGAACTTTAGGGTAGATAGCTCTTAAGTACTTGTCAACTTGCAAAATGAAAACACTTGCCTATTTTTCAAACAACACTTTCAAAACAAACTTACAAAAACCTTGAAACATCTTTTCAAAAAAGACAAACACCTTTTGTAAAACATTCGAGTAAAGAATTGTTACAAGGGTAGCCTAGATAAGGCATCTTTTTCAAAACATTTTCAAAACCACACACAAAGCACCATTTCAAACAATTGAAAACCAAGGCAAGTTGATCTAAGCAAGTACCTAAGAGCCCATGGATAACCATGGATAGAAAGGGTGCTAATACCTTCCCTTTCTATAATCTACTCCCCGAACCCACGAAATATCTCAAAAGGTTTTTGCTGTGCTTTTTTAACCTTTCCTTTAGGATAAAATAAAAAGTCGGTGGCGACTCTTGCTCAACCGAAACATTTGCGAAAACAAACGCAAAACCACAGTCAGTTCTCCCACCGTATCACAGAACTGGCGACTCTGCTGGGGACAATTTTAAAAGCGGAGTAACCTTAGGGCTTAGATCACCCTCTTGCATGACTAATTGTTTGAATTGATTGCTTTATATCTTGGCTCTCTTGTTTGGGTTTGCAATCCTACACCCGGATTTTGGGAAACATTCATAGATAGCAATACGTTGTGGAAACTGTGCAGGGTATACCGACACGGTCGAAATAATAGCTATATTAGTGCGACATATTTGTGAATACCGGTAACCCTTGAGTTCAATCAAGGAGAGTACGGGGCCGCTGAGTGATGTCACTAAGCACTAATGACCTAGAACCTTACTTGACCATCTTAGCCTTTTATTAGGGGTAGTGAGATGACCGGCTTTGGTGCAGTCCGAAATTGGTAGATACTCGATACTACACTCATTGAGGGTTGTCTTCTTGGAATATTTTGGTCGCTAGTTAAGTGGCTAAACCAAAACAATGAACAATGAAAACAATCCAATGATATTGAGCTCCTTAGAACCCGATTACTATTTATAGGACAGGTTTTTAAGCCAACTACACTCAAGAGGGTACTTACCTATGAAACCCCATGCAATCCTGAAACTAGGGATTGGTGTGATTTGCTTGTACATTTGTTTTGTGCATACATCATAAACATCATAAAACATCATATGCATTCACTAACCACTTCAAGGGTTTGGATCTTCATCTTTGTTCTTGTTTTGTAGGTCATGGAAATTCCTCGCAGAAAAACCATCCAAGTCAACCTTGTGAGAATCTCTCCTCAACTCAAGGAGCTCACCTCAAGAATTCCGGAAAGCTCATCCTTCAGTGAAAGACATGGTAGACTGCTCAGCTTAGTCAACACCAACATTGAAGAAGACATGATGAAAGTGATATTCCAGTTCTTTGACCCTCTTCACCACTGTTTCAATTTCCCTGATTACCAGTTGGTGCCCACTTTGGAGGAGTTTTCTCAACTCCTGAGAATTCCTATCCTTAATCAACTACCCTTCAACGGTACGGAAAAGGAACCAAAGCCGGAAGATGTTGCTCGAGCATTACATCTACAACCCTTCGACATCAAGGGGCATTGGGAAACCAGAAGCGGCGTCAAAGGATTCTTAGCAAAATTCTTGTTTGAGAAGGCACAAAAGTGTTGGAATTCATTGGACCTACAAGCCTTTGAAGAGATTGTGGCACTCCTTATCTATGGGTTGGTCTTGTTCCCAAATTCTGACCAATTGGTAGATGTCAACGCCGTCAAAATCTTCTTGTCCAGAAATCCAATACCAACTTTTCTTGGGGACATTCTTCACTCATTTTACACACGAACAATGAGAAAGAGGGGTGTTCTCATGTGCTGTACTCCTCTCCTTGCAAGGTGGTTTATTTCGCACCTTCCACAATCTGTCTTGAAAAATGACCAAGGTTCAAGGTGGTCCCAACGATTGATGACTCTTACTCACTCTGATGTACATTGGTGTTCTCGGTCCAGAGAAAATGTCATCATCGTCGATCGTTGCGGAGAGTTTCCTAATGTTCCTTTACTTGGAATCAGAGGAGGTATCACCTACAACCCTTGCCTAGCTTTGAGGCAATTTGGATATGCACGGAGGGATGACCCTCATGACATGTTGATTCCTGACCTAGTTTTTGACTTCGACGACGATGCGCAAGGACTTCGCCAAAGATTCATCAGAGCTTAGGGAAGGCCCAACAAGGTTGATAGCAAGACACTGGGACACAAGAACTCCATCCCTCTTGAGCCTTATCTCAAGTGGGTACGAGCCCGAGCCCAAAGTCTAATGATGCCTTATCCTCATGTACTCCCTGTGATTAAAGAGCCCGTCAAGGAAGGAGAGGTTCCCTACACCATCCTACATCCTGACATGCCTACATCGTGGGAGGAAATGCAGAAAAGTTAGATTCAGCTCAAGGAGGAACAGAACACTTTTGAAGCTAGCTTCTACGCCAGTGAGAAGAAGGTTCTAGAGCTTACCCGCCGACTCCATGAGCAAGAGGCCCTCAACACCTACATCGCACCAAAGAGGATGCGCAATGTCTTTTTACCTTGAGAAGTTGTTTTTGTAATATTTGGCCCATGGGGCATTTATGTACTAACAAATTTCTTCTTATTAATATGACGTGCGTTCCTTTTTGTCTACAACAATATTGAATGTTCCAAGTCCTTGAATGCATTGCATACATAAGCATACCATTCATCATGTGCATAAGCAGGTCTCACTCCAGGTTTCCTTATCTGTCTGCTGTTTATTTCAGTAGGATGGATCTCGAGCAAATAGTCAAAGACCTGCAAGCTTAAAATGCACAGTTCCAGTAACTCATGACGACCTTGGCTAAGGGTCAGGAGGATCTCAAGACCTTGCTGGGGAATAAAGACCCAGTGAAGAAGAAGAAAAAGAGACTCGGGGTGGCTACTTTTGGGAGAAGATTTGACGGAGAAGCTCGAAGAGTACTTGAATTTCCTCCTACTTCTGATGAAGGAAACAGTAAAGGAGGTGGGGCTGCGGTACCTTCCGAGTCCGATGTGGAAGAAGAGGAGGTCGAAGAGGATGAAGACTACTCGGATCAGCAATACCCTCCAGCTGATGATAAATACAAAGGTTTAGAAGACAGATTGGCCGCCATGGAGCTACAGAGAGTACCGGGTTTGGATTTTGAAGACTTGGGTTTGGTTGTCGGGATTGTGATTCCCCCAAAATTCAAAGTGCCAGTTTTTGTGAGGTATGATGGGCTGTCCTGTCCAAAAATGCATCTCAGGTCCTACGTGAGAAAGATCCAACCCTATACGGCAGATAAAAACCTTTGGATTCATTTCTTTCAAGACAGCCTTTCTGGGGCTCAACTGGAGTGGTTTTATCAGCTAGAGGGAACCAGCGTCCGAAATTAGGAAGATTTGGCCACCGCCTTTTACAAACAATATCAGTACAATTCTGACCTTGCTCCCACTCGTACCCAACTTCAGGGTATGTCACTGGGAACAGGCGAAAGATTCAAAGAATACGCACAAAAGTGGAGGGATTTGGCTGGCAGGGTGCAGCCTCCTTTAACCGACCGTGAACTTGTTGATATGTTTCTAGGGACCCTATCTAGGCCATTTTTCAATCATCTGATTGGTAACTCTTCCGCGGGGTTTACCGATTTTATCTTAACAGGCGAAAGAATAGAAGCTGGCATCAAGTCAGGAAAGATTCAGAAGGGTGTTGCTGCAAGTGTTGAGAAGAAGCCTTTTAAGAAGGAAACAACTGTTGTATACTCCCAAAGAAGAGCAGGGAAGACTGAGCGCCGGCCAACTGTGGGGGCCGTAATGATTCAAAATCCTTCAAGTGAGCAGCCTCGCTATAACCAGTCCAGACCAAATCAATAACGGGTGGAACGACCACAACGGCAGTTCACCCGCATTAATATGACCCCAGCGCAAGTGCTTCCCCATCTGTTAAAGTTGAATCTCGCCACCATCAAAGAGGCACCAAAGAAAGTGAATACGTCCTCTCCGCATTATCATCCTAATGCTAAATGCGCCTACCATTCTGATAGTGTCGGGCACGACACCAATGATTGTTGGGCACTCAAGCACAAAATCCAAGACCTGATAGAGGCGAAGGAGGTGGAGTTTGACGCTCCGGAGAAGCCTAATGTGATATCTGCTCCCATGCCGAAGCACGGCCGAAATGTCAATGCCATTGAAGAAGATTTATATGTTGCTGATGTCAATGATCTGATAACTCCATTATTAACCATCAAGTTGAATCTGTTAAGGGCCGGGATCTTCCCGAGATGTAAAGAAGACTGCTTTTGTTGTTACTCTCTGCCGTTCGATTGTCCGTTACTGAAGAAAGGCATCCAAGGCCTAATGGATAGTCGACAAATTTTGTTTGAAAAAGTTTCTGCTGTTCCAACCCATACTGAAGATGTCTCAATCATAACCATTCACGCCAATCTTTCCAAGGCCGTCAGAAAGCCTGTTAAGATTACACCAGCTACGAAATCTGTTCCTTTGAAGATAACAATGCCAGGGCCTGTCCCCTATGTTTCTGAGAAGTCGATACCATGGAACTATGGCGGTGACGTCTACTACCATGGTATTAAACAAATCGAGGTAAATGAAGAAAGTTCGGATGATGAAGAAGCCAACATTGGTAACATTGCAGGCATGAGCAAAATCACCCGGAGCGGGAGAATATTTTCTCCAGAGATTGCCCCTCCAAGAGCAATCTTTGGACCCTCATCTGCTGACAAGGTCATCCCTGCACCAATAAAACTCTCTGCTAGAACCCCTTTGATTGAAGATGTTGTTGTTCCTAGTACTGTCCCTCCTACCGCTGCTGATAAAGGTAAGGGAATCCAAGAGGAGCTCGTCAGGACGAGGGCTCAACCCTTGGTCATCCCGGAAACCTCCAAGAAGGAAATGGATGAGATCTTGAAGATAATTAAGAGGAGTGATTACGATGTGGTAGAACAACTGGGGCAAACCCCCTCAAAGATCTCCATGCTGGCACTACTACTTTGCTCGGAAGCGCACGCTAAAGCTTTGATCAAATTCCTGAAGGCAGCCCATGTGCCCCAGGAAACCTCTGCAGATCAATTTCAGAATTGCGTGGCTAGCCTGACTGCGGACAATGGATTAGGTTTCTCTGATGCCGACCTAACTCCTAAAGGTATAAACCACAATGATGCTTTGCACATTTCAGTCGAGTGCCGAGGAACTACTCTCGCACATGTCTTGGTCGACACTGGTTCGTCGCTGAATGTATTGCCTAAGAAGGCCTTGGACCGATTAGATTGTGAAGGGTTGGAGTTGAAGCCGAGTGATATTATTGTCAGAGCTTTCGATGGTTCGAAGAGAATGGTCCATGGGGAGGTTGAAATTCCCATCAAGATAGGCACTGAGGTGTTTAAATCTACTTTCTATGTGATGGACATCCGTCCGTCGTAGTCTTGCTTGCTGGGTAGGCCTTGGATACACCATGCTGGGGCAGTCACCTCCTCCTTGCATCAGATGTTGAAGTATCCTGTCAAGGGAAAGATCATTACTGGCCATGGCAAAGAGGAGTACATGATTAGCCACTTGAACTCTTTCCGGTATGTGGAGGTAGAAGGGGAGTTCATTGAGACACCTTTTCAGCATTTCGAAGAAGTCCTTCCTGAAATAACAGTAGCAAAGCTGGCAGCCGAAGTACCGAGGCAGATGGCCAGGATGGCATCTCCGGAGGACGCAAGGGCCGCAATAAAGGAAGGGAAGAATTCAGCATGGGGGAGTTTGCCTGATATTCCGCATAAAACAGACAAATTTGGATTAGGATTCACTACCGCGGGCCAGAAAGCTATGCGCCGTTCGAAGATTGAAAGAGCGCCAGTCAAGATTTCTCCCTACGAAATCAACGCTTTGGAGGATGAGGACAAAGAGAGCAACATCGAAGAGTGGATTTACCCAATTGTCAAGGGAGGATTGTGCAACTGGGAGGCAAAAGACTTTGTCCCCATCACTTTTATTCATCAGTAATTTATCTGTCAAACATTTCTTATTTGGTCTGTAATATTTATTTTCAAACAATCCGTACACTATCTTTTCACCTCATGCCTTGCCCGGGGCATGTAGGTCCATTTGTAAGGGTTTTGATTATTTTTCATATCCATATGCCATGTTTAATGATTCATTGGACTTTTTTCATTTGATAAACTGCTTGTGTTCATTTTCTTTCCTTTTGCATTTTTCGTTTAAGGATGGCTATCCCTTACACACACCCACACTCACAAATGCAGGTACCCATCCACTCCGGATTCCATGGGTGACCATTCTGCTATATCCTTCAATAACTCTGAAGATCTGGTCAATCAAGCCGAGTATGAAGATGACGAAGGTTGTGAAGTACCAGGGGAACTAGCCAGACTTCTACAACAAGAGGAAAGGGCCATCTTACCACACGAAGAGTCATTGGAAACTGTCAACTTAGGGACAGAGGAGGACCGGAAAGAGGTGCAAGTGGGTGCCAATCTGGAACCAAGTGTCAAGGGACGCCTGATACAGTTGTTGAATGAGTATGTTGAAATCTTCGCTTGGTCTTATGAAGACATGCCGGGTTTAGACACAGACATTGTGGTTCACCGTCTCCCCACAAGAGAGGATTGTCCACCGATCAAGCAAAAAGTCCGCCGAATGAGGCCTGATATGTCTGAAAAGATCAAAGCAGAAGTGATGAAGCAATTCGACGCTGGCTTTCTGGCTGTTACGTCCTATCCTCAATGGGTCGCTAACATCGTGCCAGTACCTAAGAAAGATGGCAAAGTCAGGATGTGTGTGGACTACCGGGATTTGAATAGGGCCAGCCCCAAAGATGATTTTCCGCTTCCACACATTGACATTTTGATCGACAATACAGCGCAACACAAAGTGTTTTCCTTCATGGATGGATTCTCGGGCTACAATCAAATCAAAATGGCCCCCGAGGATATGGAGAAAACAACTTTTGTCACACAATGGGGCACTTTCTGTTACAAGGTGATGCCGTTCGGACTGAAGAACGCTGGGGCAACTTATCAACGCGCCATGGTAGCTTTGTTTCATGATATGATACATCATGAGATCGAAGTTTACATAGACGATATGATAGCTCGGTCACAAACAGAGGAAGAGCACCTTGAACATCTAGAAAAGCTGTTTGCCAGGTTGAAAGAATACAAACTCAGGCTGAATCCAAGTAAGTGCACTTTTGGAGTTAGGTCTGGTAAACTTCTAGGATTCATTGTAAGCAACAAAGGCATTGAAGTCGATCCAGCAAAAGTGAAAGCAATACAAGAGATGCCTTCTCCCCATACTGAAAAGGAGGTTAGAGGGTTCCTGGGGCGCTTGAACTATATTGCCAGATTCATCTCTCATCTGACTTCTACCTGCGAGCCAATTTTCAAACTCTTGAAGAAAGATCAGGTAGTCGAATGGAACGACGATTGCCAAGCTGCTTTTGATAAAATCAAGGAGTATTTGCTAGAACCTCCTATTCTGATGCCACCCGTCGAAGGAAGACCATTGATCATGTATCTAACTGTCTTGGATAACTCAATGGGGTGTGTTTTGGGCCAGCATGACGAGTCTGGTCGAAAAGAGCATGCTATTTATTACCTTAGCAAAAAGTTTACCGACTGTGAGACTCGCTACTCACTGCTCAAGAAAACTTGCTGCGCTTTGGTATGGGCTGCTCGCCGACTAAGACAGTATATGTTGACTCATACTACCTTTTTGATTTCCAAAATGGATCCTATCAAGTATATCTTCGAAAAGCCCGCGTTATCTGGAAGAATAGCCAGATGGCAGATGATCTTGACTGAGTATGACATCCAGTACACCACCCAAAAAGCTATAAAGGGGAGTGTACTAGCTGACCATCTGGCTCATCAAGCTATCGAAGATTATCAACCCATGAGATTTGACTTCCCAGACGAGGACATCATGAACTTGGATAACATTGAAAGTAACAGACCGTATGACGGACCCGAAAAGGGATCCCGATGGACCCTGTATTTTGATGGTGCTTCAAATGCACTTGGAAACGGTATCGGAGCGGTACTCATTTCCCCGGAAGGTTGTCACACACCTTTCATGGCCCGACTTTGCTTCAGTTGCACAAACAACATGGCTGAGTACGAAGCTTGCATCTTTGGTCTCAAGGCTGCTATAGACTTGGGGATCAAATCTTTGATCGTATTTGGGGACTCAGCTTTGGTTATCATTCAAATCAAAGGAGAGTGGGATACCAAGCATCCTAATCTTATCCCATACAGAGAACATGTCTCGACATTGTTGCCTCATTTCGAGCAAATTACCTTCGAGCATTTCCCGCGAGAAGAGAATCAGCTAGCAGATGCTCTCGCTACAATGTCCTCCATGTTTAAACTCAACTGGGATAACGAGGCTCCTCAAATCACCATCGAGCGAATGGATGAACCTGCACATTGTCACGAGATTAATACCGAAGAAGTAGTGGAACAACCCTGGTTCCATGAAATCAAAAGGTATCTCGAGACTAGAGATTATCCCGAAGGAGCTTCCGTAAATGACAAGAAGTTCTTAAGGAAATTCACTGCTAAATTCTTCCTGAGCAACGACATCCTTTACAAATGAAGCCATGATTGTGTATTACTCCGATGCGTAGACAAAGCTGAAGCAGAGTTGATCATGACTGAGATACACAGCGGCACATTTGGCACTCACTTGAGCGGGCATACAATGGCCAAGAAGATCCTAAGGGCAGGCTATTACTGGTCTACCATGGAAGCTGACTGCCATCAACATTCCCGTACTTGCCACAAATGTCAAGTCTACGCTGATAAAGTTCATATCCCTCCGGTCCCTCTCAACATTCTGACTGCTCCTTGGCCATTTGCAATGTGGGGCATTGACATGATTGGAGAGATCAAGCCCACGGCTTCCAACGGACATCGCTTCATCCTGGTTGCCATTGACTACTTCACCAAATGGGTCGAAGCAGCTTCGTTCGCCTCTGTTACTAAAAATGTGGTTGCCCGCTTCATCAAGCAAAATCTCATATGCCGGTATGGTGTTCCAGACAGGATCATCACGGACAACGGTACAAATCTGAATAACACGATGATCACCGCGTTGTGCGAACAGTTCAAGATTTATCATCACAATTCATCTCCCTATCGGCCGAAGATGAACGGTGCTGTTGAAGCTGCGAACAAAAACATTAAGAAGATCATTCAGAAAATGACAGTCACTTACAAAGACTGGCATAAGATGTTACCATTTGCTCTACATGGATACCGTACGACGGCACGTACTTCAACCGGGGCAACCCCATTTTCGTTGGTATATGGCATGGAAGCTGTCCTGCCTATGGAAGTTCAGATTCCTTCTCTAAGGATTATGAAGGACGCAAGTTTGAATGAAGATGATTGGATGCAGACCCGACTTGATCAACTCAATTTGATTGACGAGAAGCGACTCGCTGCTATATGCCATGGTCAGACGTATCAAAAACGGATGATCAAGGCCTTCAATAAGAAAGTCAGACGTCAAGTGTATCAAGTCGGAGATCTCGTAATCAAGCGGATTATCTTGCCGCAAAGTGATCCCAGGGGCAAATGGACTCCTACATACGAAGGACCATTTGTGATCAAGAGTATGTTTTCTGGTGGTGCAATGATTCTGACCACCATGGACGGCGACGATTTGCCGCACCCTGCGAACGCAAACATAGTCAAAAGATACTATGCATAAAATAACCCAACAAGTCGAAAACCCGAAAGGGCGGCTTGGGCAAAAATGGGCATCCCGGTGAACCGAAAACCCGAAAGGGCGGTTCAGGCAAAAATTAGGGATAAAAACAAAAAAAATCTGTACACCCGGCAAGTTGAAAACCCGAAAGGGCGGCTTGGGCAAAAAGGGGTTTCCCGGTGGATCGAAAACCCGAAAGGGCGATTCAGGCAAAAGTTAGGAAATTAAAGCGTATGACTATGTCTCGTCGGATCACTTCAAAGACAATCTCTTCATCAACCAGTTCCAGGTTTCTGATCAATCCAGCCATCGGCAAATGAAGCATTGAATGGACAGATATTAAGAGTTGTGAAGGCTATAGCGGAATGGAATCCCATGGAATTATTTCACATAGCCATCTTTATTTTGTATAAATCTTTCAATATTTACGACAAAATCATCTTACTAGGATGTTTGTCTCCTTTGTACAAATATACTCATAGAAAGTCAATACAAATACTTTTCCCAGAAATTTGTGTCATTTCCTTCTTCTTTTCTCTTGCGCTATTTGTTTTATTTTGAGAAACGTCCAATGTTTTGTTAAATAGGCATATGCATTTGAACATAATCATTTCCTTATGAATCAAGGAAGATGACTACTGATAGGTTGAAGGTGCAGTTGGATATCCTGATACCCTTTCAAAGGGAACCCCCAGGAGATTTGGAATCCATATCCCCAGCAACTCTTGAAGCTTATCCCCAGCAGATTCTGGAAGCTCATCCCCTGCAGAGTACGGACGTCTCTCCCGAGCTTTATTCAAAGTTATTCCTCACGAGGACTTGTAACTGGGTTATCCTCAGCTTATTGCCACGGAAGATCGCACTCGGCAAATTTCTTCCTATCTCCAGCGGAGTTCATCAGAGTTCCCCAACATAACTTATCAATACAATCCCCCAGAGGAGCTTATCTTTGTTATCCCCAGCCAGAGAACCCTCCAGAACTCAATTCCCCTCAGAGTTTAAGTTTCAGTATCCCCAGCCGAGCTAAAGCTTCAAATTATCAATCCCCAGCGGAGCCAGACTAGTGAACCTTCTCCCCACAGAGATACTTCCCACCAAACTGAAGATTCTCAGTCTTACCTCCCCAGCATGAGTCTATTAGATTGGAACTCCCCAGTCGAAGTCTTCAGGAATTCTCTTCCCCAGCAGCAGCCAAGGAATTATTCGTCCCGGCAGCAGTCAAGATGCTTTTATCTTCAGCCATCTCGGATTCATCTATCCTCAGCAAGATAGCTCATCAGCTTACATGCGCATTCATTTACATTCATATCATATAACATACGTTGCATCATGCATCATGACATTGCATACAACTAACTCTTTACCTTTTCAGGTAAGACCAGTCGACAGACTAAAATCATTATCTTCCGAGATTCTCTTCAGGAATAGTTCAGATGTGACCCAGACATGGCAACATTCTAATGCTTATTCCAGATTCATCCAGATGCAGTTTTTACACGAGCTCATCATCAGGGAACCCTACACCGGTTCTTCCTCCAAATTCAAGACTTTTGAAAACAGTTTACGGACGCTTCCCAACAACGGATGCTGCTCTATTGCTTATTCAACTTCAAGATTTCTGAAAACAGTTCACGGGTTCTCCAAGTAACGGATGTTGACCTATCGCTTGTTCAGATTCTTCCAGACTTCTGAAAACAGTTTATGGATTCTTCCCAACAACTGATGATAATATATCAACTTGTTCAGATGCAACTTTTGAAAACAGTTTACGGACGCTTCCCAACAACGGATGCTGCTCTATTGCTTATTCAACTTCAAGATTTCTGAAAACAGTTCACGGGTTCTCCAAGTAACGGATGTTAACCTATCGCTTGTTCAGATTCAACTCCGAGATTTCTGAAAACAGTTTATGGATTATTCCCCACAACGGATGTTAATCTATCGCTTGTTCAGATGCAATTTTTGAAAACAGTTTACAGATTCCTCCCAACAACGGATGTCAATCTATTGCTTATTCAGACCCCCAGTTCAAGATGGTCCAAAACACGGACACCTTTCTGATACTCATTTCAGATGGCATCTTTAAGCCCATCTCCGACAAATTTCTGTCACTCTTCCAGATGGCATCGTTAAGCCCATCTCCAAATGGCATCTCTAAGCCCATTCCCGCATCCATTGCTTTGACGAGTGCAAATTTAAGGGCACTCTAGTGTCCAATCTCCTTTTACCCTCGAGTCGCGAAAGGAAAACTTGGCAATCTAACTCTTCAGGTTCAAGAAGATTGAACAGGGGCAACTGTTGTACCCCAAAATTTTCCCTCCCATTTTCTCAACATTTCTCATCACAAAACCCTTGGAGATCAAGATCCAGTTAGGGTTTCATCTGCTCAAGACTTCTCCTTGCACTGTTGACCCAAATTAGGGTTTGTGTTTGCACAAAGATATTTTAACCAAAAAAGCCTAAGATGACTTTCATGCTTCATATTGGACTCCCAAGTTTATCCATACCAAGTTTCAAGTCTTGATTCCAAGTTTTGCCCAGTCAATTGGACAGTTGACCTAGAAATCAGCTGTATTGGGGAAAAAGTCAACTGTGGCCAATTGACAGTCAAATCTCACGAAAATTGACCCACATCAACATTATGAACTCATATGGACAATTTGATCAAGTTTGGATCACAACTCCACAAGAAATTTGATCAGATCACCAAAAGGGCAAAATGGTCATTTTTAGGGTTTTGACTGCACAAAGGCAATTTTTGACTGTTTGACCTAGCCAATGGCAAACCAAGCTCACATATGTACTCAAGGACCCCATGGAATTGTCTTGACATGCTCAACAAGTTCAAAAGATCCCAAATGCACAAGATTGACAGTTGAATTTCCCAATCAATTGATCAATTTTGACTGTATACTGAAAAGTCAAACTTTGACTTTTTGGTCAAAATCAAGTGTCAAGATTCATTTTTCATCAAAACATGCCAAATCATGAAACTTGTTCATCAAGAAATCAAGAATTGCAAATTAGGGTTTGAAATGAGAATTTTTCATAACTTATAATTTTTCTAAGTTATGAAAAACCCTAATTTTTTCCTAACTTTGCCCCACTTTCTCACCAAGATTCATTTGGATTCAAGCAAAAGTCAAAACATGAAAGTTGTAGCCTATTGCATAATCTACAACTTTGATTCACAAAGTTTTCCCAAAAGAAGCTTGTATCTCAAGTTACAATTTTTGGAATAAGGGTACCAAACCATTCTTAACTTAGTGAAAATTTGACCTATTTTAGGCAAAGTTTTTACCTAACTTCAAGACCATTTTTCACATACTTCCACTTGGAATTTCAATTTGCATTTCAAAGATGGATTGTAGTACACATTCCAATCTTTCCAAAATGTCCAAGAACTCATCAAACAACCTCATGGTTAGGGAGAATCGAATTTGGCAAGTTGGGCAAAAATCACTTTTGTTCTTGACCAAGACATGTTCATACACATTGCCATTTTCAAGTCAGCTTGGTTTATGCTACATTACAGGCCTCTAATCCCATTTGCACTCAATAATTTAATGCATACTCATTGTTCCAAAGTCTTATTTTGTGTGTCCAAACATTATTTGCAAGATTAAGCCATTTATAGATAAAGCATAATATCCATTTTTGAAAAGTTAAGCTTTATGTCAAAGTTGCAAATCAGCAAGTACAGATCAAATCTCTTTGGTACAAGTTTAGGAACTAATCACACTGATCAATGCCAAGGTTTGCAGCATATTATGGGGGCCTCTACCTGTCTAAACACCAACTTGGCCTTTGGTTGCTTAAAGTGTAAGAAATATAACATATCACAACTCAACTTTCATCTGAGCACAAAAGAGCTTAAGAAAATACTTTTTACACTTCCTAAATATCCATCCTAAGCTAGAACACGAGCTAACCAAGTCCCAAACACTCTCACTCATAAAATCACCATTGAACTGCACAAAAACAGGGCTTGCTGCAGTTTGAGTTCCAACTCTCATCCCTTTCATGCACTCTTGCTAAAACCACCTCAAATACCTCCCATAACATCCCTTGAAGCTAATCCAAACCTCAAACACGACCTGTAACACTCCCAGGCAGGATCACCATTTTCATTTTCTTGTTTTGCAGTTGAAGTTCCATAGCTCGATTCAAAAGGTTTCAAGACAAAGTAAAGCTTGGAATAGCATCACTGAACATCAAGGAAGCTGTACCAATCATCACCTTGCTATGAAAGTACCTCCATCATCAGATACAACTTCAACTGAACAGGTATATTCTTGAACTTCTATCTCTCAATATAGGCATCATTAGCTCTAAGTTTGTGAATAAGAAGTGTTCTACTCATGTCCCTGAAACTGTACATACCTTTACTTTTCATTTATATTATGTATGCTTAGAGAATTTGATGTCTGAACTTTGAATAAATATTAGGTTAAGAATTGGGGGAGAAGAAATTCTCTCTCATCTCTGAGAGTTAAATCATGTTCTTTATATGTGTGAATTCGTGAGAAGATGCTTAACATTTTTGATGTTGTAAGTTTTTTCTAAAACTCAAAGAATCAGGACCTTGCAATGGAAGAAAGAGGCGCGTGTTTTTTGTTCAAACAGAAGTCTGGAGGTTGAAGAAAGACTTGGTGGGCTGGGCTTGTGTTGTCATTTCTTTTTACACCCTTTTGTTACTTTGACACCCCCTAGGCCCATTTGACTTATTTTTATGATTTTTTTACTTTTGTTTTTTATTCCTGACTTATTTATTTTTCCTCATGATATTAAAAACATAAAAATAATTTTTTAAACCATTTTTGATTTTTTTAGGCATTTATTTGTTTATATTGATATTTGTACATAAATAAATAAACACTTTTTACTTAAAATACTAGAAAATAATGTAAACACAGTTTATTTTCATTTTTTATTTTGTTTTATCTTTTTAAAATATTTTGTATAAAATATACTTTTTTTATAAATATTAAATATTATTATTTATATATATATAATACATATTTAGAAATTAATACATATATATATATATATATATATATATATATATATATATATATATATATATATATATATATATATATATATATATATATATATATATATATATATATATATATATATATATATATATATATATATATATATATATATATATATATATATATATATATATATATATATATATATATATATATATATATATATATATATATATATATATTTATTAGAATATTTAGTAAATAATACAAAAATATATACATTTTATTTTTATTAATATTTAATAGTAAAAATACCATTTTGACAAATATACTTCGTTTTTATTTTTATTTCATATATAATTGATAAATATTAGTATATATTAAATAATTAATACTTTTATCTAAGAAAATTAGGATTTTGCCCTAAACATAAAAAAGCTCCAAAAATAATACTTTTTTTATTTTGTTTATTTGACATAAAAAATACCTTTTTCCATACATATAAAAACCCTTTTTTACATTTTTGCATATTTATTTTATTTCCATTTAATTATACAATTGATTACTTTGTAAATATTCCAAATTGATATAATAGTTAGATTTAAATTTCTTGTCAAATACCCCCCATTTGAACATTTGTACCCCCCTCCCATATTGTGTTGTAATAGCTTAGGAACTTTAATTTTCGCACTTTAATGCTTTCTAAATATACCATGTTAGAATTAGGGTTTGTATGCAAATAAAAAGAACAAAAATAGTTTGACCTAATTTCAAGATAAACAAGCATGAAAATGGACAACACATATTACACTTGCACCCCAAGGGTATTCCACTTGTTGCCTTCAATAAATGGGCCATATTGCATGTTAGGTCTCTATTGGGCAAAACAACAAATATCAAATGATCATAGTCCCTCGATGACGCTTTCAAAAGTTGCCTAAAATGATCAAGTCCCTTTCAAGGAAAAATTGCCCAAAGATACTTGGCACCATTGCAATTATGGTCTAAAACGATGACCCGCGCCCGTCCCTTTCACATCCTAACACAAGATTGTCCACCAAACGCAATGGTGGAACAAAATTGTTAAAAGGGTCAAAACATAACAAAAATCTTTGAGAACTTTAGGGTAGATAGCTCTTAAGTACTTGTCAACTTGCAAAATGAAAACACTTGCCTATTTTTCAAACAACACTTTCAAAACAAACTTTCAAAAACCTTGAAACATCTTTTCAAAAAAGACAAACACCTTTTGTAAAACATTCGAGTAAAGAATTGTTACAAGGGTAGCCTAGATAAGGCATCTTTTTCAAAACATTTTCAAAACCACACACAAAGCACCATTTCAAACAATTGAAAACCAAGGCAAGTTGATCTAAGCAAGTACCTAAGAGCCCATGGATAACCATGGATAGAAAGGGTGCTAATACCTTCCCTTTCTATAATCTACTCCCCGAACCCACGAAATATCTCAAAAGGTTTTTGCTGTGCTTTTTTAACCTTTCCTTTAGGATAAAATAAAAAGTCGGTGGCGACTCTTGCTCAACCGAAACATTTGCGAAAACAAACGCAAAACCACAGTCAGTTCTCCCACCGTATCACACTCTTCTTGAATGCTTTTCCCTCGATCTTCAGCAATGGAAGTGTTGGTAGGGACAACAGCAGGGATCATGTCATCTTTGTCGGTAGGTACACTTGCAGGTATGATCACTGGTACATATGTAATCTTCGGAATGGCCACGGGTCCAAAAACTTCCTTTGGAGGGGCAATCTCTGGAGAGAAGATTCTACCACTACGGGTAATCTTACTAGTTCCGACAATATTGCTAATGTTAGAAATTTCTTCTTCGGAGCTTTCTTCTTCGATGGTCAACCTATCTTGTTTAACACCATGGTAGTAGATTTCTCCATCATAATTCCATGGTACTGTTTTATCTGATTCGTATGGGACTGGCCCGTGCATTGTAATTATGAGCGGAGTCGTCTTTGGAGCTGATGTAATCCTAACGGGCCTTTTGGGGACCCTGGAAGGATTGGCGTAGATGGTTATGATTGAAACTTCTTTAATTGGAATAGGTGAAACAGGAGCATTCTCAAACAGAATTTCTTGGTTGTCAATCAGTCGTTGGATACCTGTCTTCAACAGAGGGCAATAAATTGATGAGGATAGGTAAACATGATAGTATTTATCACAACCTGGGAATATACCAGCCTTCAAAAAATTCAACTTGATGATCGGTAGTGGGGTCAAGAGTTCATCTACTGTAGCAACAAACAAATATTCCTCGATAGCATTGGTGTTGTGACCATGTCTAGGCATAGGAGCACAAATGACATTTGGTTTCTCTGGCGCCTCAAACTCAATCTCCTTTGCATCTATGAGGTCTTGAATATTGTTTTTCAAAGCCCAACAATTATTGGTGTCGTGGCCCAGGATTTTGGAATGGTATGCGCATCTGGCATTCAGATGATAATGAGGGGACGTCATATTGGGATTCTTTGGGGCCTCCTTCAAAGTTGCCAAGTTAGATTTCAGCAGATGTGGTAAAATCTGGGCTAGAGTCATATTAAGTCTGGTGAATTGTTGGACTGGCCTTTCCACCCTTGGTTGGTTACTCCTTGGTTGATCAGATGTAGATTTTGGGATCATAACGGCCCCTACCATTGGTCGGCACTCAGCTCTTCCTTAGTTTCTTTATGGATACACAGAAGATACCTCCTTCTTTCCAGTGAAGGGTTTTTTCACGGCTGTAGAGGCATACGAGTCTTTCTGAATCTTCCCACTTCTTATACCAGCTTCCACCCTTTCTCCTGTTAATATCAATCCAGTGAATCCAACATATGAACTTCCAATCACATGATTGAAGAAAGGGCTCGATAGAGTTCCCAAGAACATGTCCACCAACTCCCTTTCAGACAGAGGGGGTTGCACTCTTCCAGATAGATCTCTCCACTTCTGCATGTAATCTTTGAAGCCCTCATTTGAAGCCATAGCCATACTCTGAAGTTGAGTACGGGTAGGCGCCAAATCGGCATTATACTGGTATTGTTTATAGAAAGATGCGGCCAGGTCTTCCCAATTGTGGACATCGGCCCTTTCCAATTGGTAAAACCAATCGAGTTGCGTTCCTGATAAACTATCTTGGAAAAAGTGGACCCACAAGTCTTTATTGGTAGAGTGTGGCTGAATCTTCCTGACATATGATCGGAGGTGCATTTTAGGACATGACACCCCATCATATTTGGCAAATAATGGCACTTTAAATTTTGGCAGGATTACAATTCCTGACACCAGCCCCAACTCTTCAAAATCTAGACCCGATACTCTCTGGATTTCCATAGCGCTTAAACGCTCTTCAAGATGTTTGTACTTGTCATCAACCGACGGATACTGCTCCTCAGAGTAGTCTTATTCTTCCTCCTCTTCTTCATATTCTGATGGTACTGCCGTTTCTTTTCCTTTTCCTTCTCCTTCCCCGAAAGTGGTTGCAAAATTCAGAGTCCTTCTAGTCTGTCCCTGAAATCTTCTCCCCATATTCAGAACCCCAATGGCTTTCTTTGGTTTCTTCCTTCTCTCTTCAGCTAACAGAGTCTTCAATTCATCCTGCCCCTTGGCTAGGGTCATGAGCAACTGTTAAAACTGCGTGTTTTGAGCTTGAAGATCTTTGACCGTCTGTTTGAGATCCATCTTACTAAAATAAATAGTAGAGAGATGAGGAAACCGGTTGCAAAAGACCTGCTTATGTTATGATGAATGATATGTATACATGCAATGTTTTCAAGGATTTAAAAATTCAAATTTGTTTTAAGCAAAAAGAAACACACTTTATATTAATAAGATAGAATTTGAGTACATCAATGCCCCTTGGGCAAAATAATACAAAATCCTAAGATAAAAAGACATTGCGCATCCTCTTTGGTGCAATGTAGGTATTCAGAGCCTGCTCCTCATGAAGTAGCCTAGTGAGTTCCAAAACCTTTTTCTCGCTTGCGTAGAATTGGGCTTCGAAAGTATCCTGCTCTCCTTTGAGTTGGATCCAATCCCTTTGTAGATCTTTGAGTGATGTGGGCATGCCAGGATGTAGGATAATGTATGGAACTTCTCCTTCCTTAACAGGCTCTATAAACACTGGGAGAATGGACAGATAAGGCATCATAAGACTATGAGCGCGGGTTCGTACCCACTTGAGGTAAGGCTCAAGAGGGATGGAATTCTTGTGTCCCAAAGTCTTTCTATCCACCTTGTTTAGCATCCTCCAGGCTCGGATGAACCTCTGGCGAAGACCTTGATCGTCGTTGTCATAGTCAAAAACCAAGCCTTGAATCAACATATCATGTGGGCCATCCCTTCGGGAATAACCAAACTATCTTAGAGCCAAGCAAGGGTTGTAGGTGATGCCTCCCCTAATGCCAAGTAGAGGGACATTAGGAAATTCCCCACAACGGTCAACAATGATAACATTCTCTTTGGATCGAGAGCACCAATGAATATCTGAATGTTTGAGCGTCATTAACCTTTGTGACCAACTTAAACCTTGCTCATTCTTTAAGATTGATTGGGGAAGGTGAGAAATAAACCATCTTGCTGGGAGGGGAGTGCAACACATAAGGACCCCTCTCTTCCTCATTTTACGAGTGTGAAAAGAGTGTAGGATATCCCCTAGTAATGTAGGCACCGAATTGCGTGACATGAAGATCTTGACGGTGCTCACATCTATGAGTTGGTCAGGATTGGGGAACAAGACCATCCCATAGATGAGAAGAGCCACAATCTCCTCAAAAGCTTGCAAGTCTAGGGAATTCCAACAGCTTTGGGCCTTCTCAAACAGAAACTTTTCCAAGAAGCCTTTGGCACCACTTCTAGTTTCCCAATGAGTTGTGACATCAGATGAGTGCAAGTGCAGGGCTTGAGCAATCTCTTCTGGTTTTGGATCTCTTTACATACCGTTGAAAGGTAGTTGATTAAGGATAGGAATCCTAAAGAGTTGAAAGAATTCTTCCAAAGTAGGCACAAGCTGATAGTCATGGAATGTGAAGCAATGATGCAAAGGGTCAAAGAACTAGAAGAGAACTTTCATCACATCCTCCTCTGTGTTGGAGGTGACCAAGTTGAGTAGACGACCATGCCTCTCAGTGAATGGAGAGTTCTCTGGGATCCTTGAAGCTAGCTCCTTGAGTTGTGGAGGAATTCTTACAAGGTTGATTTTGATAGTTTTTCTGCGAAGTGAATCCATATCCTACAAAACAAGAACAAAGATGAATCTCCAAAATCCTTGAAATGGTTAGTGAATGTATATGATGTTCATGATGTCCATGATGTTACGTACAAGTATGCATATACAAGAAAATCAAACAAGTTCTTAGTTTAGGCTTGCATGGGGTTTTATAGGTAAGTACCCTCTTGAAGTTTAGTTGGCTCAACCTGTCCTAACAATAGTAACCGGGTTCTAAGGAGCTCAATATCACTGGATTGTTTCCTTGGTCATTGTTTCAGCTCAAGCCTCTTTAATGGCGACCGAAATATCCCAATAAAACAACCCTCAATAAGTGTAGTATCGAGTATCTACCAACTTCGGACTGCACCAAAGCCGGTCATCTCACTACATCCTAAAGGCCAAGTTGGTCAAGTAAAGGGTTCTAGAAGTTCATTAGTGCTTCATGACATCACTCAGCGGCCCCGTATTCTCTTTGATTAACTCAAAGGCTACCGGTACCTACAAATATGTCACACTAACATAGCTATTTCTTAGACCATGTCGGTATACCCCACACAGTTTCCACAATGTATTGCTATTTACCTATAATGTTTCCCAAATCCGGGTAGAGGATTCAAACCCAAACAAAGAACCATAATGTAAAGCAAACAAGTCAAACAATGTAAGCAAATAAATGTAATCTAAAACCCTAAGTTATCCCCACTTTTATAATAGTCCCCAGCAGAGTCGCCAGTTCTGTGATGCGGTGAGAGAACTGACTTGAGGGTTTTGCGTTTTATCGCAAATGTTGTTGTTAGCAAGAGTCGCCACCGACTTTTCTTTTATCCAAAAGGAAATGTGAAAAAGCACAGGAAAGACCTTTGAGATGTTTTCTTGAGTTCGGGGGGTAGATTATGAAAAGGGAAGGTGTTAGCACCCTTTTCATCCATGGTTTTCCATGGGCTCTTAGTTACTTGCTTAGATCACTTGCTTTTGTTTGAAATTGTGTTTGGTGTGGTTTTGAAAGTATTTTGTAAAAGAGGCCATTCGTTTAGGCAATCTTTGTAATGATTCTCGTTCGTAAGAATGTATACAAAGATGTTTGTCTTTTTGAAAATGTTTCCAATGTTTGTAAGATGTTTTGAAATGTGTGTGTGTTTGTTTTTAAAATAGCAAGGATTATGTTTGAAATGGAGCAAGTAACTAGAAGCTATCTACCTACTCAAATGTCTTTCTTGTACATTTTCTATTCCTTTCATATTGTTGTCTTACCATTGATTTGGTAAGCAACCCTATCTTTGGATGTAAATGGGACGGGCGTGGGTCATCGTATAACCATGATTAGCAATGTTTGCAAAGTATTTTAGCATTTTTTGAGGGACCAAGATCATTTAGGCAACTTTTGAATAGCTTCATCGAGGGACTATGATCTTATATTTGATTTGTTTTGCCAAAATACTTCGCATGCGTAACATGACCATTTTTGTTTTAGGCAACCAAGTGGGGAAACCCTAAGGGTGCTTGTGTGCAATTGTATCATTTTCATGCTTTTGATTTTGTATTGTATTTAAGGTGTTCTATTTGTTTTGTTTTATTCTTGTCATACAAATCCTAATTACTAATCATGGCATATGAAAGCGATAAATTGCGTAATGTAAATATACTAAGCTATTACAACAATTTTATGGGAGGGGGGAATACAAGTTTGAATGGGGATTTGCACAAATATAAAGCTAAATACATTATCACAACCAAATCGAATTTGTGCGAATTAAGATAATTATAATACAATATTTAAAATAATGCAATGCAATGTACATGTAAAAGATTTTTGATGGCTTATTTTTATGTAAAGGAATATTTAATCTAAACCTAAAAATATAAGGAAAAAGATTTAATTTTTGAAAGGGGTTAAACTCTAATTTTTGTTTAAAAGAAAATAATGTTTCTATATGTATTATTTTATGTCTTTTTGTATGAAAATAATAAATAATATTATGTAAAGAAATATAAAAATTAAATATATACAAGAATAAATATTTATAAGTATGAAATGCAAAAATAAATAAACTAAGTATATTTAATTATATATACAAATTTATTTAAGAAGAATAAATTATATCCTATTAAAATAAACTATGTTTTATGTAAAAAATAAAATAAAGTGCAATATGACTAAATTATATTTTTTAAGATTTTATATCATTTAAAGAAAATAATAAAAATATTTAAATGAAAATAAAACAAATAAGAAATAAAAATGTAGAAAGAGTTGGCAGGGGGTAAGATAGCAAGTCAGTGGTGATGTTGAGCAAAAACACTGGCCCATAGCAAAAGCTCAAACCTGCAAAAAATGTAAAAAAAACTGAAAAGGAAAAAATACCAAAATGCAAAAGTAGCGCGCAGGTTCGAACCCAGGACATGGGTCTCACCAGCACGCTGCTTTACCACTGGGGTGACTATACATCTATTATCCTTAATGAAACAAAAATAACATATTCCAAAACGCTTCCTTGCCCTGTTTCATCTTCTTCCTCAAGCCTTGGCCGAATCCCCTGTAACTTCCTCATGCTTCCATAAAAATTAAAACTTGTAACATGAAAAATGTAGCATTTGAACTCATGAATCCAACCATATAAGTTATGTAATCTAACTATCAAAGATCAAAGAGAATTTTAAAAGCCCCAGATTCTAACCTAATATTTTCAGAGATTTCAACTTCTAAATTCTCTTAGCACAAGTAAAATTAATGCAAGATAATGATATGTATAGTTTCGTTATGATTACAACTACATTTTTTATTCACAGATCGTGGCCTAAGGTTGCCTGTATAAGGAGATAGAGTTTGAAAATTTACCTCCTTCAGTTGGAATCGTGTATGGAAATATAGTGACTTTAATGGAGGCCTGATGCTTGCTTGAGCTTCCCTGAATCTATTCCAACCTTTGCCTTGCTCTGAAAGTGGCTAGAACTCCCTGACCAAGTCCAACTACAAGCTTCAAAGTCAACAATGGAAGATGGTGGAAAAGAGGATACATAACAGGGATGATGGTTTGGATAGATTTGATATCAAGTATGTAAGGTGTTGGAATGATCTAAACACAAAACGCACGAGCCAAATGGAGGACGAGTGAGCTTGTGTAGAATCTGCAGTTTTTGATAGGTTTTGGGTGTTTTTCAGCTTGAGAGGGTTTCAGGTCTTTTTCAAACGTGTTATGTGTTGTATCTCCTTTGCATATTAGTATAGAAATGGTTTTAAGTCAGCCCTCTATCAGTTGTGCAAGCCCTAGCCTTTTTGCATCTTTTCTTGTACTTGAAGCAAAGTGACAAGACAAAACTCACATGCTTGTACCAGCTTGCTTAGGGTTGGTATTTCTTCCCTACAAGTTGCCTTTGGTCTGTGGTACTTGCATGTATCAAGGGGACAGGTCCAATGCTCAAGATCACAAAGTTTGCAAAAGTTGCTCTTTATGAAAATGGCAATGGAACCTTTTTGCCATAAGTGGAATTACAAGTTGGATAAAGGTTCAAAAGCATGGATTAAAGCTTTGTCAACTGAGTAAGCATTTAATTAAGGAGTGTGGAACAATTTTAGGACCTGTACAACATGAATTAGCCAGCATAGCATTGATTTGCAACTTGGTTCTTCATGAAATGGCTTGAACAAAAAGTGAGAAAATGCCAACTTCCTCTCTTCGATTCTCCCAACTAAAAAATGATCTTGGGGAGTTATTGGACATTTTGGAAAGCTTGCAATGTGCTCTATAATTCATCTTTGAAATGAATTTTGACATACCTCTTGGAACTAGGTGAAATATTATCATGAAGTTGGGTCCAAAACCTGCCCAAAATAGGGCAAAATTTCACTAAGTTAAGAAGTTCATGACCATGTATTCACAAATTTATATCTTGATATCCAAGCATCTTTAGGGAAAAGTTTGTGAAGCAAAGTTTCATATTTCATGGAGATCTACAACTTTCATGTTTGGAAGTTTCCTTGAATCATTAGGAATCATGGTGTAAAAGTGGTGTAAAGTTGAGAAAAAAATAAGAAAATTTGTATACTTAGAAAATTTCCAAGTTCTGAAAATTTTCAAATTCAAACCCTAATTTTCAAATTTGGTTTTCTTGATGAACAAGTTTCACATTTGGAAATGTTTTGATGAATTATTACCCTTAGTACTTGATTTTGACCAAAAAAGTCAAAGTTTGACTTTTCAGTATACAGTTGACTTTTGATCAATTGACTGCAAATTTCATCTGTCAATCCAATGAATTTGAGATGTTTTGAGCCATGTGATTAAGTCAAGATGATGACATTGAATCCTTGAAATCATGCTTGAACTAAATTGGTGATTTGCTAGGTTAAAAACTCAGAAATTGCCCTTCCTCAGTCAAAACCCTAATTTTGACCATTTTGCCCTTTTGATGATTTGATCAAATTTCTTGAGGAATTATGATCGAAACTTGACCAAATGATGCATGTGAGTCTAAAATGTTTATGTGGATCAAAAATCATGAATTTTGACTGTAAATTGGCCATGGTTTACTTTTTACCCAATATAGTTGATTTTTAGGTCAACTGTCCAATTGACTGATCAAAAATGTGGTTCAAGGCTTGAAACTTGTCTTGAGCAATCTTAAGGATCCCTAATGATGTTTGAAAGTCACATGAAGCATTGATAGTCCAAAAATACTTGTGCAAACTCAAACCCTAATTTTGGGTCATCAGTGCAAGATGAGATGTCTTGAGCTGATCAAACCCTAATCCAGTCTTGAGTCAAAGAGATCTTGTGAGAAAAGTCTTGGTAAATGAGAGGGAAAATTTTTGGGTACAACAAAGATTATTCTACATGATTTGTGTTGCCATTAGTTTGTGAATCTATAACAAATTGAGTGTGGAATCTGAAACCCATGGATATATGAGGAGTTTAAAAGAAAAAATAACATAAACCTAATGTAGCTAGTGAAAAATAAGGGGAAGCTTTGTTAGTCAAGAGTCTTTAGGGTTTTGAGAGTTTTCTATTGTTCTTTGTTTTTGTATGTCACTCATGTAACTTGTTTGATGCATTGGGTTTGAATGATTGTTCATTGTTCATTTTGATTCACTCATGAGCCTTTAAGCAAAGAGTGTAATTTGTTTAATTAGAAGTCTGTTCTTCTGTTTTGGTCATTGTTATTGTCAGTGAGGTGATTGTGGAAAGTGAAAGGGGGTTCTCATATCTAGGAGGTTCCTAGGTAGAAATTGCATGGGTAGTGATTAGGTGATAAGTTGTAAACTAGGGTTGTTTAAGCTTTGAACTAATACTATTATAGTGGATTTCCTTTCTGTCTTGGATACCTCCAGAGTAGGTGTTATTGCACTGAACTGGATTAACATTTGACTGTGTTATTTATCTTCTGCAATTTACCTTCTGCATGATTTGTTGTTTTGTAATTTTATATATCAATAAGATAATGTCTTAACCTCTTTTTTGATATTGTGTTTTGATGTTGTGACATCAGTCTTAACATCTATCTAGTGTGCCAGACCTTTCAAGGTTACCTTCACGGGTGATCATTGCATCTTGATGCACATTTTTCTACTATTGTACTTAAGCAATTTTATAGTTTATTTTAGTATTTTTACTATTTTAGTGTGCTTTTATATTTAATTTTATTTCTTCCTTTATTTTAATTTCGTACTTTTTTCTAGCTTAAACAATTAATTCTTACCTTCTCACTATGCAGATAATAAATTAAGCTCCGGGAATCAGATTGACACATTCTGATATAGGTTGGAAATTTAAGAGAAAGAGCTACAAGTTTTGTATTGAAGTCAAAAGCTGATTCGGAGTGAAGAAAGGTAGAATAATTTGTTTTAGTTCTAGACTTAATAAAAATAAATTAGTTAGTTTTGGGACAACTTATGGTTTTCGCGTCGGTGCTCTTAAAGCCTAATTTTAATTATTATTTAAGCTAAACTAAGCATTAGGGAAAGGGAGACAGTTTTTAGGAATTAGAGAAAGCATTAGGATTACATGGTTGGAAAAACTCCAAGGTTAATCTACTGTTTCACAATTTCATCAAGACTTTAAGGTTTATATATTATCAGTTTTTATTCAAAATTCCTTTCAATCCTATTTTATGTATTCTTGTTTGCTTAATTTGAGTTGCATATAATAATCTTGATTAAATTTGATCGATGCATCTTTCTTTGTTAGAGAAATAAAGCTTCTAATAAATTCTTTCTTTTGATGATAACAACCATATATTTTGTGAGTAACAATTTTAGTACTACTAACGGTTTTATTGAGTGTGCATATCTAATAACAAGAAGAATTCTATAAGAGAGCTTCTGCAAATATAAGCTCCGAAAGCTGAAGATACAAGAATCATAATGCTTCTACAACTGAAGTTGTCTCTCAAATAAGTTGCTTCCTATACATCTGAAGACATGATTGTCCATCAGAAAGATTCTAACACCTTCACCAAAATAGATAAAGAATAAAAAGTAGAAATAAGGTGGAAGAATACATTCTCAACCTTTTTGTCTCGCTGATAAAAAATATAAACATGCTTTCAAGGAGAAATCACATATCAAAATAAAAGCATTATATTTAAGATAAGCTGATGCCTATAGCTCTTAAAACTAGACGTGTTCTTAAAGTTCAATTTAGTGTTTCTATGCTACATCAAATCAGTAGTTTCTGAACTACTCATTAGAAGAACAGGACAAGCAATAAGTCTCAAGCTCAGTACTCCAGAAACAAAAATAACATCTTCAAGAGAAATCAAATTCTATACCAAAATAAGCTAAACAAAGATCAGAAAAGTCAAGATATATCTTCAGTAGTGATCTAATCAAAACTAGACAATGATCACATTTTTCGAGGAAAATAATGATGATAATTCTGAGCTATATCTTGGATAAATTAAAAAAAGAAACCACGCCTCCTACACAATAATCATTACAAAAGGTAGATTTGCATTAAAAATATATCAACTACAAAATACACATTACAATGCACTCCGTGCAAATGAAAAGAACTCATAACCTATCCCAACTATATCTATTGGGTAATGGAGAAAAATGAAGAATCGTTACTGTGATACGGTGGGAGAACTGACTAGTGTTTTGCGTTCGTATTCGCACTTGTGCGGTTGAGCAAGAGTCGCCACCGACTTTTTATTTTATCCTAAAGGAAAGGTTAAAAAAGCACAGCAAAAACCTTTTGAGATATTTTGTGGGTTCGGGGGGTAGATTATGAAAAGGGAAGGTATTAGCACCCTTTTCATCCATGGTTATCCATGGTCTCTTAGTTACTTGGTTTTTTAGATCACTTGCCTTGATTTTCGATTGCTTTGAAATTGTGGTGTGTGTGTGTGTTTTGAAAATGTTTTTGAAGAGATGCCTTGTTTTAGGCGACCAATGTATTTGACTCGTGTTTGAGTGTTTTACAAAAGTGTGTATCTTTTCGAAAAGATGTTTCAAATGTTTTTGAGAGTTTGTTTGAAAGTGTTGTGGATTGTGGTTTTTGAAAACAAGGCAAGTGTTTTTGCAAATTGATCTCAAGTAACTAAGAGTTTTGTCTACCCTATTGTACTCAAAGGTTTTTGTCATGTTTTAACCCCTTTTTAACAATTTTGTTCCACCATTGAATTTGGTGGGCAATCTTGCGTTTAGGAAGTTTGTTCGGGACGGGCGCGGGTCATTGTATGGACCACGAATGCAATGGTGCCAAGTGTCTTTGGCAATTTACTTTGAAGGGACTATGATCATTCCATTTAGGCAATATTCGAAAGCGTCATCAAGGGACTTATGATCATTTGAATTTGCTTTGCCAAAGATACTCGACGTGCAAGCATGGCCCATTTTGGAAGGCAACATGTGGGATTACCCTAGAGGGTGCAAGTGTGATTGTGTATTGATTTCATGTATTTGTCTTGTATTAGGTTATCTAGCGTTTGATTTTATGTACATGCAAACCCTAGGTCTAACCATGGTATAATTGAAAGCGGTAAATTGCGAAATGTAAAATCTACGCTATTACAAAATAAGTATCCGGGAGTGGGGGTACAATATTCACAAATGGGGATGAGACTTATAGTATCCAATAAGTTACAACCAAATCGAATTTGCGATCAAATGTAAATGACGAATATACAAATATAAGATGAACAAATGTGTATAAGAGTAATGTATTGTGTATTTGTATTGTGTAAGTGTGAAATGTATTGTGTAAGTATGTAATTATTTACAGGCGCGACAATATGAAATTAATGTGTATTAAGGTATTGTTGACCTAAATATGTGTTTAATAAATCTTTGATTTGTATATTTTTAATATGCACAAAAGAAAATGTTTTAATTGAATGTTTTAAGTTCTAATTAAATATAAAATGATGTTTTAAGAAAATATATTTCTAAGTTTTACTTATATATACAAAAAGTATTTTTCATTTTATTATGTACAAAAATATTTTAATTTAAAAGAAAGGGAAAAAAGTTTTCAATTTTAATTACATGGTGTAAAAAAATGTATTTTTATTATTTATGTACAAAATATGTTTTAATTGAATATCAAGAATTGAATTATGTATATTAAAAAGAAATGCATTTTTAATTGTTAGGTACAAATAAAATTTAAATTATAAAACGAAAAGTTAGATATAAAGTTAGATATAAAAAAAGAAAAGTTAGTGTTAACAAAATATTTGTTAGAAAAATTAAGTTAGTTAATTAATAATTTGTTTTATAAAAGAAAAATGATTTAAAACTCTAAATGGGCCTTAAAGGCAATAAGTCCCAACCAAAACTGAAGACAGGGGGGTGTATGAGGAATTGTCTTGGGCTTAGGTGTCTCAGAAACGCATTAGGCCCATGGTTGAACGAACAGTTTTAGGGTTTTGATTTGTTGTTCAGTTGGTATTACATTTAGGGTTTGTGAGGCGCGCCGCTCATGGAGGTTTCGTTCATCTTCTCCGTTCGTCTTTTGCCAGCACCTCCTCTTTGCCCAGCCATCAGCACCTCCACCTCCTTCCTTCTTCCTTGATGCAGTGAAGCGCACCAAAGGGTAATCTTCTCTTTGATTTTCGCGTCTAAGGTTTGGTTTCTTTTACATGTTTATGGATTACTGTCTTCTTTGATTGAACGTTTTGATTTTTGTGTTTGTTTAACGAGGATTAAAAGGAAAGGGAAGAGAACTTGACTACCTTTCGTTTGGAGGGAGGAATGGTGGAGGTGCTCGGAGGCTGGATGGCGAAGGGCTTGCTTGAACGATGCTTGGTATTTCTGTATTACTTCTTAGGCTTTATGATGTTGCTTCTTTTCTTCTTTGCTTTTGCTGCCTCGATTTTGCCTTTGAAACTTTTTATACCTCAGTTGCCTTGAACTTGCCTTTGAACGTTGAGCTTGATAGTCTTACGCCCAATGATGTGTTTACTGAGGGCTTTTTGGGTTTGGTTGCCTTTGTTGCCTTGAACTTGCCTGTTGGAATATTTCTTTCTTCTCCTCGCTGCTGTATGCTTTTTTTTAATGGTCAATGATGAGATAACCTGAGGCTTTTTTCTCTTTTGTGGGTTTGGAAGTTGGTTCAATGGTTTTGTTTGGCCATGTTTGATTTTGGTTGTTCTGGTTGATGTTTGATGGTGGTGGAGGGTTTTACTGGTTTACAGGCTTGTTGCTTGTGCAGTTTAAGGCTAATGTAGGTTTGAGTTTCAGCAGGTTATGCTTGCAGGTTTTAGGTGTTCTTGGGTTTTGCTGGCTTTTGACAGGGTCATGGATGTTTTGGTTTAGGCCATTAGCATTTGGTTTTAGCATTTGGTTTCAGGTTTTGCATATGCAGGTTTTTGCTTCAGCAGGTTATGCTTCAGCAGGTTTTGCTTCAGCAGGTTATGCTTCAGCAGGTCATGCTTGCAGGTTTTAACTGGTTTGCTAGGGGTTTGATGGTTAGGCCAGGTTTTAGCCAATACAGGTTTTTCAGGCTTGTGAAGTCTTAAGGCTCCTTGTTGAAAGAATGCAGTAGCAGGTTTTATATATCAGTTTGTATCTTTTCTTTTTGTGTTGGTTTTTGGAGGTAGGGCTAATGCAGGTTGTGTGTTTGAGGTTATGTGTTTGGAGGTTTAAGCTTGAGGCTGGTTTGCAAATTATGCTTGCAGGCCTGAGCTTTAGCAGGTTCTGAGTTTGGAGGTGTTTTCTTTGGTTATGAGGTTTATGCAGTGGGAGTTTGTATATCTTTTCTTTGTGTTGATTTCTCCTCCTTTTTCTACTGTGCTTTGTTCTTTTTGTATCTGCTTCTTCCTATGCCTGCCTAAAGCCTAAAAACATGCTCCTTATCTCTTCTTTTTCTCTCTCTCGGTACAGTTAAATATTAAACTATGCTTTTTCTGTACTTTTTTCTGAAGGGGCCACCCTTGTTGGGAAATGATGAAAAGAAATGTATGCTTGCATAATGGATTTCCTATGCATTCTTTATCTTTTCTTGACAGCTTTGAGTAGACTTTGTATTTTTTGAACTTTCCATATCTTTGCCAAATCTTCTTTTGACAATTTGGGTACCTTTGGCATATTTGACAGTAAGTTTGACACTTTTTGGATTATGACAGCAAGTTGCAATTTGATTTTAGTTGGGTTTGATCTGCTTCTGAACTATGCAGTTTGACATTTTGAACTTATGCATTTTTGACACTTTGCATTTTTTCTCAACTTTGCATAAAATTCTTCCCTCTTTGTGAACCGGGAGAAATCCCGTGATTTGCAGAGAGGGTTAACTGATCCCAATCAGTGGCCCTTAATGATGAATTTCTTTTATCTGTCTTTATTTATTTAACTTAACTGTTATTTGACTTTTCTCTTTTCTTTTGCAGATGAAAAATGGAGCACTGGAGCGAGGGATAGCGGATGAAGATTTGAAGATTAGAAAAATAATTAGGATAATCTTTTATTTAGCTTTAAATAAATGTAATATTATTTTTGTCAACATTTTGTAAACAAAAACAATTATACGAATGACTTAAAGATAAATAAAAAAAAAGCCTTTTCATTTAATTAATTCTTCTCTTCTTTAATTGTTTATTTATTATTTATAGTTCTTTAAATTAAAATAAGTTGAAAATAAATTCCAACTCATTTAATCTTTAGAATAATAAATAATTAACTAAACACTATTTCAGTACTGATCCATTAATTAAACTTGACGTTTCCAATGTTCAAAGCGAAATAACAGTTAAGCACAACAATTGATCAGACGCAATCCTTTCTTACTGATTTCTTACCAAGCACTGTAAATCCAAACTGCATATTTCTTTTGACTGGCTCAAACAAACCAACGTGAATTCAAACCAACTGCCTCTTCTACTGATTAAATCAAAACAATGCGAATTCAACCCGAATATCGGAATAACTTGCAAAGTGCTGTGGAATTTTAATCTTTCTGAGAATGTGCCCACAAAACCCTAATTCCTGATTAAATGCCAACGAACATTCTCCTGATCAAAATTGAGCCAGAATCAACCAAAACCCTAAGCCAATTGTGTGAAACAATCCAGAGCCCTGAAAATCAGTAAAACCCTAATTTTTGTTTGACTGACGAGAAAAGTCCGTTTGACCGATTCTTGAGCCAGTTTGAAAAATCAAGAAACGCCTGAAGCTGTGATTTCTTGTGGAAAAATGCGAGGGAAAATTTTGGGGTACAACAGTTGCCCCTGTTCAATCTTCTTGAACCTGAAGAGTTAGATTGGCAAGTTTGCCTTTCGCGACTTGAAGGTAAAAGAAGATTGGACACTAAAGTGCCCAGAAAATTTGCACTCGTCGATGTGATGGTAGAGGTGAATGGGCTTACAGATGCCATTTGGTGATGGGCTTAAAGATGCCACCTGGTACGATAGAATCTTGTCGGGGAATGGGCTTAGAGATGCCATTTGGTGATGGGCTTAAAGATCCCATCTGGTGACTGCTGAACTGTATGTCAATGGTGAGTGGACAAGCATCAAAAAGGTATCCATGTTTTGGAACATCTCTGAATTGGGGGTCCGAATGAGCAATAGATTGACATCTATGTCTGGAGAATCTGTAAACTATTTGAGATTGAATAAACAATAAAGCAACATCCGTTGTTGGGAAGCGTCCGTAAACTGTTTTCAAAAGTTGAGAAGAGTCTGAACAAGTTGGTAGATTAACATCCGTTGTTGGGAAGAATCCGTAAACTGTTTTCAGAAGTCTTGAGAAGAATCTGAACAAGTGATAGGTTAACATCCGTTACTTGGAGAACCCGTGAACTGTTTTCAGAAGTCTTGAAGTTGAATAAGCAATAGATCAGCATCCGTTGTTGGGACGCATCCGTAAACTGTTTTCAAAAGTTGCACCTGAACAAGTTGGTAGATTGACATCCGTTGTTGGGAAGAATCTGTAAACTGTTTTCAGATGTCTTAAAGAGGAACCGGTGTAGGGTTTCCTGAGGATGAGCTTGTGTAAAAGCTGCATTTGGATGAATCTGGAATAAGTATCAGAATGTCGCCGTGTCCGGGTAACATCTGAGCTATTTCTGGATGAATCTCGGAAGATGATCTGTGTCTGTTGACTGATCTTACCTGAAAAGGCAAAGGGTTAGTTGTACGCAATGTTATGATGCATGATGCAATGTATGTGACATCAATGTTTATGACATGAATGTGATAAATGCGCATGTAAGCTGATGAGCTATCTTGCTGAGGATAGATGAATCCTGGATGGCTGAAGATAAAAGCATCTTGATTGCTGCCGGGGAAAATAAATCCTTGGCTACTGCTGTGGAGGGCAAGAGTCTTCAATTGTTGAAAATGAGAAGTCTTGGGACCACTGTTGGGAGAATCAGAAGCTCGGGTTGTATGCCAAACTACTGGGGTCTTCCTGTTTTGAGGAGATCTGTGTAGGATTTCCTGACGATGAGTCCGTGTAAAACTGCATCGGGTTTTTGAACACTTTTGACATTCGAATGCCCCAAGTGGTGATGTAGATAAGGTCCTGGCTTGTTACAGGTGTTGGTCTACAATCGGTCGTCCACAGATGTTTCCTGGCTTGTTACAGGTGTTGATCTGGAACTCTTCAGACGTGCCCTGGCTGGATACAGGAGTCGAGTCTGGAAATAGTCGTCAACAGATATGCCCTGGCTGGATACAGGAATCGAATCTTCAAACTATTCAGACGTGCCCTGGCTAGATACAGGAATCGAGTCCAGAAATGTGGTCAACAGATATGCCCTGGTTGGATACAGGAATTGAATCTGGAATTGTGATAGTTGATAGACATGCCCTGGCTGGATACAGGAATCGAATCTTCAAACTCTTCAGACGTGCCCTGGCTAGATACAGGAATCGAGTCTGGAAATGTAATAGTTGATTTGTTGAACACTTTTGACATTCGAATGCCCCAAGTGGTGGTGAAGGAGTCTTGAATCAGATTACTCTACACATTGATAGATTTCTTGAAATCTTGACTGGACTGCCCCAGGTTAACTGAACTTTGAAAGATCTGTTGGACCTTGACTGGACTTCCCCAGGTTAATTGAATTGTGACATGTCATGCCCCTTGCGGATAAGAGATTTGATGGAAGTGTTATCCTCTTGAAGTGACTTTTACTTACTGAGAGAGTTTTCGTTCCTCCGAACATTCGCTGTATGAATTTCTTCGCTGTCAAACAAAAAGCCAACTGCAGACAGTGATATTCAAGTAATGCAAAGTTTATGTTTGTCTCGAAGTTTTGAAAAATGCGTTTTTAGCAGAAAACTTTTCATAAGACAGATCAACACAAGATTTAGAGTAAAGCCTTACAGGAGTCAGGATACCTTTTGTAACAATATGCTTTCGAACTAATCCATGCTTCAATTAGGACTTTTAAGGGTTGTAACGTGGCCTGGTTCACGGTTTAAGAAACAAAGGATATAGGCTCAAAGTATATTTGTACCCACCCGTTCTTCGTGATGTCCTTCATACCTAAGCTCAGTTAATTGTGTGTCAAACTCTGTTTTGAGTTTTGAACGACTTTTGGGCGATGGTTCACCAGTTGAATTTGGGGAGACAGTCATCATCTCCTTTTTCTTTTTCAACATTTTTCACGTTGTTGAGGATTTGTAATGACCTCACTATTTTGATTTTGATTTGTTATCCCTAACTTTTGCCTGACTGATACCGTTTTTTCGAGATTACCGTCAGCGGGATGCCCCAGCTTTCTTAAGCCTCCTTTATAGGTTTTGGCTCAGTGGGCTTTTTCTTTCTCTTTTGAGAGATTGACTGTCTATGTGATAGGGAACCACCCTTGTCTTTTGATTCCAAAGGAATGCTTTCTTTTTCGACGTCGTTCGTTGTATTACGGACTGAGATTTTGCGACTTCAATGCGCATCTTCTTTTGGATTAACTGAGATACTACCCTGCCCCGGGTTTATATCAAAGGTTTTGATTGTTTAGAACAGAAAACTCCTACTCCTTTGGCTCGAAGGGGTTGACTAGGGATTAACTTCCTTATAACTCCAGTGTTTGGGAATTGAAAGAAATGCCTGTACATCATCAGCAAGGTCTGTTCAAAAGCATACTGTATAAGATCATGGTATTGTTTCGTCATCCTCCCTCTAAAGGCTTACAGCTTTTTATCAAGAGTCAAATATCATAAAGAAAAGCATAAGAGTAGTGAAACGAATGGATGAATTCAAGACAAACATATGCGATGCATTAATGAAAACAGAGTTTAACATCAATAAATAATTGTTTGACAGCAAAAGAAATTACAACTTCGAAAATTCAAAAAGAAGCAAAAGTCTTTCAGCTTGAGCTTCGTCACTTCAAGTGGAGAACCCTTTAACGGAAGATTTTCATCTCGCCGTCTGGCATGAATTCTAGCACCCCAATGTCGATCAGATCTTGAATCTTGTTCTTCAAGGCCCAACAGTCGTTGGTGTCGTGTCCTGGGCTGTAGGAATGGTAAACACAAAATGCGTCGGGATGATAGTTAGGAGATGAGGTATTGAGCTTCTGAGGAGGGTCCTTTACGGTAAGTAAGTTGACCTCCAACAGACGCTTCAGTATGAAGAATGACGGTATTTCAGTCTCCGTGAAATGTCTTCCCGACGTTTCTTGCTTACGCCGATTACCCTGTTGACGCTGGCGAGGTTGTTGATGGGCTTGTGACCCTGAAGCAAGCAAAGGAGCTTTCCCCTTGTCTTCTTGAGTGGATGGAGGCTGAGCGGTGACTTGCTCTTCGACCTCAGATGTTTGCCCCAGTTGGTTGTTTGGAAGCAGTTGGCGGACAAGAACTCTGAGTTCCTCTTGTCTTTGAGATAGGTCTTGGATGAGAGCCATCTGGCCCACCAACTGTCCCATCATTTGGGTCCTCAAGGTTGTCAGATCAAACTGCAGTTCCGCCAGCTGATCACTCCTGGCATTGTTGGAATTCTCCAAACCCTTGGTGAGGAGAGCTTTCATCTCTTCTTGCCCCAGAGACAAGTTCAGGAACATCTCCTGCAGCTGAGCAGTCTGGTCTTGGATGTCTTTGACAGACCTTTCTAGAGCCATCTCTTACTGAAATAAACAGCAGAAGAGTAAGGTGACCTGAAAAAGGAATGACTGTCAAAATGCAATGCATGATATGTGGATGCATGCTTTCAAGGATCTCTTGGGGTAAACACAAGAAAATGTTAGAGGTTGAACTCTGCTCTTGGATTGGAGATCTCTGCACCGGTGGACGTCCTTCCACGAGAATCAAGCTCACCATGTCGAGTGGGTCATAGCCACTGATTCAAGTTGTTGTTCTTGAACTTTGATTGGAGAGCTTTGTATCGGTGGATGTCTTTCCACGAGAATCAAGCTCACCATGTCAAGTGGGTCATAGCCACTAACTCAAGTTGTTGCACTTGAACTTTGACTGGAGAACTTTGTTTAGAGGAGAAGACCTCTTGCCCCTTGGTAGACGTCTGGTTCAACGTAACCCTGCATCGAAAGAACCCTCGAGATCCTTGAAATGGTTATTGAAAATGCTATGGTATGATGTTATGATGTTATGTACATGTATGCACAAGCAAGTGAGTGTATATACAGGCAAACATATTCACACAAAGCAAACAAGTCCTTCAGGTTTAGGCTTGCATGAGGTTCAGGTACTACCCTCTTTCAGTTCGTTGGTTAAAACCTGTCCTATCAAAAGTAACCGGGTTCTAGAGGATCTCAAATCATTGGCTACCCTCAATCGGTCATAACTCCAGCATCGCAATCTTTTCTCGCAGCCGGAACCATCGCGAGAGTTTAGCCTCAATGAGTGTAGCATACTGCTACTGTTCTAATGGCCAAGTTGGGTCAATTAGGGTTCTAAAGTCGGTTGGTGCTTAACGACTCCTTGGAAGACCCATATTCTCCCCGTTTCAACACGAGGGATATCGGTACAGACCAAGGCGCCACACCAACGTAGCCACTGCTTCACCCATGTCGGTATACGCCGGACAGGTCCCTCGCAGATTATGCTACCTAAAAAGGTTTCCCCCAGATCCGGGTTAGGATCTATGAAACTCCGATACAAAGCCCACAAATGTAAAAGCAAACAAAGTAATCAATTGAAAATAAAGGTGATCTAAACCCTAAGGTAACCCCACTTTAAAATTCTCCCCAGCAGAGTCGCCAGTTCTGTGATACGGTGGGAGAACTGACTAGTGTTTTGCGTTCGTATTCGCACTTGTGCGGTTGAGCAAGAGTCGCCACCGACTTTTTATTTTATCCTAAAGGAAAGGTTAAAAAAGCACAGCAAAAACCTTTTGAGATGTTTTGTGGGTTCGGGGGGTAGATTATGAAAAGGGAAGGTATTAGCACCCTTTTCATCCAAGGTTATCCATGGGCTCTTAGTTACTTGGTTTTTTAGATCACTTGCCTTGATTTTCGATTGCTTTGAAATTGTGGTGTGTGTGTGTGTTTTGAAAATGTTTTTGAAGAGATGCCTTGTTTTAGGCGACCAATGTATTTGACTCGTGTTTGAGTGTTTTACAAAAGTGTGTATCTTTTCGAAAAGATGTTTCAAATGTTTTTGAGAGTTTGTTTGAAAGTGTTGTGGATTGTGGTTTTTGAAAAGAAGGCAAGTGTTTTTGCAAATTGATCTCAAGTAACTAAGAGTTTTGTCTACCCTATTGTACTCAAAGGTTTTTGTCATGTTTTAACCCCTTTTTAACAATTTTGTTCCACCATTGAATTTGGTGGGCAATCTTGCGTTTAGGAAGTTTGTTCGGGACGGGCGCGGGTCGTCGTATGGACCACGAATGCAATGGTGCCAAGTGTCTTTGGCAATTTACTTTGAAGGGACTATGATCATTCCATTTAGGCAATATTCGAAAGCGTCATCGAGGGACTTATGATCATTTGAATTTGCTTTGCCAAAGATACTCGACGTGCAAGCATGGCCCATTTTGGAAGGCAACATGTGGGATTACCCTAGAGGGTGCAAGTGTGATTGTGTATTGATTTCATGTATTTGTCTTGTATTAGGTTATCTAGCGTTTGATTTTATGTACATGCAAACCCTAGGTCTAACCATGGTATAATTGAAAGCGGTAAATTGCGAAATGTAAAATCTACGCTATTACAAAATAAGTATCCGGGAGTGGGGGTACAATATTCACAAATGGGGATGAGACTTATAGTATCCAATAAGTTACAACCAAATCGAATTTGCGATCAAATGTAAATGACGAATATACAAATATAAGATGAACAAATGTGTATAGGAGCAATGTATTGTGTATTTGTATTGTGTAAGTGTGAAATGTATTATGTAAGTATGTAATTATTTACAGGCGCGACAATATGAAATTAATGTGTATTAAGGTATTGTTGACCTAAATATGTGTTTAATAAATCTTTGATTTGTATATTTTTAATATGCACAAAAGAAAATGTTTTAATTGAATGTTTTAAGTTCTAATTAAATATAAAATGATGTTTTAAGAAAATATATTTCTAAGTTTTACTTATATATACAAAAAGTATTTTTCATTTTATTATGTACAAAAATATTTTAATTTAAAAGAAAGGGAAAAAAGTTTTCAATTTTAATTACTTGGTGTAAAAAAATGTATTTTTATTATTTATGTACAAAATATGTTTCAATTAAATATCAAGAATTGAATTATGTATATTAAAAAGAAATGCATTTTTAATTGTTAGGTACAAATAAAATTTAAATTAGAAAATGAAAAGTTAGATATAAAGTTAGATATAAAAAAAGAAAAGTTAGTGTTAACAAAATATTTGTTAGAAAAATTAAGTTAGTTAATTAATAATTTGTTTTATAAAAGAAAAATGATTTAAAACTCTAAATGGGCCTTAAAGGCAATAAGTCCCAACCAAAACTGAAGACAGGGGGGTGTATGAGGAATTGTCTTGGGCTTAGGTGTCTCAGAAACGCATTAGGCCCATGGTTGAACGAACAGTTTTAGGGTTTTGATTTGTTGTTCAGTTGGTATTACATTTAGGGTTTGTGAGGCGCGCCGCTCATGGAGGTTTCGTTCATCTTCTCCGTTCGTCTTTTGCCAGCACCTCCTCTTTGCCCAGCCATCAGCACCTCCGCCTCCTTCCTTCTTCCTTGATGCAGTGAAGCGCACCAAAGGGTAATCTTCTCTTTGATTTTCGTGTCTAAGGTTTGGTTTCTTTTACATGTTTATGGATTACTGTCTTCTTTGATTGAACGTTTTGATTTTTGTGTTTGTTTAACGAGGATTAAAAGGAAAGGGAAGAGAACTTGACTACCTTTCGTTTGGAGGGAGGAATGGTGGAGGTGCTCGGAGGCTGGATGGCGTAGGGCTTGCTTGAACGATGCTTGGTATTGCTGTACTACTTCTTAGGCTTTATGATGTTGCTTCTTTTCTTCTTTGCTTTTGCTGCCTCGATTTTGCCTTTGAAACTTTTTATACCTCAGTTGCCTTAAACTTTCCTTTGAACGTTGAGTTTGATAGTCTTACGCCCAATGATGTGTTTACTGAGGGCTTTTTGGGTTTGGTTGCCTTTGTTGCCTTGAACTTGCCTGTTGGAATATTTCTTTCTTCTCCTCGCTGCTGTATGCTTGTTTTTTAATGGTCAATGATGAGATAACCTGAGGCTTTTTTCTCTTTTGTGGGTTTGGAAGTTGGTTCAATGGTTTTGTTTGGCCATGTTTGATTTTGGTTGTTCTGGTTGATGTTTGATGGTGGTGGAGGGTTTTACTGGTTTACAGGCTTGTTGCTTGTGCAGTTTAAGGCTAATGCAGGTTTGAGTTTCAGCAGGTTATGCTTGCAGGTTTTAGGTGTTCTTGGGTTTTGCTGGCTTTTGACAGGGTCATGGATGTTTTGGTTTAGGCCATTAGCATTTGGTTTTAGAATTTGGTTTCAGGTTTTGCATATGCAGGTTTTTGCTTCAGCAGGTTATGCTTCAGCAGGTTTTGCTTCAGCAGGTTATGCTTCAGCAGGTCATGCTTGCAGGTTTTAACTGGTTTGCTAGGGGTTTGATGGTTAGGCTAGGTTTTAGCCAATACAGGTTTTTCAGGCTTGTGAAGTCTTAAGGCTCCTTGTTGAAAGAATGCAGTAGCAGGTTTTATATATCAGTTTGTATCTTTTCTTTTTGTGTTGGTTTTTGGAGGTAGGGCTAATGCAGGTTGTGTGTTTGAGGTTATGTGTTTGGAGGTTTAAGCTTGAGGCTGGTTTGCAAATTATGCTTGCAGGCCTGAGCTTTAGCAGGTTCTGAGTTTGGAGGTGTTTTCTTTGGTTATGAGGTTTATGCAGTGGGAGTTTGTATATCTTTTCTTTGTGTTGATTTCTCCTCCTTTTTCTACTGTGCTTTGTTCCTTTTGTATCTGCTTCTTCCTATGCCTGCCTAAAGCCTAAAAACCTGCTCCTTATCTCTTCTTTTTCTCTCTCTCGGTACAGTTAAATATTAAACTATGCTTTTTCTGTACTTTTTTCTGAAGGGGCCACCCTTGTTGGGAAATGATGAAAAGAAATGTATGCTTGCATAATGGATTTCCTATGCATTCTTTATCTTTTCTTGACAGCTTTGAGTAGACTTTGTATTTTTTGAACTTTCCATATCTTTGCCAAATCTTCTTTTGACAATTTGGGTACCTTTGGCATATTTGACAGTAAGTTTGACACTTTTTGGATTATGACAGCAAGTTGCAATTTGATTTTAGTTGGGTTTGAACTGCTTCTGAACTATGCAGTTTGACATTTTGAACTTATGCATTTTTGACACTTTGCATTTTTTCTCAACTTTGCATAAAATTCTTCCCTCTTTGTGAACCGGGAGAAATCCCGTGATTTGCAGAGAGGGTTAACTGATCCCAATCAGTGGCCCTTAATGATGAATTTCTTTTATCTGTCTTTATTTATTTAACTTAACTGTTATTTGACTTTTCTCTTTTCTTTTGCAGATGAAAAATGGAGCACCGGAGCGAGGGATAGCGGATGAAGATTTGAAGATTAGAAAAATAATTAGGATAATCTTTTATTTAGCTTTAAATAAATGTAATATTATTTTTGTCAACATTTTGTAAACAAAAACAATTATACGAATGACTTAAAGATAAATAAAAAAAAAGCCTTTTCATTTAATTAATTCTTCTCTTCTTTAATTGTTTGTTTATTATTTATAGTTCTTTAAATTAAAATAAGTTGAAAATAAATTCCAACTCATTTAATCTTTAGAATAATAAATAATTAACTAAACACTATTTCAGTACTGATCCATTAATTAAACTTGACGTTTCCAATGTTCAAAGCGAAATAACAGTTAAGCACAACAATTGATCAGACGCAATCCTTTCTTACTGATTTCTTACCAAGCACTGTAAATCCAAACTGCATATTTCTTTTGACTGGCTCAAACAAACCAACGTGAATTCAAACCAACTGCATCTTCTACTGATTAAATCAAAACAATGCGAATTCAACCCGAATCTCGGAATAACTTGCAAAGTGCTGTGGAATTTTAATCTTTCTGAGAATGTGCCCACAAAACCCTAATTCCTGATTAAATGCCAACGAACATTCTCCTGATCAAAATTGAGCCAGAATCAACCAAAACCCTAAGCCAATTGTGTGAAACAATCCAGAGCCCTGAAAATCAGTAAAACCCTAATTTTTGTTTGACTGACGAGAAAAGTCCGTTTGACCGATTCTTGAGCCAGTTTGAAAAATCAAGAAACGCCTGAAGCTGTGATTTCTTGTGGAAAAATGCGAGGGCAAATTTTGGGGTACAACAGTTTAAAACAAAAACCATTTTTCAAACTGCTCCAACAGTATTATTCTCTAAAAGCTATATAAAGAGAGATATACACTTGAAGAAGGGTGGAAAAAAACACCAAGAACCTCATATGAACACCACATCAAAAATTAACTTAAAAACAAAATATTTACACTGAGTTGTTGCCCAATAGTGTAATATTTTTACTAAGTATTATTAGTGTGTCATAAGCTTTTTAGAAGCAATTTTTAATCTAAACTTAGTTCCAAAAATGTTTTCAATCACATAGAAAATCATCATATTGTACCCCAAAATTTGCCCTCTCCTTTTTTCAATACTTCTCTAAACATGGATTTTCAAAAGTTCAAATTTGCACAAGTACAATTGGATTTTTAATGCCCCATATAGCTTCCATGGATCACATTGGCATTTCAAGCAACAAAATTGGAGAAAAATAAGCTTACTTCGATTTCCCAAGCTTCGACTGGACTTTGGCTTCCTTCAAACTTGCTTCGATTTCCCAAGCTTCGACTGGATTTTGGCTTCCTGCAAGTTTGCTTCGATTTCCCAAGCTTCTACTAGATTTTGGCTTCCTGCAAGTTTGCTTCAATTTCACAAAGCACCCACAAAGCAGTAGCCTCTTTCCTGCTTTCTTCAATTCACAAGGCAAGGGCTCCCATCATGCTAGTACGCACAAGGAAAGGGTTTTCCTCATGCTAGCATGCACAGGGAAATGGCTTCCCCCATGCTTCGATGCATAAGGAAATGACTTCATTCATGCGAGCACCCACAAGACAATGATTCCCCTCATGCTTGCTTCGATTCCACATTTAAATCCTTCAACACACATAGTTTCTACATTATGACACACAATGGATGGATTCGAAAGGCACATATTTGGTGGCCCATCCAAAGAACATGAATTTGTTGGATTCGAAGGACACATATTTGGTGGCCCATTCGAAGAACATGAATTTGTTGAATTCGAAGAACACGTGTTTGGTGGTCCATCCAAAGAACATGAATTTGTTGGATTCGAAGAACACATATTTGGTCAATTCGAAGAACACACAATTGATGTTCTGTATCTTGATGAGTCTGGTCGAAGGCTACTGGACAAAGTCCTATGTGCTGCCAAGTCCAGGTCTACTGCACTGCTATGAAACAGTCCTGCACCAAGCCGCTGCAACACTCCAAAATTGCTAAAAAGCAGTCCTGCTATGCTGCTCCCATATTTGCACCAAATTGGCATATAAGAGCTGCACCTCGAAGGCTATGAAGACAACATACCCAATTTGTTCAAATTTCATTTGTTTCCCCCCTCAAATCTCAGCCAAACTCTTCTATAAATAATATTTTCCATAACACATCTAAGGGTGGATTTTTAGTGGCTGGAGAGAGATTTGTTGGCAAGGCAAAGAAAGGAGAGAACACTTAACACACTCTCAAACCCAAAATCAAAAAACCCACATCTTTGTTTCTGTTCTTTCGAATCCAGAACTAAAGAAACACAACACTTGTTTTTTTCCCATCGAATCCAGAACCAAAGAAACATAACTCTTATTTTCTTTGCTTTCGAATCAAGAATCAAAGAAACACAATACCCCTGTTCTTTGCTTTCAAATTTAAGGATATCCAGGGCAATCACTCAAAGTCCAAAAGCACCTACTCCAGATTCAAGGTAAGTCTTCCTGACTTTAAACCTTTCATTTCAAGCATGTAAATAAACTTTTGCTTATATTTTATTTCTACCCTTTCATTTATTTTCTTTTCTTGTCCAAATATATGTTAGAGATTAACCTGTACAGACCATAAAACAATATTAGCATGTCTTTGACCCATACTACTATCCAGTCCCAAACGAAAGAAAACAGAAAAAGGTTTGTAAATCAAAAGGTGTATGCTTTGATGCACATTGATTTGCAGGTCCAAACGAAAGGAAAGGGTGTATGGATTGAAGGGTGTATGCTTCGATACACACTGACTTACAATCCCAAACGAAATAAGGAAAAGGGTGTGAATCGAAGGACACATGCTTCGATCCAGAATTCTTTTCTTTCTTTCTTTTGCAATATTTTTGTTTTATATTTTTCTATATATATATTTCTTTCGTTGATATTCAATATGGTTGTAATAATAAGGACTTTTTATTGCTTTCCACCTCCCATTTGTAAATTTTTATACCCCATCCCCAACATATGTAATAGCGTAGGACATTTATTTTTCCGCAATTTACCGCTTTTATATAAAATTCTAGTAATTAGTTTGTGTATGGAAAGATAAAATCAACAAGTAGACAACCCTAATCAAAGACAAAATGCATGCAATCAAACACACTATTCACACACATGCACCTCTAGGGTAATCTCACTTATTGCCTCAGAAAATAGTCATGTTCCTCGAATATGGCCGTTTTAGCAAAGACCCTCGATAAAAAGATCGTAGTCCCTTGATGTCCCTCAATGTTACCTTTGGTAAACGATCTAGTCCCTTATGAAAATTGCTAAAACGTCTCATAGGTTGCCTTCTATGACTTTGCAATTGATCCACGCCCGTCCCTTCACATCCAATGATGGGGCTTCTTACCAAATCAATGGTAAGATAGTAAAATTTAGAGGAGGAAAAGAACATAGACCTTTTGAGTAGGTAGGACGCTCGTAGTTGCTTGCTCACTAAACAAAAAAAAACATTTCCACACTTACACTTTTTGAAACATCTTCAAAAACAAATATCTCTTTGAACTATTTTCAAAAACAACACTTTGTATGCATTCTTATAGAGACGAGAATCATTATAAATTTTTCCGCAACAGAGGCCTTTTGCAAAATATTTTCAAACTTTCACCATAAAGCATATTTTCAAACAAAGCATTTTTGATCTAGCAAACAACTAAGAGCCTATAGATAACTATGGATGAAAAGGGTGATAACACCTTCCCTTTTTCATAACCTACCCCCCAAACTCAAGAAAATATCTCAAAGGTCTTTCCTATTCTTTTCACCATTTCCTTATTGGATAAAAGAAAAGTCGGTGGCGACTATTACTATTCGTAATAATTGCGACCAAACGCAAAACAACCAAGTCAGTTCTCCCACCGTATTACAGAACTGGAGACTCTGCTGGGAGGAGACTTCAAAGTGGGGTTATCTTATAGTTAAGATCACATTTAATTGATTTCATTGTTTGATTTGTTTGATTTACATTTATGGTTCCTTGTGTTGGGTTTGCTTTGATCCTCTACCCAGATCTGGGGCACCTTTTAGGTAAGTAGAAATAGATTATGGAAATTGTGTGGGGTATATCGATATGGTTGAAGCGATGGCTACGTTAGTGTGACACATTTGTTGGTAACAGTAGCCCTTGAGTAGTCAAGGAGAATACGGGGCCGTTGTGTGGTGTCATGAAGCACTAAATGACCTTAGAACCTTTAATTGAACAACTTGGCCATTAGGAAGTAGTGAGATAGCCGGCTTTGGTGCAGTCCGAAGTTGGTTGATAATCAATACTACGCTCATTGAGATTGGACTTTCGGGATATTTCGGTCGCTAATAAAGATGCTTACGCTAAAATAATGTCTGATGAAGAAAGATATGTGATATTGAGATCCCCTAGAACCCGTTTATTTTCTAGGACAGGTTGAGCCAACTAAACTTCAAAAGGGTACTTACCTATGAACCTCATGCAAGCCTAAACCTAAGAATTTTTTTGCTTTGTGTGTATATGTTTGTTTTTACATAACATCATGACATCATACCATGGCATTTTGCACTAATCATTTCAAGGATCTAGAGATTTATCTTTGTCTTGTTTTGTTGGACATGGTTACCACTTGCAGAAATACTATCGATGTTAACCTCGTATGAGTGCCTCCTCAACTCAAGGAATTGGCATCAAGGGTCCCCAATGATTCACCTTTTACCAAGAAATATGACCGTCTCATCAACTTGGTTACACCAAGCTTTGAAGAGGATATGATGAAAGTGTTATTCTAATTCTTTGACCCTTTGCACCATTGCTTTACTTTTCCTGATTACCAACTCGTGCCCACCATGGAAGAATTTTCTCAACTCTTGGGGATCCCTATCCTTGATCAACTACCCTTCAACGGTATTGAAAGAGACCCAAGACCCGAGGAGATTGCTCGAGCTCTACATTTGCAATGATCCGACGTTGTAGCCAATTGGGAAACGAGAAGTGGTGTCAAATATTTCCTAGCCAAGTTTTTGTTGGAGAAGGCTCAAGATTTTTGGGATGTTCTGGATTTACAAGCCTTTGAAGAAGTGTTGAGTCTCCTCATTTATAGATTGGTTATGTTTCCCAATCCGGACCAACTCAGAGATGTGAACACAATCAAAAAATTTCTATCTCACAATCTGGTGCCCACTTTACTTGGGGATATCTTGCATTCTCTTCACACCCGCACCATGAAGAGAAGATGACTTCTTATGTGTTTCACTCATCTTTTGGCTAGGTTGTTTATTTCACACCTATCCCGATCTGTTGTAAAGAACGAGCAAGGCTTAATATGGTCTAGTAGGTTGATGTCACTCACACATTCTGATATTTATTGGTGTGCTCGATCTATGGAGGACATTACTATTATTAACCATTGTGGGGAATTTCCTAATGTCCCTCTACTTGGAATTAGGGTAGGTATCACTTACAATCCTTGTTTGGCTCTGCGATAGTTTGGGTATACTAGGAGGGATGGCCCTCATGATACACTTGTCCAAGGAATTGCATTTAACTATGAGAGCGATGTCCAACGTTATCGTCAGAGGTTCATACGAGCTTGGGGCATGGTTAAAAAGGTTGATAGCAAGACATTGGGGCATAAGAACTCCATTCCTTTGGAGCCTTATCTCAAGTGGGTACAAACTCACGCCCAAAACCTCATGATGCCTTATGAAGCCATCCTACCTATCATCATGGAGCCTGTTGCCGAAGGAGATGTTCTGTATACTGTCCTTTATCCTAACATGCCTACCGTCGTACCCCAAATTTGTCCTACCTCGATGGGCTACTCTGATTCCAAGTAATACCTCCTCTGATTCCAAGTAATACCTCCTCTGATTCCAAGTAATACCTCCTCTGATTCCAAGTAATACCTCCTCTGATTCCAAGTAATACCTCCTCTGATTCCAAGTAAAGGAACATTAGGGTACTCCCCGCAACGATCAATGATAGTGACATCTTCTCTGGACCGAGGGCACCAATGTATATCTGCATGTGTAAGAGTCATCAACCGTTGTGACCATCTCAAACCCCGCTCATTCTTCAAGACCAATTGTGGAAGGTGCGAAATAAACCACCTTCCCAGGAGAGGAGTGCAACACATAAGGACACCTCTTTTTCTCATGGTTCGAGTGTAACATGAGTGAAGGATGTCCCCCAGCAATGTAGGTATAGGATTCCTGGACATAAAAATCTGGACAGCACTGATATCAATAAGCTGATCTGGGTTAGGGAACAACACCAAACCATAAACAAGGAGGGCCACAACCTCTTCGAAAGCTTGCAAGTCAAGGGAATTCCAACATTCATGGGCCTTTTCAAACAGAAACCTGGCTAAGAACCCTTTGATACTACTTCTAACTTCCCAATGTCCCTTGAGGTCAGATGACTGTAGGTGCAAGGCTTTAGCAATCTCTTCAAGCTTAGGTTCCTTTTCTGTACCGTTGAAGGGTAGCTGATCAAGGATGGGGATCTTCAGGAGCCGGGAGAACTCCTCCAATGTAGGTACCAACTGATAATCCAAGAAGGTAAAACAGTGATGCAGAGGGTCAAAGAACTGGAACAAGACCTTTATCATATCTTCCTCAATGTTGGTGTTGACCAAGCTGATGAGGCTTCCATGCCTTTCACTGAATGAAGAGTTCTCGGGAATCCTGGATATAAGCTCCTTAAGCTGAGGAGGTACCCTTACAAGACTGATTTGAATTGTCTTTCTACGAACAGTTTCCATGTCCTACAAAACAAGAACAAAGATGAAAATTCGAACCCCTGAAATGGTTAGTTAATGCATATGATGCTGGATGATGTCATGATGCTATGATTAAACACACCACAGATATGTACAAAGACAAACATGTAAGGCACACAAGGCACACAAGACAAGCCCTTAAGGTTTAAGGCCAGCATGGGGTCTGGGTAGTACCCTCTTGAAGTTGGTGAGTTCAACCTGTCCTAATCAAAGTAACCGGGTTCTAAGGTTCCCAATATCACGGGATTGCTTTCATTGTTCATCGTTTCGATTTAGCCACTGAACTGGCGACCGAAATATTCCAGGAAAGCAACCCTCAATTGAGTGTAGTATCGAGTATCAACCAACCTCGGACTGCACCAAAGTCAGTTATCTCACTACCCTAAAGAGGCCAAGATGGTTCAATTAAGGTTCCTAAGGTCTGTTGATGCTTCATGACACCACATGGAGGCCCCGTACTCTCCTTGACTGAACTCAAGGGTTACCGGTACACACCGAAGTGCCACATCAACGTAGCAGACTGCTTCAACCATGTCGGTATACCCCGCACAGTTCCCTCACAGCCTTGTTGCCACTTTCTAAGAAGGTATCCCCAAATTCGGGTTAGGATCTATAGAACTCCCAAGACAGTCCCACAATTTAAAGCAAACAAGTCAAAGCAATTGAAAACACAGTGATCTTAGTCCTAAGGTACACCTCACTTTAAGTTTATCCCCAGCAGAGTCGCCAGTTCTGTGATCGGTGGATCTGGAACTGACTGTTTAACGCTGGTTCGCGAAAATGTCGCGAAGCAAGAGTCGCCACCGTCTTTTATTTTCTCCAAATGGAAAGGACAAAAGCACAGAAAAATTCCTTATAGAGATTGCTCTCGGTTCGGGAGGTAGGTTATAGAAAGGGAAGGTGTTAGCACCCTTTCTATCCATGGTTATCCACGGGCTCTTAGATACTTGCTCAATGTGTTTTCAAAATTGTTTGTTTGCTTTTCAACTGTGGGTTTAAAAAGTTTCTTTGAAAAATTTCAGTTCGACTCGTACGTCAGAGTGTTTGAAAAATTTGCTTTGAAAGCTTTTGAAAAGTGTTAGTGTGAAAAGTCTTTGAATTTTTGTGTTGAGATTAGAGCAAGTATCCTTGAGAACCTACCTACCCTAAGGAATTCGTCTGTGTAAATGTCCTTTAAAGTAGTGCCATCCCACCATTGAGAGGTAGGTAGCACCACCGTTGGAGGTGTTCGGGTCAATTCGAGTTTATAGGGACATGGTGATCACCAGAGCAATGGGAAGACACCTTAGAAGCTACCCTCATGCCAGGTTCCCGGATCATGAGGACTTACTAAGACATCCTCTACTCGACGATCACCTTTCGAGGGCAAGGCAACAGTGAGGCGTACCCTAGGGGTGGTGTGTGCGAATGGTGTGTCGTTTTCATTGATATTTGTTTTGTCATGTTTGAGTGATCTACGCTTGATTTTATTATGTCCATTCATTCTTGCATGCTTTTTGTTAACAATTAAAAAATATTTGCGGGAAAATAAATCTAAACTATTACAAATGGCGCGGGTCCACATCGCCAAAATTAAACCGGACCCGATTTGACAGAAAAATAAAATAAAGCAATTAAAGAAAAGAAACTGAAAAGTGCGAGGAGTGAATGTTACAACGCTTTGGGAGAGATACATAATGAATTAAGCGAAATAAAATAAATGTGCGAATTAAATAAATTACAAACGAGGGCGTTGGACCCCTTTTGCAAAATTAAACTTAGTAAGGAATTAAAATTAAGAGTTAAAAGAAAATGTTTTTTTTTTGATATTTTTGTGTTTTTTTGATTTACTAGAAAAAAGAGAATTAATTATAATTACAATAAAATGTCAAACCCTAATTCTAATTAGTTTTAAGTTATTTAAAAAAAAAATGTTGAATCTTAACCTAATTTAAACCTAAGTTCTTTTATATACAATTTAATTATGAAAATAAAATGAATAATATTATTATAAAAAAAGGAAAAATTAAAAGGAATAAAAATCATCAATTAAACCTAAATTCTATATTTTTTATATTTTATTATGAAAAGAATTAAAGTTGCAACCTAAATTAATACTAAGTTAATTTACATGTTAATTTATTTATGAAAATAATTAAATTAAATATTTATTATATTTTTTCATTTTTTCTGGATTTTTTATGATGTTTTTTATATTTTGTAAAAATAATAATTAGTTTAAAACAATAAAATAAAATAAGAATTAAAAACAAAATAAACAAAAAAGAAATTGCAAACCAGGGGGGTGGAAGTCCCAATTTAGGAGGTGTAGGCCTTAGCAATCTGGCCCAACAAGTCCTTGATCTTTTTGACTTTCCTGACTAGCCTGTGGTGCGTTGACTGGGGTTTATGGGTGTCCTTTAATCCCTGCCCTTGATTTGAACGTGCTAGACGCGTGGACGGCTTGAGATGGCAAGCGTATGGTGATCCACGAAGTTACGCCTGCACATGATTTCTAATGGAAAAATAATATGAACATAATACAGACCTGGGGTTCGAACCCAGGTCTTGGATGTTGAAGCGTTAAGCGTTTGCCAGCTGAGCTACGTGGACATTTGAATATACTATGACCAATAAATAACAAAAAGAAAAAACAAAAGCATTAGTGGTTCAGCGCGCGAAATTTAAACGCACAAATCGCAGGTTGCCACGCTTCATCGTCCTCTTCATCCCTGTAACACAAACACCAAAAGCAACGGTTTTACACGCGTTGCATTAGACAGGCTATGGAAAAATAGCGACTAGCGCCATGGTGCCCATAAATTGGGCGCGACAGGTGATTCATGTTCGTCCAAGCTTGTCAAATGGAATGGTGATACTGAGAATGTCCAATTTTTCCTCTTTTAAGAATCCCTAAATTGAAGCTCTGGAAACCCTAACATTCAATCATGGTATAATCGTATATATGGCATAAAAAAGCAATTGGATATGTTGGTTAGCATCAAAACATTGTAATGAACATGAATCCATAAATAAACTTCACAAATAATGCTCAGATCATGATGTACGAATGGCAATTTTTCTCTGTACAGTTTGAGATTGTTTTACCAATTCTTGAAGCTTGAGTTGATGTTAGGGATTGGAATGTACTCAGGAGACCACAAGGAAGCTTTTGGAATGAATTTCGTGCCTTGAATCCACTTCCAACAAGGATTTCAGTTTTTGAGTTTTTATGGCAATTTTCAAGTTTTCAAATGTGTTTCCTGCGCAGCTTTTTAGTGTGTGGGCATTAGGTTTTGACTCAGCACTTATGAGGGAAGGGAATTAGGTCATTAGCTGGCCTTGATCCATGCCCATGAGAGAATTAGTCTTAGGTCTTTCACCATTAACAAACTTTCCCTTTTTTAAGCAAAACCAAGATTTGGTGTAGAACCTAACCCTAGCATGAGTTTGTGAGCTGGCACATGATATATGGAAGCTATTCCAATTCAAATGACACTATTCCATTGGTTTTTAAATTTTATTTGAATTTTTAAAGATTTAAAATGAATTAAATTATCAAAAATTAAATAAAATAGAAAAATCAATGTTTGATCTTGAAATTAATCATGGGACACGTGTGTGGCATGACAAGGCTGAATCAAGTGGAAGAAAGTGGGCCCTTTTGTCAAAAATTGAAGTTTCAAGGATAGTTGACTTTTGCCATTTCACAAAAATTTCCCAACTTCTCCAATGCATAACTTGCTCAATTTTTAAGCTTTTCTCATGTTCTTGGACATTTTGGAAAGGTCTTTGAGTCCTTTAACCAATTCCTTTGGTCCCATGTCATTTTGATTTTCCAATCTCAAGTTATGGCCTTTGACTTAAAGTCCCTTTTTGTTGACTTTTGAAAATGACCTATAATGTTGAAATTGATAACTTTTTGTGAGAGCATTTCTTGGACTTGAAGTATGAAGATGAGTTGTAGGAAATGTCTTTCTCTTCAAAATGAGCTTTGGATGGAATTTTTCTGATAATCCATGTGAAAGTTATGCCCTGGTCAATTTCAGTTGACTTTTTCAGCTGTCCAAATAAGGAAACTTTTGCATCTTGATGATTTTCTGAGCCAAATTTTGAGAATCATGATCAAGCATTGATCAAATGATGTTTGTGGCTTCAAAATGATATGTTGACCAAAAATTTGAACTTTTGACTGTCAAATGACCATTTTGCCCCTACAGTTGACTGTAGTGCAATTTAGGGTTTTGACTGTGCAATCTTGAGCTGAATGCCTTGAAACTTGATATGAGGATGCTTGACCATGTTTGTAAGCATATGAGACTTGATTGAGCCTTTGAACACTACCTTTTCTTGGTCAGAACACAAACCCTAGTTTTGACTGTATAGGAGACAGTTGGACTGTGCAACCCTTGGGGAATTTTGTGACTTGGCTTGGCAATTTCTTGAAGAATATGGGAGGGCAAATTTTGGGGTATAACAGTTGCCCCTGTTCAATCTTCTTAGACCTGAGGATGCAGATTGGCGGACGTGCCTTTCGTAATCCGAGGGTAGAAGATGATTGGACACTAGAGTGCCCAGAAATTTGCGCTCACATAGTGGCAGTGATGGTGGAATGGGCTTATAGATGCCATCTGGATGTTTGATTGCGTAAGAGATTCCTTGGCGAGAACCTGTATACCTGCAAAATAGAAAATGAGTACCTGACACGTTGCAGGAGCTGATTTTTAGATGCCTGGTATAGACGTGTCCTGACTGGTTACAGGAGCTGAGTCTGGAGCTTCAAACGGCGATGAAAGAACCAGGGATGGTTACTACCTTAGCATGAATGGTAAGAGAACCTTGGGCGACTTTAACTTCAACAACGCTCGTTGAGAAAAATCTTGGGTGTCTTTAACTTCAACAACGCTTGTTGAGAAAAATCTTGGGTGTCTTTAACTTCAACAACGCTTGTTGAGAAAAATCTTGGGTGTCTTCTACTGGAATAAGAATCAGGGAGATCTTAGGGTCGATCTGACTGAACCAGAGAGGCCTTTGACTGGGTAAGCATCAGGAAAATCTTAGGGTCGATTTAACTGAACCGGACAAGGTCTTGAAATATCTTCAACTGGATAAGCATCAGGGAGATCTTAGGGTCGATCTGACTGAACCAGAGAAGGCCTTTGACTGGATAAGCATCAGGAAAATCTTAGGGTCGATTTAACTGAACCGGACAAGGTCTTGAAATATCTTCAACTGGATAAGCATCAGGGAGATCTTAGGGTCGATCTGACTGAACCAGAGAAGGCCTTTGACTGGATAAGCATCAGGAAAATCTTAGGGTCGATTTAACTGAACCGGACAAGGTCTTGAAATATCTTCAACTGGATAAGCATCAGGGAGATCTTAGGGTCGATCTGACTGAACCAGAGAAGGTCTTGAAATATCTTCAACTGGATAAGCATCAGGGAGATCTTAGGGTCGATCTGACTGAACCAGAGAAGGCCTTTGACTGGATAAGCATCAGGAAAATCTTAGGGTTGATTTAACTGAACCGGACAAGGTCTTGAAATATGATTGAGAATTTAACTGAATCTTTCCTGAAAGGTAAAAGTCAGTCATATGCAATGCATGATATGGATCAAGCAATGATGTTCTCAACATAAATGAGATTTGTATGATATGATGTGTATATGCATGTTATAATGATGTATGTGATGTTTTATGTATGTTTTTGTCTAGGAAAGTGAATCCTTGACAGGTGCCGGGAAGTCGTATCCTGGGCTGATGTCGAAGAATAGATTTTGCTTCCGCTGGGGATGATAACTGCAAGAATACCGGTATGAGAGGATGACTCCGTTGCGGAATAAACTTGGCAAATGGAGGATTCTGCGGGGAGAAAAGATACTCTAGCGACCATGCTGGGAAGCAATACTCTGTGGGAAGAGGGATGCCTTGCTGAGTGTTGATAATAGTTTGCTGGGGATAGGAAGACTTTGTCGACGATACTCTTTCCGTGGCTTTTGGCTGAGGATAACCCAGTTATATCCTGTTAAGGAAATAACTCTTTAAATCAAGCCAGACGACGCGTTCGTGCTCTGCGAAGGATAAGCTTCCAGAATTTACTGGGGATAAGCTTACTGCTTGGGGAGATATGAATTCCAACTTTCCTGGGGAAACTAATTGGACTTTCCTGGGGCGTTTTGATGTGCTGGGGAAGTGATTCCTTTGAATGTTGATGTATGCCGCCGGGGAACAATCTTTAGACCAAGACTGCCGGGGATGCTTGTTAAGAATATATGCTGCTGGGGAATGTTGAGATCTGCGGGAGGACACCCAGCTTCCTTAAGGTTGATAACTGTTTTGCTTGAGGAGAGTATACTGCTTGCTGTCTCACTCTCTGGGGAATTTAAGATGCCTGGTTATGTTCTTTAGCTGAACCTACCTTGGTACTTTGGAGGATAGAACAATTAGATTGCCTAGACAACTCCTTATTGCCCCTGTTTCTAATGTCCCTTGTAATTAATTCTTTGTTTCGTATGCAAATATTTATGAGCTAGCAAATTATTGTCAATGCATATATCACAAATTGAACCTTGGACGTTCTTCGCAAAACAAAACAGAAAAGGAAAAAACAAAAGGCACATTTTAACTGAAAAGTATATTTGTATTGATTTTTGAGTGGCCTGTGAATAGGCATTTTGTATACAAGAGGCTGACGTCCTAATAAGAGAACGCCACCAAGCAAAAAGGGTTTATGCAAATTTTGTACAAAAGAAAATAAAACAGCTGTGTGAAATGAATGATCCACTGGGTTTCAACTCTGCTATTGCCTTTATAACTCCGAGCGTCTCATCACTTGATGACCTTGGTTGAAGGTGAAGCTGACTGATCGATGCCGTCTGATCTTGATGTAGATACCGGATTCTGGATGCAAAGTGATCAATGAGACATAGCATTACGCTTTTATCCCTAATTTTTGCCTGGACCGCCCTTTCGGGTTTTCAGTCCACCGGAATATCCATTTTTGCCCAAGCCGCCCTTTCAGGTTTTCGACTTGCCGGGTGTACAGATTTTTTCCATTTTCATCCCTTCATTTTGCCCGAACCCTTTTCGTTCGACAGGAAGCCCTAATTTTTGCCTAGGCATGTCAGCCTAGCGGGTCTTTTTTTCATGCGTAATATTTTTTTACTATGTCTGCATTGGCGGGGTGAGGAAGGTCGTCACCATCCATATTGGTTAATATCATTGCTCCTCCTGAGAACACATGCTTAACCACAAATGGCCCTTCGTACGTAGGGGTCCATTTGCCCCTTGGATCACTCTGAGGAAGGATGATTCGCTTGATTACCAGATCCCCGACTCGATATTCTCGTGGTCTGACCTTTTTGTTAAATGCCCTGATCATCCGTTTCTGATACGTCTGACCATGACAGATAGCAGCAAGTCTCTTTTCATCAATAAGGTTGAGCTGATCAAGTCGTGTCTGGATCCAATCATCTTCGTTCAGATTTGCATCCTTCATTATCCGGAGAGAGGGTATTTTCACTTCGATTGGCAAGACTGCCTCCATACCATAAACCAGAGAGAAAGGAGTTGCCCCGGTTGACGTCCTGGCTGAGGTACGGTACCCATGTAGAGCGAGCGGTAACATCTCATGCCAATCTTTATAAGTCACTGTCATTTTCTGCACGATTTTCTTGATGTTCTTATTTGCTGCTTCTACAGCCCCATTCATCTTCGGTCTGTAAGGAGAAGAATTGTGGTGCTGTATTTTGAACTGTTCGCAAAGCTCAGCGATCATCTTATTGTTCAGATTGGTACCGTTGTCTGTAATAATTCTCTCAGGGACACCGTACCGACAGATCAGGTTATGCCGAATGAACCGTGCTACAACAGTCTTGGTTACCGTAGCATAGGATGCTGCCTCAACCCACTTCGTGAAGTAATCAATTGCCACTAGGATGAAGCGATGTCCATTAGATGCCGTAGGTTTAATCTCGCCGATCATGTCTATGCCCCACATTGCAAACGGCCAAGGCGCAGTCAGAACATTCAGGGGAACCGGAGGAACATGCACCTTGTCTGCATAAATCTGGCACTTGTGGCATGTCCTGGAATGTTGGTAACAGTCAGCTTCCATTGTGGACCAATAGTATCCTGCCCGTAGGATTTTCTTAGCCATAGTGTGTCCACTGGAATGTGTACCAAAGGTCCCTTCATGTAGCTCTTCCATGATTCTTTCTGCTTCAGTTTTATCCACACAACGCAGTAAGGTTGAATCATGGTTTCGCTTGTACAAGATGCCGTTGCTAAGGAAGAATTTGGCTGCGAACCTTCTCAGGAATTTCTTATCGTTGATAGATGCACCTTCAGGGTATTCCTGAGTTTCCAGATATCTCTTCACTTCGTGGTACCAAGGCTTCTCAGTCACCAATTCAGTTTCGAGATCACAACAGTATGCCGGCTCGTCCAGTTTCCAGATGATGATCCGGGGAGCCTCATTATCCCATTTGACCTTGAACATTGAAGACATTGTAGCTAACGCGTCCGCCAACTGATTCTCTTCTCTTGGAAAGTGCTCAAATGTTATCTCTGTGAAGTGGGGGATCAGGGTCAACACACATTCTCTGTAAGGAATCAAGTTTGGATGTTTCGTATCCCACTCTCCTTTGATCTGATTGATCACAAGAGCGGAATCTCCGAAGACACTCAGAAATTTGATCCTCAGGTCGATCGCAGCTTGAAGACCCATGATACACGCCTCATACTCCGCCATGTTGTTGGTACAGTTGAAACACAGCCGGGCGGTGAGTGGAGTATGAGTACCTTGTGGAGATATGATGATGGCGCCAATACCATTTCCCAAAGCGTTGGATGCTCCGTCAAAATGCATAGACCATCGGGATCCTGGTTCAGGTCCTTCATCCGGTCCAGGTACTTCACAGTCAGTTACTGTCATAATGCTTTCATCCGGAAACTCGAAGTTCATTGATTGGTAGTCATCTACAGCTTGATGTGCTAAGTGGTCGGCCACTACACTTCCCTTGATGGCTTTTTGGGTCGTGTACTGAATGTCGTATTCCGTCAAGATCATCTGCCATCTTGCAATTCTCCCAGACAGAGCAGGCTTTTCGAATATGTACTTTATAGGATCCATTTTTGAGATCAACAAGGTAGTGTGAGTCAGCATATACTGTCTCAGCCGGCGAGCAGCCCATACCAAAGCGCAGCAAGTTTTCTCAAGCAGTGAGTATCGGGTCTCACAGTCGGTAAACTTTTTGCTAAGGTAATAAATGGCATGCTCTTTTCGGCCAGACTCGTCATGCTGCCCCAGCACACACCCCATTGAATTATCAAGCACTGTCAGGTAAAGTATCAAAGGTCTCCCTTCAAATGGTGGCATAAGGATGGGTGGTTCTTGGAGATATTCTTTGATTCTGTCAAAAGCAGCCTGACATTCATCATTCCAATGTACTACCTGATCTTTCTTCAGCAGCTTGAAGATTGGTTCACAGGTAGCAGTTAGGTGTGAGATGAACCGAGCAATGTAATTCAGACGTCCTAGAAAGCCTCTGACTTCCTTCTCTGTCTTAGGAACTGGCATCTCTTGAATGGCTTTGACCTTAGCAGGGTCCACTTGAATTCCCTTGTCACTTACCACGAAGCCTAGCAACTTTCCAGATCTTACCCCGAAGGTGCACTTGTTCGGGTTCAACCTCAGCTTGTACAGTTTCAAACGGTCAAACAGTTTCTGCAGATGATCAAGGTGTTCTTCCTCAGTCTGGGACCTAGCGATCATGTCGTCAACATACACTTCTATCTCATGATGGATCATGTCATGAAATAAAGCAACCATGGCTCGTTGGTAGGTTGCCCCAGCATTCTTTAGTCCAAAAGGCATGACTTTGTAGCAGAAGGTGCCCCACTGAGTAACAAATGTAGTCTTTTCCATGTCTTCAGGAGCCATCTTGATCTGATTGTAGCCTGAAAAACCATCCATAAAAGAGAACACTTTATGCTGAGCTGTATTATCAACAAGGACATCAATGTGAGGTAGAGGGAAGTCATCCTTGGGGCTGGCCCTGTTCAGATCCCTGTAATCGACACACATTCTGACCTTGCCGTCCTTCTTAGGTACCGGCACCACATTAGCAACCCACTGAGGGTAAGAAGTCACTGCAAAAAACCCGGCATCAAACTGCTTCATAACCTCGGCTTTAATCTTCTCAGACATCTCTGGACGCATACGGTGGATCTTTTGCTTAACCGGAGGGCAATCTTCTTTAGTTGGTAAGTGATGGACCACAATGTCGGTATCTAATCCGGGCATATCTTCGTAGGACCAGGCAAAGATCTCCATATAGTCATGCAGCATCTGAGTCAACCGTTGCTTCACGCTGAGCTCTAGGTTGGCACCAATCTTTACCCCTTTCTTGTCTTCTTCAGTACCCAAGTTTATTATTTCCACTGGCTCTTCATGGGGTTGAATTGCCCTCTCTTCCTGTTGTAACAGTCTTGCAAGTTCACCAGGAACTTCGCAATCATCTTCACCTTCGTCTTCGGCTAAGTTGATCGGATTTTCAAAGTCATAACTGGCAGTAGCAGAGTCGTTACCAGTGAGATCCAGAGTGGATTGAAACCTGTATGAGTGAGTGTGTGTGTAAATACAGCTGTTTTGCAATATGTAAAGAAAGGAAAGAAAAGGAGCGCAAAATTTGAAATGTGAAAAACGTCCAATGCTTTTATTTATGATATATGACAGTGACAAACAAAAGCCCTCATAAACAAAACCACGGTGCCCCGAGTAAGACACCGGGCCATATAGTTTCGAATTATTGTTTATTACAAATCCAAAACAAAGAAGTTCATTACTGGGGAACAAAAGTTATGGGTGTAAAGTCTTTAGCAGTCCAATTGGTCAATCCACCGTCGGTCGTCGGGTAGATCCAGCTATCGAACTCTGACTCTTCCACTTCGTCTTCCTCTCCAATAGCATTCACTTCTGAGTGGGTGATGAGCACAGGAGGTCTTCCAATTCTCGCCTTGCGCACTGCTTTCTGAGCTTCTGTGGTGAAACCCAGCCCAAACTTGTTAGTCTTAGGAGTAAGATCAGGGAGCTTGCCCCAGTTTGCACATTCACCTCTTTCGATCACAGCCCGGGCGTCCTTTAAGGAGGCCATCTTCAAAGGAGAAACCTCTTCATCCACTGCTTCTGCTGCTGCCAAGGTTTGTGGCACTTCCTCAAAATGTTGAAAGGGGGTTTCAATGAACTCCCCATCCATTTCTATGTATCTGAAGGAGTTGAGGTGGCTGACCATGTACTCCTCTTCCCCTTGCACCGTTACGATCTTCCCCCTGACCGGGTACTTGAGCTTCTGATGCAACGTGGAGGTCACAGCTCCAGCCTTGTGGATCCACGGGCGACCCAGCAAACAAGAATAGGACGGATGGATGTCCATCACATAGAATTTTGAATCAAATACCTGTGACCCAACCCTGATTGGGATGTCCACCTCACCATGTACCATTCTTTTGGACCCGTCAAAGGCCCGGACAACAATGTTACTTGGTTTGAGCTCTAGACCCTCACAATCCAGCCTATCCAGAGCCTTCTTGGGCAGCACGTTTAATGAAGAACCTGTGTCAACCAGCACATGAGCAAGAGTAGTGCCCCTGCATTCAATGGAGACATGCAGGGCGTCATTATGGTTCTTCCCCTTTGCTGTCAGATCGGCATCAGAGAAACCCAGGCCATTATCAGCGGTTAGGTTGGCCACACAGTCGGTGAACTGGTCAGCAGACGTCTCTTGGGGTACGTGGGCTGTTTTTAAGAAAGCAATCAGAGCCTTGGCGTGGGCCTCTGAACACAGCAGCAGTGACAACATGGAGATTTTAGAGGGGGTGTGCCCCAGCTGTTCTACAACGTTGAAATCACTTTTCTTTATTATCTTGAGGATTTCTTCCATTTCCTGCCTGGAAGCCTCAACAATGGTCTTTGGTGCCTCCGTCCTGGCAGGCACATCAGCAGCAATCCCCTTGCCCCGAGTATCAGATGACTCGGTAGCAGGGGTGGATACTTGGTCAGGGGGAGAAACAGGCACCCTGGAAGGTGTGAAGACCAAAGGCCTATGAATTACCGGAGGAGCAATGTCTGGCGAGAACAGTCTTCCACTACGAGTGACCTTAGCAGGCCCAGTGATGTTGGAGACACCAGCATCAATGTTGAACTCTTGTTTCACACCCAGAACATAAACATCCGCCCCATAGTGCCATGGGACAGCCTTATCAGATTTGTAGGGGATAGGCCCCGGAACAGTAATGGTGATGGGAGCAATCTTGTGAACCGGCAAAATTTGGACAGGCTTCTTTGAAGGAGCCTTGGAAGGGTTGTTGAAGATGGTAACGATCGACACTTCTTCAACAGGAGCAGCAGGAACAACAGTCTTTCTGAACAAAATCTCTCTACTATCTATCAGGTTTTGGACGCCTGACTTCAGCAGAGAACAACCAGCAGGGGAAGCAACACATAGAGGGCAACCTTCGCTACATCCCGGAAACAAACCGGCTAGCAACAGGTTCCTCTTAACCGTCAGCAGCGGAGTAGCAACATCATCCACCGAAGCTACATACAAATCCTCCTCAACAGCATTCACTCCATGCTGGGGCATGGGAGCGGTTACAACATTCGGCCTCTCGGGCGCCTCAAACTGTATTTCCTTTGCATCAATGAGGTCTTGAACCTTATTCTTTAGGGCCCAACAGTCATCTGTGTTATGCCCCGGGCTATAAGCGTGATAAGCACAGCGATCATTTGGATTAAACTTGGGGGATGCAGTATTGGGAAACTTTGGAGCCTCCCTGACAGTCACTAAATTGGTGGATAGCAACTGTGGCAGGATCTGTGATAAGGTCATGCTTAACCGGGTAAACTCTCTCCGGGGTCTTTCAAACTTTTGAGGATTAGTTGGCCGAGGAGCGGCAGCAGGTTTGGCAATCATTACCGCACTGACAGATTGGTGGCGTTCAGCTCGCTCTGGTCTCCGGGAGCTATATACAGCACTAGCCTCCTTTTTGAAGGGTTTCTTTTCAGCGCTGGAGGAGGCAACCTTCTGTATCTTCCCCGATTTTATACCGGCCTCGATCCTTTCACCAGTTAGGATCAGATCAATAAACCCAGCAGAGGAATTACCAATGAGATGATTGAAAAATGGACCAGACAGGGTCCCTAAAAACATATCTACCAGCTCCCGGTCCGTCAATGGTGGCTGCACCCTGCCAGCCAGGTCTCTCCATTTCTGGGCGTACTCCTTAAAACCTTCACCCGACCCTAGCGACATACCCTGGAGCTGGGTACGCGTAGGGGCGAGGTCGGAATTATATTGATACTGCTTGTAAAAAGCAGTGGCCAGATCCTCCCAGTTACGAATGCTGATTCCATCCAGCTGATAGAACCATTCGAGGTGAGTCCCTGAAAGACTCTCCTGGAAGAAGTGGATCCAAAGGTTCTTGTCTGCTGTGTAAGGCTGGATCTTCCTTACATAAGAACGGAGGTGCATCTTGGGACAGGAAGCCCCGTCATACTTCACAAAGGCAGGTGCCTTGAACTTGTGTGGGATCACCACCCCAGTAGATAACCCCAAGTCTCCGAAATCCAGTCCAGGCACCCGCTGAACTTCCATAGCCTTTAATCTGTCCTCCAGCTGCTTGTACCGGTCTTCAGCAGGAGGGTATTGTTCGTCGTTGAAGTCTGTTTCAGTATCAGAGCCCACAGGAGTAGGGACCTCCCTTTCTTGGTGACTACCTTCCCCCACAGATGGGGTAGTCCTTTCAGCCTCAACCTGTAAGGTGTTCCCGAGTCTGCGCCCAATGTTAAATAGCACAGTCCTCCTCTTCTTCTTAGTCTTCTTCAGAAGCATGGTCTTCAACTCTTGTTGACCCTGAGCCAAGCCCTTGATCAGCTCCTGAAATTGGGCGTTCTGCGCCTGAAGAGCCTTGATAGATGCCTCGGTTGATGATTCAGGGTTCATGATGCTGAAATAAACAGCGAAGGACAGTAAGCAACCTGAAAAGAAGAGTACCTGTGATGCACATGATGAATGATATGTGTTTATGCAATGCATTCAAGAGTTCAAAAATTCAAATTTGTTGTAGACCAAAAGGAACACACGTTATTATTAAGAAAATCATTGTTTAATACATCAAAGCCTTATGGGCAAAAGTACAAAAAAATCAAATCAATCCCAAAATATGCTGCGCATCCTCTTTGGAGCTATGTAAGTGTTGAGGTTCCTCTCCTCATGCAACAGGCGGGTGAGCTCCAAGACCTTCTTTTCACTGGCACGCAGACTAGTCTCAAGAGAATTCCGCTCTTCCTTAAACTGGATCCAGCTCTTCTGCATCTCTTCCCAGGATGTGGGCATATCAGGATGCTGAATAGTGTAGGACACTTCCCCTTCCAAGACAGGCTCTTTGATCACTGGGAGCATATGAGGATAAGGCATCACTAACTTCTGGGAGCGGGCTCGTACCCACTTGAGATAAGGCTCCAACGGGATGGAATTCCTATGCCCCAGTGTCTTGCTGTCTATCCTACTGGGCATCCTCCAAGCTTTGATGAATCTCTGGCGAAGTCCTTGAGTATCGCTGTCGAAGTCAAAAACTATGTCAGGAATTAACATGTCATGAGGACCATCCCTCCGAGCATAACCAAACTGTCTCCAAGCCAGGCATGGGCTATAAGTAATACCTCCTCTGATTCCAAGTAAAGGAACATTAGGGTACTCCCCGCAACGATCAATGATAGTGACATCTTCTCTGGACCGAGGGCACCAATGTATATCTGCATGTGTAAGAGTCATCAACCGTTGTGACCATCTCAAACCCCGCTCATTCTTCAAGACCAATTGTGGAAGGTGCGAAATAAACCACCTTCCCAAGAGAGGAGTGCAACACATAAGGACACCTCTTTTTCTCATGGTTCGAGTGTAACATGAGTGAAGGATGTCCCCCAGCAATGTAGTTATAGGATTCCTGGACATAAAAATCTGGACAACACTGATATCAATAAGCTGATCTGGGTTAGGGAACAACACCAAACCATAAACAAGGAGGGCCACAACCTCTTCGAAAGCTTGCAAGTCAAGGGAATTCCAACATTCATGGGCCTTTTCAAACAGAAACCTGGCTAAGAACCCTTTGATACTACTTCTAACTTCCCAATGTCCCTTGAGGTCAGATGACTGTAGGTGCAAGGCTTTAGCAATCTCTTCAAGCTTAGGTTCCTTTTCTGTACCGTTGAAGGGTAGCTGATCAAGGATGGGGATCTTCAGGAGCCGGGAGAACTCCTCCAATGTAGGTACCAACTGATAATCCAAGAAGGTAAAACAGTGATGCAGAGGGTCAAAGAACTGGAACAAGACCTTTATCATATCTTCCTCAATGTTGGTGTTGACCAAGCTGATGAGGCTTCCATGCCTTTCACTGAATGAAGAGTTCTCGGGAATCCTGGATATAAGCTCCTTAAGCTGAGGAGGTACCCTTACAAGACTGATTTGAATTGTCTTTCTACGAACAGTTTCCATGTCCTACAAAACAA